>JAVIWC010000472.1:1200000-1928557 GCA_031894815.1 Creontiades dilutus | reverse complement strand
TAGTTGAAAATCTATGGAGAATTCCGTAAAAAAAAGGTTGAAAATATGTGTTGTAGCCTGTCTGATGGGAAATAAATTGTCTACTGCTCTCTTCAATAATGCAATCACATTT
The DNA here is from genome assembly GCA_031894815.1 of Creontiades dilutus. Classification (NCBI taxonomy): domain Eukaryota; kingdom Metazoa; phylum Arthropoda; class Insecta; order Hemiptera; family Miridae; genus Creontiades; species Creontiades dilutus. Next base: position 1,928,445 of record JAVIWC010000472.1, on the reverse strand, counting down.
CAACTTGCGCGGTAAACAAGCTAAGAGAGCTATTGTTATTTTAGTGCGACAAGTTCGGAAAAATCTCACAGCTAATGTAACTCAAAAACGAAGCCTCAAGAAAAACAAAGATGTCTACTGACCCATTGCTTATTAAACATTTACAATAAAATTGTATTCGACTCCAATTTTAGTCTAATTGTACCAAAAACCTCGGAAATTTTCTACCAGAAGGGGTAATGGAGGAGTCAATCGTCAAATCGTCAATCCAAAACTAGAATTCTTAGCCGATTTTCGCATTTTTTGTTTTGTTAGGAATTCGGTCTATAATCCTAAAATATTGATAAGTGTTTATACGTCTGATCATACTAACGTTCCAGAGATGCAGCAATTTCCTTTCGAAATTTAAAGTGAATTTTCCAAAACTATCGTACCACGTTCACTTTTGTTAAATTGAGTTGAAATTTGAACACTTAGTGTTTTCGTTTAATTCAAGTTTTTCCACATTCAAACACCAATTTCTCTGTCAACAATTGGTCTGAATTAAAAATTTGATAAACCGATAGAATTCTGATGAAATGTAGATGTTTTTACACTAGAGCTCATCCATTTTGCAGTAGATGATATGGTGGTAACCCAACATTGAAAATTGTTTTTGAAAAAGCAGAAGGTAGAAAAAAATTTCAAGTTAAGGCTAGAAAAAAAGGAGGCACACAAATATGATCAACTGATCAATCCGAATAGGTAGATTTACGTGCTCTATGCATATCTCCTGAAATTCAACAATCGCTCTATCACCTGTGAAACACGCACACTCCAAAGCTTAGAAGAAATTCAAATCATGAATGCAATTGAAATGAATGAAGATGAATAATAAACCCCAGTGAAAGAATTTGCAGCGTTTCATGCATATCAGAATGTTTCATCCCGTGTATCGGCTAAAAACCCTTTTAGGAGTTCACTCCAATATCCACATTCACTACATCACTAGGTTACTGCGATCAGAAAAAAAAACGTGTGTTTGTTTTGATTGCAGAAACCTAGTGATGTAGTGAATGTGGATGCAAATGTTGGCACCATAAATCGGGCCATACATCGGGAATGGTTTGACCAAATTTGGACTTTTTTTTCGATTCCTCATGAGAAAGTCTTAAAAAAAAAGTCCAAATTTGGTCAAACCATTCCCGATGTATGGCCCGATTTATGGTGCCAACATTTGCATCCACATTCACTACATCACTAGGTTTCTGCAATCAAAACAAAAACAGAGTTTTTTTTTTTTTTTTTGATCGCAGTAACCGGGTGATCCAATAATGTGGATATTGGAGTGAACTCCTAAAAGGGTTATAGCCGATAAACGGGTTGAAACATTCTGATATGCATGAAACGCTGCAAACTCTTTCACTGGGGTTTATTATTCAATTTCATTCATTAGGCCTGCATTCATGATTTGAATTTCTTCTAAGCTTTGGAGTGTGCGTGTTTCACAGGTGATAGAGCGATTGTTGAATTTCAGGAGATATGCATAGAGCACGTAAATCTGTTCTCAAACTAAATACCTATTCGGATTGATCAGTTGATCATATTTGTGTGCCTCCTTTTTTCTAGCCTTAACTTGAAATTTTTTCTACCTTCTGCTTTTTCAAAAACAATTTTCAATGTTGGGTTACCACCATATCATCTACTGCAAAATGGATGAGCTCTAGTGTAAAAACATCTACATTTCATCAGAATTCTATCGGTTTATCAAATTTTTAATTCAGACCAATTGTTGACAGAGAAATTGGTGTTTGAATGTGGAAAAACTTGAATTAAACGAAAACACTAAGTGTTCAAATTTCAACTCAATTTAACAAAAGTGAACGTGGTACGATAGTTTTGGAAAATTCACTTTAAATTTCGAAAGGAAATTGCTGCATCTCTGGAACGTTAGTATGATCAGACGTATAAACACTTATCAATATTTTAGGATTATAGACCGAATTCCTAACAAAACAAAAAATGCGAAAATCGGCTAAGAATTCTAGTTGACGATTGACTCCTCCATTACCCCTTCTGGTAGAAAATTTCTGAGGTTTTTGGTACAACTAGACTAAAATTGGAGTCGAATACAGATTTATTGTAAATGTTTAATAAGCAATGGGTCAGTAGACATTTTTGTTTTTCTTGAGGCTTCGTTTTTGAGTTACATTAGTGTGATTTTTCTGAACTTGTCACACTAAAATAACAATAGCTCTCTTGTTTATTGTGCAAATTGAAATCTGATTGCGTGATTGAAAAGAGCAATAGATAATTTATTTCCCATCAGATAGGCTACAACACATATTTTCAATAATAAACCGTTGTAATTCTGGAAAAAAAAAAATTCTAACCCCCCTTTGCATAATTTACGTTTCAAAGGGTGTAGAATCCATTAGAAAATGTTCCGTCCGTCCGCCGTACGCCGTACGCAATTGATTCCTAAGGGGGAGAATCAATGGGATTTTCAGGAAAAATAGCTACAAACTCTCAGCTTTCCAATTGCACAATTAAATTTGAGTTTACTCAGTAAATTAAGCGACATATGCGTTTAAATGCAGACAATAAGTGTTTGCTTGAGTGAAAATCGAGGCTTCTACTTCAGAAAATGTAGGCTAGCCACTTTTTGTTGCAAATTAGTTTGCAAAAACGATTGAAATGAGTCGAAAACATTTAGCAAGCAAAAAGTACGAGATGAGTTGGCTTTGAATGAGATAAAGCAAGGGGGTATTTAGGAAGCACTTGGATTGTTGCTCATTGTTTCAAGACACGAAAGATGGCAAGTCATTCAAGGCAGCGTCGTTCCACCTACTTACTCGTGAAAGAAAATATAAGCCAACTGACAACTGTTTCGCAAGAGAAAGTGGTTTGAAACTCCAACAACAAAAGAATTGAACGCACATTTAATGGAGTTTTCCTGTTCTTGAGCCCCAAAGATTTTAAACTTGAGGACTGCGTCGTATTTCATAAAATTATAACTTTATGGAAGTAGAAATGGAAATGTAAATGAACGGGTTGACTCAGTGCTTCAGGGACATGTGTGGAGTGAAATTCAGGTTATTTAGTGGTATTGATTTTAACGAAGGTGGTATTGAGTGGTACTGATTTTAACGAAAGTTCCTTAAAATCAAGGAGAAAGATAAGAATAGCTGTGGATAAAATAAATAGTTACATTCAACTACCAGAACTCTCTCCTCAACAGACATTGGAATGAGTTTTAGTTTTGCCTGCAGCTCCTCTCTCCCTTTTTTATATTTTTATTTTTTTACTAATTAATGCAATTAAAGACAACAACAATAGAATACAATTTTCTAATCATGACTAATTTTTATATAAGAACTATGAGGGAGCAACTAAAAAACTTCAATTGCCCATACTACAATTATTGAAACAAAGTGAAGTGATGTGTGGTGGCACCAACATGCTTAAGCCGGTATTCCGCATGTAATGATGATATAATAAGACTGATGAAATCGTCGGTGAAGGACGAAACGTATCTGCCAAAAAATAAAAACTCATGCTCCAAAATAAGGGATTCAGAGTAAATAATCATAAAGTAACATAAACGAGATATAGCTTTTCCCATTCAAATTAATACTTTTCCCAACCTAATTAATACTTTTCCCAGTCAAATTAATACTTTTCCCAACCAAATTAATACTTTTCCCAACCAAATTAATACTTTTCCCATCCAAATTAATACTTTCCCTAAATTGATCTTAAAAACTTAAGGAAATATAACGCCGCAAAGCTTGCAATCCAACGAATAATGAATGTAGGTATATATTATTTTATAATACAAATTATTGGCAGAAAAAATATTGGTAGTTTATCATCCGGCTGAGTACGCTTTTGCCAAGATTAAGACGGCAGTTAGAGGATATCTCTCTCAGGCTACCCGAGATCAAGCCCTAAGAGAAACAGTTTCAAGAGCCGTGGGTACATTGTCCACCACAGATTGTTCAAATTTCGTGTTAGAAGTTTTGCTCAAAACTACCCGCAGCAGTGGCTGGGCAACCTCTTCACTGAATATATGCTTCTACAATTATACACCTACACTAAAAATAAACTTAAACTAAGGTGATAAACTACCAATATTTTTTTACCAATAATTTTTATTATAAAATAATATATACCTACATTCATTATTCGTTGGATCGCAAGCTTTGCGGCGTTCTATTTCCTTAATTTTTTAAGATCAATTTGGATGGGAAGTATTAATTTGGATGGGAAGTATTAATTTGGTTGGGAAAAGTTTTAATTTGGTTGGGAAAAGTTTTGATTTGGTTGGGAAAAGTATTAATTTGGTTGGGAAAAGTATTAATTTGGCTGGGACTGGGAAAAGCTATACTATACTTACAAAAATTTACTCATACCATAATCAAATATGAACGGAACTTTTTCGCATGGTTCATCCTTCAGCCATGTCGTAACGGCCCAAATACGTTACAAAAAGTATCTCGAAATGGCAAAAATTATTTTTTTACAATGATTTTCGCGTTGATAGGGAAGGTGAACTTCCGCAATTGACACAAGAATCGTTCACCAGTCGTTCGGAACCTCCCGAATTATCTCGCATTTTTTAGTCATAGTTTTATACTTATTTGCGTTAAGATAACACAATGATCCGATATTATAAATGGTCAAATTGGACCGCTTGTTATCACAAAATAAAATTATGAGTTTAGGTCCTCCATCTGTTTTAGCCAAATTGGGTTTCTAAAATATCACATAAAATAATCACAATTTCTGAAACTAAAAGCACACTGACACGAGAAACCACGCATTATTCCATAAATAATATATAAATGTATGTGTTACGAATTGTCAGCGTTTTTATATTATTTTCTTGATATTTTTGTAATTAAATTACCAATTTTTTCCTTCTTATTTTGTAGTATTTAGTTACCAAGTTCATTTTTTCTTTCCAGGTGGGAGACCTATTTCTATACCAGCCCCAGTTGAGCACTAGATAGAGGTGCGTATAAATCTCAGTTAAGGGCCCTGTTACATTGTGTTCCGAGTTATTGTCTCGTAGTTGTTTGTTAGTCTTCACAAGAATATAGAGAATTAGGGATGTGTTAATTGAATAACAGCTTTTCGTTCTCAGTGTGCCCAAAACTTTGTTAGGGAAAATTTTATTTTTGATGAACTTTTCATCAAGAAGAATCTGACGAAATAAGAAGGGAGTTTTGGGTTTTTAAAGAACCAGGAGCCTGTACCACTAAAAAACGGAACGGCTGAGGCCTCTGCTAATATAGAGGTCTCCCTTCTCTAGTTGTCAGGCTTGGTTACCCCTTGTTAATGAGTTCAATGGAGATTTCTCCCGCCATAAGTTCTATTTTATTAGGAAATGCTAAGTTATTTTACAAATGTAAAAGCGACGATGAATTCTTTACTCACTGCGCACATATATAAAAGTTAAGTAGCTGGCAATGATCACCTACACATCCATCAGTTTACTGGACTCCACTGGGTCGAAATGTCAAGAGTAGCTACCGAAGCTCAATGCGAAATTTTCAATATTTAGAGAAATGAAAAAAAGTCAAATCAACCTAAGTCAAAACAAGTCCGTAGCATCTTTGACGGACTTTTTACATCAATTTGAAGGCTTTTTATTGTATTGTAGTAATTATGCCCCACTGCAATTATAAGTATTATAATTATAGTGTTTAGTGACTTTCGCTCGACAACACAGTTTTGAAGCAGATTGTTTAGTATTCAATAATCCTTGCTGACATGTCTGGTAGTTGAATGTAACTATTTATTTTATCCACAGCTATTCTTATCTTTCTCCTAAGGAACTTTCGTTAAAATCAGTACCACTCAATACCACCTTCGTTAAAATCAATACCACTAAATAAAGTGAATTTCACTCCATACATGTCCCTGAACCACTGAGTCAACCCATTCATTTACATTTCCATTTCTATTTCTATAAAGTTATAATTTTATGAAATACGACGCAGTCCTCAAGTTTAAAATCTTTGGGCTCAAGAACAGGAAAACTCCATTAAATGTGCGTTCAATTCTTTTGTTGTTGGAGTTTCAAACCACTTTCTCTTGCGAAACAGTTGTCAGTTGGCTTATATTTTCTTTCACGAGTAAGTAGGTGGAACGACCCTGCCTTGAATGACTTGCCATCTTTCGTGTCTTGAAACAATGAGCAACAATCCAACTGCTTCCTAAATACCCCCTTGCTTTATCTCATTCAAAGCCACATCTCGTACTTTTTGCTTGCTAAATGTTTTCGACTCATTTCAATCTTTTTTGCAAAACTAATTTGCAACAAAAAGTGGCTACCCTCTATTTCCTGAAGTAGAAGCCTCGATTTTCACTCAAGCAAACACTTATTGTCTGGATTTAAACGCTCATGTCGCTTAATTTACTGAGTAAACTCAAATTTAGTGCAATTGGAAAGCTGAGAGTTTGTAGCTATTTTTCCTGAAAATCCCATTGATTCTCCCCCATAGGAATCAATTGCGTACGGCGTACGGCGGACGGACGGAACATTTTCTAATGCAGATTCGGATTCTACACCCTTTGAAACGTAAATTATGCAATTTTCAGGGGGGGTTAGAATTTTTTTTTCCAGAGCGATTACAACGGTTTATTATTGAAAATATGTGTTGTAGCCTATCTGATGGGAAATAAATTATCTACTGCTCTTTTCAATTACGCAATCAGATTTCAATTTGCACGATAAACAAGAGAGCTATTGTTATTTTAGTGTGACAAGTTCAGAAAAATCACACATGTAACTCAAAAACGAAGCCTCAAGAAAAACAAAAATGTCTACTGACCCATTGCTTATTAAACATTTACAATAAATCTGTATTCGACTCCAATTTTAGTCTAGTTGTACCAAAAACCTCAGAAATTTTCTACCAGAAGGGGTAATGGAGGAGTCAATCGTCACACAGTGGTCCAGAATCCAAATCTAGCTGGACAAAAATCATGTAACCAACTCTGAAGGAACCAACGAATCAGGTTAGAGATGCAACAATTTCCTTTTTGAAATTGGAAGTGAATTTTCCAAAACTGTCGTACCACGTTTACTTTTGTTAAATTGAGTTGAAATTTGAACACTGAATGCATTCTCAAAGGTCTGAACAAGCTCTTATCGCGGCTAGTCATAATATTGGCCTTATCTAGTTCCATCGCTGTTAGCAAGTCCTCTTAACTTTCGATGTAGTCCACATTCATCGTCCATCCAGTTAAGTTTTTAAGACTTTTAAGGTACCGTTTTGAAGCCGCCTGGGCCCTTTTTTCGTGATGGCCCGTTTAATCAGAGGTAAGTAGTGACTGATGTCATTTTCGGAATCTCAGAAAGCGCATCTCTAACGTGCTCATAACCTATCGAGATTTCAACACTTTTTAATGTCTTTTAACGTATATATCTTTAGTGGCACAACCCCAAGTACAGGAGAACTAGAAATGTTTGCACGAATTTGCACGTCATGGAGTTGTGGCCTATTTTTGCAAATTGTCCAGAAATCGCATTTTCGCGGAAATTTTTTTTTTTTTTTTTTTTTTTTTTTTTTTCATCCTGAAGGCGCTCGGGGACTTTCCATCCAGAGATGTTGCTGTGGAAGCTCGGATGGACCAAATACGTGACCGAATGGAGCCCGGAAGTGAATTTTCTTCGGAGGAAAGCAGCATTCTATGTGTGCAGTACGCTCAAGTAATACGCTTATGTAATTTGAAAAAAGGCTGCTAAGCTGGCTCATAAACCTGTAGTTCTTCTAAACTACGTACATTCCAGCATGTTTTAATGGAAAATTTGCTCTTAAATCCGCACATGAAATTCGCGATATTGATTGCCTATGTGTTTTTTGTTTTTCTCTTGCGTAAAAATGTTCTTAAAGCTCAAAAACTGAAGAAGGGCTTAATTTTATCGCTAAATGGACCCAAAATTTGGAATCTACGACCCAAAAAAACTTGTGGATACGAAATTGGGATACTAACAGTTTCAGATTTTTGTCCAGCTAGATTTGAATTCTGGACCACTGTGGGTCAAATCTTCAATCCAAAACTAGAATTCTTAGCCGATTTCCTAGTCCGGATTGTTTAAATGACGCACTGTTCGGCGGAGGGGAAACTCTTAGGACGCATAATGAGAACACTAATTCATTTTAACTAACAAAAATTAGTTAGGATTTCACATGTGTAACTTACCATGAGATTAAACAGAGATTTTCCATTCAAAGAAAACGTCTCGTTTACTGACCACATGCTGTTGTAGGACTCATATCGATAAGCGAGGAAAAAGGCACAAATATAATGAGGGGGCAAAAAAAAGGGGCCATCAGCGAAACCGCCCGCACCCATTCCGCTTAATTCCCTGCTCTTTTCACCGCTTGTTCTAACCCAGCATAAAATTTAATATAACATTATCAAAGAATCTTCCGCCTCCGCAGCTCTCCCTCTTCCGGAGGGTTTATTTTCATTATTCCGCAGGGCGGCCCCGTTAACCTTATTTTGTTATTTCTTCAAGAATATTTTCAGCTATCCACTGACGACACTTCCTGTTGGATCCCCATCGCTTCTCTTGAGTGACGTTAAGAGGAACTGAACCAGAAACTATGCAGATTTCGCACCAGAAAGTGATATCTCCTTTACAACTAAAATACTGTGAAGTGGGGCAAGTGCGTCTCTCCGCTATATTTTCCACCGAAATCCCTCAAAATAATTATCATTAGTGATTCGTTGATTGCACATTTGTCTCCCTTCAATTGAAACAGTGATTTGTTGTCAGGATCATTCGAGTTTGAAGTTAAAGTGCACTAAAAAGTCGGATCACGATTTGGACAGTAAGGACTTTCCAAGTTCCACTTCATGAATGAAAATCATGAATTTAGTGCGAATCGCTAGTTTCTATTGATGCCTTCACTTTTTCATGAGTCCAAGAATTAATCCATCCAAGTAATCCATGAAACGCACTTGAGGCAAGCTTTCAACTGCCTGGGCAATACCGTTTGTCATCTTGCGGCGTTTGTTACTTTTTAACGATATTTCAATGATGCAAAAATATTTCCTGCATTCTACGATATCATTTGATCGCTCCAGGTACAATCACCATATCATAGTAAATGACCTACCTAGCATCCTTACACCATTCAAAAGATCATTTCTGTGCAAAATTTATGGTTTTCAAATGAACAGTCACGTGGGTGGAGCGTTGCCGCTTGTTGATTCAACTGCAAATGGCAATATCATGTTATTTTTAATTTTCAGTATGGTTTAAAACCACAAAATTAAAACATAGGCATAGTGAGGCGACAGGACTCTCAGAACTTTGGTTTTTGAATTTTTCACGGATTTTAATATTAGCTGGTATTATTTATACGGCGGACGGATATTGCAGATTTTATTATATTATAATTTATCATTTAAGCGACTTGAAACGCAAAGTGATACAGTTTGAGAAGAGGGAGGTTATGAAACCATCAGAAATATCAGCTTTCGTCAAGTACGCAAGCACGAGGGACATTTTATGTCTTTGCGCCAAATGATAATGGTTCCATCGGATGGTCAATGAGGTTAACGTAAAATCAAGTAAATCAACAGCTTTCAAATGATTGGTGAACGAGTTTTGTACGACCACAAATGTCGAAGATAATGATCCGTAGCAACGAATCGGTTGTAAGCGAAAACCATCAGAAATATTTTCGTGACGATTTTGGTTTATTATTCAATAAAAAACCATTGTAATCGCTCTGGAAAAAAAATTCTAACCCCCTAAAAATTTCATGGTTTACGTTTCAAAGGGTGTAGAATCCGAATCTACAATAAAAATTTTCCGTCCGTCCGCCGTACGTCGTACGCCGTAGCAAGATTTCTCCCAAACGGCTGGAGCAAAAGATCTGAAATTTTCAGGAAAAATCCACGTTGGTCCGACAACGCCACAATTCTTGAACCAGCTCTCTCACTTAATTTAAAGTGCCCTTTAAGGGTTGTCGAAGCTTAGTAAAATCCCTAAAAACCTCAAAAAAAGTCAAAGCGGCCTAAATTTGGACTTTTTTGAAGAACACTCCACAAGGAATCGAATGAGCCCCTTCCCCAGGTCCGTAGGTCAAACCATTCCCGATCTATGGCCCGATTAACGGTGCCAACATTCCCGTTATTTTGGTTTATTATTGTTTTTGTTTCAATATCAGTAACCTAGTGACGTAGTGATGTAGTGATGTGGTAATGTGGATACTGGAGTGAACTCCTAAAAGACTTTGTAGCCGATACACGGGTTGAAGCATTCTGATATGCATGAAACACTGCAAATTCTTTCACTGGGGTTTACTATTCAATTGGCTTGCGTTCATGATTTGAATTTCTACTAAGCTTTGGAGTACGCGCGTTTCACAGGATAGAGCGATTATTGGATTTCAGGAGATATGTATAGAGCTCGTAAATCTGTTCTCAACCAAAACACCTATTTGGATTGATCAGTTGATCATATTTTTGTGCCTCCTGAAATTCAATAATCGCTCTATCACCTGTGGAACACGCACACTCCAAACCTTAGTAGAAATTCAAATCATGAACGCAAGCCAATTGAATAATAAACCCCAGTGAAAGAATTAGCAGCGTTTTTCGTGACGCTGTCTGCGTTACAATTTTCGAGTTTATGTAGCAAAGTAAAGACATAAAATGTCAAAAGTTTCGCTGTACGATGACAAAGGCTTATTACTGAAAATGGTAAACCAATATGCTCTTACACGATATAGTCGCAGTGCCGAGAAGGCTGCTATAAACCTAATTAGGTTACCAGTCTCAGTTTAGATTCGAGCTTCGGACGAGTTTTAAGGAATCTGTTAGAAGCAGAGTGGAAGGAAAATAGGGACAATCAAGTTCATTACTCAAGTTCGCGTATTATTGACAAGCCGGTATAATTTTGGAGGATTGAGACGGTTTAACCGAAAACCGGCCTTTCGCCAGGGCTACGCTTTCCCCCGGCAAGACGTCTCTCTGACGACTTTAATTAGGCCGATGGATCTTCGATATTACCAGGGGCTCCCCTCGCACTCAATAAGTTCCCCCGCCAGGAATTTCATTAGCATCACAGCCCTCGCTCGCCTACCTGGATCATGTTCCTCATTGAATTCCAGCCCTTTCCTCAAAGGAAAACATTCTGCTGGCCTCAATCTCCTGACTCTTCCGAGCAACCTCTTTCACGCAAGGATTTCATTAAGATTGGATTTCAGGTTTTTGACATTGAGAAAGATACCTGTCTTAATGAGAAAAGATTAACGAGATTAACGCGGCTTCATTCTGTTTCCTTGGCCCAGCTTAGCGTCTTTTCATGTCCTCAGGTGCAAACACTGTACGTTATTAGTATCAATTGGGTGATCAATTAAGTGAGTGACGTTCCACCGAAAGTTCGAAACTTTCCGAATTCCATTTAGGCAGTTCCATCTCGCCTTTACAGCTTTCCCATAGGTTCTAAACGTTTTAACGCATCATGGGTAACTTTCATTTTTATTTACAGTCAACTCCGGCAGTCTATTTAAAAGATACTGACATCTTTCTCTGTAGTGGTAATTATTAAGTTGTGCACGGCCAAGAGGTATGCACGGGTCATAGCGGCTCTCCTCCCCCCAGCACAATCATAAGCTTAGAGGGGAGAGTAGCAAAGATCATGAAACCTTTCTTATATTAATTATATTTCAATAAAGCGCTATTTAAATAAAATTCCGGTCTTGGTGTGAAAATCCGACATTTTGGGTTCTGAGAGATTTTCGGTTGTCGGACTGTAGACACACAAGCATACTCATTCAAACACAGACATACACCTATAATTTGTTCATGGATTCGATCTTGGAATATTCTGAGATGGATTTGTATTTGTAGTTAATTGCTTCTCATGTCGAGGTTTTGCCACACCCCCCTACATCAATTCCATTAGGAGTCCTAAAAACCGAACTATTCATCGTCAAAACCACATCTGTTTCTTTTGAAAGTTCTGTGATTTCTCTCCTTCTTTTAAATGTGCCCTTTTATAATTGAGGAGGTCATTCACGTGACTCATCCGCCTACGTGGTTATTATCTAATCTCCTTGGAAAAAACCACGATATTCGGAACAGAGATTACAGGAGCGAAGACGTTTCAACTTCATCCAGTGGGGACGGTCGAACAACTCGGGGGTATAAAATAAAACAGTGTCGATTCTAACACGTGGTTTCATTTTTTTGACACGTGATTGATCGTGTCATTGTGAGGTTTGTGGGGTCTCTTTTGGTTTCGGAAATTGCGATTGCCGTGGGGAAATACCCATAAAAATATAGTAATTTCTGAGACTTTCGATTCTTTGGTTTTTGACCTGCGTTTTGGGGTTCTGGACCGCTGTGTGGCGGACGGGTGGATTTTTTTCAGTTTTTCATTTGATTTTTGAAATCTACATATCTAGAAATGTGTAATTCAACTTTTTTTTGTGGTCCATTACAAAGGTGCAGTATTGAAAATAATAAACCAAGAATGTTCACCTGTCATCGGTTCCTGGGCACTTACCTGTAGCAACCTGTTTGTACACGAAATAAATGAGGAGGTTGCATCGCAAAAAGTACTAAACGCCATTTTTTTCAATTTCGAACTAATGGTTGGTTATGGGTTAGTGGGACTATTTCTTCACGAAAATGAAGTCGTTTTATCTTGAAGCGTGCTCTATCCATCGAAAAATGAAAATCGAGTTTTCAACCAAAAACGCTGCAAATTCTTTCACTGATAGGTTTATTATTCAATTGGCTGAATCTGCGTTCATGATTTGAATTTCTACTAAGCTTTGGAGTGTGCTTAGTATTCAAATCACAGGATAGAGCGATTATTGAATTTCAGGAGATATGCATAGAGCACGTAAATCTGTTCTCAAAACCCAAATACCTATTTGGATTGATCAGTTGATCATATTTGTATGCCTCCTGAAATTAAATAATCGCTCTATCACCTGTGAAACACCCACACACCAAAGCTTAGTAGAAATTCAAATCATGGACGCAAGCCAATTGAATAATAAACCCCATTGAAAGAATTTGCAGCGTTTCATGTATATCAGAATGCTTTAACCCGTGTATCGGCTATAAACTACAAGCATCCACATCGGCTATCACTCCAGTATCCACATTCACTACAATAAATCGGGCCATACATCGGAATGGTTTGACCTACGGAACTGGGGAGGGGCTCATTCGATTCCTGATGGTATGTTCTTCAAATAGGTACAAATTTAGGCCGCTTCGACTTGTTTTGAGGTTTTTAGGGATTTTACAAAACTTTGACAGCCCTTAAAGGGCACTTTAAATAGAGTTAGAGAGCTGGCTCAAGAATTGGGGCGTCGTCGGACCAAGATGGATTTTTCCTGAAAATTTCAGATTTTTTGCTCCAGCCGTTTGGGAGAAATCGTGCGTACGGCGTACGGCTTACGGCGTACGGACGGAAACATTTTTATTGCAGATTCTGATTTCAGGGGGAGTTCGAATTTTTTTTTTCCAGAGCGATTACAATGGTTTATTATTGAATAATAAACCAAAAGTACTGAACAGTTGAGGAGTGTTCCAAGAAAAACGTACTCTATTAATTCATCCATCATACAGTTCTAAATCCAATCCATATCTGACTTCGACTACACTATTTTCATCCAAAAGGTACTCCATCCGCCTCAGTAGGCGTCATCTTATACATCCGACGTTTTCAGCCGAAAGTTTCTCTATCTAAACATGTTTTAGCCAAAAAGTACCTACTCTATCCATTCAAATTTTGACGTGAATAATCACGTTTTACTCCCGACTAACTGTTTTGCCACACAATGGAGGAAAAAAACGGTCAACTAAAAAAAAGTGCGACCTTATGATCTAAAATAATGTGCTACAGATTCACTCTAGTGGGCACAGTACTTTTTGCGATGCAGCCTCCTCAATTGTAGAATTGTAATTGAATAAGAACGGCTGATGCTTTTGATGGAACAAAAGTGAAGTATTAGTTTATTTCCCGCGCCTCCCTTCCAATCCTCGCTCCCTTGGACTCGTCAACCTAAAACGCCAGACTTTTCAGCGAAAGAAACTTATCTAGACCTCGTGACGTTCTCAACGGCTCCTCCTTTTTCCACCCTGCAAGACTATTGTTCTCCCTTCTTCTCTCCTTCTGTTCGAGGCACAATCATATTTTTGCCGTCTCCGCCCCCGTCAGATACCGACCCAACTCCTATTGACATAATATTACATTCTTCGAATCAGTTCACTTATTATTGCATTGATATTTTATACTTACCGTCGCACGAATCTAACTTCGGTACAGGTTGCGTATGAGGTCTACTTCTTTCCGATGGTTACGTATGCGGTCTACCTCGAATCCAATCTTCTGCCCTACTCAATTGGCCTTTTTATTAAGTCTTTGTTGTGTACAGTGACAGTTATAATCTTTTATTTCTATACAAAACGAAGGTCAGAGGACATTGGAAATGCACCAGTGCATCGCGTCACGTTTAATAATCTGTTTTTGTTCCTAATCCCGTGCATAGTCAGTTTCCTCCAGCTATAGTACTCGTCGTGTATCGACTATCGATGATTCCATGTTCCCGGGGAAACGGAAGCACAATCGAGGACGAATGCTGGCCAATGGTCGTCTACCCAGACGTGATAGCTTAGAATCAGACGGGGACGAACTATGAACGGGGGTAAAGCAAAGAAATTATGGTGACAGGATCCAGGGACCATGGGTTTTTGAGCAGTGCTGTCGCCACAATGGAATCCTTGTTCAATGCGAAGAAACGAGACAAGGCCACATTGCCTCCCATTATTAAACGCAAAGTTAACTAATGAATCAGTAGTGAGAATACAGCAACCTCAGCACTCACGGTTTTCTGCACAAAACGGTGAACTCTCTAAATTTTATAGACCCAGACTGAAGTCCAAACAATCTATTGAATGCTAGAGATAGTTCTAGGTCTGATGTGGTATCTAACAAAATGGAATAGGTTCTTCAGTTGATTGAAAAGTTATGAATGAAAGATGGCGTTCAGTTCAGTCGGCGAATCTTTTCCTCGCTTTCTTCGAGGACATGAAGACGACATCATTAATGACCTGAACAACTGATGACAACCTGGACGATCTTCAAATTTTTTTTTATTTTATTATTTATTTATTGTTACAACTGATTTAATATACAAACCATCTAGCAACTTAATTTATAATGAAGTAATATCACTTTTTGTGGTTCAGTAGTTCATTATCTAAGACCACTACAAGTCACAAACACTAATTAGCGTCTGATCACAACTAGGTCCAGCGGCTTGGTCCTCTTGAGTCGCCGTACCTCTTCTCTGTTGTCCAGGGTATACAGGGTTTCGAGATTTTGGTGTCTGTGCAGACGAATTTCGTGATCCGCTGCAATTCTTTTTATAGCGTCTCTCACCATTTCCACTTTGAGGTCGCGGTGGAGATCAGTTGTCTTGATATACCAGGGTGCGCTGACAATACTCCTTAAGATTTTATTTTGGAGTGCCTGGATAGTGTTGACATTACTGTTGCTCGTGCAGCCCCATAGTTGGCAGCCATAGGCCCAGACGGGTTTAATCATTTGCTGATACAACAGCAATTTGTTATGGGTGGATAGTTGAGATTTCCTACCCAGCAACCAGTTCAGCTTCCTGAGCTTAGCGTTGACCTCTTCTTTTTTTTTTTTGACGTGTTCTTTCCAGCGTAGCTTGGCATCCAGCGTCATGCCCAGATATTTAGCAGTATTTAAATACGGAATTTCTTGTGAATTTATGGTGATTGGGATGTTTTGAATTTTGCGATAAGTGAAGTTTATATGCGTACTTTTTGTTTCATTAAGTTTAATTCGCCATTTGGAGGTCCATTGATAAACTCGGTTCACCGAATCTTGGAGTTTGCTAGACGATTCCTCGACTGTCCTGCCCGTCGTCAGAATTGCAGTATCATCAGCAAACGTTGCTATGACAGCTTTTGGGGGTTCTGGGAGGTCCCTTGTATACAATAGGTAGAGCACTGGCCCAAGAACGCTTCCTTGCCTGCCTTTATCTTCCTCAGGGTGGTGTGCTCATCTTCGTGCTTGACTCTGAAGTGCCTTTCTGATAGGTAAGATTTCAGTATTTGATAGTATTCAAGGGGGAGGTCCCTGTGCAGCTTGGTGAGGAGGCCTTTGTGCCAAACTTTGTCGAATGCTTGTGACACGTCAAGGAAAACTGCAGAGCAGATTTCCTTGGCTTCAAAGCATCGTTCTATCACATTGGTTATCCCACTTGGATTTCCCATTTATTTCCATACAAATAGATATACAGCATTTGCTACCGGTACCCAAACTTCTACCTGGCAATTTCTAATGCAGCGTTCTTATAAGAAATTCGACACTGATTTCGAATGTGCATTACTGTACAAAAGAAAATGCATAAATTTAACATAGTAATCAGACCTAAGTACGAGGACTGAGAAGCAGTAAAGGTTGTGGCAGGGTCCTTTCATGAAAAATTTGACGACCACTGCTTTGTCGAATCAGACACGAAACCCGATTCCACGAAATGGAAAAGGGCCGAGCTCACATTGTCTTTGATACGATTTACTAAAGGAACTTGCACGTGGACATGCATACATATGTACACACGCAAAGACGGAAATTCGTCTTCTCTCGGAAGCGTCAAACGGATTTCACTCAGAATTGCTCCTCGACTTTACTCAAACAAATGAGGTTTTCGAATATTCTTTCGTCTGTTGTGAAAGGGTGAAAAAAAGCGAAAAAGAGAGGGAGAAAGAAGAAAAGAAAACGAGTAGTAGCCACTCCAATCTACCCCTGATAACTACCACAAAGAGGATAAAGGGCTCGGAGGTGAAGGATTACTTACGTATGTTGACCTTTCCCAAAGACCAAGGCGCTCCCTTTTGTTTCCGAGTTTTTCCGCGAGCTCACCATCTCAACCTTTTTCTGGATTCCTCTTTACGTTCCTCTCGCCTTCCCTGTTGACGAAGAGTTTTTTTCTCTTCTCTCTTCAACGAATGACTTTGTTGTAAGTCAACGATATTGACTAGACCGCCGGTGGCTGAGTAAACGGTTTTGATCGTGTTTACACGATCGAAGGACAAACTTCGAGGGGCCTAAGTTCTTCTGGGTTATGAGGTTTGACGCTGGAGCCCGTTTAACGAAAGCAGTTATCCAAAGTATTTGGGTAGGTTTACTCTTTAGCATGTCCAACCGCAACGGTAGTTTTAGTTAAGTGTAACTGATTCGAGAGGGGCAGAAAGTAAGTATTTTGGACCAAAGTCTTATAGTTGGAAAGTTTCGGAAGAAACTGGGGAACCCGGAAGCAACTTCGAAAGAATTCAGGAAGTCTAACTTTTAGAAGAAGTCAAACTACTGCTGAGGCCACAAACCTGGTATCAATCAAATTTCATTCATTCTTCGTGGAAATGCTGGAACTGTTTTGTAAAACCAAAATTTTGGTTCATCATTTTCAATAATGAGCCTTTGTGATTGAACAAGGAAAACAAATTTATCCTACCCTCAAAAATTTGTTGTTTTACGTTTCAAGATGTTTAACATCCGGCAATTGAAGAAATATCCTACCGTCCTATATTCCTGTAAGAATAGCTTATAAAATAATGTTTTCCTTCTAAACTAGCCTTTGGGCCCACTATGCGTCGCCCGCTTAAACAATTTTGTGATTGAAGTAAACCCCTCATATACTGCCACACTGCATAAAATGGGGACCAAACTATGCTAGCATACTCCAAAAATCAGGCGAATCAAAGACTTGTACTGTAGCACCATTGCTTCAATAGACGAGAAGTCTCTCATGCACCTTGTTAGGGCCAATTCACACTGAACGGGCGTATGGCGAAGACGTGGCACAGACGTGGCAGTGATGTGACCCGTTCAATGCACACAGAAGGGGCACACGCCAGTGGCAAGAAAGGGCGTCAGTACTCATCAAGTATCGCGATGTATGATTTCTCACTTGATGACTGAAGAAAGTTTCAATCTCCTATTTTTAATTTCCAACCAGATCTCGAAAATTAATCCCAATAACAATCTGATAACAGGTGCCTGAAAAAAACGGAAGCGAAATTGAGACAAATCAAAAAACGGATAGCATCACGTGAATCAGCGTTAAAAAAACAATGACAATTCTTGTGCCACACTTTACAGTTCACCATCATTCACTATTTGACTATTTTGGGGTTGCGAAACTTAGCGTGCTCGCTGAACCGGTTACGCGCAATAAAAAAAATTGGTTGAGGGATCAAATGTCCATAAAATTTAAGATAGAATTCGAATCTGGAATAAAAAATAGGGGTTCTCATCTGAAATAAGGAAGTTAGTGTAGACTGCGCAAATATGATTTTAGAGATCCTTGGAAAAAATTATGAAGATTAAAAAAAAATGTTTTTTTTTACTCCCATTTTGACGATTTTAGGAGGGGGGGGGGGACAACTTGTGGGACCCCCTGTATGTAAATACATGTACGTAATTTTATGAAAATTACTAATGCTGCTTCAAGTAGGTACTTATTTATTTATGGTATTTACTTATACATTTGAAAAAGAATAAATTTTTGGCAAAAACTTTGTATTGTGATCACAATTTCTATTAAATAGAGTACAACTTACATTTAGCTACAACTAGGCCTGGTCTTGGGAGCTCCTATTACAACAATCCGTCCCCAGGTAATGAAACAAACACGGATTCCTACCCACTTCTTCGCAAAACTCGATGTTAAACTCGATATCGTCCTTCATTTTGACGAAAACCGAGGGCTCTCAAAGCTTTCAGAGCTAGCGGATTCACATGATCGATAAAGGTCAGTTTCGAGTTGAGCACGATTTCAAGATCCCTGGTCATGACAACTCTGGTAAGAGATGCTCCTTCGATTAGATAGCTTAACTCCAGTTGAGTTAAAGATCTGGTGTAACATGATACGATATATTTGGTCGGATTAAGCGTTAAGAGATTAATTGAACACCACTCAAGAAGCGAATCAAGGCTAGCCTGCAAAAGGCAACAGTCTGCCAAGCTAGAGATTCGTCTGAAAACTTTCAATTCGTCGTCATACATGAGTACCGTGATCTCATCTGAGGAAAGGTGGGAACAAACACTGTTTTTCAGTACAAGGAACAAAACTGGGCCTATATGTGAGTCTTGAGGGACACCCGATGTTGCAGGATGGGGCCCTGAAAGCTTATCATCAAGCAGAACTCTCTGAGACCTGCCCGATACTCATTAAAGTTGAAATTTGGTAGGGATGTTCTTTGGGACATGAAGGGACAATCTCACTAATGGGCTACATCCTGAACAGCTGAGTAAGCTAAAGTCTCACATTTTTACTATAGGAAGGTATCGTTGATAATGAGAAAATGTGAATTAATTTCAATTACATAAGCTAAAGATCGGTGAAAACGACAGATGAAATTGTGTCATATTTCAACTCAAGCAAGTGCATTGTTAACCAACATGTATGACATACGTTGTCATTCTCTCTTTTTCGCAGATGGTCAATAATAAGAAAGAGCAGTATTATAGATAAAATCACTTTGAGAACGGAAGGAAAAAAACCGGTGGTGCTGATGGGATGAAGAATAATTCAATGGGTTCGGACGCGTCTGGCGGAACAGGAGGGTGAATTATTGAGATGTGGACCGGTCGCCAGTTGGTCCGACATTCTCCATAACTTAAACGGGGCGCGAACCTCCCGCTCGCCCCCGAATGGAAAAATGCGAAGGAGGATATAACGGGCTCAGGGATGCTGGAGGACGTGAAAAGGTTTTATATTATATGCGAAGCAAACGCGGCGACTAAATTTATTCCTGAGTTTAGGGATTATGTGCTGGTCTTTAATCTTTTAAAAAGCAAACCCCACTGAGAGCAGTTCTCTCAAAAATGTGTATTTCTCGGAAAGATAGTTTTCAATAACGAATCTCTGCAATCGGCCGAGAAAAAACAATGATTCGCCTCAGTCAAAATTTATTATTTTACGTTTCAAGATGTGTGGAATCCTAAAATCAAATTTAAAAGGAAAAAAATCGTTCGTCAGCTTCTCTTTGAAACAACAGGATCAAAAATATTGAAACTTAGATCAAAATTCACATTTTGGGTTTAGTTGAGAATTCTCGGCATGCTCCTAGGGCTTGTTTTTAAGGATGAAGTCAAGGGCTGAAATATTTAAAAAATGTGAATATCGAAACTATCGAAACAACAGTAATTTCTAGTTTATTATTTTCAATATTGAACCTTTGTAATCAACCACGAAACAAAACAAGTTAACCTGCCCCCTCCCCCTCCTCCCTCAAAAGTGGGTAGTTAACTTTTCAAACTACGTCATTTTCAAAAATCCATTTCGCTGTCTCAAGTTTTTCTCTAAAAAAGCAGATTTTGTGAAAAATCCTACATGGATCCGAGATGTGCTAGTAATCATCAATCAGGTTAATAATTAATCGAATGAAGTTCGTTGACTAAATTCCCGTAATTCCACTTGACGGCATTCGACATGGCTTGTGTGCTTTTTGGGAAATTGTTGTTTGTATTATTTCATTTCTGATACAACCTGATATTATTCCTTTGTGATACAACCAACTTGTCTTTCTTTTACAAATCTACTCACGTGATCGTTCGAAAAATGTACAACTACCGTTTGTCAGAATTTTCATTCGTGGTACACGAATTGGATTCTCTCTCTCGAAAACCTGTGGAAGTGGTGATGGAATGTAGAGACAATTAGCCTGCAGCACGTGAAGGAGAATCTGGAAGCTAAAAGGCTACGGATGTAGCATCAGACTTTCAAGATGCGGAAAGGAAGAAATATTCCACTGGTAATATACACACTTACAAAATTATGTGGTATTTTTCATATTGCACCTTGTTTGAGTTGTATTCTCCCCATATTCCGCTTTCCTAATTGATTCCATTGTTGATGATCAGCGAGGAATCCTGTCATCGCCAGATGAGCTGGGACTTATAGAAGCTGCCTTCCTTTGTTGCGACTATAAAGGTCTTAACTAGTTTTCGCCGTCTAGATAATAGACCTGCAGGTTCAGAATGGACGCTTTCCCGTAATCCATTACCGCGCAATATCGAAAATACAAAGGGGGCTATAGATTATTCCAGGCGGCACTTACCTCAGCAGCATGAGGATCCGCTGATAAGCTTCCAGAATAACTTGGCAGGGGATCGCTGACGTGCATTGATGACGTTATGGGGAATATCTCCATATCGCATAATCTCGATAAATAGGTTTGATTGTTGCTCATCGGTTGTATTTAACAGGCGTCTGGACCCTGAGCAACACTACTTCGGTTCTCCCCCCCAACATCTAACAGCGCTAATGTCGAGCTCCTTTTCTCTTGGTTTCAGTCCCTCCACAGGCCGAAAACATCAAATGAGTGTAGAATCCCAATTATTCACTGTAATTAAATCATTAAATGGAGTGCAGAATCCAAATCTGTAATGAAACATTAGAGTTTCCATTCGAAAAACCAAAGCTGCTATGCATTGCGCGAATTTAAGCTTGTGCGCAATGCACATTCTGGTTATATTCAATACTATTGGCAAAAAACACGCAGACTCAACAAACAATCAAAAACGTTTTTTTTCCATAAATAAAGATTTAGGAAGAGGTGATTCATAACTCAATAGACTTGAGGAATTATAAGCCCCAAATCAGCAGAGAGGGTTTTAAGCTATTTTCTACGCTATTTACGCTCTTACACTGAAATTGAGAATATAAACTTCTTAGTACTTTTGTTTGGCGATGCATGAGCTCCGGATCAGACTACAGGCTCCCGAAGCTGATTTCTGCGATATTGAATTAAACCCACAGGGTAGATGATGAATCGTACTAATCACACCATCGTTACATTCAGTACTTATGTACGTAATGGAGTAAAAAATATTATTCATGATAATGATCCCTTTTAATTTACTATTTTCAAAAGTGAACCTCCGTCATTTGCCACAAAATTTCAAAAATTTATTTAAAACATTTTTTTTTCTCTCCGTCGAAACTATCGGAAAACATTATACGAAATTTTGCCCTAAAATAAAATATCAATCCGGGATCTACCGGTGTCATGATCAGGGATAATATTCGGATTGATATATCAAAAACCAAATTCTCAAAAACTTCCTAAAAAAGAGGGTAGTTTTTTTGACGAATTAAGATAGAAATTAGATCCCTGAATCGAATGAGACCACTCGGGTCGTTGTATGATCATCCGTTCGCTCATCATTTGAAAAACCTCATCTTCGGGTAATACAAATCTATCATCTACGGTCAGGTTGACAGTCAGCAGGAGAACCGGGCTACAGAGTAGGAGGTCTGAGCTAGATCGCGTGGCTGGATAACGCCTAAGTATTTATTTTATCTTGTTAAATTTCAGTTGGCTTTCTAGTGTGTTTCCAAGGTAAAAAGAAAGCATTGTCTCTGATTCCACAGTTCGGCTCTGGTAGTCTATTTTAGGAGCCTACTTAGGAGGGCTATTTGGGTTAATAGAAAAATTTGTAACATTTAGGCTATTTAAAAATTAAATTTAAAATTTGAATTATTAAATTTAGGCTATTTAGGATAATATAAAAATGGAAAACCTCTGTGTAATTGTTTGCAGATTGTTTATTTAGTGATAGCAACAGTGAAATCGTCGGGAAATCTCTGTAATAATGATCAGACTTATGACAAAAGTATCATTTTTTCAAGTTTTTTTGCTATAAAATGGTTAATTATCTATTGCATTGCTTTAGAAGTGCTCAAATGTCGAATTATAATAATTGAAATATATCATGAAAAAATAGTTAAATTAGTACATATGATAAGTCTGCTTGGCTGAAACGTTTAGTTGGGATATCTGCCCAGTTTTGCTTAGACTGTGCCCAGCGTCCCCCGGTCAATCGTGACGTCTCGCAATATCTGTATTGGACTTGAGTTGTTTGCGAAACCAAGTACACACCGATTCCGGTTTTATTTGTTCCTCCACCAATAAAAGATCCCCAATCAAAAATAACGATCCCTCAAACGGGCTTGAGGGCGATGAAAATGGAATCCTTCCCAACGGGAAACCGAAGAAAATAACTTGGGGGGAATCCCTAGTCCAGTTCTAACGTTCTAGTCCTGCGAGGCCGAACGGCGGGATGAGCTCAATCACCTGACTTGTAGCCAATTGGCGGGTCTTTCATTAGACCGGTGATCCAAGGGTCAAAGTTGCCATGGCAACCCTTGATCAGGACTTCCTATATTTACGGCTTTCCCTTCAACCTCCTGTCTCACCTCTTGAATTAAGCTAGTATCTTGGAAACAATAGGAGCGGGCTTTGTTGGCAGAGATGGGTGAAAAATAGCCACAACTGAAAGCTAATTTAACTGAGATTCCCATTACTAACAGCCCCTCAGAGAAGGGACCCGATGCCCCCGGGCCTTCGTAAGAGGGGGCACGGATTTCGGTCGTTGAAGTTTTTGAAGCTCTCTCGTTTACTTCTAATTTGGTTTGGAAGTATTGATCCAGGATTAATAAATATGCACATGCAAAGCTGTAGAACTCAATCATTCTCAATTTTCCACAAGGGTTACAGTAGTTCGTAGACGCGAACTAAATTGCATTGAAGATGTGCGATTGCTGCGCGAAATAGCAGTTTTGTCAAAATATTGAAATCGCCTGTTTTCCATCTCGCCTAGAAACCCCATGAATGCTTGACGCAGAACTGTGCAGGCCAGGTAAAACGTGCGCCAAAATGTCAGCTTTCCAATGTTGTAGTCGTTTTAAGAAATATTTTTAGTTAAGGAAATGGTGTTTAACTGCAGAAAAACGTGTGTTTTCTGTTAAAATTGAGGTTTTTCCAATCTCGAAGGAAAAAGGTTGGAGGCGGGATATACGTACGTTTTCTCCCTTAATCGAATGGTGACGATTTAAGTTAGTTTTGTCGGATGCATAAACCCGTTCGTTTGTGAACAGCGTCTACGGCATTTCTAAGCTGTCCGGCTAAAGTCAGGATAATCGAAGAGCCGAGAGACGGCTATTGTTTATGTTCATTTACGATTTATTGCGATGAGTTGCATTCATCTTTTTGCTGACACTATGGAGCTTTCTCAAACCAGGCTTCCGTATCATTACCAACTCTTCCCTTTCGTCTCTTTTCTCGCTGTATTCCCTTCAGCGAGGTTTTCCCTATTGCATATTCCCATTCATCATGTTGCGCTGTAGCCATTCAACATAGCTGGTAGTAATAACCAAAACCTTAGTGACAAAAAACAATTAGTATATGAAAAACAGATAGTTTACGAGATAAAGAAGGATCAGTGACATAAATAATATTATCTATCAATATTTTCCCCTCATACTATCCGACTTGTTCGCTAGGGTTTGAGTTGTACACAGGAGGAGTGTGACTCCCTTGCTGCTTCAGAAGCATTACCATTGGCTAAACCGTACACAAAAATCATGTCAACATACTCACTTGTGGTATAGCTGCTCAACTGAAAGCCAATCATCGCAATCAATCGTAAATGAACACAAACAATAGCTGTCTCTCGGATAATCGATTACCCTGACTTTGGCTGGACAGCTTGGAAATGCCGTAGAACACAAACGAACTTTTTCATTCATTAAATTCATTTTCATTTTTCATTTTTAAATATTTATTTTTTAATTTATATCTTAACAATCTTGTTTA
Source organism: Creontiades dilutus (assembly GCA_031894815.1). Classification (NCBI taxonomy): domain Eukaryota; kingdom Metazoa; phylum Arthropoda; class Insecta; order Hemiptera; family Miridae; genus Creontiades; species Creontiades dilutus. The sequence continues at coordinate 1,903,797 of JAVIWC010000472.1, read as the reverse complement.
AACTCTAACTCTTTGTATGAACTCGATTTAAACCCCAATATCTTACCATTGTCCAACAGCTGGATAACATGTTCGAGTCAATAAACATTTTACTAAAACTGAATTTGGTCAGAAACAACAAATTATCAAAATTGCAACACCCAATGCTACAGCCAAATCAGGTTGGGGTTGATAATACACGGCGCACAAAGCTACCCCTCCTTCAAGACCGGGGGGTCGTGCGGGTCATTGCATACCCTGGCCCCTGACCAAGACAATGCCTCCTCCGTAGCGTTCCCAATTTTCAAACATTAGGTCTTTTTTAGTGATACAGGGTGTCCCAGGACTTATGCACAATCCGACTCCCACGTGTTCTACAACTCATTTCCGACTGCGATGAGTTGCATTCATCTTCGAGACTTTTGGAAAAACCTAAATTTCAACAGAAAACACACGTTTTTCTGCAGTTAAACACCATTTCCTCAACTAAAAATATTTTTTTAAACCAAAACGGCCACACCGTTGGAAAGCTGACATTTTGGTGCACGTTTCGCCGGGCCTGCACAGTTCTGCGTCAAGCATTCATGGGGTTTCTAGGCGAGATGAAAAACAAGCGATTTCAAGATTTTGACAAAACTGCCATTTCGCGCTGCAATCGCAAATCTACAATGCAATTTAAAAAGTTTTATGACATCAAATAGATGGAAAATTTAACGCTCTTCGCAACGGTGTCATCAAATTTGAGCTACCTCCAAAATTGAGGGAGTTATGACAGTTTTAATGACATAACATCGAAAACACGAAAAAAATCTTAAATCGCGAATAGCTCGGAAACGAAACCTCTGGCAAAAAATTGCTTTGAGACGTTTTTGGTCGGAAATGAGTTGTGGAACATGTAGAAGTCGGATTGTGCATAACTCCCGGGACACCATGTATAATCCTCAGTTCAAATTAAAATCCCGGGAAATTCCGTCTCCTACTAAATTCTGTGATCTCGGAGCAGGTGCTCATGTCCTGCTGGTTGGTCACATGTCAGTTGCAAACTACATCCCAAGCAGAGCCATAGAAGTTCTGCTTTCATGTTTCACTAGCATCAAAGGAGGGATTTATAAAACGTTTTTGGTTTATTTGTTTGGGGGTTCACAAGCTCCTATGCTCTATCAGCCCTGCTACAAGTACTTCCACATGCCACATTTATAAGTACAGACACTTGTCCCGATCAAACTCCCTGTGGCTGTTTCCTGTTACCTATGTCTATCATCTGGTTGCAACAACTTAATATTGTTGCTTCGTTGCTACAACTACAATAGTTTGAGCTGTGGTTGAATCTATATTTTGACCAACAGTTGTCAGAACGTCGTTGAACCTAAACGTCAATCTGAGAGAGGCTGGCTACAACGGCTAGGAAATCCACCCCCGTGACAGTAGCTAAGTGACAACTAAGTTACTAAGCGGCACCTGATGGGCTGGTGAAGTCGAAATTCCCCGCCAACTTGTAGTCACCGCTACCCCTCACAGCCTCATACTCTTCGGTCCGTCCCCCCGCCCACGGTGCTCTGCAGGTAATTAACTGGAACCCTTTCACGAATTAAAAGGATGCCTTCGGGCGAATCCCCTCCATTAAAACTTTCCAAAGCTTCCGCTCTCAGCCTCTTTTTTCCCTTTTTTATCCAATTTTATTGGAGAAAATACAGCGTAAAGGAGATTACTGGGAAATTCAATGCAAAAAAAGAGAGAAAAGCCCCTCTTTGAACAGGATCTATGTTTGGACCAATCGATTTAATGTGCCTTCTCAGATGTGATTTTCGGAAAATATTTTACGGGACGGTTAACGCGTATGATCATGGGACATCTTCATGGATAAATGAGTCATTGAGGACGGGATGAATTCGTGTTGAGCTCTAATTTTTACCGATTCGAGCTTTAGAGCGAACGACGCTTCTCTCTTTCACCTATATTTGCATTTCCTTACAAAATGAAGATATTTTCATGGCTCCAGAAGTTTTTAAATAGAAATGTAATGAAATTTTCTTCGTGACAATCCAAATTAAAATAAAAGTTGTTAAAGAAATAATTTTAAAACAAGTTGCGCACAATTTGCACGCTTTTATGCATATGGAAGATTTGACTACCTTCAACATCAGCTGGAACTACCGAACTCTAGGTCTCATAGTGGTTCTTAATTCAACCACTAAGTAAGAGAGTGATGAGAGCTGGATGTTCCCTTCACGAGGTCGCCATATTAGGCAGGCCAACTTAATTCACCATAATAGCTGCAGGTTTGGGATGAAAACAGTTAAACGTCTCAGTATCGCGTTTAGTTTTCATTTAATATCAGTTTATGGTACATGCTTGTGAATGATCAGTCTTTACGAAAGAATGTCGAGGGTAAGTCAGTGAAAATTCGTTCTTGTTAAGCTAACGATTCGTGAATGAATTCCTCATCGTCGGGGTCTATTGATTAAAGACATGGTTTTAAAACCTCGTAATAATGCCCTTACAGTGTAACTGAGAAAAAAAAAGAAAAAATTTCTGAGTTTCTTGAATTATTTGCTTTTTTTGGCAAAGTTTTATTCAGTTAACACAAAAGGATACAGAATACCACTAGGCAGCTCGAGGAACGATAAGAGGCCGGAGGTCTCGGGGCACGCAGGTTCAACACTTTGTGTTGTCGAGTCTGTTGGGACCTGACAACACTATTGCAACAGCTGTTGATACATCTGGTTAGCAACCACATAATCCTGTTGTTATTGATGATACAAAATCTAATTATAACGATTCTCGCGTGCAGCAAGTTATTTCAGAATCAGCATGATACTGCAGAGTCAACAGAAATGCCGTAGGTAATACAGCAGAGTCAACAGGTAATTTATATATACCAGGCGGTAAGTCTCGATACAACTGAGATGAAAACTTCATTCTTTCTCCAAAAATGGAGAATCCCTGTAGAATGGATGGGTTCGTTAGAAGAAGAAGCAAAGGTAATCATTTCAGTCTGCTATCTGAATTTCGAGCTAATTTCCACTGCTTTTTATTTATTTTTTTTTTATGGTTTTCAGAATGCTTCAACCCGTGTATCGGCTACAAAGCCTTTTAGGATTTCACTCCAGTATCCACATTACTACATCACTACATCGCTACGTCACTAGGTTACTGATATCAACACAAAAACAATAATAAACCGAAATAACGCGAATGTTGGCACCATAAATCGGGCGATAGATCGGGAACGGTTTGACCTACGAACCTGGGGAGGGCTCATTCGATTCCTCGTGGAGTGTTCTTCAAAAAGAGTACAAATTTAGGCCGCCTTGACTTTTTTTGAGGTTTTTAGGGATTTTACAAAACTTTGACAACCCTTAAAGGCCACTTTAAATGAAGTGAGAGAGCTGGCTCAAGAATTGGGGCGTCGCCGGACCAACATGGATTTTTCCTGAAAATTTCAGCTTTTTTTGCTTCAGCCGTTTGGAAGAAATCGTATTTACGGCGGGCGGACGGAAAATTTTTAGAGCAGAACACCCTTTGAAACGTAAACCATGACATTTTCAACTAAACAAACTAGGTTTTTTTTTCAAGAGCGATTTCAATGGTTTATTATTGAATAATTTAAAGTGAAGAAATGTGGGTTTTTATGTCAAAAAGCTTGGTTTTCTGAAATAACAAAAAAAAAAAAAACTTTAAAAATTATATCTAGAGAACGGGTTTAGATGGAAAAGTGCAGTTGGCGGGGTTTACTACATTTTTGATGCAGATTAACAGTAAACATTTTTCGTCTGTATATCAGCTGGAACCTAGATGTCCAAATAAGCCCGCCTGGGTAATTAAAAAAACGACATATTTCTGGGGTGTACGGAAACATTTTTACTGTGTGTATGAAGGTTCTCTACCCATTTTGCACACATGAGGAATTTTTGCCTTTTTTCAGGGCATATTTACAGAGGTTTCAATCTCATTCTGACGTTTTTCACGTCATATCCGTACGGGTAACTCGGGGAAATTCTTTTATACGACCAGGTTGCATGACTGAAACTTTTCAGAACACATTTTCTGCTATAATTACAGTTACTGGAGGTGGAAATGGCTTGTTGATTTCTCTCCCTTCCCCAGCACAGAAAGCGAGAAGATACCCTTGAAACATGAGGTTAGGAAAAGATTAGTTCGGGAAGCCTCTCGAATGAATACGGTTTATCAAGCGAGGTCAGAAAGTTACCCGGAACTCACTAATTCTCCGGATATCTCGTAGCGTTGTGGTCGAAGGAGTTAAGCTGAGGGGTAGAAGGATAGAGTGGAATGGCAGAAGTTGTATGAGTTTGGTGGAATTTCGTTCCTCAATCGCTTTCCTCAAGCCATTTTATCCTTGTAAAAGCTCTTCTGGTCCTCTAGCTGTGTTTTCTCGGCTTGAAATTAGATCGGCTGGAACCTTCTGACCCTTGACGGTTATTACGCTCTGCTTTTAGGTTATATGAAAAATGTGCTTTCAACTGGGAGAGGGATGCTGAAAATTCCGACATTCTTTTGCAACACCGAAGAATCCAAAGATACCACACAGCTCTCCCTTCACAACAGAAGAAAACGAAACCAATAACGTATCGCTTATACAAAGTTGGTTTTTCATTGTATGGGGAAAAACCTGTTTTTTAAAGCAATTAACGATGAAAATTTCAAACTTTCCCTAAAAAATTCCATGGTCTGAAAAAACACCGTCCAGCCGCTGTACAACATGTAAAGCTTCTTCTCCGCAGTTTACTGAACCGATACTTATGAAATGTTGGTGTGAAAAAACGCTGCAAATAATTACACACAGATTATTATTTATGTATTTGATCATCTTTCTAAGCAAATCACCTATCCATGTTCATGAAACTTAATTTGTAGCAAACTACTCGGCCCTCTCGTGAATGGTAATTTATTCTAGATGGCATAGAAATAACCCCATTTATATACCAGCAGGGGATTGATTGGGGACGAAATTAGCCACACGGTACTGCAAGTGATCAGTTTGTCTCCATACCATGTAATTGACTTGTAGAATGCTTCGTCTTAAATACAAAACTGTGAATATCAAACTTTTCTACTTAGTTCTTCAGTACGAAACAAAAGCTGATGACAAAATATCTAAAATGGTGCAATACTCCTACTATTTATCGGCCCGTCTTAGAAATCCTCGAATACAACAACTTAAAATTTACCCAGATTAAATAAAAGACCTATCTAGGCTTCACTTGCCCGCAAATATATTTACAAGTTTGATAAAACTCGATCGGATACAGTTGCATGGCTAGTACATTCATATAGTACATCTTGCAAACGGTCTGTCGGCAGTAACTTTGCATCCGTTGTTGCGTTTAAAGATTCAATTGCGCTTATGAGAGAATGGACGTTCGAATAACAATCTGAATGGTCTCATTCGATTCACGGAATTAATCAATGTGATATTTGGATTTATCTGAACCACATAAACAAAAATTATCCTCTTACAAGGACAAGGTTTTTGTAAATTTCGATTTTTTAGTCGTTTAATCCTTAAATATTATCTCATAATAATTGAGATTATTAGTGAGTTATCAGTGGGTTGATTAACCTAAAAGCCGCAATTACTGGCACATCCCAATCTGCGCACCTCAACTTCTAAACCTACAACTTTTTAGGGGTGGTTAGGATATTTTCTTCCTTAAAACGATTACAGGTTCATGATTGAAAATAAAAAACAAAAATTGGTTAGATAGAATTTCGGGATTTCACCGTTTTCCACGTTTTGGTGGACCAAGCAGTAATCGACAAAGAAAAACGCTGCCAATTCTTTCACTGGGGTTTATTATTCAATTGGCTTGCGTTCATGATTTGAATTTATACTAAGCTTTGGAGTGTGCGTATTTCACAAGTGATAGAGCGATTATTGAATATCAGGAGGCACACGAATATCATCAACTGATCAACCCAAATAGGTATTTTGGTTGAGAACAGATTTACGTGCTCTATGCATATCTCCTGAAATTCAATAATCGCTCTATCACCTGTGAAACAGGGACACTCAAAAGCTTAGTAGAAATTCGAATCATGAACGAAAGCCAATTGAATAATAAACTCCAGTGAAAGAATTTGCAGCGTTTTTTAATGGTTATCGGAATACTTCAACCCGTGTATCGGCTATAAACCCATTTAGGAGTTCACTCCAGTATCCACGTTCACTACCTCACTAGGTTACTGCGATCAAAACAAAGACAATAATAAACCAAAATAACGCAAGTGTTGGCACCATAAATACATCGGGAATGGTTTGAGCTACGGACCTGGGGAAGGGCTCATTCGATTCCTCATGGAAAGATCTTTAAAAAAAGTACAAATTTAGGCCGCCTTGACTTTTTTTGAGGTTTTTAGGGATTTTACAAAACTTTGGCAACCTTTAAAGAGCACTTTAAATTAAATGAGAGAGCTGGCTAAAGAATTGCGGCGTTGTCGGACCAATATTGATTTTTCCTGAAAATGTCAAATTTTTTGCTACGGCCGTCTGGGAGAAATCGTGCGTACGGCGGACGGACGGAAAATTGGTATTGCACGTAAACCATGAAATTTTCAGGTGGGGTTAAAATTTTTTTTTTCAAGAGCGATTACAATGGTTCATTATTGAATAATAAACCAAAAGACTATGGACAGAACAAAGCTCACACGGTAAATGAAGAAAAAGAAAGAGTGGAATGTCGTGAGCGCTGTGTTGTGAGAGGAAAGGCAACCATGCACTGGGGAGATCCAGATAATCGTTTTGCGGATATATCACAGACAAACGTCAAAGAAAAGTAGTTCAGAATGGTCCAAATCGCATAATGCGAGCGATTTTGATTTTGGTGACAAAAAATGTCTCATATTAAGATAGTGAAAATAAAGGTTCCACTACCCATTGGTGCACGAGGAAGAAAACTATTCGCAGGATATATGAGATTCTCATGAAGTTGTGTATTCAAAGGGGACTAAATACGTTCTATTCGTAAAAATCATTACGAATCAATAAATGTTTTTTCTCTCATTCGTAAAAATCATTATCATTCTAATACATTTTCATTGGTTTTTTGGAGAAATTTTCATTATGCGCTCAGATAACTATTGTGAGAGGAGGCATCACAAAGTCAAAAGACGACCGTCGAATTATACTTTCATGGGAAATATCAAAGTACTAATCCCACGGCGGGAAACCTAATCGGATGAATAATGTCGGATCCCCGTTCCTTCTGGAGAAGGTTTTCTCTTTTCTTTTCTCTTTTTTATTTGAAATGCAGATCCGGAGTTATCGCTTCCTTTGGTGTTTGTTGTATAACATTATCTGGAGGGAGAGGAAGCCGCGGAGCCGGCGGTTTTGCAATTAGGTCGAGGGCCATGGAAGTGGAAATGGCCGGAGACTCAACTGAGCTGTAAGGCGATATTTGAGGAGGCGGCGGCGATTCGGATGCTGAGAGGGTCCCTAAAAGTGATCTGGAGGGTGGAGAAACCCTCATTATATTCAACATATTCGGGCGGTGCCCACCCTCGTAACTTGATACGTAACTATCCTGTTATTGGAAATATCTTCTACCTTTAAATCAACATCAACTTCGTTCTTGCTTGCTTTGCAAAAGCAACAACAATCGGTCCGGCAGTTTAATGGGAACAAAGGTTGATAGAAACAAGATTTTGCACTAATGTTTCTGCTCTAGTATTCGATGAATGATCTTTTGTGATTTCAAGTTTCCTTAATTAGATCAAAGTCCTGCAATATATAGCTTTTCCAAGTCAGATTCGGAAATTTCCAAACCAATTTCAGAAATTTCCAAATCAATTTCAGAATTTTCCATTTCAATTTCAGAAACCGCTCCCACCCGGATGTTGATCACATTCTGAAATTAAAATGGAAAATTCTGAAATTGAAATGGAAAATTCTGAAATTGAAATGGAAAAGTCTGGAATTGAAATGGAACATTCTGAAATTGATTTGGAAATTTCTGAAATTGGTTTGGAAATTTCTGAATCTGACTTGGAGAAGCTATAGTTTACATGTATCTTAATTGGCATTTACGCGAGCAACAAAAGGCAAGGCCTTGTGTTGCACAACACAAGGCAATTAATCCGAAAATTCTATTTGACAGCGATCTATTTTTGAACTTCATTCAAATGTAAAAGACATATTTTGAAAAGTTGATTGGTATGGTTGGACCCTCAATCAACAGAGAAGATACGAATGTGCAGCAGTGGCAACTCGACTAGGCATCGTTCCGCGCTTTTTTGCTGTTCAGTTTTAGTTTTGCCTGCAGCTCCTCTCTCCCTTTTTTATTTTTTATTTTCTTTTTCAGTAATTAACGCAATTAGTGACAACAACAATAGTAAACATTTTTTAAATCATGACTAGTTTTTATATAAGAAGGATGAGGAAGCAACTAAATAAACTTCAATTTCCCATACTGCAAGTAATGAAACAAAGTGAAAGGATGTGTGGTGGCACCACCATGTCTAAGCCGGAATTCTGCATGTATTGATGACATAATAAGACTGATGAAGTCCTCGGTGAAGGACGAAACGTATCCGCCAAAAAACAAAAAATAAAGACTCATGCTCCAAAATAAGGGATTCGGAATGAATGTGGTCACCCCACTACCTACACCCACTAATAAAAAAAGTCGCAATATGACTGGTTGTTTCGTTCAATCTCAGGACCCCGGGACGAATAATTGCCGCAGCAGTGCAAAATTTTTCAAACCCCTTGGACTTCACTTCAACACGGTGCAGCAGTTGCCGAGAGGGTTCCGAGGTAGGGATGGCCATCGTAACATAAAATATCGATATATTGATCTATCCACCCATAACAAATTTCTGTTGTATCAGTAAATGATTAAACCCGTCTGGGCCTATGGCTGCCAACTATGGGGCTGCACGAGCAACAGTAATGTCAACACTATCCAGACACTCCAAAATAAAATCTTAAGGAGTATTGTCAACGCACCCTGGTATATCAGGAAAACTGATCTCCACCGCGACCTCAAAGTGGAAATGGTGAGAGACGCGATAAAAAGAATTGCAGCAAATCACGAAATTCGGCTGCACAGACACCAAAATCTCGGAATCCTGTATACCCTGGACAACAGAGAAGAGGTACGGTGACTCAAGAGGACCAAGCAGCTGGACCTAGTTGTGACCAGACGCTAATTAGTGTTTGTGACTTGTAGTGGTCTTAGATAATGAACTACTGAACCACAAAAAGTTATATTACCTCATTATAAATTAAGTTGCTAGATGGTTTGTATATTAAATCAGTTGTACCAATAAATAAATTTAAAAAAAAGATATATTGATGTTTGATATTATCGGCGTTAAAATATTGATGCCGATAAATATCGTAGGTTAATCATCGATAGTAGTATCGGCCGAAAAATATCGACAGTTTTAGAAAAACTGACACAAAATAAACAAAACTCGGCGCTCCGCGCCTCGTACCTGCTTTGAGCCTTAGTGGCTAACATCACAATACATGGAACATGTTTTTAGCTTCAACTTGTTCCTCTTTCTCTTTATGTTGTCTGTAAAAAACAATGAACTGTTCGTTCATGGACGGGAATGGTGGATACGCGAACCCGTTACTCTTGGACAGTGGTGGGATCTTCGACTGATATAAAGACTGCTTGCAAGTGGCGCAGACTCGAAATGCGGTTACGTCGTCGTCGGGGAATTCGGCACGTAGGAGATCGTAACACACGGGACCGACCAAACTCAAATCCAGTTTGAACCATATCCGATCACAAACATCGCAAATGTGACAATAAGAAAACAAGCGGCATTGTTTGCTACATCTATATAATAACATACATAAAATTAAATCACGACATAAATACCAACAACAAGTACGCAAGGCCTGCGTGATAAATCGAGAGCTTTCCAACGAATGGAGAACGATTTTCGTCCGTCGAAAACTGAACAACTTTCATTTCCCTAGAAACAGCTCGGTTGTACGTGAAAACTATCAGAACAATTTCGTGACACTTTCTGTATAACGGTTTCTGTATAACGCTTTTTTACTAGATAGGCCCGGCTAAAAACATGTTCCATGTTAAAAAAAATAATCAACCGTGAGCAAGATACAATCTCAAAAAGAACAACACAACACTTGCTGAAAAATCTCAACAACAAGTTGTTGTCAACAACCGCAATCTTCCAATTTTCCTATGGAACCTCCAAACCACTACTCTTCTTCTTCTATTTTTATCGTCTTGGGCCAAGACTCTTAGCCGCAGCCAAAACCATTACTTGATATCCTTTGGATATCATCCACGGATAGATATCGATATTCCAGCCAGACGAACTAATTTTTGTGGGCATAATATTTTTCAAACTCGTGTGATGTGAAAAAAATGGAACTTACGATCGATATTATTTTATGAGTCAACATAATATGTGACATTATCAGATGAAGCCGATATATCGGTTAAAAAAAATATCGGAAAAAATATCGGTCACTAACTATTGATATCCGGATGCTATTGGCCCTTGCATCATCGATAGAAAAATATCGATATTTCGATACTATCGACTATCGATGGCCATGCCTACTCCGAGGACCTGAAATGTTGTACAACTCCCGGCAATTTATTGTGCGAACGAGGAATTGAAAAATGGCCCGTGTTAGAGACATCGAACATCTTTGCTTATAAATAAAATGAAGAGATAATGCTCCAAGTTCAATACTGTTTCCCTATCAAAGCATACGTGCTACTACTATCAAGTTGGCTTTGCCAGGACTTGCCCAGCTACGATTGTTCAACTCAAATGATGATGCAGTTTATTTTAATTCTCCTCTTAATGTCTGATATTATCTGATTTTATCATACACACCATTGTGCCTATCTGTAATACATGGAGAATGGCAATGATATAGGCTTCATGTTCATATCATGGGAAGAATTAACAAATGAGATACAACAAGTGTACCTACGAATGTCACAGGCCTCCCTTAACACCCCCATCCATCCATCATATTTACTGTTTAACAGATCCAAAAAGAAATTGATCGCGACCACTGCGAGAGTTAAAACGTGCATTTATCAATGATCGGCGACTCACCATCCAGAAGACCTTGTTCGGAAATTGCATTACAAGGAACCTGTTGCTGAGCAAGGACGTGCTGCAGGTTAAGTCGACCCTGCCGTCGCTGTAAGTGTTTCGGCCAAAACGAACCAAAAAATTATTGCAACTTCTTGGATTTGTTCCATGGGACCTTCAGTTCCGAGACAGATGCTCTGTTATTTGAGCTATCCCGTACATGAAAATAACAAACACAAGGAACCTGTTGCTGACGTGCTGCAGGGAAAGCCGAACCTTCTAGGTGTTTCTGCCAATTCAAGGATGTTGGTCCCCGAGATTGTAACCAAACTCACATGCCAAGACACACTACTGGAGTACGGTTTCTTCTCCTAAGCGCCCTGGGCAAATCCACCCCAATCAAATCAACGACTGCTACCATGAATCCAACCTCAACAAGAGGGCAGGCAGATGCCGCCGTATGATAGTAGCCGAGGGTTCCTCCAACTAGTTTAAATTGAAAATTTGTTATTCCTGGGTCGATTGCAAAGGTTCATAATTGGAAATAATCAACCAATTGCAGCTTCTTGGATTTGTACCATGGAACCGTTCGTTCTGATATAGAAGTTCTGTTATTTGAAGTACCCCGTACTTGAAAATGGATGAGCACAAACCAATGTGACCAACAATAATCGTGTTAAGTGGGTACTAATTGTCTAGTCCGAACAGCTTGTTCCCATGCTGTAGGTGGAAATTAAATATTAAAGGTGTAAAATAAGAGGCGTTGTCGGTAAATATTAAATCTGAAATAGCTGAACAATCCCTTCTATGAAATATATGATCGAATATTCAACATCTATCCAGTGGTGGAATCTATCTTTTCATGCTCAAAGACATCGAAAAGAAGAAAAACTCACCATCCTTTCAAAACGGAAATGGGTCCTTTCATTGACTTGATTACCCCACTTTTCCTTTGGGAGCTGCAGGCTAATAGTCACTGCCCTTAGAAGGGGCAACACACCATTCTAACGCCCCCTTGTTATATGTATGAGAAGCCTGGTTCAAAACACGCCTCCTATCTAATACGGACTACCACCGTCCCCATGGACTCACACAACCTATAGGCTTGATGGACAATACGTAATTAACCGCTCATATTTGAGAGAGAAAATGTTTTTTATACGAGTATTTCTGTAAAGCTTGTAACTAATTTATCACGCGTGTGCAGAATGAAAAGCCGTATTTTTTATAAATACGCTCGGTGTCTAAACGACGGAACAATGTAGAGGGTCGAGTTATGAAATGTTTCAACGAGAACAATGTTTGCAGTCAATATTTTATGACTGGAGGGATTTCATATCACCGCTTCTTCCATCTTCCTTAGAGCTCCCGTCCCCGACCTGGGGTAATAACACAAGACAAATGTTTTGAGTGGCTCTGACTCGTGGGTGAGTACTTCATTCTCTTTTGCTTTCAAAAAGCATCAATTTCCCCTCCTCCCACCCGCCTGCTCGATCTGTATTCATCTCGGTTCTTTATTATAGCTTGCTCGTCTCTTTGTGCCAGCTCATCCTATGCCAAACGGTTTAAATTCCCTTTGTAATCGTCTTTCACGATAAATCTCTTTGTAAACTAGCTGTAACATTTTTTTTATCCCGTTCCCTCTCTTTAATCTGCTTTGAAAAAGGTGGGTTTAGTTATGATGATCACCTTGCCTGAGGTAAAAAGCTACCTCCGCTCAATTATTTACTAAAAATCAACCGTGCGATTTCAAAAAACGCAGAACGGAGGAAAGATACTCAACATTAATTAAAAAATCTTCTCCAGATATAGCCACTGATGTTATTAAATGACCATTATTCGAGGGAGCCACTTAAAATAGACGTCTGCCAAGTTGGGTGAACGCTATAGCATCCTCACTTAAGAAAACACAGACTTGACGAGGCAGAATGACCGGCTTCAAAGTATAAATGTAATAATATTATTAATAGTAAGGTAAAATGAATTCCTTCACTGATAGGTAGTGACAGAAATGTTTTGGGTTTCAAGAGGTTCTAGCGATTAATAGTTTTTTTAAGTCAAATCTTTCAGCCAAATTTTGCTAAATCTATTAAGCATCTTCAGGATTTAGAAGTAGATTACGATAATGCATTTGAATGATGATATAAATGGAAGTGTAGTATAGCGTATAGTATACATAATAAATGAGAATACTTGTCAAATGATATCAATTGTTGATGTGTTTTTAGCAAATTTTCTTGGAAATTATACAATGGCTCCAAAAATTCATAAATGAAGATATTCTCCATTGAAATATGTTTTGAGACATTCTGTAATGAATCCTGGAGTTAAATTGTTTTTTTTCTTGTACAAAAATGTGAGCTTGGGTCAGTCCAGACGATAACTCGACTCAATCGATAAAACTTTCGTTCTTACTCCAAAAAATTAACATCAGGCATCACCAAAAGAAAAGACGAGTTTTGAACACTAAAACGACTTAAAAATCACAAAATGTTTAGAATTATTAGGTACCTAAACTAAATTGAATATAATCTGCAGCACGTTAAAATGAAATTCAGATAAAATTTTGAGCATGACTTTGAGGTTCAATTTTTAAATGACCTAATTTACTTCCTTGGCTTGAAGACAAGGATTTACGAATCTATTATCCGTCCCATTGTCATATACAGCTCGGAGTGCTGGGTGTTGACTGACAAGGATATGAGGACCCTTGAGATCTGGGAGCGTAAAATCCTGAGGAGGATTTTTGGACCCGTGCATGACCAGGGAAGGAGGATCCGTAAAAACGCTAGGCTATTAGACCTGTATCAGAAGCCTGGAATAGTTGGAATTGTCAAAAGTGCAAGGCTGCGTTGGTTATGCCACGTTATGAGAGCAGACCCTTACGACGTATTTTAGATGGGAAACCTGGAGGGCGCCGAGTAAGAGGAAGACCTCGTAAAAAATGGTTGGAAGATGTAGGAGGTGACCTCAGCGACATTGGAGTGAGATTGTGGAGGAGAGCGGCACAGGATAGATCAGTCTGGAAGGATATTGTAGAGCAGGCCAAGGCTCTCAAAGGGCCGTAGTGTCAAAAAGAAGAAGAAGAAGAAGAATTTACTGTTTTCAAACTGTTTTGGGGTATAATGCACAAAGTCAACTATTTCCCGCAAATTTTCGTCATTTTTGTGATTTTTTCAGCACAACTTTTCGATATTTGACCAGTTTAATGCGCTCAGAAAGTGTTGTCCATTTAAATCATACTTTCTTTTTTTAAATGCTTGATTTCACATGACACTATCGACTGAATCTCAAGTATGTTGTTCCAAACATTCCTATTTTGAGTAAGCTATTATGTAGTGTTACCTTGCCATCAATCCAAGGGCCGTCACTAGTTTAGCAACTTAGTGGATTCCTGACCATTTAGAAATAGCCTTGTTGTTTTAGAGTTTACTATGTAGAGTTTAGTTGTACCACTTTCGGATTTGGTCATGATCAGTTGCAACGAAATTCACAGGATACCTTCACGAAACTTGTGAAGTCATATCCTTTCCTTATACTCATCCATTCTACATCGGTCATTATCTCCAGAGTCATATTCTTCCTTTTCGTCGACGACTTCAAGATTTTTATAGCGCTTTGATCACTCAATGACTCCTACCTCCTTCAAGGTAAACTGAATCATCTGATTACGAGGTGTGGGGAGAAATAATCTCAGCATTAAAGATTCCAAATGTTACGTTATGTCTTTCCAGCGTTCACACTAGTCCACCCTCTTTCCCTATTTACCGCTCTATGAAATGACAGACTACAATGTTTACCTCGAGCAAACCAACAGACAGCAGATCAGCACTCCCAGCATTTCAATTCAACTATTCCTCTCGGTTCCATCAGGGGTTTTTTTTAGAAGGGGGTTTCAATTGCAGTTTCCACATTTTCCCCGTTGGTGTCCATTATTATTGTTACTTTTCTTTGCCAAGCTATAGCTAACAAAAATGAATTCAATACAAACAGTGCCTTCATATCAACAACGAAGAAGATTGGAACTTAATTTTGTTTACTGAACACTCCTATTACGCCGCTTGGTAACCAGTGACATCTCTCGTCCTGTAACAATATCCCGCCTGATATGATGTGGTACAACATTCCCAACAGATACCTACTTTCTGAATAGTCCTATTTCATCTTCATAATGTTTCGTTTTCGGGAAGACATCAATTTTGAAATCTTTTTCACGAGGAAAGAACCTCTAACTGTAGGTTGTTTTCTTCTATACCTACACCAGTAACCAACCCCTTTGATTATTTCAGAAGGATTCTGTGATGTCTTCGGTCAAAATGCATTTTCATTCTTTGTTTGTATCACTTTTCGTTTTCTACAACCAATGGATGCTCTTCGATCATACGTTCTACAACGCCAAACAGCAGGTAGTAAGACAACTTTTCCAAACTCTTTGAAGTTAGGGTTGCAAGAATTTGAAACCAGATTCCATTGCCTTGGTTTGGATCCTACAGACTGCTACACAAGGTTCATATTCGGGTTGAATAGTATTTTGATACTATGGTTACTTAAGTTTTGAAGATTAAATTCATTACGAATAACTTCTTCGTATCAATAACAAAGATTATAATTTCAATTTGTTTACTAAATATTAATACTGTGCAGCTTGGCAAAGTGTAACTAGAATATTCTGAGTCATGCTACAATAAGTTCATCCTATCCGATTCTCCGGGGTAAATAATCTGTAGCTAATCTATTGAACTCCATTCATCTCTGTTGTGGTCAGATCAGCTGCAAGCGCAATGTGCTCATGCGGTACCCGTGCAGGACTTGATTAGGTTTCAATTACCACCAGGTCAATAGCTCGATCCCAATATCAATAGAAGGAACGTCAATTAGATCTGCTCCAGTAATAGGTACCTATCAAATATCATAATTGTACGGAATTAAGCAAAGCGTTCCGGCCATTTGAACGAGTTTTCGAAATCTACAAATATTTTAAATGTTAAATGTTTTAGGAAATGAGCACTTTATTTGCATAGAAATTGTTTACCAGCTATTTGATGAACAGAAAATTTGTTCAAATGAAATTTTGCTGTTCGAACAAGAATTTCAACTTTTTTGTGACTTATGCATTTTTATGAATTTTGTCGAACATTTTGATCAAATTTAAGTGATTTCCATTCATAAGTTTATGATTTTTAATGTTCGTAACGAAAACCACATGTTTTAGTCGAGTACAGTAGCTGTGTCCTGTCTGAAACCACTGCTAATTGGTAGGAACCTTTCCGTACAAAATAAAACACTGATGTACAAAACCATGATTATTCCAGTATGGAGGTATGCCATAAATGTATGGGGTGCTTGTTCCCGCTCTCAATTCAATAAGGGTAGAAGAACAACAAAATGGCATTCTACAAAGAAACGTTGTTCATACTCCTGAATCGTCAAAAACGAAACAGTGTACAATGATTTCGGCCTGGACACACCAACTGAAATTATGACTCAATATATGACAAGGTTCGTCCAACAGCCAAGGTCATGATATATGAATTGATAAATAATTTTCTGTTCAACTTTTCCCAAAAATCATTCTTGTAGATTTTATGTGGTAACTAGGCCTACTCAACTTCGGCTGCTCTTCATTTTACATGCCGGTAATTGATCGAAATGTACCTCTATTCTCATTGAGTCAGAATTTGAACTTAATCCGAAATTTTATCCGCTCAAAGTACGTTTTACCGGAAATATTTTAACTAGTATTTTTCTAGAATTAGTTACTGGATGTTAGTGCGCTTACAAGTGGGACTAACTTTTAGATAGTCTGTACGAATCAAGTGCTCAAAGTTTTCCCCAAACCTTCTGTCTCATTGTCATGGGTTTGAAGGAAATCATCGTAGCTCTCTCAAATGAGGGCATTTTTTGGCAATTCAAAGTTTTTTCAGCGTTGGTAACCCTGCCCTTTGAGGAAACACCATGCTTTCCCCATTTCTATACAGTTGGAGCTCAAGAATGAAGTTAGCCGTTTCTAAAACAGGTATGTACGTTTCATACTTCTCATTTTTATGGGTTCGAGAATCACTCTTAATCAATCTTATTGATTTGTTTAGCATTCATTTTGGGATAGAGATGTAAAACCCTATTTAATGCAAGTTTCAATTTCTGTAAGTGTTCATTAGACTCCTAATTACAGAAGGTTAATGTTAATTTCTCATTGTAGTGGAGATTTTAAACTTCATTGTTGTGGCTACCACAAAAGCCGTCATGGCTGTTTGAAACAATTTTTTTTCAAGTTTGGTTTTTGATACTAAATAAATACCAATAATAAAATGTGATACTTGTTCTAGCACAAAGTCAGGAAAAACTGAAATCAGATGCCTGCCGACCTACTCTTTTGTGAACCGTGATCATTTTGATACTTTTAATACTGGGTGGTAACTAACTGAATAAATCATCTTGTTTCAACTAGAAATTAAAATGTTTTTTGTTTAAACCTCTGTCTTATTCAACCTTACCTACACATCGTTTACATAATTCTTTCGTTATTTGGTTGACAAAGCTCTTTGTCATGGATACATATTATTGTCGTGCCCTAAAAAATTGTAAAACCTGAATTTTGAGGAAACAAACGAAAATCATGCGTGCTTGTACATCATTACACCATTAGGGTAACATCCAGATTGTATAATAAAAAACCATAAATTTAGGAGAACAAAATTTTTTACTCAGAATCAAAATACCTCGATGGTCCCGTAGAATGAGAATCACCCATTCACACCGTGGACTTGGTTAACTTAGACGGTGGAGTTAAGTGAAAACTTGATAGTTTTCTATACAAATTGCCTCAACTCGTACCTGTAGGTGGTGTTACGTCCATAATATATTATATGAAGCACCAAAATTGTGACACAATCACCGCCAATGAGAAATGTTACATCTGTCAACAGACTAAGAGAAATAAAAAAGTTCAATAAAATAACATACATCGAAGCTGTGTTTTAAGAATCTTCAAGTTTTTGGTAGTGTTGAAAAAATTCGTTAAACAAGTGATAAATTCATAGAAACTACACCTGCTTTACTGTGGGGTATTGTGTTCATAGTGAAACACGGCTTGATTGTTTGATTCAAATGTGCAGCTCAAAATCTAAATTGGTTCCATTCTGAATTTTGGATGTTAATAACTAAATAAATACGATTAAATAAGTTTATGAGTTTATCAATATCAATTAAAATACATTTGAAAGTATTGAGGGTGTCGAAGTAGCTGCTGTAGAAGGCATAAAAGCGAAATTTGGGCTTTCGGAAACTGTACAGAATCTGCATGTAATTAAGCACCAGGAAACACTTTGGGTTCCCTTTGCTCCAAACGAACGTCTTGCGGTTGTATTCCGTATTGCATTAAGCCTCCCAATTTATTAGTAGCGTTGTTAGGAGTTTCGCTATGGGATGATTGAGGTTCAGATATTTAGATAATCATCATCTATGACGTTTAGAATGGTGAGGATGGTATAGCTTAATGTTTTCAACTGTAAATGTACAGAAGACAGAAGAAAAGTTGGAGTTTAGGATGAGACTGTTTCAGTGAAGCACTTTCGATTTTTCTTGATTAACATTTGAGCTCTTCAGATGAAAAGCGAAACGCTATAGCTCAAACCTAAATCAAAAGTTTTGAATTACATCCCTTTATAAAACCATCAAGATTGGGCTCAAGGGGCTTGCGATTCTTTCCTTTTGAGAAGGAGGCCGAGTGAAGTGTAAAATGTATGAAGGGAACTCCGTTAAGACAAAGCTGCTTTCCGGAAAATATTCGAAAACTTCCAAGAAGCTTTACAGCGCAGCTTGAAACTTTTTGGAACTCACCAGTCCGTCTGGCGCAGTTTCTAATTCAAAAGGAAACGGTCAGACTCTTGTAGCTTGTAGCAACGTTTAACGCGGAAATATAAATGTATTTCCTTGCCAGCGCTGAGAAATGAATCAGAGTGCGGTTTCGAGAAGGGCGGAGGGGACCTCTTAAGTACACCGCAAGGGGCCCTGCATGAGAATCCAACCTCTAGGGAATATCCAAGTAGCGGAGCTTCTCCACGTAACGGCCGTGATTACTTTTATACGGCGAAAACCGCCAACCTATTTCAGAGTTCAATGTCAGAAAGACCCAAACTCGAGAATCGTGGAATATTCAAGAAATTCAGAGTAGAACCTTGGTAAATACGGTTTTCAATTCCATGCAATCTCTCTAGTACATTTGATAACGATGATAATGATAATAATTTGATCAATGATATCTGTTTTGACATTTCCCATTTTGCATAGACTTTCTGCTTAATGAATTTTCTTATAAAATGAAGTTATTGCATTGCTTCAAAAACCTTGAATTATTCCTTTATGAAAATATTTCCACGCATTCCGAAGCTACCTATGTAAATATGCGGGGTGCCCAAGTAACTATCTCTCCTACCTTATAATTTCTAACTGTCGGTCAAAAAAATCACAACCCACGTAATTTTTTCTAATTTTCTTCTTCGATTTAAAAAACGCTGCAAATTCCTTCACTGGGGTTTATTATTCAATTGACTTGCGTTCATGATTTGAATTTCTACTAAGCTTTGGAGTGTGTGTGTTTCACAGGTGATAGAGTGATTATTGAATTTCAGGAGGCACACAAATATATATGATCAACTGAACAATCCAAATAGGTATTTTTGTAGAGAACAGATTTACGTGCCCTATACATATGTCCTGAAACCTGTGAAACACGCACACTCCAAAGCTTAGTAGAAATTCAAATCATGAACGCAAGCTAATTGAATAATGCCAGTGAAAGAATTTGCAGCGTTTTCCCGAAAATTTCAGATATTCTGATTTTTCCTGAAAATTATCAGAATGCTTCAACCCTTGTATCGGCTACAAAGCCTTTTAGGAGTTCACTCCAGTATCCACATTACTACATCACTACGTCACTGATATCAACACAAAAACAATAATAAACCAAAATAACGCGAATGTTGGCACCATAAATCGGGCCATAGATCGGGAATGGTTTGACCTACGGACCCGGGGAGGGGCTCATTCGATTCCTCGAGGAGTGTTCTTCAAAAAGAGTACAAATTTAGGCCGCCTTGACTTTTTTTTTTTTTTTTTTTTTTTTTTGAGGTTTTTAGGGATTTTACAAAACTTTGAGAACCCTAAAAGGGCACATTAGGTGAGAGACCTAGCTCAAGAATTGGGGCCTCGCCGGACCAATTTGGATTTTTCCCGAAAATTTCAGCTTCTTTGCTTCAGCCGTTTGGAAGAAATCGTGCGTACGGCGGACGGACGGAAAAATTTTCATTGCAGATTCGTAAACCATGAAATTTTCCGGGGGGGTTAGAATTTTTTTTTCAAGAGCGATTACAATGGTTTATTATTGAATAATAAACCAAAAATGACCAAATCGCGCTTGGTCAAGTGCATACCCATGTACCCACTCAACTGGCATCAACTTTTTTTTTTTGTTAATTCCAACCCAAATTTGTCATTGCAGATTTAGATTCTACAAGTTCCATCAAAGTTTTATCCCTACTCGATTTTTTTCCAGGGATTGCGAAAAACTTACATGAAGATGCCACAGTTGTTGATTGATGATTCAGCACTGTTTTTCAACGCTGAATAGCGTGGTGAAACCCTTTCGCAATTTGACTTCATTTCACAGAATTTATGGCCGAAAAAGTGCCTTTTTAAGGAGGAAATCGTCGATTTTGTTATTCCAATGGTATTGATTAATAAGAAAGGAAAAACATTTTCAACTTACAGGTAACTTAATATAAACCTTAATGTAAACAATTTTTCAGTCTTCTTTTGGCATTTTGGGTAATTAGTGATAAAACAATAAACCGAGTATATAAGAGTCATTAACGTAGAGAAATTAGAGAGATTCCTTTAGATCACCATTGGTGATTGCGTTTTTCATTGGTATCTAATCGATTTATTATTTTATTACTAACTATTTCAAATGTCATCAGAAGACTGAGAATTTTGCGATAACATGATTTTACGTGTAAGTTGACAATATTACAAACAATATTAACATCGATCAATTCCAATGGACCTCAATTATAGTCTTTGAAAAATCGACGATCTCCTCCTTAAAGTGACTTTTACAGCCATAAATTCTGTAAAATAAAGTCGAATCAAGCAAACAGATATCACCAAGCTATTCAGCGTTGAAAAACAATGCTAAATCATGTGCTTCACTAAAGGTATCTTCGTCTATACTTTTTCACAACATCTGGGTTGCGTATCTTCGTGTGCTTACCAGACGGTATGCACTCGGTCATAAAAATCAGATTTTAAATTTATTTAGGCTCATACATCATACATAATTATAAATCATATTAGATAGTAATGTATAGATTAGAGGGAAGCCCCTAAAACCGTTTTTTATACGACCACACTTATAAATGTTCCATACATTCATCGTTTATAATCCGTTTATTAAAAAGCCGCACTATCACCTTTATTCACCTCCTTACACGATGAAATGTAGAACTGTATTGGTATTCACAACTGGACCAAGTTATTAATTGAATAAATCGGCTGAGAATTTTAGCTTACTCAGCGCTTGAATGGATCGGCTGATCCCCCCTCCATCCTCCCTTCTGAGAGCAACTTCAAAGACCCCGAGGGCGAATTAAAATAGATTAAATTCAAACTAGAAATGTTATCAGTTATCTGAATGTAATCAGCAGCAGTTATTTGTTCCGAACAGGTTAATTGATTGAATAGATGACTCCCCGAATAACTTCCCACACTCTCTTAAGCTAATTTGAAACACACAGCGTACCTCTTACAAATCAAATATCCTGTACAGGAATGAGTGATGAGCGACGCCAACTAACTCCATTAGCGATGGTTGGAGCCAAACACTGTGATCACTCTAGTAGTAGATATTAGAACCACACAGATTAATTGACTGAATAGATCACGAGACTGAATATTTCTCACACAGCAAACCTATGACAAGTCAGATATCCTGTGCGGGAAATGAGTGATATGTGACGTCAACTCTTTCTAGAAGCAATTGTTAGAACTGAACAGTGTAATCACTCTAGCAGTAAATATTTGAAAAAAACACAGATTAATTGACTGATTAGAAGATCACATGACTCCCCGATATCTAGAATAAATCGTAGATAAACTAAAGTTGGGGTCAAAGGAAAGAACACGGGTAAGAACTTGGAAAACACTAAAATTGGGATGATTGTGGTTGGAACTATTTACCAGGTTGTGATGTACTAGTAACACGATGGAAGTTGCGAAGGTTCTAACCTGTAACAAACAGAACATCAAATTATAATATATTTACTTGCAAAATATTTCAATTTCACGATACATTTATTCACACATACATTTTGGTTTTTAATTTTCAAGAATGAATCCACACCTAGAAGGAAAAGCGCTGCAAATTATTACACAGAGTTTTATTAATCCCTTATTAGAAAAGCCTAAATCACTGATCCATGTATACGTCCACTATACATAGTGGACGTAGTCAGAGGTATATTATGCAAACTTGGCGCCTCGAGCCTCCATATCCTATCTTGGCCTCTCTGAATGTTATAAAGAGACCCCATTTTTATTTGATCAAGTTGGATCGATTAGGTACGAAATTAGCCAGAAGGGCTTTCAGCTGATCAATGATCTCTATACCTCGTTATTGACTTCTACACGCCCGAAAACAGGCAGATGACTTCGTCTCAAATAAAGCTCCGTGAATACGTACGTTACCATGTAGTCCCTTTGTAGGAAAGGACCATACATCATTCCGTAATATTTAACATGTTAAGTTAGAATGCCCTCGACTTATCTACCATTCAAATTTCAGGTTTCTAAGTTAGTAGGATAGACAATAGCCCTTGGAGTCACTTGGCTGATCACAGAAGATCCCATTCACATTACGGCCGAAAGTGACATGAAATGTCATTCTTTACAATGGTATGATATACTATACGTGGAAACCACGAGTTCAACAACTAAATTCAGGGAAGTAAAATAAAACACCTACCAACGGTTCACTTGTACCATAATTATATGACATAAGACTTGGAAGACTTGATTTCAAAAAGAACTCTTGATACAAAATTCCACAGCAATCATACCACAAGATACTAGACGATATTTACACGTCCAATCAAGTTCACATACCATTTGTATTTCCATTCTTTCTCCTTGGGGAGACGGAGTGGATGAACCTAAAGATGTACGGGTGGGCTCTGAAATGATGGCAGGGTCGCTTTAAAATACAAAACGGAGTTGAATTGAATTCAATCGAAAGGCCATTGAATTCAGAGTTAAATAACAATTGAAGTTCTAGTCCCTCGCTACGTTTTGGAAACACTTGATTTTTAACCTATTTTTCGAGAGAGTTATCTCAGATTCGGCGAAAAGTGTACATTTGTGATCGGCACGACGTAGTATCCTGTTTTCTCTTCAACATAATAAGTAGGTACTTTGAAAAATATTTCGTATAGTTCGACGACAAATTTTGATGTTTTTGGACACTGTGCGACATCGAAATTTTTCTCGCCACGAAAAAAAGGGTCGTCGTAGGAAATATTTTCCCCTGCACCTCGCGGCGGTTGGCGCTCCGATGAACCTGAGTGCATAAAAGAGAAGGCGAAGGGAGCTTCCGGGTTCCGGCCTTTGAACCGCGAAAACTCGGTGGGTATTTGCTGCGAACCGGAAACGCTAAAACGTCTCTCCCCTGCCGCGTTGAAATTACGCTTCGTTTGACAAATTTCGTTTTTCTTTTGGTCGTAAGTGGAGTAAAGGGAAAGCCCTCGTGTTCAACCTGGAGAGTGTAAATTTTAGGGAAGCGAAGGAAAAAAAAAATGAGAGGCTAGAGAGAAGTGACTTTGTCGCTTTATCACAAGTAAAACTCCCTTTTGAATGTACAAGTGTACGTTCATCCTGCTTAATAAAGTATTAAACGAGCAGACTGTCTATTGATTATAATAGCAATTGAGCATAAATTAGCCTGTGGATCGTGAAAAAAACAGTTTTTAAAATGTATTTCAGCTTCAACAGTATTTCTTATTCAGTGAATAGCTGAGGTCTGCAATTTTTTAATATTGAAACAAGGATTTGTAAAGAAAATTCAGCCATTATACCACCTAGCCATCATAGCACCAAAACTATAATTAAATTATAATAAAATGATTAAATGTTGCCAACCTAAATTAGTGTTCGATAAGTTTTTTTTTTTTTTCAAACACTAGGCTCTCATATGCCTTGAACCACTATTTCGTAGACTCTCCATAGAATTATAGAAAACCACTTAATAAACGCATACGTAGATAGATACAACTCCTCAGAACATTATGGAAGTTTTTCAAATTATTATGTTCCCTCTTAACAACTAATTTTTTTCCCCAAATGTAAACTTTTGGTTTATTATTCAATATTAAACCATTGTAATCGCTCTGGAAAAAAAAATTCTAACCCCCCATGAAAATTTCATGGTTTACGTTTCAAAGGGTGTAGAATCCGAATCTGCAATAAAAAATTTTCCGTCCGTTCGCCGTACGCCGTACGCACGATATCTCCGAAACGGCTGGAGCAAAAGATCTGAAATTTTCAGGAAAAATCCATCTTGGTCCGACGACGCCCCAATTCTTGAGCCAGCTCTCTCACTCAATTTAAAGTGCCCTTTAAGGGCTGTCAAAGTTTTGTAAAATCCCTAAAAACCTCAAAACAAGTCGAATCGGCCTAAATATTTTCCTATTTTAAGAACATACCGTCAGGAATCGAATGAGACCTTCCTCCCCGGTCCGTAGGTCAAACCATTCCCGATGTATGGCCCGATTTATGGTGCCAACATTTGCGTTTTTTCGTTTATTATTGTTTGTTTGTAACATAGTGATGCCGATAGCGTCGAGTTGTAGTGAATGTGGTTACTGGAGTGATAGCCGATGTGAATACTTGTAGTGTAGTTAGTAGCCGATACACGGGTTGAAGCATTCTGATATGCATGAAACGCTGATAATATATAGGTAAATATTATTCAACATTATTACTGGGGTTTATTATTCAATATTATTACTGGGGTAAATAAGTATTGTTTCACTGGGGTTTATTATTCAATTGGCTTGCGTTCATGATTTGAATCTGTACTAAGCTTCGGAGTGTTTTTCTTTCACAGGTGATAGAGCGATTATTGAATTTCAGGAGATATGCCAAGACCACGTAAATCGGTTCTCAACCAAAACACCTATTTGGATTGATCAGTTGATGATATTTGTGTGCCTCCTCCCTATCAGTCTACCTTTGGCTACATCGTTTAAATTTGGGTTCGGGGAAGTTTTACCGCAATACGAGCGCTAAAGGACTTGATAAATTATGGATGTTTTTATTGTGTGTGTGTGTGGGGGGGGGGGGGGGGGGGTATTGAGATTCAATAAAAAACGCTGCAAATTCTTTCAGTGGGGTTTATTATTCGATTGGCTTGCGTTCATGATTTGAATTTCTACTAAGCTTTGGAGTGTGCGCTGTTTCACAGGATAGAGTGATTGTTGAATTTCAGGAGGCACACAAATATGATCAACAACAATCCAAATAGGTATTTTGGTTGAGAACAGATTTACGTCCTCCGTGCATATCTCCTGAAATTCAATAATCGCTCTATCCTGTGAAACGCGCACACTCCAAAGCTTAGTAGAAATTCAAATTATGAACGCAAGCCAATTGAATAATAAACCCCAGTGAAAGAATTTGCAGCGTTTTTGTTATTACATAGCAGTACAACTTAGATCAACAACATCTTATATAGGAGGCGAAATGGCTAATTAACGTGATACATGAATGCAGGTATCAATCCATCGATTGTCCTACATTCCGACTGTATAAATATAAATATAACAAAACACGAGACATAGTTTATAGCAGATTCACTCCTCGGAGAAGAAGCCTTGCGGCCTCTTTCTTCTCACACGTCGCTGGCGGGGAGGCGGCGGATGTTGGCTAGGTCCTCCAGCATAATATTCGAGTGGAACCCCATATACCGCATGAATACATCCAAATGGGGCGTATTAACGATAAGTGCACGAAGCGTTTCGTTGATAGGCTTGGAGGGGAGTTCGTTTGCAGGAGACTTTTAAGTTGGCATATTCTATTCCTTAGCTTACCAGCCAGCGTGTGATCGTGTATACGTGGTTAACGTTGACAACTAATGAAAACCTACAGGTCTTCTAATTAGGAACTCGAAGTGAGCAGTCTTGGATCACTAGATTCACTTAAACAATAAAACAATCGGTTGCCCATATTCGGTCACTGGATATGTGGATTTGATTGTATTGTTCTTGAACGAAAGAGATTATGTGAGCACAGGTAGTAACTTAAGCCAGAAGTCCTGATCCGAGACACATTTTTCCAGAGGTTTATAAGCGCAAGTAGGAGGACAAAGATGCAAGTTTTCTGTGAGAGCAAACACTGATGATGTGGTTGGTTATTTGGTAGCACAATTTGTTCCGTATCACCTACGCTAACAAAGCGCCTCAAATTCATGAAATTGTTCTTAATGTTTTGATAAACTTGTTGTGAAGTGTACTGTTTAGTTTGGTGGTCAGGATGCTCGCATCTCAATTCTAAAAAAGATTAAGCTCATAGGGGGCCATTTGCAGCCTAACTCGCACCTAAGCACAGAAAATTTCATCAACGTCAGATGACAAATGTAATAATTGGAATTGTCACAAGCATCTACAGAAACACGAGCAGACAGACAGACAGATACGAAAAGTAAGTTGTACATAATGGTCTAAAATGCAAGACTCGAGTGGAAATTTTCATTTTGGAGAAAATAAAATATGAAATGTTCATCTCCCGAGAGTGAAAACAAAACTTCTTCTACCTGTAGTCTTATTTGAAATAGTAGTCTTAGTAATGTATAGATTACAATCTGCGTTAACCTTGTTAACCTGCGGTCGACCGCTAGCTTCTTCTCTCGATGGCACTCACATCTTGTACAATTATCGTAGCTAGGCAAATAAACCGAGATAATGTCTCATATTACCTCGTTACGTGATTACAGAACAGGCACCGAAATTTAGAATGGTCAGTAACAATAGGATCGTAGTTTCTAACAAGCTCAAATCAGCCGTGGGAGGCTGTTCGGAAAGCCAGAGATTTCACACAATCAATAAACTACCGTCGGGGGATAAATAAATTAGACCCACTCAACTTATAGCATTGAGCCGACCCCCGTGGGACGGATAGTTAGTAATGTGGGTTGTAGTTGGTCCCCACAGCGTTCAGAGTTCGAGAGATGTTGAGCGGCGAGACAGCTACATGAGCGGCCGGTCAATTGATTAATTGCTTCGTTGGCGGTGACGGCGAGAGGGCGGTTCGTGCGATCGCCCCCAGGTGGAGATGTGACGAGTAGGTGGTGTTCACCGATCTAGGGGCTGGACAGCTATGTTGACGTGCCTTCCCTTTTGTTCATCGTTCCCAATTGAAGAAAGAAACATGTTGAAAAGTAACTCATGCAATCTGATGAAGCTAGTGAAAATATAACTTTTTATCCATTAAAGGTGCTCCGTAATTAAATTTAAGAGTAAAAGTTGTGAGGGATATTGTTAGTTTACCCTTCTCGATTCTTGAATCCGTTGCCTTAGGAGATATACCAATCACCTTCCGGCTATGACCAGTGGCCAGTGGTCATGACCACTATAATTATTGATTGTCCTGACGACCCCATTCCCTAGCATTGGCCCATAGGCTAATTGCCTTGAAATATTTTCCCTTGATTATTACAAACCCCTCTCTAAAGGTTTGGTTTTTTATGGCCTCGTTATTTAATTCAAAATTTGTGATGGGTATAGTTAGTTGGCCCTTCCCGATTTTACAATCCATCGCCTTGGGAGATGAATCAGACGTCTTCAAGCGTCTGGGTCATTCCCTTAGCGTGGCGGGCATTACCGTATTCAACTCAATGGAAGGAGTAACTATATCATTCCATCACCTCACCAAATTATAATTATTATAATGCAGTTATATCCTCTACAGACCTGGCGTCCATTTAAATGGACACGACTTTGAAGTTCCCTCCTGCCCACATGATCCATAGTTTCGTGTTCCCCTTCATTCTGTATTTCTTTCATTCCCTGAGAAAGGTTGGCAACTCTGGCTTTTATCGCTTTTATTGCTCGGAACTCACTTCAAAATGTAAGGCAAGAAGCATCTCTCCTTGCTAAAAGTCTACTGATGATTCCTCATCTTGTATCTTATATTTTCAAGCGTCTCTTGTATCTTCCCTAATATCTCGATCTGGAGGAGTAACCCTAACCCGTCCAGACCGATTCGTATAACTGCCACTGAATAAACTCATCTGAATCTCACCCCGCCATCTCAGAGGCACTCTGGCTACACTGACGTGAGATCTCCGGCCTTTTCGTCTCTCCACGTGAACTCCCTCGAAGATACATCCCAGGGCTTGTATCGAGCATCATCAATCCGCCGAAAATCGCCGCACAGTGGCCCAAGTGGCCAATTTAGATGGAAAATCTGCAAATTATTAGATACAGGTTTTTTCAGTATTACATTGCCCTTTTGCGTAAATCTCTGATTTATCTGTATTAGACTCATTACCTAAACACAGCACCATACCTCGTAATTGCTTTCAAGATGAAAATACATGGGCTGCCGCTAGCCACTCAGTCCAGCTCAGACATCCCGTTGACGGGCTCTGCCTCTTGACTCTTCTTTTCGACCGTCTAAACCACTATCCGATATGGAAGATGGCCATTTTGAGAACATTGAACATTGATTTACTAAGTAGTTATGCCTCTTACATGCTCACGGAAAACTTTCGGAATACCTACTTGGTTTTGGTGAAAGGATCGAGTTTTCACTCGTTAATCTTCAGGAAAAATTACTATCGTCCGGAGTGATAGACACATGCACCGTGAAAATGTTGAATTTTTGAGCTTCGTGAAACGGAACACACATGTACCACCAATAGTTGCCCTGTAGAAAGCTCTTGTCCTTCCAGTTGTAGAATACTCATCTGTTGTTTGGAGTCCCTACTGTAGTTGCCACACTGATCGGATTGAAAGGGTACACCGCAGATTTCTGAGATACGTGGCCTATATGCTTTATATTTCCCAGGACTCAGTTAATTATGATGCTCTTGGTAATGGCTGTGGGATGTTGGGCCCTGGTGACTCTCCTTTGCTCCCGAGCAAGGTAAATCTTGCTGTTCCTCGATCATGTTCCAGAACACAAATCGCTTTCACCGCTCCTTTTTCATCAACAAATTATTTGTACAACCGCCCGCTCAACCTACATAAGGCCACTGAAATCCCACGGATAAAAGAAGTATTGAAAGCCTCATACTCCCGATTTCATCAAAAACTGTACACTCACCCCAATCCTCTCGCAGCTGGAATCGTACACATGATTCCCCTGGATCTTACGAATAGACGCCTATAAAGAAAGCGCCACACCGACCTCCTAAAGGCAGCCAACTAGAAGAAAAGAAAAGCAACCTGCTCACTACGGCCAGTCTCAACTAAGAAAGAAAAAAAAGTTCAATATTAGACTAAAATGATACTACCTCATGTTTTGTTTGTATATCCTCTTAAATGGGAATTAGCCGCTGGACTTCGACTCCCCATCACGTACCATGTTATTTTTATAAATCATTTTTATCTAAGCTGTATCCGCTGTTTAATCCATATATTTGCATTTAAAGATTTTCTGAATGATTAAGATTTTCTTAATTTGTGGGTTCGATTTATTCAGCTGGGTATTGCTTCTATCCAAATGACGTAGTGATTTTGAGGGGCTTTTAGCTGATGAGAGTTACTTGAAAAACCGGTCGCGTTCCTTCCAAACCCCACGTAACGCGGAGAAGATTTTCCCTGTCTCGGAGGAAACCTCTCAATCTGGCTCGAACGTCATCGAAGGTTCTTGAGCATTGTGGACGCCCCGCTGCTCGTCTGACAATGAACAATACGTGCTCGGCGTGTGGAAACGCAAATCGAGGCGATTTACAGGGGGAAGCTCCCAGCAGAGGGGGGGATGCCGAACGGTGGTGCTCCGCCCTTGTCAAGCACCCCACGCTCCTTTCATAAACATTTCAATCGGCTCGGTTTTATTGTTGCACTGTTCCACGTTCCTCGAACGTCGGCGTGGTGGGAATGTTGGAACGCATCGATGTCTTAAGAAGATGACAGAATGTTTAAAATTCTGCGCCAGTTTAGCAGAGCAGGCTTCAGGTTGCATTCGACGACTTTCAACCCCCTGAAACCCTTCATTCCTTTAGGTAAAAAAAGCTTAATGAACACCTCTAAGTAGGAAGGTGTTGAATCGTATTTGCTGAATTTGGTGGGTATGGTTAGTTGGCCCTTCCCGATTTTACAATCCGTCGCTTCGGGAGATGAATCAGAAGTTTTCAAGCGTCTGGGTCATTCCCTTAGCGTGGCTGGCATTACCGTATTCAACTCAATGGAAGGAGTAACTATATCATTCCATCACCTCCCAAATTATAATTATTATAATGCAGTTATATCCTCTACAGACCTGGCGTCCATTTAAATGGATACGACTTTGAAGTTCCCTCCTGCCCACATGATCCATAGTTTCGCGTTCTCCTTCATTCTGTATTTCTTTCAGCCCTGAGAAAGGTTGGCAAATCTGGCTTTTATCGCTGTTATTGCTTTATTCCTTTAGGTACCACAGCAAAAAAAAGCTTAATGAACACCTCTAATCAGGAAGGTGTTGAATCGTATTTGCTGAATTTATACTTTGTATAAGAATTGAAGGTGATAATGAGGTAACTGTCATTGCAATAAAACAAAGTTGATGAAAAATGGGGTAGGCAGAATGGGAGGGACGGGGCCGCTCAAACACAGCGACTCACTGTTGTTCCAAAAGCGCTGTTTGCGGTCAAAACTCTGTATTCGCTTGCCACTTGGAGTAAAAAATCCCAAATCTTCCCTGAAAACTAATGTTTCTGTATGGAAGGATTAGTTTTAATGCCATTCATTGCAGAGATAAAGAAATGATGTTATTAAAAACATCCATACGGAATCGGCCATACTACACTTCCATGAAATTCGTCTCATGGCTCTTAACCCTCCCAAAATAGTCATTGCAAACCAGAAAAATTTGTCACGTCTCCCAGAACCCTCCTTAAATAGTCACATTCATATAGTGAAAATTGAGAGGACCAGCCGAGTTGACCCTTTCCCGTTTGATCTTGCATCGGGAGCAGCTAACAGTAATAGTTTTAATCGCACCTATCAAGTGTTCTCAGGTCAACGGTTGGACGCAGTAGGGTCTACTTCGTTTTGGTTTATTATTCAATAATAAACCATTGTGGTGACAACATTTGCGTTTTTTGGTTTATTATTGCTTGTTTGTAAACTAGTGATGTCCGACCGATAGCGTCGAGTTGTAGTGAATGTAGATACTGGAGTGATAGCCGATGTGGATACTTGTAGTGATAGCCGATACACGGGTTGAAGCATTCTGATATGCATGAAACGCTGATAATATATAGGTAAATATTATTCAATATTATTGCTGGGGTTTATTATTCTACATCGTTTAAATTTGGATTTGGGGAAGTCTTAACACAATACGAGTGCTAAAGGACTTGATTAATTATAGATGTTTTTATTGTGGGAGGGGAGATTGAGGTTCAATAAAAAAACGTTGCAAATTCTTTCACTGGGGTTTATTATTCAATTGGCTTGCGTTCATGATTTGAATTTCTACCAAGCTTTGGAGTGTGCGTGTTTCACAGGATGGAGCGATTATTGAATTTCAGGTGGCACACAAATATGATCAACTGATCAATCCAAATAGGTATTTTGGTTGAGAACAGATTTACGTGCTCTATGCATATCTCCTGAAATCGTCTAAATAATCATTCAATAATGAAAACAATGATAAACATACATTAATGACAATGACCAAAATACCTATTTGGATTGATCAGTTGATCATATTTGTGTGCCTCCTGAAATTCAATAATCGCTCTATCCTGTGAAACACGCACACTCCAAAGCCTAGTAGAAATTCAAATCATGAACGCAAGCCAATTGAGAAATAAACCCCAGTGAAAGAATTTGCAGCGTTTTGAGTTGACAAGCAAATTCATGAGTGCACTCTCCGACCAGAATCAGAGGGGAGGCTGGAGGAGTTCCAAGTGTAGAGCAGTTTGAACGAGATAAACGTCTAACATCAAACTGAATGATCAAATTTTGCCTGCTGTTGAAAATATTTTCTAAACTCATGATAAATAAGAAATATCCGTTAGTAAATTAATTTTTGTACGGCGATGAAAAGTGTTTTTACACGAAATAACAAAACTGACGATTGACAGTATATGGGTTATTGTAAGTATGCAAGTGAAGTTTACTTTACCCCTTTACCTGAAACTGCGGCACTGACATATTGTATTGTAGTACCTGCTAATAATGTAGGCAATCAGCTGAGCCCATGAAATGGTTAGGAAAATTGGGGTTTTGGCCGCATTTTTCCGTTTTTGAACCACAGTGCGACGGTGTTTCCTGCCGTTTCCGCCCTCGTACGTCAGGTGTGAGCCCCGCCTAATGTGATCGGATCAGTGGCTTATGTAGAGAGTTAATCTACCACGGAAATAATAAACCAATTGTAATAATTTTCAGCGTTTTTTGACTGGTTACCTCATTACAGTCTCTTCCCAAACAACTAGGTATTATTATTGGGCCCTGAAACAAGGTGCACGAAAATTCGCTAAAATACTGGGCTGGTTTCTTGAGACGATGGTTCTCTCTAGGGGCATTTTGATATTAGTCTCGGTCTTTTGTATACTTTATACCCTTAAAGGGCCGTTTGTCGAGTGGGGGGAAAAGTGACTTTGACAAAAGAAGAACGTCACCGACGTGCCGCCAAAGGTTTTTCTTAGCTGAAAAGTTGGGTTCGCAGTCCGAGGGGCGGCGCGGGGGTCGGTACCGCGAAGGGCTAAAGTGGCCGAGCCATTTATCAGGCTCATGCCCTAAGACCTCGGAGCTCTTGGCTCATTATTTATTAACTCGGGTCGCCCGGACGGGGAGGTTCAGAAGGGCTGACCGTAGCGGCGTTGCTGGAATGTAAAAGGCCCAGCCCATCCCCATCCCCAGCTCTCCTCCTCATTTCTCCAGCCATCAACTCTTTTTGCCTTTGAGGCACGTACTCCCAAACGTCCTTGTTAAAAGTCGGCTCTCTGCCACTGATCCTTGTTCCGTGTACTTTCACTTTTTTCCAACGAAGTCCGGGGAAATCACGAAGGAGCCAGAAGAAAAACACTTGACTTAAGTGCCGACGTAGTCGTAGCCATATTTAAATCCTTTAATCTTATTCAATGTACGATACACATGTATAAAACGCATAATTAGTTTTGGGCAAACATTTATAAGATGCTCCTCCCCCTCCCACTTCTAAAGTCGTTATTTTTGGAATTAGCAAAGAAAATTGTTTGAACTCTGCCTGTTCTGTTCTTGCCAAGGATCTCAAATATGACATATTAATATCGGTGCGTAAATGTGCTCAACGCATACCAACTTTTTTTTTTTTTTTTTTTTTTTTTACGAGAACCCTATTTTTTATTGCATATTCGGAACCTACGGTAGGTTTTTCGAAACTTGAACTCCTTTACTTTTGTGCTTAGCGAGCTCTCAAAAACGAGGGTTTCCAAGTTTGCTCACTAATATTGTTCGTTTCATAATATTCTCCTTCCTATTTCCTTATTCTTAATATTCTTAATATTAATATTATTAATATTCTCCTTATATTTCCTTCTAATATTGTTATTAGTTTTGGGCTAAAAAAAATGTGTATAGTTTTTTCCGAAAATTTCAAATAAGACCACGTCGCACACTCCTGTCGCTTTTCGGCGGGGGGTCCCATCGCAAAAACCTTTTCAAGGTAAGAAAAAAAAAAAAAAAAAAATGCAAGGCACTGCAATATTGACACACGAAAGGAAGATGATTCCTTAGCAATTATATTGGTGTATGAGGATTTATAGCTCGCACCAAAATATTCTTATTCGCAGAAACGTGTTGAAGTCTTTTTCCTGACTAAGTTCTAGCGCTCAGGCAGTGTGAATAAATGGTAATGCAACCACCCGGATTGATTCTTTAGACTGGAATACTTATGATTACCGAAAGATTTTATTTAGAAAGAGTTCAAAATCCTGAATTTCCAATATTCGCAATTTCAAACTATCCTCGGCCCATACATGATTTGGTCCAGTACCTACTTTGGTAGTAAACCCCAGGACGGCGCACGGTGGACGTACTGATTGTTGTTTTATTATTTCCGGTAATTAACCTTTGAAATTTACCCAAAAAATGCAATCCTACTTCAAAAGTTATTGTTCTGTGTTTCAATAGACGTAGAGTCCACAAATCGGATTAAAACTCTGCACCATTTCTCCAAAACTTCTGGACTACGATTGAGCCACACAAGGAATTAGTCTCTCTACTTCACTGTAACTTAGTTGGGAAACTGTTGCATTCGCTTTCTCCATGAAGGGTCTTCTATCTTGGTATGAAATAGCTGCCCGTGTGTAATATTGGGATGAACAGCATAATCAAGTATTATCCCCCAAAGAGGCTTCTATCCAATGGAAAAGACCTGGCGCTAAGAGCTACCATACCTTCAAGACTTGACTGTCTTGCGGGTTTTGCCTATACTCCAAACTTGAATCTAATCCAATTGGTTTCTTTACCAGCAGTTTTACGGCAAAATGCATGAACAATAACACACTTCTGGAGGCCCTACAGTACTCTAACAGTATTATAATAATTTTTTTAATTACCAGTAAGTAATTTTTCTGGGGGAATTTTAAAAAATATCAGCTTTCTATTGAAGTATCGAACGTCCTCCTACGAGTACGTAAAAAGCTCAAATGAGGAGCTTACTTTCAAACAGGCACATATCCATTCCGACAACAGGAAGTGAAAAAAACGATTTGCAGATTAGTGGAGATGTTTTTCTGCAGTTTCTCATCGGAGTAATGTGTGAGAAGGCACAGATAAAGATGCCTCAGAATATGAATCGATTTTCTCCAAAACACGAGGCTGTATATCCATTTTCACTTTGGAAATGTGCCCTTTTGATCAAAACTCATGGATTTGTGCCTTTTTGAAGAAGAAAGAATTTATTCTCCATTCTGTAGGTTTTATTGAAAACTTTACCTGACTCCATATTTCCATTTGTCATGCCTGCCATCTATCGAGTCTCGTGTAAATACTCAACGTCAAGACGAAGGCGCAATGCTTCTTTTTGGATATGTGCCTTTTTGAAAACCCACGACTTATCGCCAGACGAAATTCGGAGGATATGCCATTTCGATTGCAAGGCACTGGAAAAAATGTAGGGGACGGATTTGTTACCTTTTGATGGAAACACATAACTTTAGGCCCGGAATTGACGTGGATGTTTTCTGTTTTGTTCGGAAATGATAGGGGGATCTGATTCAACTCATATTCAGAGATAGAAAATTGATAAAAAAAACATTTTCTCCCAGATTTGGATATGTGCCTTTTCGAAAGTAAGCTCCTCAATCGGTTTCTTTACCAGCAGATTTACGGCAAAATGCATGAACAATAGCACAGTTCTGGAGGCCCTACAGTACTCTAACAGTATTATACTATTTTTTTAATTACCAGTAAGTAATTTTTCTGTGGGAATTTTAAATTGTCAGCTTTCTATTTGTAGGATCGAACGTACTCCTACGAGTACGTAAAAAACTCAAATGGCAGGAAAACTTGCGTCCTTCCGCTAGCACTTAAAGTCCTTTTGTGAAGCCCTTATACTATCTATCCTTAATGTATCACCTTAATATTGCTTAAAGTTTAATTTGAGCTGAATTGAATCATCTTACAGTACACATTTTTTCTTGTTTACTGAGCTTCTTTCAGTTTATGGGGTTGGTCTCATCACGGTTTCTTGTTTTTGCTTCCGAGTCTACCAAGGTAGCGGAAGCATTGTTTTCACTTTCGAAATGTGAAAATTTTTTTGTCTCCAAAATCAAAAATTCCACTCGCATTTTGCGTTTTAGACCTTGCTGAACAATTTTGGTTCCGTGTCTGTCTGTCAGCAAATCCTTGTTACGCGCATAACTCCAGGAGTTCTTGACCAATTTCGATGAAATTTTGAGGGATTGTTCGGTTTGACGTGTAGATGATCTCCTATAAGTTTCATGACCCCCGGATCAATAGTAGCCTCTGCGCATCCGCAAACGTGAAATCGTTGTTACACGCATAACTCCGGGAGTTCATGACTGATTTCGATGAAATTTTCAGGGATTGTTCGGACTGATGTAAAGATGGTCCTCGTGAGTAATAAAGAGAAAATAAAGTTTTAGCCTCGAGTTCGATTGAACGAAGTTCTTTAGTCAATAATAATTTTCAATGATCTATACAGTCATGTTATGGAACGAGGAAGCTATGTGCCACACCCACTTGGCAGACGTTTTTTGTTCTTTTTTTTCCTACAAAGACATTAATCTTTCGTCTCGAGTTCTTCGGCATCTCACCTCCCTCTTGCAACCGGAAGGCGCATGGAGGTTACTTCTGAGAGGTGCTTACTCCACCTGTGCGACCTTTTCCGCCAGCCGCCTGGTGTATGCATCAAATATCCTGCGAAGGCACTTTTCGACTCCACTGCTGAGAGGCCAAACAATCCGCTTAGATCGTCCGACGCTGCATTTTTCCTGTGCTTTGTATCTGCAGCCTTTTGAAGCAGTAGCTGGCGAATTGAGGGAACTGTAATTTGAGGAGTTCGAGATTATCACAGTGGTCTCGAAGTATGCAGTCCTCTGTTGGTTACCCCACGGAACTTGGAATCTCCCACTAATCTTGAGCTTCCGTCGTCTTCTTCTTGCATAACCGATTCAATACCGACTGAATTCCACGCAAAACTGTCCACTCTGGCACGTACGTGTCTTAGTTGGTCATGGCCGTGTTTTACGAGGCGTCCTTTCTTGTAGTTCAAACCGTAGTTCAGATCCATCTGCTCACCACATCCTTCACGATTGTGTAGAAGTCCTACTGGTTCACCCCCGTATCTTTTTACAATCTCGATATTTAGTCGCTGAGAGATCTAGGTCGTCCTTTTTGAACGGCGTGACTGTTAGCCACTGTTTACAGCTGTGCAGTTTACTGCTTAGAAGTTGTTATTATTAGGTACTCTCTAAGACACTATATTTAGATTGTGTGCTGAACACGCCGTTTAAAGTACTTTTCTTGACTATAGTGATCTTCTTAGGATGGCATAGCAATATAGGAATAAAACCTATGTGTAGTCATTTACAGCTTTTTTATATCCAATTCAAAGAGTTGTGTACATATAAAATCCAGTTTCTTGTGGACCGACGTGGAAACGTGAGGTTGCCGTGTTTCTATTATTCGTAACGCAGGAGGAGGAGGAGTGGAAACTAATCCTTGTGTAGGTTGTGCAGGCGGCGGCCTATAACCCGTGACCTCGATTCGGCTCGACCCGCTTCGGCCTCGTCGGATCTTCTCCATGGAACCACATTTATGTAGG
Organism: Creontiades dilutus; assembly: GCA_031894815.1. Lineage (NCBI taxonomy): Eukaryota > Metazoa > Arthropoda > Insecta > Hemiptera > Miridae > Creontiades > Creontiades dilutus. The sequence continues at coordinate 1,866,234 of JAVIWC010000472.1, read as the reverse complement.
ACGTAACCCGAGGCCTCGGGGATGAATGCGGACTGTCGAGCTCTCCGCGAGGGGAGAACTCTTAAGCGAGAAAGGAGCTGATACGGTGTTTGAAAACCACGTATACACGCAGTGTTTCCTCAGGCATCGAGTAAATACCTACCCAGTAACCACCTCTAATGAGAAGAAGAGGAAAAAAGCTTTATTCAATGAAAATAAAAGAACGGAAAACATATTTTCACTCACGATCAATGACCAACACGTCCAATCAGAGAACGCCATAAATATGTAAACAACCTGCTAATACCTTCTAACTAACTTCTAACTTCCATCACATTTCCCGATCATACATTCTACAGTAGTAAAAGAACCTTAGGTCATCTTTCACAAAAAACGTGAACTCCGATCAAATGCTCGGCCAGGTTCCTTTGTTTCTCGCAGCGCTGCTCCCACATCAAACCAGCCGCGAGCACTGTGCCATTAGTACTAAGTATTTTCCAGGCATTTCTAACTAACGACGGAAGTTTTTGGCTTTGAAAACAGCACATCTGGAACAAGGCTCATTAGGGGAGTCATATGGAGTGCAATTAGGCATCATCAAAGAGCCTCTAAACCTCAACACTTACATCAAGATCCACAGAGGGTACTGTTGTCGATTAGCTGCCTGTAGATCCGGAAGTTCGACTGATGTACTCTCATTACAGTCTCGCGAACTTTGGAGATCATGCCACCCAGCTGAGTTCGCCAAGCATATACATCATTCAGGTTGATGCTCAACTTCCGAGCATTCTCAGCTAGACCATGCCAGCATCATACCAGGAGCATCCAGCACGAATGGTCTCCACCGCCACCAAACGCGGACATTGGCAACATCAGGGATGGTATAGTATAGTTGAAATGCTAAGCCAGATATGAGAAAACAGCTGCTCGAGACCCGTCTTCAAGTACTAGAAATAATTAGGGGTATTTTTCTGCAGCACAAACATCATTTTGGCAAACTACAGCTAAACCTGTTCAATCTCTCTGTACTGCATGTCGCTCCAAAACAGAGCCCCATCACATAGAACTGATCGAATCACTGCCCTGAAAACTTTCTCTTTCCTTCATATTTGCACATTTCGTTGCAGGACCGATCCGTGATTGCAGTTTATCCAAAGCCTCGCAGTTGCAGCTCTGCCCTTCAGGTGTGTCACGTAAGATAGCCAAGGGGTGAGGGAACTCCCAGATACCTGACTAAAGCGACAATGTCTACCTGCTTATCATTGTAACGAAGTCAGCAAAAAAGAAACCTACTTCAAATACGGTACCTCAGACGTTCTTAGTAATGAGGGGCGATTACGTGGCCATTTTCGGTCCAATCATTTATTGTAAATTTGAACTACACATGTTTGGCTGGCCAATAAACTTGGCCTGTTGATTGCTGAAACTGATAGCGGAATAAAATTTGTATAATGCGGTTGGAAAGCCGTGGTGGAGGAAACTTTTTAAATCGCGACATTTGATTATAATACACGAAGCCACCGATAGATGGGGCAAACGGTCTAATTGGGAATAGATTATGTTCGGATACAAGGTAACGACTTTCCGTCTAATCAGTACTAGAAAGACATCCGTGTGGACCGCACCTGTTCTCCCAGCTTACCAAAACAAGTTTCCTCAAATTAGCGATTCGACAATTGTGCGATTCAACACCTAACTTTTTCGTTTGATAAACTGTTCAATTTCAAAATACGTTGGCTCGGGAATTTCGATCATCAACTCCCACATCCAGGCCACCCCGACTCATCATCGTCTACGTCAATTTTCGAGCCAAACTTTTTCTTTTGTATTTTTTCTGCATTGCTAAGTTGCTAAATTTGCCGCCTCCACTTGAGGAAATATCCTCACAATTATTTGATAATCTGAATTTGTTTGAATGAAAAGAATGTTATTTGAATCTATTTTTTTCTCAATGAAATTCTTAGTTATCCCCAAATCCGACCAATATGCTGAAATTTCATTCCATTTAATATAAATGTAGAACTAAAATTTTGGAAAATTCGCTCATACAATTATGTTGCGAGACTGAAACTTTTTTTCTGGTGAAATTGGAAGTTATCGGTTTCTTGTCTTTCATATCTCAAAACAATTCAACATAATATTGTAATCTGTTAATTCACGCATATCAGCTCGTACTGTTATGCTATATGATTGAATTCATTCCAGTCCGTGTATTTCATCATGTCCACCGTCCACTCGTTTCCGTCAACCTTATCCGGATTCTCTTTGCGGAAAATAAACATCCGAGTTACGGATCCGAAACGGTTTCGGAGGGAAACCCTCTTTATTTGACAAGACGTCTGGCATCGAGACAAAATATTTATAGAGGCGAAAAGGCGTTATATTTCCTCTCTCTGCAAAACGGAAAAAGACCTTCGCCTGTCGATAACACAGCCATGAGGAAGCCGGGCACGTATGACGAGGAGCTCCGGAAACGTGGAAATGGTTTGATCCGGACGAAAAAAAAAACTTTTCCTCGCTTCTTATTTCTATTTTTTCTATCGCTTGCAGAAAGGGCTATTATTGCTCTTGCCGTTAAACTCCAAAAGGCGCTTTTCTCACGGGTCAGAGAAAACAATCTTGACTCGTCCTCTGCCCTTGTTCGATTTCACTATCGCATCGTCCATATATTCGCGTGACTCCAACTTTGGAATGGACGACATGCGAGGAATGTTGACTGCTGCCCACTCTCTACTGGAACACATTGACGCTTCCTTGTGAAAGTTGAAAAGCATCTTTCACAATGAAAAAGTTCCAGTCGTGCAATATATACGTAGATATAATATATGTATATACATGTAAGACTGAGGATAGATATCCGCAAACCGAAAGACACAAAAGAATCGATGCTCAAAGTTTATTGAGCATTGAAAACCTACAGACAAAGCAGATTCCAACATACAAACGTAATGCAAGAAAAATGTAATGCAGAAAAATGGAAGATGAAAGTAAATTACTCGGTAACCAGAACAACAACTCTGGGTTTGATAAACATGATAAAGTAACTAACAACAGTCCGGGTTGTAAACAACGATATGAGATGCGAGAGTAGGCGTGAATCTCACAGATAAATGGCCTCTTTTCCGTTTTGTTCCACGTGCCATCAGCTCTCTCTCTCCAATATTTTGGTTTATTATTTTCCAAAGCAAGCCTTTATAGTCGTATGGCAAAAATTGTTTAAACACCTCCTCACAAACGTTGTAATTGGAATTGATGTGAAGGTTCAATTTGTCAGAACGAGATTCTGACAGGATGCCTTGGTTTCAAACAAGAAGGCGACCTCTTTCCCAGGCGGTTTTCGACGCGTGCACGTCAGGTGGCGTGATGTGATTTGCGGGCTATTCCCCCAGTGTGTAGCGATATAGATGAATTTGGGGAAAAGTTATGAATCCTGAAGACTCACCTCATCTCAGGAAAAGCCAATGGGATTTTTGGAAAACTTCGGAATCACACCCAGAATAACAGCGCGGTTCGGCATTGGGTCCCCAAATTTATAAATTACCTGAGGACATGTCACGTCCTGACCGAAGAACAAAACTGTACTGTTTGCCTCGAAGTTGCTCACATTCGAAGTTGTGACCCGTAAGTAGGAACCAGTTCGAGAGACCGGTCGCTGTGATTTTCTACCCGTTCCTTGACGTCCACAGCTATCAGCCCCCATCGAGGGGAATCGAGTCAGCTGCCTCCAGGCTGCCTCAGGAGTAACAGGTGAAGGGAAATCCGCCATTTCGTTCCCTGAACCTGTAAGCCAAATTTTTGTACTCCATCCACGTAAAACCTTTTTGCACCAATAAGAACCCAAAAAAATGACTTCAGACCATCAGCACGGCAGATTGGCTGCACGCGAATGGCGCGATCGTGAAGTGTAGTGCTTTCTGGGAGGCCTAGGTAGGATACGGACTAAGTCACTCGCGACGAAGTTGTGGAAACCCATTTCAAATAAAACGGAGTAAGATGGAAGGTTGTCTATATTTCCACGAAAGTAAAGAGTTACACTGTTAAATCGATTTCGACGGTTAGGTCATCATCAGAAACAGACATGAAAACCATCCCTGGAGGTAGCAGTGTGGGTTTTTTAACTCTCACTCCCTACTCCAATAACATTCTGACTGTGGCCAGTGAAACTTGATCGCACTTGTTGACAATTAGTGAAGTTGTTGGAAGTTCGCTGACAACATTTTGGTTCAACCAGTTTCAATTGAGTCCTGTAAAGGCGGTGAAAGGCTACAACCTCACTCCCTACAATATCCAGCCAGCGAGATCTGCTTGTTCCAAGTGAGATTTTGGCAAGGAAACCTTAGTATTTACTGTTGCTAAAATTTTATAATTTGTGCTGTTCCAGTAAACTAAATTGAAAGACTTGAGCGGCGATTCCCATGGAGGTTGAAGGGGAAAAAATAGTAGTATATACCTCATTGCCTATAAAGGTAATGATTTTTTTTTTCAAAATGGCATATCAGCAGTACAGTTCAAGATTATGCGAGCTCAGTTGGATAATATGCCGAGAGAACCGTAGTGATTGATTAGGAACAAGAAAATTGATCAAGTTTCAAATCTTTTTTTTAGAAAATTCGATATCCAAATGTGACCGAAATTTTTAAATGGCCCATATATGAGGTAGTGCATTAAATAAAGGAATCGGAGTTGTTCCGCTCCTCTACCGTTATTGTTGTCAAAATTTACCATGTGTTCTCCGTCCTGAAATTCGTCCTGCCGTTCAATGCCGTCCCTTGAAGTAATGGAATTTCGAATGCCTTCCTTCACTTCAACATTACCGCGATCAGATTCAACCTGTTGTAGCTTATCGCAAATAAGAAAGGGTCTCGCGAGTTTAAAATAAGTTTCTGAGGGGTTGGCAGGGAAAAAAAGTAAGTCCCCGATCCTTCCAAGATACATACTCCTCTTCCGAGTAAATTGAAAAGTACCGTTCTAAAAGGGTTTCCTTTTACACAGCCCGCGGGCGAAATGGTAAAAGGAAACCTCGAAAAAAAAGAGGAAAAAAAAATCAGAAGAGAAGGTTTTTGTGGAGCGCGAAGCAGAGGAACCGCGGTTTGTGTGGCGTCTGAGAGCTGGGCCTTGTTGTAATGGAATTCTAGAGATAATCGCTACTTCTCCCGCCATTTATGTATTCTCCTGGTGTTCCTATGCCAAGAATGGTCCATCTCACGGCCCCTTCTCCTGGCCCGTTGTGCCATTTACTTTCGAAGGCAGAAGTACTATAACAGCTCTCGGCCGTTTATCTTGAGACGTTGGGCTGCATCTGGCTGTTACATATTTCATCCGGACGACAACGTTTCCACGTTGGAGTGGAAATCGAGAGATGAATCCTCTAAACCTTTTATTGATCGTTAAGAGTGAATTAAGTTCGCGTTTTTCGATAAATATCACCGCGTTATTTCTTGCACTTCATCGATTATTTCTGTGAACCGTATGATTGAGGAGTTGAGAATTAAAACGCAAAATATACACTTCCAAGCCATTTCCGGGTTACTAGCACTTCTTCTACTTAATTCCAAGCGGACGCTACTGGGGACTATATGGACTCGTTCTAAAAACATCAGGAAAAACCTCAACTGTCTTATGTGCGAGCGCTGTTGCGAGAGGTGAGCCCGTTTTCATTTTTTCCTACCGAACGTGTCAACACGATGAGTGCTTTTAGCATGGAACATGCTTTAGCCCCGAGGGCCGGGTTTTCTTCATATTTTCAAGACAGTCCAGCAAATGATAAGTTACAATAGCAATAGACTTTCGCATAAACAGCCATCTCTTGAAATGTATCAATCAAGGACCAAATTAGGGAGATCCATGACTCTTCATCTTATTTTTGAAGTACGGATTTCTTTTAACCCCATGAAGTTTTCCTTTCTCGTTGTCAACTGACTCCTACGTTGCTCTGACCAACCTTGCAAACACTCAAGAAAGAATTTTGACTCCAACAGACCATTTAGTTCAATAAGCATTGCGCGTTTGGAGCGAAAGTAGCGAGAAAAAATCAAACCGATTTGATTTCAAGCCGAGAGGTGCGTGTGCGTGTTTGGGATTAGCGATAGAGACACACAACTCGTCATGATTTGATCGGATAATCGCGATATCGCCCAGTTTACACTCACGTAGGACGTAGCGTAGTAATATTCAATATTCAATGTATCCGTACTAAAAAACACTCAAAGTTTAGGGTTTGGGACAAAACATGATACGTCCTCCTCTTATTAATTACACGTCTCTACAAAAAAGGCGACTTCTCTCTAAAAAAAAAAAAAAAAAAAACTCACTTTATTTACAAGTTTATGACTTACAACGCGTAGGTGCCATTAATACAGGAAGTTCAATGTTGAACACCCTGATGTACCTAGGTGTTGAAGATTCTAAAATGCTTTCCTCGTGTGTTTTTCGCGAAAAAAAAAACTACCGAAAAACGTGGTTTTCATCAACCTTGAAGATTATAGTTCACGATTTTGACCTTCCAGCAAAACCTACTATACTTGGCCGAACCAGCAAAATACCGCCATATACTTGACGCATTTTTACGTCGAATGAGATCAACGGCATTTTAAACGACAATTGAAAGTATTTAGGCAAAAACATGAAATTTCAAAAGTTTTCGTTTTTTTCAAAATCTGTTATTTATAATATGTATGTATGTAACATATGTAATATGTTATTACATGTTCAAAAAAACATGTTTGTTTAATGATCGTGATCACTGATCGTGGTAAATGATCATGATGGATAATAGGGATAGGATTTTTTTTATTCCCACAAATAGTTAAAAACAAAAGTAATAAATATGCTGGAAACTACCCCCTCGTAGATCATTGATCAGTGCTATCACTGTAGTGATCGTGATAAATGCACGTCGTAAATGACCATGGTAGAGGGTCATCATAAATTATCATCGCAAACACGATCATCAAAGCATATAATGTGCTTTTCTGCCAAGAAATTTCACAAGCTTGTGATTTGGCATGCTCGTATTTGGTTAATGATCATTAAATGACCATGGTAAATTAATATTGAATGATCATGGTAAGTGACCATTAAATTGTCATCGAATGATCATGGTAAATTATCATTAAATGATCATGATAAATGATTATGGTAAATTACCATTAAGCAAACGCGATCATGCCGAAGCACAAGATTGTACGATTTCCTGTTATAATAGCACATTTGGATGAAAAACTGGAAAACCCTTCGAGAACATAGAGAGCAGAAAACGGTGTGAGGAAATCGTACACCAGGGGCGACCGGGGAGACATCATATTTAGAATGTTTCTTTCACTTTATCAAAATTTGAAGTAGTGCTAAAATAAGAGCGAAATTTGCGGGGAATGATCCACAGTATCCATAGTATGATCAATAGGGCACTGTCCATACCAATGAATGATCAAAATTTATTGAAAGAAAAATCTGTTATTAAAAGTATAGCCGTAAGTAATGGATATGGGGGAGAACTTGTTGATTCTATTTGGAATAAGGTTCTTAGGAAAAAGAGTAGGGAAGGGGTGTGTAATTTAGTGAGAGAAATTGAGTTGGAAGAGAAAAAGTGGATTAGTATACCTTATTATGGGAAAATTTCGGATAAACTCGGTAAAATTCTGTCGTCCAGGGGTTTCAACGTTGGGTTTAAGAATAAAAATAATCTCAAATCTTCTTTGGGTACGGTTAAGGATAAAATTAAATTTCAGGATAAAAGTGGGGTTTATAAACTAAAATGTTCTTGTGGGCTTGAGTACTGTGGTCAAACTGGTAGGAAATTTAGGGAACGAATAAAAGAGCATGAAAAGGATTTCAGGGACAATAAGGGTGATTCCGCCTTTGCAAGTCATCTGAATGAATCCAATCATAGTTTCAGTTTTGATCTGACAAACAGGCAATATGTAGAATTTCCTCACTTTTGCCCAAAGGGAGGTATGTTGGATGTGCTAGAAAAATTCGAAATTGTCAAAAGTGATAGGTCAGGAAAATGTTTAAATGATGTCATTCCTCAAAATATTTCTCCATTATTGGGTTCTTTCTTGTTTGGTTCCGCCTCTCTATAATGATACTGTTTGTGCCCCTTTCACTTTGTAAGCCTTGAGTGGCATTGGTTGGTCCTCCCCGCCCCCTTTCACTTCCTTGAGCCAATAGGATTCAATCTCCTCTCACTCGATCCTATATAAGATATGCTTTCTGTGATGTACTTTCAGTTCATGTTTGTTACTGATGATGACCTAACCGTCGAAATCGATTTAACAGTGTAACTCTTTACTTTCGTGGAAATATAGACAATGTTCTATCCTACTCCGTTTTTATTTGAATGATCCACAATTGGCCAGGGCTCTCGATGCTTGGTAACACACTAATTGAAAGAGGTGGGGATGAGTTACCTACTAGAGGTAGTTGCCCACCAGCACTTGTACAATCTGTGTCTGATCTATTCGTATCGTTCAGCGGATCGCGGTAAAATATTCAAATGGTCTCTCCCCTCCCTGATACGGTTGAGTAATTTCAAGAGAACAGAGGAACCGTATCTTTGTACGGCTGGCTATTCATCACTCGAGCACCGCATGGAGAAATTAGAGGGTATACATCACGTACTAACTTCCCGAAGTCGCATTCGCTCTCTGAGGGCTCCAGTATATTAAAGTCCGCACTCCTAAGAAGCTCATGTAGGTCACAATGAGGGCGTTTAATATCGCCAGGAGGCAAATAATTACTTGGAGAGAGATCGTCAAGTGGGATGAAAGCGGTTCAAACAAGGTGATTTAATAAGACACCGCCTTCCCCTTGAAGATTCTCGGCTTAGCCAACTCTCTACCGTCAACCCGCAAGCCTCACCGCATATCCTTCTTGCAGTACGTATATAGATTTCGTACCGTAACCACAGCTACGGTTACATCGAGGCGGCTAAATGTGCTGTAGCGAAATACGCAGAAACCTAAACTGGAGAAACATCTTCCAGCTTTAGAAATAAATTGAGTTCATTTAGACTTTGTTCCGTCACCAACTAGTCAAAATATCATAAGTAATGCGACTTAGGCACTGCTCACACGGGGATACCAAAATCTCGGATACCCTAATACTGGGAGACTTCAGTTGTCTCTCAGCTGCTACTCGGGTTGCTAGTACTAAGTTTCCACTAAGCTATAGAAGAGATCTGTTGTTGTAGCGCTGTTCATTTTTTATATTATGACTAGTGATTCTAGTAGTGATGCGGGCATTACAACCGATTCAGCAAAAGAAAGATGTGGTTACACCCATATATATACAGAAGAACATAAATTAAGATTAGCTATCTTGGCTACTTCATTCCACGCCTTTTCCGTAAAATGTTTCCTGGAATATGAGTTTATAATTGATCAACACTGGAAATTTCTCTACTTCCCCGACAATTTTATGTTGGAAGCTAGCTCGTTCATGCAAGCCGAGTCTCCGAGTCGCTGCGTATCCCAGTCATTTCATGATTTGGGTATCCCCGTGTGAGTAGTGCATTAGGGCGAATTGTGGGCCAAGGAGAAATTGTGCCATAGGGGCAGCTGCTGCGAAGAGGCTAGGGATAGGACATATAAGAGACTTGGGGTTCAGGACCACACTTGTCTCCTACCATTAGCGCTTGCTCTGTGCCATTTCCGAACAGTACAGATGGCATCAGATAAGTAGGCAACCATACTAAAAACTAAAAAAATCCAGGCACATTTGTCAATGACAATACAAAATAATATCTATACGTGGTGTCTACCGTTGAGAGGGACCCAACTTCAGAAATCGATTTTACAGCTAATTTGCAACGGAGAGTGCCTGTTAGTTTTTTTCCCCCAAATTCGATTTTTGTCACTGTGAGGAAGTAATTCAACGAGAAGCCGGCCTGCAATGGAAACCCACTGAAAGCGGAACTTGGGCGCTCTCGCCTAGCTTAAAGGGCAGAATTGCTGGGCTTGTCAACCCGCTCAGCTGTCGATGCCCCACTACTCACAGCAGCGGCAAAAAATACCTCCCTCCAGGGTTCAGAAAAGGCTCCTCAAGAACGGTTCGAAAAAATTAAGCGAGCCCTCGTCTGATTTACGAATCAATTGTTTCGGGCAGTGAGCGAATCCCTCCCCCCCTGCTGAAGACTCTCCGGACTTGGACGGACCTCAGCCCAAGCTGCACCAGGCTTAGCCAACCCACAAGCGGCTTCCTCAACAAGACCTTCTGACAACCACAAGGTACTGAACAATCGATACGTGGCATTGTGGCACAAAAGTATTCAATCTAAAGGATGTGCAAATAAAGAATAGTAGGGTATAATTTAAGCGAAAGTCTAGACTTTGCTGAACTTGTCCTTTCCACGGGGTGTTGAAATAAAACAAAGTGATTTTGGGATACAATTTTAGAAGGGGATAATTGCAAGATCTCGCCGGGGCGAACACTAAGGCGTTTGGTCCCGGCAACCGTCAGGGATTTCGAACAGGGGAATTCAAACTCCCCCTTAATAGAACAGAGCCCGAAAGTCACTATTAAGATTTTTTTGGTGTTTAGGACCTTATACCGCTAAAATAGTGATAACTGCCTACTTTAATTCACAAAATAAACTCAAATTTGATTATGCCGCAAAAAAAGCGTTAATTTTTTTCATCAGTTTGGTGGGTAATAAATTCCAAAACGCTGTTTTCACGGGTAAAAAACTAGGGAGAAGCAAAAGTTTTAAATTTTTTTACAAAATTGGCGGCCTCACAAAGATGGTTAAAATGGCACGTTCCAAATTTTTTTTGCAAACAATGGCGAAACCGTGTAGCATTTCCAAGTCAAATCCAACCGTTTTCGACTCAAATTCATTTTTCTAACTCGTTCGATACCCCACTTTTAGCGCTCGTGAAGAGGCTCGCTTCTGCTCTGAACATACCATTCATTTCGGCGGGTCGCGTTTCCCATATTGATGGAAGCCCAAATGAAGGACTGTAGGAACTATTGGAAAAAGTGTCTTTTAAAACTATACATAGCATATACATATACATAAATATACATATTATATTAACAGGAACGCTAAGGAAAAGTTCATGCGATTCGTAGTTGTAGACCATAAGAAACCAAGGCGATTGGATCCGAAACATAACCATGGTTGCCACGGTTGACATTTTCCATATGATTTACAGCATCAGTCATGAATGTTATGTTATTTCACACACAAAAACTAGAAGGAATGGTGTTTTATGTTCTAATGTGATGGAACAAGCTCTGACCTGAAACTAGCTCGATATAACCTTAGAAATTCGAATGAGGCTTGGAAGATGTGAATCACACTAATAAGGAGATGACCAGATGAATTCAAAGAGGACGGAGTTCAACAAATCTTTAATGAGCAGTAGCGTACATACAATACCCAACAGCTAGTGTTATCCTATTTCGAAATTCGCCTTTATTGGCTTCATCGGTAACACAATAGTTTCCTATGATTCTGCACCGTAGGACACCTTATTCTGTCAAGATGGACTGAAGTTCACTGACCATTCTACTGGAAGTTAGGAACTAGATTTTGAATATTAACATAATGCATTATAGTGAAAATTCCTAAGTGAGAAATAATGACGAGAAGCATTCAAATGCGGTAGGTTGAGGGAGGGGATGGGGGAGAAATGAATTATTTACTACCTCCGGAGTGGGGGGCTTGAATGACTGTCTTCATCGCTGTGGGAGAGCTCGACTCTATTTTTATACAAATTCTGATCGACGTCGGGTGAGTTTATGATCCTGTCGTTCTTCATCCTTTATCTGGCGGCGCAGGGCAGGAGTGCGGAGTCGAGTGATCCGGCTCTGAGGGATTTACCGCTCGGTGGATGCCGGTTCCACCCTTCCCCTGGCAGCACTCGAACCGTTAGTTGTGAAATGGGTTTTGTAGGTCCGATGACAGGGGAAGCGATAGGCTACTCAGTTGCACGTACTACGTACGATTGGGGCTGCCAAAGCACGATGGAGAGGTTCTTCCCAAATTCGTTGGTTACAAACCATTCACTTTTCCAAGTTGCTGCTAAATGTAGCCATGTTGGCCTACTTATTTGTCAATATGTCAGTTCAGTGGTCAGCTTTCAGTAAACTGAAAGATATTTTTTTTAAAACTCTTCATTAACATATGAAGATGAACATTACGATTTTTAAACAAGGAAATATACAGTTTTTGAGCTAAATTTTATATGCTTTTTTGATCCAGGTGTTTTGGAGAAAAGTTCGCCAAGCGTTCCCATGTTTTAAGACAGACGGAACAAGGTGATTGGAACATTAAGTTATTCATTATTCGTTATTAGTTATTCATTTAGTCAAGTAGATGGCGACAAAAAAAATCAACAAGGGTGCATAATGAAGGAGATTTGTCTTTATACAGTCAGTTGAAGCGTCGCCAAATAGGAAACGCCCATAATATGAAGAAGATACACAATAAAGAGTAGAGAGAACTTGATGTAAAGACGATCGCATGAGTTGATCTAGATCTAGATAAAGTGAAGTTGGAAGTTATATGGGTCGGATGTAAAGAATAGGCCGGAGGGAAGAGGAAAGTTTACTCTCCGAACGGGCAATTTCGCCGAGCAAATACACCGCCGTCAATGCATGAACGAGGTAACTCGTGAATATTGTAAGCTGGGCCATCAGAATCGGTAGGTTCTTCTGGAAAGAAGGCGGTGGAAGTGGGCTAATGGTGAACAACGCAAGTTTGAATTAGCATTGACAAAAAGGAACACCGCGCGCAGCATAATTTATGGGCACTGAAGAACTCTGTCCGATGGGAGGGCTTAGGTTGAAAAGTAAGTGGGGTGAACAAATAACATGAGTTCGAAGTTAATCAAGTTGAAAAATGCTGCGAATTCATTACATTCCACTGAGGTTTATTTATCCTGTACTCGATAACCCTTCTCCAGGGATCAGCGGTGTATCAAAACTGGACGTACAAGAGACAATGCTTCGTAGGTACACTCGGAAACATTTGTAGAAATGCAACTGAATTTATCAAGGTAAAAAAACTATATAAAGCATCAACCAGTGGCCGTTTGGCTAGATTGCATGCCTGCTGAAAGACCAAATAGCTTGAGTGTATGTAAAAAAACTAAACTAAACAGAAGGAACGATTTTGACGGGAGCGTTCTTAAAATGATCAGCAAGTTTCGTCGCGCAACATAGGCAAGGACAGAACCTCCAACACATCCTTTCACTCTTTAAATCCAATCATTTTTAGCTTCCTTAGGACTGATACTTGGAAATGCTCCGGTCCGAGATCAGTTTTCCGGGTTTTCTCAATAACAGTATGCGCAACACCCACTGATCAGCATCGAAGTTCTGATTGATACAGAAACCAGACACCTTTGTGTAATAATTGCAACGTTTTTCGTAATATTATCCCCCTGTGGAAATGACAGCCATGGTCGGGCTAAATACTCGTAACATACTGATATTCATGTACTCGTATCAGTATGTGACCCCCGTCAGAAGTGGTGACGATCAATTCACGCCATAGTTGCCACTGATACGGTGTGAAATGATGATGAATACCGTTAATGCTTGTTTTCTTTTCACATCACCACAGATGATAGGATGAAGTCGGCATCAGTATAAATCCTCAAACACCAAAATCCTACTTGTCTTCTAAATACATGCTTTTGTTCAAAACCTTGCTGTAAGGGAACTTACCCGGAAGATACATAATTATTCTCAATAAACGGGAGTAGCGCAGGGACCAAGGCGCAAGGGCCGGGCTGTTCTTCCTCAGGAAAGGGAAGGAGGAAAAAGGGATACGACCAGGTATAAATACCCGGACACCGAGCAAGAACTTTGATGTCTGCAGAAGTCTGGAAACATCGAGTCACCTGCTCAATATCCTCCTAATCACCCAAGTTGAAGTGACTGGTACATATGTCACGGAAACACTGTCACCCGTAACTCAACTTCCATCCTCTCTGTCAGTTTGAGCATGATGCTGCAGACGTACAAAGGTTTACACTACGGAAACTTCAATACTAGAATTTAGCCTGAAACCACACGTTCCTCCAGAAGAAAAGTAAAATTAGTAGAGGAACCAAGATAACGACCCTTGCTTACAGCAGTACGCTCACATCGATCAATACCTTTGAAATTTATTCTGAATTAACAAGTATCAGGAATGGTTTGATAAAAATTTACTGACTTTAAATAGTGACTAAATTTACGGAGTTTGGAAGTTAGACGACAATAAAATACCATGGGTGTATGGACAAAAATAAATGTATTTGTATGTCTATTGATAAAGTAGAAAACCATAAATATTTATAATAATTGATCATAACTTACGATGGGATGTACACGTTTCAACATTATCAAACAAATTACAAAAATTTAACTTTATATTTTATAGAGCGCGTGCGGTTTTGAGAGAAGAGCTGAAACTAATCTACACATCACTGTTTCAATCTGTATCTCAATATGGAATTCATATATGGGGTTCTGCACTGAATGCTTCCATCCTCTAGCTGTCAAAAATCAGTTTAAAAATTCGTTTTTATCTTCCTGATGCCCTGCAGACGTACCAATACGTAACTTTAGAATCTGTTATCGGTTTCACTACCAATATTCGTACATAAAAACTTTATCCCTCACATGAATATGAAACCAGATCCGTACTAGAAATAAATGTAGTCAATCCCCGCCCGCGCCTTCAACTCACGTAGCCCTTTTTATATATTAATATCATTCATAGATATTTGGATCGAGATCTGAAAAATCCATCTCAGTACTCAAGAGATGAATGTAAGAAAAAAATATTTAAGCTTCTAATTGATAAAGGACCAAGAGACTGAAAATATCTAATAAGAAATATATTTGGAACTTCGAATTACTGTGGTCAATATCCATCATATTCCAAGTTAGAGTACTTCGTTAGGTATGTTCCAATTTATTTGAGTACGATGCTGCAGACGTACCGTAGTCTAGAATCGGTTTACACTACGGAAACTTCCTGAATACTCCTTGCCAACTCCAAACTGATCCGCTAACCAGAATTTTGCCTAGAAACCACTACGTTCCTTCAGAAGAGAAAGTAAAATTAGTAGAGGAACCAAGATAACTAGTTCCCTACACATGCTTACATCAGTACGATATTGTACATCGACAAGGACCTTTGAAATTTTATCACCTGGTTCTTTCGAGAAAATCGAATGACTATTTTTACTATTCGCAAGGACATCACATTCATGTTGACATTGACAGAAACTGGTTACTAAAACTCCGGCCCTACTAGACCCCAAACGTGATTTTGGAACAGGGCTTTTAAGATATCTACTGTTCGGTGTCTTATTGTTAGCTTCAACACCTCGAGTTCGATTTGAACAGGATCGAGTGAAAATTTATCTCTCCCTGCCGCCCGTTCTAACTGCTTCTCTGATTCAGGGCAAAATTTATTGAGCCCGCGATAATTTTTTCGCCAACGAAACAAGTCAAGACGAATAGCCCCGCAGCATTCAAGTTGAGGGAAACTTGTTAATTGGGATTCTAGGTGGAAACGGTCTGACAGGGAGAAGCAGGCGCCTGTCACTGAGATGGATAGCAGTTCGCCAGAGTCCTCTTTTCGGAAAATACCACAGAGGAATTTCACTGTAAAAAGGAGGGCCGGCTCTTCCGTGACTTTAATTCAACTCCGCCTGTGCTATGGATATTACGTTCGCGACGAAACGTCCTGAAAAACGATTTCTCTCACTCAAAAAAAGAAGCAGTGGTGGGGGGTGGAGAGAGAACGAATTGAGAAACAGGTTAAAGCAAGAGGCATCATCAAGTTGAACGTTTCCGTGATTGATTCTGTCAACTGGATAGTTGGTTTTTCATTTACTGACACGTCTGGGGCCAAAACAGATTTTCACCTGGGTCTAGTTGAATAAAATGTAAAATGAACTATTCTTAACGAAAGAAAACGTCCGCGTGGAACCTGGAGCTTCAAGTTTCCCGCGCTCAGAAATTAGCAATTGTGCACTGAAAAATATTGATAAATACAGGGAGGTACTGGTTGTGAGACGTTTCAAACTTTGTGAGTTTCTAGCCAAAGGTGGCAAAACGTCCCTATCATGCAGTGTAATCATATGATCGAATTTTTCATCAAAATTACATTAAATTGAGTAAAAATTTAAGCCTTTTCTATTTAAAAAAAAATCGGGAAAAACTTGTTAAAATAAAATTCTTTCGTCAATCAAAAATTTTGGGTTTTGTTTTTTGCGAATTGATAAATTTATTGCAATTCTACTGGAAATTTTCAACGTTGAGATTAACGATTCGAGATTTAATTGTTGTCTTACGAATTTCTTTGTTGATAAACTTTTATTGAGAAATATCTGCTAAAAACGCTGCGAATTCTTTCACTGGGGTTTATCATTCAATTGGCTTGCGTTCATGATTTGAATTTATACTAAGTTTGGAGTGTGCGTGTTTCACAGGTGATAGAGCGATTATTGAATATCATGAGGCACACGAATCAGATCAACTGAACAATCCAAATAGGTATTTTGGTTGAGAACAGATTTACGTGCCCTATGCATGTCTCCTGAAATTCAATAATCGCTCTATCACCTGTGAAACACGCACACTCCAAAGCTAAGTATAAATTCAAATCATGAACGCAAGCCAATTGAATAATAAACCCCAGTGAAAGAATTCGCAGCGTTTTTTATTTCATTTGATTTTTTTTTTTTTAAATGGTTATCAGAATGCTTCAACCCGTGTATCGGCTACAAAGCCTTTAGGAGTTCACTCCAGTATCTACATTACTACATCACTACGTCACTAGGTTACTGATATCAACACAAAAACAATAATAAACCAAAATAACGCGAATGTTGTCACCATAAGTCGGGCCACAGATCGGAAATGGTTTGACCTACTAACCTGGGGAGGGGCTCATTCGATTCCTCGTGGAGTGTTCTTCAAAAAGAGTACACATTTAGGCCGCTTCGACTTTTTTTGAGGTTTTTAGGGGTTTTACAAAACTTTGACAACCCTTAAACGACACTTTAAATTGGAAAAGAATTGGGTCGTCGCCGGACTAACATGGGTTTTTCCTGAAAATTTCAGCTTTTTTGCTTAAGCCGTTTGGGAGTAATCGTGCGTACGGCGTACGGCGGACGGACCGAAAAATGTTTATTGCAAATTCGGATTCTACACCCTTTGAAACGTAAACCATGACATTTCCAGGGGTTAGCATTTTTTTTTTTTTTTTTTTTTCAATAGCGATTACAATGGTTTATCATTGAATAATGAACCAAAACTAAATATGTAACAATTTTTAGCTATTTTTTGACATTTTTTTAGTTTGATTTTCGAAATTTGACCAATCTTGTGTGCTCAAAAAAGGTTGCCCAACGAGTTTTCCAAAAAGGAAGAAAGGCTTTATGAGTGCAGGGACATTCACAATCAAGTTGTCGTTCTTTTTCCCTACCAAATATTCTGCCCTTAGGATGAGTCAACAGATGAGCGTAAAGCGATCAAGATGGTTCCATTAGATTTAAATAAGCGATGCACATTAGCAACGAACATTAAAACATTGGAATTATTTCAATAGTATTCGGATTATTGAATATTTCAGCTTTTTGATTTCACCCTTTAGAATTGATAGTAACTGATGTCAGATTTTTATTATTTGATTTTATGATTCTCCGCAGCTAAGAGAATAAAATAACAAATTTTGAAGAGTGATCAAAACAATTTTTGTTTGTTCGGTTACAATTCATTATTGAAAACCTAATTTGTAATATTCTGAGAAATGAAAGTTTGTTTTTCTTCTTCCAGTAAAGTTCGAAGAAATTTGTCTTTCTGAGGAACCGTTCTCGTTGAATTTAGATGTCATAGCGATTTGGATTCAGATGATCTGCCACATATTGGCTAAAATCACATTCAGACGTTACAAAGAAGTCTCTATAATGTATGGAGTACTCGCCAACACTTTTGAAAAACGCAGCAAATTCTTTCACTGGGGTTTATTATTCAATTGACTTGCGTTCATGATTTGAATTTCTACTAAGCTTTGTAGTGTGCGTGTTTCACAGGTGAAAGAATACTTATTTACCCCAGTAATAGTATTGAATAATATTTACCTATATATTATCAGCGTTTCATGCATATCAGAATGCTTCAACCCGTGTATCGGCTATAAACTACAAGTATCCACATCGGCTATCACTCCAGTATCCACATTCACTACAACCCGACGCTATCGGCATCACTAGGTTACAAACAAACAATAATAACCCAAAAAACGCAAATTTGACACCATAAATCGGACCATACATCGGTAATGGTTTGAGCTACGGACGTGGGGAGGGTCTCATTCGATTCCTCATGGTATGTTCTTCAAATAGGTAAATATTTAGGCCGATTCGACTTGTTTCGAGGTTTTTAGGGATTTTACAAACTTTGACAGCCCTTAAAGGGCACTTTAAATTGAGTGAGAGAGCTGGCTCAAGAATTGGGGCGTCGTCGGACCAAGATGGATTTTTCCTGAAAATTTTAGATCTTTTGCTCCAGCCGTTTCGGAGATATCGTGCGTACGGCGTACGGCGTACGGCGGACGGACGGAAAATTTTTTATTGCAGATTCGGATTCTACACCCTTTGAAACATAACAATGAAATTTTCAGGGGGGGTTAGCATTTTTTTTTTTTTTTTCAGAGCGATTACAATGGTTTATTATTGAATAATAAACCAAAATCAATAATACATGTTATTTATTGTTCGGTTGAGTCGTCATATTATTTGATTGAGAACGGTAATCTTGCTCTGCGTACGACCGCATTTGTCATGTTCATTAGGTATAATGGAATAAGAACAGCTTCAGGCCATTTCATTTTACCCTGCCAGCAGCCGATTAATTATTATAATAAATGTATTCCATTTATAATTAATCAGAGTGAAAGAGGTGGCGTAATTGAATTGCTTGGTAGTTACTTAATCCATTACATTCTAAAGCGATCTCTGAACACGCCTTTGCATCAAGTACATTAGTGTTTTCTAAAATATGTTTACCAGAACTCTACAAAACCCTCTTATCTTGCAGGAAATTAATAATTCATGTAGCGCATTAGCCCAATATACGGGATGTGGGGAAATTGAGCCAATCAATAACTCCAGCTTCGCTTCAATAATTATTACAGCTAATTCAGTCAAGCGAATAACCCGTATTATACGATGAATAATGTTGATACAGGTAATGTAAGTACAGGTATAGCGGAGTGGTTTGTCCCTGATGAGGTGTGTAACGTACATACATACGCGTTCAATTTATGTGGACGCTATGAGTTCGCTCGAACAATGCCGTTTTGTTGAGTCCCTCACCCTCTAACAGAATGAAAGTTATTGCACATAATCGGAGAGCTCTCTCATTCCATCCTCAATTCATATTATCGTGCGTTGCCTATGAGAAGCTTTGCAAGTTATTACACAACGGTTCATTTATTTTTTCCTGTAATTGTGAAGATAACCCTTACGTCAATATTTATCAGACGTACTTCATGTACGTACATAATACATGTATGTAATCGTAAATTACCCTACTCGACGCCTCCTTACCTGCCATTGGTTCTAGATGCTATTAAAGCTGACGCTATTAAAACGCTCATTTTTTAATGGCGCAGTAAACTATATCGACAAAGACGATGAAATCCGGGAATGGAACAATTAACATTCGACTCGATAAAATTAAACACCTATATACGCCTTGCTCGCAACAATACATGTAACCTAAGCTAGGAAAAACTCGACACCAACAGGTACTCTTGAAAGCAATATTCCATTGCAATTACTTATATCAGCTGTTTCGATTGTCCAAATTAATGGCGATCTTAACTATGTTCAGAGATGTATAAAAGCTACTATGTTTCTGGAGGGGATTCAATTTAAAAAAAAAACTTTAAAAACTTAGGGCTAGTTCAATTTAGATCAGTTCTGTGATTTTGTGATTCATGTGATTTCAGCTAATAGGTGGCAGGTCATGATGTAGCTCCCAAATCGCTAAGACATCTTATGTCTGACATCTTTAATGAGCAAGATTCCATAGAAAGACCAATTTCTCCGAACTATACTGGAAGAAGAAAAACAAACATTCATTTTACAAAATATTACAGACGGGTTTAGGTTCGTTATTTTCAATAATGAATTGTAACCGAACAAACAAAAAATTGTTTCGACCACTCTTCAAAATTTGTTATTTTATTCTTCTAGCTGAATCATAAAATCAAATAATAAAAAACCGAAATACGTTACTATCGGTCCTAAAGGGTAAAATCAAAGAAAAACATTGAAAAATCCGAAAACTATTGAAATAACTTTAATTTTTTTATGTCTGTTATTGATAGACATCCCTTGAATAAATCGGATAAGCCCATCCCATCGTTTTACGTTCATCCGTTCATCTTATACATTTACATGACTTAGAAGTAGTCGAAAATGATCTGCGTACATCCCGAGTGGAATCAGACTCCACAAGACTGCCACTTTTCAGTATTATCTGCCAAGAAAAGTTGTCGTGGAAACTGTTCACGGTCCATTGTTTGAATTTTAAAAGGATGGAGGTAAAGAGGAGATGCGTCTTCATTGTACCTACTCCATCAGAGATGATTGGACCAAGAAACGAATGAAAACTAACGACTGTTAATAATAACGTTTATAATTTGGTCTTAGTATTGACACCTACTTCCAGTGGAAGTAGTAGGGTAACTGGAAAAAACTGCAATTTACTACTCAAAGGTTTATTTATAGTATAATGTTACAGTTAACCCGGGGGTGTGTGTTCTACGCACATCACCGGTCTAGCTGAACAGGAGTGTACAACCACAGACATAGGTACCCTGACAAATCCAACTGAAATTTAACGAGATAAAACAAAAATGCATGCAAAAAGGATGCTTCCTCTGTATTGAATTGAAGCTTGAGAGATGGCCTTAGGGAAACTATAATCGTATAGCATAGTGCTGCTTGGCCTATCGCCAGCCACCCGTCCAACCAACCCCCCCCCCCCCCCCCCGATGTAAAGTGGGACAAAGGAAATCTAAAAGATATTCAAAAATTTAAATAACGAGAACTCTTGAACTAATGCTATTTTACGTATATGTTTGTTACGGTGATTTATGTAGAGAGGGTATTTTAATGGGTAATTCCAAAACTAGGGGCAATTTTGATCACAAAAAAATTTTGTAAAAAAATTTTCAAAATTACTGGAATTTTTTTACATGGATTTCATCGTAATCTCTAAGGCAAAAAGCGCAATGGCAGCGTATGAATCCCTTTTAAAAGTCCAAAATTTGAATTTGTAGTTTGCTTCCGTGACAATGTTAATGTCCATTACACTGTCGATAAATTTCATTTCGTTGCAGTGATATTTTTTTCTTGGGTTGGTAGGTAAAAGAGAAAAATGGCATTGTATTTGAAAATATCGTTTTTACATCATTAAATCAACGTGAAAAAGTTGTTTAACAATGAATCAAAATATAAGAAAACTGACTTAATATTTAGCAGTGTATTATACTACTTCATAGGCAGTCCCTCATCTAAGTCAGCCTTCAATGTTTCCCAAATCAAATAATTCCAACTCGATGTTTAAAATGAAATCACGATGCAATCACTTAAGAAAAAAGCTTGGTAGTCGAATATGAAAATTTGTGTTTAATCAAGCTCGGAGAGATGTAATTGTTTCATTCCTGACTTCATGACATTGTCGTAGTCTTTCGGTTCCAAATGTCCCATGTAACTAAGTACATTAACCAACGAGATATGCATAGAGCACGTAAATCTGTTTTCAACATAAATACCTATTTGGATTGATCAGTTAATCATATTTGTGTGCCTCGGAAATTCAATAATCGATAGAACAAAGGAAACATGTTAACAATCCAAACCTACGTAGAAATTCAAATCATGAATGCAAGTCAATTGAATAATAAACCCCAGTGAAAGAATTTGCAGCGTTTTTTTAATGGTTATCAGAATACATCAACTTGTATCGGCTATAAACTCTTTGGCAGTTCTCTTTCAGTATCCAATGTTAACATCAAAGTTGTAGGTTACTGTTGATCAAAACAAAAATTATAACAAACCAAAATAATGGGAGGATATTGATGACGATGGTCTTGGAGGGGAAACTGCGAATGACCTAAAAAACTACTTAGTAAGTATGTTGGCCTCTCGGCTAAAGCGCTCTAAATTATTCCAGTCATATATTGCGGAGGTAATCGGATCAGAAAAGGCAAACTGTAGAATATGTGTCTGGAAGTAATAGAAATATGATATTTTTCGGGGCACATCACAATGTCAGTCCACCGTGCGGGTCATAAAAGGAGTTGGAAATTATGTAGAGAATGGACTTCACAGACAGCCCAATCGGAAAGCAAGCATAGATGCTATGGGCTGAAAACTGGTCAAAACGTGCTAAAGACATGGTTTTTCGAAGTTTTCACTAATATTTAAGTGTAGAGTCATTTCCTGGTAGTTATGAATGCAAAATCGACTGAGGTTTCCGATCAATGGAAATAACCACAGATAATAATCATAATTTCGGAACCTAAACGTAACCCTCAAACCTCACAATGGAATAAGTCGTCTCGCATTATTTAAATAATAATAAACACATGTGTTACAATTGGTAGTGTTTTAGTTTTCCTACCATACCTTTCTGGATCAGTTCTAATAACCAGCCGTCTATTAATGAAGCTTTCCTTCAGAGGGACGTCCTAAAAACACAATGAACGTGGCGTGTACGTGACTAAAATCTCCTTTTAAACATCATGAGAGTGGATGATATTGGATCGACATTCAGTCAAGTATTCTCGGGATCAGTTTCGACCAAAATCAATGGAGAAACCCAACAAGTGGAGTAGTGGAATATCAATCTTCAAAACTTAGACCTTACTTATTTTATCGATATCGAGTTTCACCATCGCCGAAACATGTGGATAAAAATAAATTCGGATCAACCGATTTAATGACATCATTCAGGAAAGAGATCGGGTGAATAGACATTACGGAAAGTATTGCATTACCGGAGTCCGATATGGGAGCCACGTTAAAACGAATACTTACCTCATAGTAAAAATATAATTTACTGTCTCATAAGAAAAAATGGTTTTTAAGTGTTTGACACATATTATAGATTTGATATGGTATAGAAATGCGGATCAGGTTTTATGAGGCAGTAAAAAAACTTTCTGAGGTATATAACTGACACCTTTTGGTACTGAATCTAATCCCATAGATCTCTCACCCACGATGACGAATTTGAAACTTTGCCTTTTGAGTATTTGCATTATAATTGCTGTGGCCACTGCAAAGGAAGGTTTTACGGATATTGGACCACAGACTGGGGAACCGGTGGAGGATTCTTGTGAGTAACACCTTATTTATTTATAGTTGATCACAATAGCTTATTCAGGAACGATCCTGTAGTTTCTAAATCAACGAGTAGTGAAAACCGGTAAATCAAAATAGTTGGCTACAGATCGAGGTGTTTTGATTGAAAACTGTAGGAATATTAGCTTGTTAGGGGAGTCGTACGTTAAGTCTGGATGATGTAATTTTTTCCATTATGGGAAGTGCCACAAGGTTCACACATGGGGCCATTATTGTTCCGGCTGTTCATAAATGACTGACGTGACTGGTTTGATGATGAGAACAACCTACTATTTGCGGATGATTTCAGAATCTTCCGTGAGGTTCTCTCAGCTGGTAATGTGCGTTGCTTACAACGAAACCTGGATCAGCTGCACCTGATTTGTTGCCAGAATGATCTTGAGCTTAATGTGGACAAAAATATTGCTCAATAACTTTTATTCGATCCCATTCACCAATCTCATCATCTTAATCAATTACTGGTCGGACTTTGAGTAGGGTTAGTGAAGTCAGAGACCTCGGAATCATATTGGATGAAAAAATAACCTTCTCCAAGCATATTTTTTCACGGTCTCAAATGCTATGCACCCAATCGGATTCTTGAATGGGAGTACTCTTTTTCGCTTCGTCAGTTTCGCTGCGTTTACTGAAGGTACTTGGCTTTGGTTCGCAGCAAGATTGCATTCACCCTACTTGCAACTTACTTATCATATCTACGCGGACGCCATCGAATAAATTCTTCGACATAAATTGTTGAAGCTCATCTTTTATCGCTTCGTGGTTGATGATGAGGACTTCAGTGATCCTTCGCTTCAGAATTATATGAATCTGGAATCATTGTCCAGTCGACGAGCTGTGGGTGATGTGGTGTTCCAGGCAAAACTGCTGAAGGGTGATATAGATTACCAGTAAACCAACCACGTAGCTCTACCACTTTGCTACACCACGTGAGGGATGAACAGCCCATTGATCAGGATGCAGAAGTCGGCCATCGACATTCCTTCTCGCGAAGGTTTTGCTGGATTTGTTTGGTGATAGCCTGCCAATCAGGAAGAAGAAGCTGTCTGATTATTATCGCTCTTCCAGCTCCCTGTAGCTGTTTTTATGTTCTTACTTTTATTTCCACGTTCGATTTTGCTCAATGTGTTTCTTCTGGTTTTTCTTTTCAACTTACCATTCACTTTAAAAAAAATAATGAAATAAAAACAAGGATCAGGATGCAGAAGTCGGCCATCGACATTCCCCTCGCCAATCGTCTCGATTCATTCAATGTTATATTGAATTCTCGATTCAACTGATTTTTTACACTGTTTAACTCCCGTATTCCATAAATAAAATAAATGTATCATCACCCTAAACAAATGAATACAGATCAGCGATTATTTCGAGACAGAAATAATCAGTATCAACATTTTTTCTCGAAATAAATGGGCTACACGTTTAGTCGTATTTTCAAACAATTCAGAATCAGGGAGAAAACCTGACTAGGACTGACTACGTGGGAATAGCAGTTTTATTGCGCTTTCGCCTTAAAATATTAACATGTAAATGCCAAACAGAATGTAATCCATTGTAGTAAATTGTTTCTGTACAGATTGTATGAAAAAGTTCACAAGTACCAATCAAACTCTATTTTCGTATTTCAGATTGCACTGAACCAAAACCCTCCGAGAGTTGTCAATGCTGGCCACTTATTGAAGATCAGTACACGTGGGAGTGCGTCAATTAACCAAAGGAAGCAATATTAGAGTGAAAGTGGCAAAGAATATTCCAGAAGGATGAGTGTCAATTTCAGAGTTTCATTTGAGTAAAAATCTTAGAGATTATGTCCGTCTTTTATTCACCTACCACTGGATCGAAAAGCCTCATTTCACACCGTATCAGAAGCAACTATGGCGTGAATTGATCGTCACCACGTCTGACGAGTGTCACAAACTGATACTGGTAAATGAGTATCAGTATGATGCGAGTATTTAGCCTGACAACGGCTGTCATTTCCACAGGGGAATAATATTACGAGAAACGCTGCAATTATTACTTCCTTGTTTCTGTATTAGACAGAACTTTAATGATGGTCACTGGATTGTGGATAACTAGCGGGAATCTCGTGCTTCACACGAAATGTTGCGGATGCAGTTAAGGAGAAAACCCATCATGGCTTCTCCAGCTATCAATATGGCTTCAGCTAATCTCGGACCGAAGCATCTTCAAGTATTCCTGAGGAAGGTAAGACTGATGGAGCCTTTTATGGAGTAGAAGGTTGTTCCGGAGGTTCTGAACTTGTCTATGTTGCGCAACGGAACTTGCTGATCCTTGTAAGACCGCTCCCGTCAAAATCATTCCTTCTGTTTAGTCTATCGTCAACATACACACAAGCTATTTCGTCTTTCCCCAGACACACAATATAGCCAAACGGCCACTGGTTGATGCTTTGTATAGTTATTTTACCTTGATAAATTCAGTTGCATTCCAACAAATGTTTCCGAGTGTACCTACGAAGCATTGTCTCTTGTACGTCCAGTTTTGATACACCGCTGATCCGTGTAGAAGGGTTTCGAGTACATGATAAATAAACCTCAGTGTAATTTAATACATTCGCAACGTTTTTCAACTTTATTACCTTCGAACTCATGTTATTTGTTCATCCCCCTAACTTTTCAACCTAAACCTTCTCATAGGTTTAGCAAGTTGGACAGAGTTCTTCAGTGCCCATAAATTGTGCTGCTCGCGGTGTTTCTTTTTATCAATGCTAATTCAATGTTGCGTTGTTCACCATTAGCCCACTTCCAACACCTTCCAGAAGAACCTACCGATTCTGATGGCCCAGCTTACAATATTCACGAGATACCTCGCTCATGCAATAGACGGCGGTGTATTTGCTCGGTGGAATTGCCGGCTCGTAAAGTAAACTCTCCTCATCCTCCTGCCAATTCTTTACATCCGAGCCATACAACTCCCAACTTCACTTTGTCTAGATCTAGATCAACCCATGCGATCGTCGTTACATCAAGTTCTTCTTTAC
The DNA here is from genome assembly GCA_031894815.1 of Creontiades dilutus. Taxonomy (NCBI): domain Eukaryota; kingdom Metazoa; phylum Arthropoda; class Insecta; order Hemiptera; family Miridae; genus Creontiades; species Creontiades dilutus. The sequence goes on along the minus strand of JAVIWC010000472.1, from coordinate 1,839,861 downwards.
TCTTTATTGTGTATCTTCTTCATATTATGGGCGTTCCCTATTTGGCGACGCTACAACGGACTCAATAAAGGAAAATCTACTTCTTCATTATGGATCCTTGTTGATTTTTTTTTTTTTTTTAATATTCATCCACTTGAATCAATGAATAATAATAAATAACGCAATGTTCTAATCAACCTTTTCCATCTGTCTTACGACATGGGAACGCTTGATGATCTTTTCTCCGAAACTTCTGGATCAAAAAAGGTTATACCATTTAGCTCAAACACTATATATTTCCCTGTTTAAAAATCATAATGTATAGAAATTAATGAAGAGCTTTTCAATTTACTGAATAATTTACAGCTGAACTGACATATTGACAAATAAGTAAGCTGACAGCTGAGAGCCTATATTCAGCAGCGACTTGGAAAAGTGAATGATTTGTTAACAACGAATACTTCCATAACATCTCCCCAACCTAGGCTGACAAAGAATGTCGACAGCTCAACCTTCCCTTTTCACAGGAAGTGCAATCGCCGATCCATTCGTGAATAGTTGATAACAGAAATGACATATTGACAAATTGGGAAGTATACAACGCTTTTCTCAGCAGCAACTTGGAAAAGTGAGTGGTTTGTAACCAATGAATTTGGGAAGAACCTCTCCATCGTGCTTTGGCAGCCCCAGTCGAAGGTAGGACGTGCAACAGAGTAGCCTATCGCTTCCCCTGTCATCGGGCCTGCGGAACCATTCTACAACTAACGATTCGAGTGCTGCGAGGGGGAAGGGATGCAGAACTCATTTCACAACTAACGATTCGAGTGCTGCGCACTCTTACCCTGCGCCGCCAGATAAAAGATGAAGAACCACAAGATCATAAACTCACCTGACGTCGATCCACGATTCACGTCTTCCAAGCCTCATTCGAATTTCTAAGGTTAAATCGAGCTAGTTTCAGGTCAGACCTTATTCCATCATATTAGAACATAAAACACCATTCCTTCTAGTTTTTGTGTGTGAAATGACATAACATTCATGACTGATGCAGTAAATCATATGGAAAATGTCAACTGTGGCAACCATGGTTATGTTTCGGATCCAATCGCTTTGGTTTTTTATGCTCTACAACTACGAATCGCATGAACATTTCTATAGCACATACAGCATTTCCAAGCCAAATTCAACCTTTTCACCATTGTTAGGGAAATTACGAATAACCAGCCCTAAATTTAGTACCAAATGCCTGTCTGTGATTTGGGACTGGGCTGAAACCAATACTCCAAACGTAGTAGGAACACACCTAAAAGATACATAAAACAACATCATGTTTCGAAAATAGAGAAATCAACTTGTATAGCATTCCCAGTCAAATTCAAACTTTTCCCAGAAGCAGTTTTGAAAAAATTTACTCTAATGATTCAAAGTTTTAAAAGACACTTTTGCCTGTTTTGTTTCTGTTCCTAATGTTCTTCATTTGGACTTTCATTAATATGGAAAACGCGACCCGCCGAAATGAAAGGAAGAATGTTTTGAGCAGAAGCAAGCCTGTTCACGAACGCTAAAAGGGGGGTATCGGGGTCACGAGCTACATGGTTTCGGAATTGTTTGCAAAAACTTTGGAATGTACCATTTCAGCCATCTTTATGAGGCAACCAATTTTTTTTAAAAATTTCAAACTTTTACTTTGCCCTAATTTTTTACTAGATGAGAAGAAACTTGTTGAGCCACAAGACATGAAAAAAATCTTATAATGACAAAAAAACAAAAATCGAATTTTTCGTTTAGTAAAAAAAAAACTTTAAGAGGCACTTTTTCTTGATAATTTACCATGATCGTTTATCGCGGTCGTCTACCAAGATTATTTATCACAGTCATTCCCACGATCATTCTGTACGGTAATTTAATGATCATCAAGCAAACACGAGCAAGCCAAATCACATCCTTGTACAATGTCCTGCCAAATTAGCACATTTTAATTAAAAAAGCGAAAAATTAAGGATTTTTTTTGCCTATTATGTTTAGAAACTTTAAGCATTCGCCGAAAATCGGGTGGATCAATTACCCAAATGCCGTTGATCGCATTTGACGTAGAAATGAACGAAGTATGTGGCGTTATTTTGCTGGTTCGGCCAAGTATTGTAGGTTATGCAGGAAGGTCACGATAGTGAACAATAATCTTGAAGATTGTTGGACAATTATATGCATTGTATGTTCTTTTTTTTCGTTACCAGCAGTTACCTGGAACCTTTGACTTGCCTCTGTTCTTGCATATATTGCGAGAATGACAATTGTATTCAACAGCCTTCAAGAACAACGTTAATCTAATCAGCAGGTGTTATCTGCAGTTTAATCTAAGCGGTAGGTGCTACCTGAACCAGCACATATCGCCGAGGTTATTTGAAAACGAGATTCGGTTTGTCACGGTAGCATGAAAACTCTACATAAATTCGAGAGGGGTGTCCCTTCCTTTAGCTTTCTATTTTGGGAAGGATGAGTGTTTTTTTTTTTTTTTTAGTAAGGGACGGCTGATGTCGCAGAATAATTAAGCTCTCCTCTCAGCTGAAGTACTCGTACTGTCATTTGATCTCCCCCATCCTGGAGAGGGCCCTTCAGCCATCGCTCTTCCGAATTTCCCACCGCACCGAAGGCAACGGTTACTATTATTTTTTTCCCCTGCCTCCACTCACGACGAAAGAAGAAAATACGGATTCCGTCTTTATTATTTCACGAGGAATAATAAAGGATATTCTATTATCACGAGCAGAGAAGCTTCGATCACTGGAGGTGTGACAAAATTAATGAGAACTGGTAATGTGAAGGATGAACCCTGAGCTAAGGTAGGGTAGGAACTACAAAATTGAAGTGGTATAATAAACAATCTAGTAATTTTACTGAATGAATAGTACTGCAAGCAGAAACTGGAAGAAAATAGTACAAATATCATACAAAATTGTAAAATATTAATGAAACAAAAAGGCAGAAGAATGGGGAAGGGTTTCCTTTAAATGAATGGGAGGACATTGATGACGAAGGTCTTGGAGGGGAAACTGCGAATGAACTCAATAAATACTCTCAGCTTAAAACTCTGAATTATTGCAGCCATGTGATGCGGATGTGATCGGATCAGAAAAGGCAAACTGTCGAATATGTCTCTAGAAGTAATAGAAATATGATATTTTTGGGGGCTCACCACAATGTCAGTCCACCGTGCGGGTCATAAAAGGAGTCGGAAATAATGTAAAGAATGGACTTCACTTGTGGTCTAGTTGGTCATATCTTCTAGAATGCCCAATCGGGAGGCAAGCACAGATGCTATGGGCCAAAAACTGGTCAAAACGAGCTACAGACATGGTTTTTTGAATTTTTCACTGATATTTAAGAGTAGAGTCACTTCCTGTTAGTTATGAATGCAAAATCGACTGAGATACGTTTCAGATCAATGGAAATTCAAAAACAGCAAATAATCATAATTTCGGAACCTAAACGTAATCCTCAAACCTCACAATGACATAAGAAGTCTCGCATTATTCAAATAATAAACACATGGTCACAATTGGAAGTGTTTTAGTTTTCCTCCCACGCCTTCCTGGTTCAGTTCCAATAGGCTGCCGTCTATTAATGAAGCTTTTCTTCAGAGGGAAATCCGAAGAACACAATAAACGTGGCGTGTACGTGGGTAAAATCTCCTTTTAAACATCATGAGAGTGGAAGAGATTGGATCAGCATTCAGTCAAGTATTCTCGGGATCAGTTTCGATCAAAACCAAAGGGGAAACCCAACAAGTGTAGTATTGGAATATCAATCTTCAAAACATTCTACATGACCTTACTTATTTTATCGATATCGAGTTTCACCATCGCTGAAACATGTGGATAAGAATAAATTCGGATTATCCGATTGGATCACATAATTCAGGAAAGAGATCGGGTGAATAGACATTACGGAAAGTATTGCATTACCGGAGTCCGATATAGGAGCCACGGTAAAACGAATACCTACCTCTTAGTAAACATATAGTTGACCGTTTTCTAGGAAATCGTGGTTTTTAGTGTTTGATACATATTTATAGATTTGACATGGTATGGAAATGCGGATCAGGTTTTGAGAGGCAATAAAAAAAACTTTCTGAGGTATATAACTGACACCTTTTGGTACTGAATCTAATCCCATAGGTCTCTCCCCCATGATGAGGTGTTGTATGTACGCTATTGCTCATTAATGATTTGTTGAATTCCGTCCTCTTCAAAATCTGGCCATCTCCTTAATAGTGTGATTCACTTCTTCCAAGCCTCATTAAAATTTCTAAGGTTATATCGAGCTATTTTCAGGTCAGAGCTTGTTCCATCATATTAGAACATAAAACACCATTCCTTCTAGTTTTTGTGTGTGAAATGACATAACATTCATGACTGATGCTGTAAATCATATGGAAAATGTCAACCGTGGCAACCATGGTTTTGTTTCGGATCCAATCGCTTCGGTTATTTATGCTTTACAACTAGTCCTACCCTACTCCCGTGATTAGGGATAATAATGATTTTCAGGAGCTCAATTGAAAATTAAGGATGATTAATTGAGCTTAAATGAAAATCAAGTAACAAATTACAGATAAAGCCGCGCGAGACGAGGAAGTTTTCAAGTTCGAGGGTTATCCTCCCGTAAGGTTGCTCTGGGACTACCATTTCATTTTCCAACCCAGTGTAGTTCCATGTGTACACCGCAGAGGTCCCGAGCAGCCCTATACTGCCTTGCCCCGAATCTGCTCGTAGCAGGTAGGTTGAAAAATCCTTATTATGTAAGGATGGAATCTGCTAACATAATTGCAATTTTAAATCGAGTTGTTCAAGTTTTTGCGAAGTGTAGGTAGGAGTTTATTATGTCTCGTTAAATATGAGTTGTTCAATTAGTGGATTTCTACTACGATTCAATATACAGTATAGTTCAGAATTGCGATTTTGTCCTCTCGAAGTCTAAATTTCCCTGTTAGGGAGAAGGCCCTGTCAAGGCCATCAATTTAGTGCCAAAGGTGTTGACATCTGCTATCCTCCAAGGTGTTTTGCTTTCTTCGTGGACAGAAAAACTTGAAATATCCCGAAATTACTTGATGTGCAACTACTTACCACCTGGACAAGTCCAAATCCTGATATGCTTGTAAGTACTAAGATAAAGAAGTACAAATACTTGTACTTACTAAATGTATCTCAAGTGAAATTACATTAGATGCTTGTTATTGTTCTTGCAATTTGTACATTGAAGTTGTCTACCTGTTTAATTATATTCATAATTTTTCTAACGGGAAACACAGGTGAGTATCAATGAACGAATATCGAAATCATCCGTTTTGAGAGTCAATACGGGCCGGATCTCCCTGTGACAATATGTTGGGACGTTCTAAACAAAAACAAATGCGAACTATCACGAAATTTGGTTTCAATATCCACAACTCACTAAAAACGATGTCAGCGACCCGGCCATCTTGAAATCCAAAACAACGGAGATTATTACACGTTTCTTGTGGGATTTTTGCCATTTATCTACACCCCAATTGCCTGGATAGGAGTTCAAATTTGAAAAACACTCTAATGGAAGACAAGTTGCGCAATCTCCATTATTTCTCCAATCTATCTGATATTGGCTCAATTTTTGGTTGGTATTATTCTCAACCAAAATACCTATTTATTGTAATCGCTCTTGAAAAAAAATTTTATTGCCCCCCTGAAATAATAATAATATTTACAATCAAAGGGTAGTAGAATTCGAATCATGAACGCAAGCCATTGAAAATTTTCCCCCGTCCGCCGTACGAACCTTCTAGCTCAGCCCACATATCTCTTCATTTATCAAGCTTTGGAGGAAAAAATCTTAAAATCAGGTCCATCTTGGCCCGATGACGCCCCAGATAGATGAGCCACTCTCTCACTGATCAATCCAAATCGGTGTTTTTGAAGGGCTGTCATATTTTGTTCAATGAGACGCGGTAAAATCAAAACAAGTCGAAGCGGTAAATTTCATAACCTATTTGAATAACATACCTCAGTAAAGAATTGAATGAGTCCCCCCCATCAACTGTCCTTAGGTCAAACCATTTACCCCAGATGGATGGAATAATAAACCGATAATATTGAATAATATATATTTTTTAAATATTTATTATTGTTTGTTTATTCAACATCACAATGCCAATAGCCTATATATGCCAGTTATTATCAGAATGTTCAACCGTGGAGTCTAACTACATACCGATGTGGGCTTTCACTCCAGTATCCAATTCCTACAATCGACGCTATCGGCCGGATATCACTAGGTTAAAACAAACAATAATAAACGAAAAAACGCAAATGTTAAATATAAATCGGACGCCATATATTATTTGACTACGATTCGGGATTATTATTCAATATTATTATTTTCTCCAAATAGGAAAATATTTAGGTCGATCAGCTCGTAGTTTTGAGGTATTTCAATTTGGCTTTTGCGTTCATGATTTAATCTGTAGGGAGCTTCAATTGGGGTCGTCGGACCAAGATTTCTTCCTGAAAATTTCAGATTTTTTGAATTTCGGAGATATCGCGTACGAGCACGCCGCGGCGGACGGAAAAAAATTTTGATTGCAGAGCAATTAGGGAGAAGGCCCTGATTCCAAAGCACCCTTGAAACGTAAACCATGAAATTTTCAGGGGGGTTATTTGATTGCAACCTTCATCAGGATTAAGTGGTTTATTGCTTTGAAGTACTAAAATAACGACTTATTACACGTTTTTGTTGTTTGCCATTTATCTACATTCTCAAGGAGTTCAATTAAAACATTAGATGCTTCAAGTAATTGTACGCTGCATTATTTGTACACTGAGTTGTACGTTTCTGATTGTTCAATTTTTTATCTGATGCGAAACATCTAATCAATGAACGAGTAATTCGAAATATCCGCTTTGAGAGTCAATGCGCGGATCTCCACAGGATAATATTATTGGGACGTTCTAAAAGCGAGAGCACAAAAAAATCGAATGATCTGATAGATGATCAATTCAAATCCACATCTCACTAAAACCGATGTCAGCGGCGCGGCCATCTCGTAATAAAAAATAAAGGTGATTATTACACGTTTCCTGTGGGATTTTTGCCATTTATCTACACCCCAATTGCCTGGATCGGAGTTCAAATTGGGAAAACACTCTGATGAAAGAAAATTTGCGGCAATCTCCATTATTTCTCCAATCTATCTGATATTGGCTCAATTTTTTGGTGAAAGTGGTATCTAATCGCGCGATTGAAATCTCGAGTGCGTGGCCGCCCTAAATATCTGTTGGACGGATACAGATCAAGGAAAAACATTTTATTAGTATTCTTCAGGCTGTTCTAAAAGCGAGAGCACGAGAAAAACTCAACCCCACTCCTCCGAGTGACTGATAGATGGACAGGTCAGTTGGAAGTCTGGGGAATATCGATGGAAAAGGACTGCCCCCCGAATGAGACAGGAGAACCTTGAAACCAGGGGAATCATTGGGTTTCCCCGTTCAATCTCGTCTCCTCTCGCTGTCCGCCTGAGGCCCCGACATCAACAAATCACGTCCATCTCCGAGGCCCAGTCCACCTTCTCCCTTCGCTCTCCTCAAACACAATATCGACGCTCATTTACGTCTCTCGGCTCCGAGTTTTCGGAGCCGGAGCGAATGAAATGGAAATTGAGACGAACGACTGGGCCCTGTCGGTGGAAGGAAATGAAAAGGACGATGATCTTGGACTCAATCTTCGGGATGAGGTTTTCAATACAATTTGCACTTCGACAACAGCCTTAAGATCATAGGACAGTTTTGCGATCGGCTTCATAAAAGTAAAGGAAAAGGAGGCAAACTTATTGAATGTCTCCATCGAAGGGAAAACTAATAGATAATGGATATATCAACGTAAACTAAGGTTAATAGCAGTGGCAACTCTTGAGCTGAAACCCCTGGGGGGTGCACCGAGATCGTAAGGGACAACAACGAAACGAACGTGAGACAAAAATGTGCTTTCAGATTTCGGCCAAATTCAATTTTCAACTACTAATATGCATAGGAGATCAATCTTGTCCGCTTTCTCGGCTTCAAATAGTGGAACAAACGACTAAATTCTACCTTTTAAAGAACTTGTCGAACTTCGGAAAACCGTCTTTTGCAACACTTGAAATTCATATCTGCCCAGCAAGAATCATAGTGGAGGTGAAAATCCAATTCCGTCTTCAACCAAGCTGCATTCCTATTATTGCAGCAAAGAAGACAAAGGAAGAAGAATTCCGCTTGCCTTTGAGGTTCGTTGCTGTCCAGTCAATAGTGGCATTAGGCATCGCAAATAATCACTCTTTGCTCCACCGACAATTTTGCGAACTCTCGTTCAATAGCACTTACTGTATTCATCTCGTATTTACAGCTAATACAGTTCAGTCACAAGGGTTGGGGACAATCAACTGATAATAGGATAAGAGTGTTTTGGTGATTCTAGCGCACTCTAGCATTCTTAGTGGGGGAACAAATAATTATTTCGGGCGCTCTCATTGGTTCATTCTCTGGAGCCGGATCAAATCAAACAGCGTGAAGCGCTGTGTTTCACGTCTATGCTCCGCTCATCGAGCTTAAGCTTTGCTCCCGGACAGCGAACCCCTAACCCCCCTTACCGAACTCACACTTCCTCAATTCTCATGCTCACCCATCCTGAGGTTCTGTTTGGCGCTAGAATTTGAAATTATTCAGCTCTTCAATGAGGATTCATGTTGAAAAGTATGAAATTAGTATGATGATATTACACTTTTGTAATGTAGTAGGTACTTAATTGCAATCCATCGCGGTTGTTATTAGTAACTATTTGGAGGACACAGCTGTGTAACCTTGCTGCATTAAAAAAAAACAGTGCTGTTCTTTCACTGGGGTTAAACCGCCGGTAATTTGAACAAACGACATCTATAAGCTTTGAGTATTATGAAGGATAAGCGATACATTGAATTTTTGAGGGGGCACTACAAATATGATGTCAATCCAAATAGGTATTTTGGTGAGAACAGATTTACGTGCTCCATTCATATCTTTGAAATTCAATGGGATCCTGTGAAACACGAATAAAATGCTTAGAAGAAAATTCATAATCATGCGCAAGCCAATTGAATAATAAATCGTGAAAGAATACTTATTTACTCCAGTGATAATATTGAATAACATTTACCTATATACCATCAGCGTTTCATGCATATCAGAATGCTTCAACCCGTGTATAGGCTACTAACTACACTACAAGTATTCACATCGGCTATCACTCCAGTATCCACATTCACTACAACTCAACGCTATCGGCATCACTAGGTTACAAACAAACAATAATAAACAAAAAAACGCAAATGTTGGCACCATAAATCGGGCCATAGATCGGGGACCTCGGTATGTTCTTATAAATAAGTATACATTTAGGCCGCCTTGACTTGATTTGAGGTTTTTGCTCAGAGATTTTAATTTGACAGCCCTTAAATTTTTTAAATTGAGTGAGAGATGGAATTACCACCAACATTGATTTTTCAAAATTTCAGATTTTTTGCTCCAGCCGTTTGGGAGAAATTGCGTACGGCGGACTCTACACCCTTTGAAACGTAAACCATGATTTTCAGGTAGGATACAAGAGCGATTACAATTTTTTATTATTGAATAATAAACCAAAAAAAAAAACAATTTGATGGAGAATATCAGATTCGCTTTAGAACAGTGGTTCTCAAACTGTGGGGCGCGAATGGCTTGCATGGGGGGCGCATTGTGTTAGGAAATGAATTTTCTTAGTATCAATTAGTTTCATCTTTTTCCGAACAAACGACATGCCGATGATATAGTTTGAATATTGCCTGACGTCGGTGGTCGACGACAATGAAACCGCTATCACATTTTCAGCATTGTTTGAAATGTTCGGTCAAGCCACGCGACTTCTGTGATGGAGATAACAACAAAAAATTTTTCCGTATTTTCATTACGATAAGTTATGTTATTTTTTGTTTATGCAGCGTAAAATCTTTTAATATTGTGTTTGGTGAACATAATAAGGGGAAAATATAGTTTTCCTAGTGAAAGGGGGCGCCGAGGGAAAATGTCTGAGAACCACTGCTACAGAAATTGTGATTCGGAAAACGAGTTTTATTTTACTATAATCAGACTACTTTTAATGTAAGTAGCAATAGACCTTACATTTAAAGGACTATGATTATAGTAAATTAAAACTCGTTTTCCGAATCACAATTTTTATTGCGAATCCGATATTCTCCATCACATTGTTTTTTTAATGCAGCAAGGTTACACAGCTGTATCCTCCAAATAGTTAGCAATTATGTACCTACTACGTTACAACTTTTGATATATTTATCAACATATATCTTTTTAATTTTGGCCAGGGGGTGCAGATGCTCCTGTCAGCAGCCGCCCCTGGTCAGATTAATAGAGTACAAGTCTGGAAGCTTTAGGAGCAACTCATCTGATATGCACCCAGAACGTCTTCATGATTACGTCCCAAGAAGGGTGCGTGCCATATTTCAGCTCAGTACGATAAGAATAGTAGGAATCTCGCTTCGGGAGCTCTCAGCTGGCCCCAGACCTATGCATCTTCAAGTACGAGTTAAGTCCTAAGGAAGCTACATATCAAATTGCTGCTTACTGCGACGACTAGCGTAGAAATGAGCTTTAGGAGCCTCCCAGCTTATTCTGAACCTATTCATCTTCAAGTACAGGTGCCAAGGAGGCTAAATACAAAAATTCAGTTTTATGTGTGTAATACATTTCGAATTAAACCAAACCTTGGATAGTATTTTATAGAAATAGAACTTACTGCTGATGTCTTTCTTAGTCACTGAGCACGAAAACATACCTGAAAATAAAAAAAATATATTACGTAAGAGGAGCCTTATGTGATTGCTGAAGTACATTTCAACATACAATTTTCACAAGGTAAATTGGTTGGCAGTAGTAAATGCATTTGGAGAAGGTATCCAAGGTGGTAATGGCAACTTAATTGTTATAATGAGTTTTCAAGGATGTAATTTATGCGTAACAGCTTGTTACGATAGGACACATTAGGTTGGTAAAGGTAGGTACCCTAAGGTAAGATATCTGGATGATTCTCTATTGTAATTCTCCAGGCAGTTCAAGTTTGCACAGAACAGATTGGAGAATTAGTTACGAGCCGAAGGGCCAGGGGATTTTCGGGAGAACCCTGATACCTTATTCTCTTCGACGACGAGTCGGGCAAACAGTAGCTGGAATATTATTCCCATTCGTTTGAGCCCGAAAGATCAAGTTGGCTCAAAAGATTTATGTAAACAGCAGGGACTCCGGGCCTCAAAGCCCCCTTCCTGTCGCGGTATTGAAATAAGTTTCGCGCGAGAGGGAAAACGGCTACACTGAAAAGCGCGTCTTCAATTTTATTCGGTCTTAGTGCAACTCAAATCCAACTGGAGAGCGAGGTCTGATTGATTTTCAAATTAGTTTCAACATATGAGCCCGAAGTTTGTTCGATTCCAAAACTTCATCTCGACCTTATCATTCGCATGTTAGGAGTTGAAACTTTTTCTCGTTTCATACACAACGCATCACGACCAATCAATTCGTTCGATTTTATAAATTAATCTCTCTATACAGGGAGTCCCAGGAGTTATGCACACTCCGACTCCTACGTGTTCTACAACTGTTAACAATTGTTTGCCAGAGGCCTCGTTTCCGAGTTATTCGCAATTTAAGATTTTTTTCGTATTTTCGATCTTATGTCATTAAAACTGTCATAACTCCCTCGATTATAGAGATAGCTCAAATTTGATGACACCGTTGGAAAGAGCGTTAAATTTTCTATAAATCTGATGTCAGAAAACATTTTTTTTTTATTGCATTGAAGATATGCGATTGCTGTGCAAAGAGGCAGTTTTGTCAAAATCTTGAAATCCCTTGTTTTTCATCTCGCCAAGAAACCCCATTAATGCTCGACACAGTACTGTGCAGGCCCGGTAAAATTTGCGCCAAAATGTCAGCTTTCCAACAGTGTAGTTGGACCAGACCTCTCAAGTGACGATTTAAGTTAGTTTTGTCGGATTCATAAACCCAGTCGTTTGTGAACAGCGTCTACGGCATTTCTAAGTTGTCTGGCCAAAGTCAAGATAATCGAAGAGCCGTGAGACGGCAGTTGTTTGTGTTCATTTACGATTGATTGCGATGAGAATTCCTCATACTATCCGACGTGTTCGCAAGGGTGTGAGTTGTACACAGGAGGAGTGTGACTCCCTTGCTGCTTCAGAAGCATTACCATTGGCAAAACCGTACACAAAAATCATGTCAACGTACTCACTTGTGGTATAGCTACTCCACTGAAAGAAATCAATCGTAAATGGACACAAACAATAGCCGTCTCTTGGCTCTTCGATTATCCTGACTTTGGCTGGACAGCTTAGGAATGCCGTAGACGCTGTTCACAAACGAACGTTTTCATTCATTAAATTCATTTTCATTTTTAAATATTAATCTTTTTGTTTATATCTTAACAATCTTGTTTAAACTCTAACTCTTTATATGAACTCGATTTAAACCCCAATATCTTACCATTGTCCTACAACTGGACAACATGTTTGGGTCAACAAACATTTTACTAAAACTGAATTTGGTCAGAAACAACAAATTATCAACATTCCAACACCCAATGCTACGGCCATATCGGATTGGGGGTTCATAATACACGGCGCACAAAGCAACCCCTCCTTCAAGACCGGGGTGTCGTGCGGGTCATTGCATATCCTTGCCAATGACCAAGACAATGCCTCCTCCGTAGCTTTCCCAATTTTCATACATTACGTCTTTTTTAGTTATACGGGGTGTCCCAGGAGTTATGCACAATCCGACTCCTACGTGTTCTACAACTCATTTCCGAAGAGTAGAACCACTCAAACCAAATGTAGAAATGAACCCACATGCGCCTAGGTTATCTTGTCTCCCCAAAATTCATAAAGTAGGAACAACAATGAAACCAGCTGTTTCTTATATTGGTGCCCCAGCTTACAAATTTGAAAAAAAAAACTAAATAATTTGTTCAGAAACAGAATCAACTTTCAAATACTTTCGAATACTGTTCAGAATTTACAAGATTTGATTTAAAAAATGTAGGACATACAAGCACGTGGCATCTCTCAATTGACAAAGGCTTGCTTCGAACGGACGTTCCAACAACTAAGTTAAAAAATATCATAGCAGTTAGTTTGACGAATATTTTCGATAAAACAAATCTTTCAAGGTATTGATAAGCATACCAAAATTTCCTGAAGAATCATAGTTTTTTTTCAGTACCAAAAACTCAAAATGGGGTTTTTGATCAATTTTCACTCCTTGGTTCCTTGTAATAGACAAAGTTATTTTAAAGCGACATCTACATGAAATCATGTTGAATTATTTCCAAGCTTCTATTTGTAACAATCAGTCGCTTTCGTAGCAGCAGCTGCCATGGTTTAAATTTTATACCATACATAATTTTAATTCATTGTAAGCTTAGCAGGAACGTTTAGTAATACAATGTCAACCTACAATGAGTCTGTACTGCTCTTACTTTAAAAGTGAATTTGTACTGTTCTTTTCAAATAAATATTATACACATGCACCCCAACCACAAAAATTACTCTCAAAAGTTTAAAAGAACGTGGCCCATATTTCATGACTCAATGTGGGTTTTATAAATGACTTTCTTTCGGGTCACTTGCCCACATTTTATGACCCAGAAAAGCCTAGAACCACTTTTCATTCATTACCTACGAAAAGTGCAGTATTGATCACTCGGTATAAGTTCAGCTTGATGAGAGAATGGAGTAACGGCGAAACAAGAACGGGGCTAATAGCCGATGGGAGGGAAGCTTGGCGAGCCGAAAAGGGCAGAGATGATGGATTCTCGTTATGTTGTCTGTAATAAATCTAAATCCAGAATCGGCCTCAATTAATCACTGCCAGTCGAGTACGTCGAGGTGTGGATAATACCTGAATGGGTATGGGATTTGATTATTGAATGCCATGTTATCAGGGCGGAAATCTATCACAGGCCGCTTTAGGTGTTGAACCGAAGGAAGGCAAGTTGGAGTTACTTTGCTCTCAATAAAGATAATGGGATCAGGTTCTACGTGGAACATGCGTCGGGAACGTTCCTTTTGGTGGAAAGACGTTTACCTACCTTCAAGAAAGTGAAAACACTTCCGGCTGAAGAGCACAAACGCATATGGAAGTCAGGCTTACATAAATGATTGTGTTATTTCCGTGAAAATAAAACCTTCACTTGCTCTAGACGTGGAATTCCAGACAGATCTCTCGAAAGGTCTTCCGAGTCTAAACAAAAAAAACCTTTCGAAATTCGGTAAATTCGAAATTGGTTTGGAAATTGAAGTGCTGCTGAACAACTACTAATGAAACGCTTGATCTTATTACACGAATTTTTACTAATTTTGTATTAGCACATCCATTCTATCGATTATTCACAGTTTTTCTAACGCCTTGCCTAAAATAAAACTTTGACAAAAAAAAAAACGCTGCAAATTCTTTCACAGGGGTTTATTATTTAATTGGCTTGCGTTCATGATTTGAATTTCTACTAAGCTTTGGAGTGTGCGCGTTTCACAGGTGATAGAGCGATTATTGAATTTCAGGAGATATGCATAGAGCACGTAAATCTGTTCTCAACCAAAATACCTATTTTTGATCAGTTGATCATATTCGTGTGCCTCCTGAAATTCAATAATCGCTCTATCACCTGTGAAACACGCACACTCCAAAGCTTAGTATAAATTCAAATCATGAACGCAAGCCAATTGAATAATAAACCCCAGTGAAAGAATTTGCAGCGTTTTTTATGGTTATCAGAATGCTTCAACCCGTGTATCGGCTACAAAGCCTTTTAGGAGTTCACTCCAGTATCCACGTTCACTACATCACTAGGTTACTGCAATTAAAACAAAAACAATAATAAACCAAAATAACGCAAATGTTGTCATCATAAATCCATACATCGACATGGTTTGACCTACGGACCTGGGGAGAGGCTCATTCGATTCCTCCTGGAAAGTTCTTCAAAAAGAGTCCAAATTTAGGCCGCCTTGATTTTTTTTGAGGTTTTTAGGGATTTTACAAAACTTTGACAACCCTTAAAGGGCACTTCAAATTAAGTGAGAGAGCTGGCTCAAGAATTGGGGCGTCGTCGGACCAACATGGATTTTTCCTGAAAATTTCAGCTTTTTTGCTTCCGCCGTTTGTGAGAAATCGTGCGTACGGCGTACGGCGGACGGACGGAAAATTTTTTGAAGAATCATTGAGGCTCATTCCGTTTTTAAACAACTTGCTGAAATATAAATATTGCTCTTTTAATGGCTTCTACTGCGGACAACACAAGATCTGGACTTTTGAATCTCTATTATACACTGCCTATATTAAGCATAGATTCATGTCTTGCAGTATCTTCAGATGTTTTGCGAATGAAGATTAGAAGTTATGGTGTCCTATATTTTCAAGTAGCAACTACGAAACGGATGATGATCGAATATAGTTCACAGATCCCAAAATGATTTGAAAGCCAGTTGATACTAGAGGAATGTTATTCAAGTCTCAGAAGTATATATTGATTTATAACATCTAGTGATTCATCTTGATTGTTGTAACCAAAGGCGAATTGTGAATTAGCTGATGCCCGTTAGATGAACTCTCAGTTGTTAACAGGACAAAAGCCCGCAACTAGATCGTGTGAAGAGGTGAACCGTGGAGTTTCCAACTTGCAAACGTTAGCCAATAAGCAACTTATTAGTGGAACTTCCCGCTAAGCTCCTCTTAAAGCTTCACGCTCCATAACTCTCCGGTTTGGCCGCGGCTAAGTGAAATCCATCATTACAGGTAGATAACGGCCCTGTAAAAAGTTTATGTCCCTCGTGGAACGGCAAAGGAACCAAAGTTAACAATGATATACATTTATGTGCTTTAATTAGGTACACACCCTGCAAATTACACGGTAGTTGCTCGGGAAGTCTGTGGACGGTACAGCGCTTGGTATACACGTGTAGCCTTAACCGACACCGCTCCTACAAGCCACGTGGGAACACTTGAAGTAACCTACTGACGATCTCGTTTCATAAATGACAAAAAAAGGCACACTACATACGAGTATATACACACTAAAAGGAAGTCTGAAATAATACCACAAAATACCAATAAAAATAAGGATTGATCGTGATGATGATCATTTTTGAGCAGAGGTAAAAACAAGAGCAAATTCCTATATTTTATTTTTATTTTGGTTCATTATTTTCAATAAAGAATTTTAGTGATCGAGCAGATTTCGTAGATTTCAAAAATCGAATACTAAAAATTCATCTATCCAGCGTACCCTTCCGCCGTCCAGCATCCAAAGCTTCTCTCGTCACCTATTGTACTGAAGTGCAGGGAATTCGGTTCAAAACCCCTTCGTCGATCCGAATTGTGTCAGTTATCTCGGCATCTGGATCGATCAACACTGGGGGAGAGAACTCTTGAACTAACGCTATTGTTTTAATACAGAAATAATTAACCTCTATGTAATCATTTGAAGCGTTTTACAAATGGATTAAGCTAATCTCTGCAGGGCTTCCGAAACAAAAATCACGGACCACTATTTGGGTAACGTGATCGAAAATTATAAAAAAAGAAGGAACTGGGTAGAGTAATCAATCAAAAAAAGATTGCTAGCTATGAAAAACTGAAAGGCAGTTTTAACTACATGAACTGGAACACTATATGCTTTGAATGATTTCAACAGAGCATCATGACAATCTGTACATCTCAGGACACAGCAGAGCTAGCAGTAGAGAAATCACTAGATCCATATAGCAGCATATAAGAAATTTTCGAAACTTTTCCTTTGATAACACTGGAGGTATAATAAAATTAATGAGAGGTAGAGATTTAACTGGTGAAGTGAAGGATGAACCCTGAGCTAAGGCAGGAAAGGAACTACACAATTTGAGTGGTATAATAAACAAATTAGTAATTTTACTGAATGAATAGTACTGAAGCAGAAACTAGAAGAAACAGGAAAATTTTTATTGCTGATTCGGATTTTACACCCTTTGAAACGTAAACGATGAAATTTTCAGGGGGGTTAGAATTTTTTTTTTCAAGAGCGATTACAATGGTTTATTATTGAATAATAAACCAAAAGTGACATTACTTCATTCTAAATCAAGTTGCTAGAAAATTTGTATTAATTTAAATCAGTTGTAATAATAAATAAATGAAGAAAAAAATATAAATCTTTTAACACGAAGCTTCACTTCTCGCCTCAAATTATCATTCTACTGCTAAAATGTCAGGTTTCTAGGTTGATTAGGACAGTGGTAGATGCCACAAGCACCAAGTTCGCTTCAAGTTTTCCAACTTTATCTACTAAATGTTCCCTTGTTACCTTATGTTGTGTACTTCAGATTACCTTCTTTTGTAAATGAAGCAGTTGAGCGATTTTCGAGTCAAGTTTCCCAAAGTAGATGAATGGGCCAGCACAAATAATTAAATTTCAGCTGCTCTAAATACAAAGGTTTCCATGCTAAGTTGTAAAAAATCTCACTCTCTAGAATTTATGAGGCTAGTGGTTTCATTCCATTCAAGAAACGAATTTCCGTCTTGATCCGACAAAAAAATATCCGCTTAGATCGAAAATTGCTTCAAATTTTGATTTTATGACAGAATAATCTCTAAATATAATCCCTTAGGGTTGATTGATCGAAATTCCGAGATCACTGGCTCATTCCGGATTGATGTTGGATTGTTGAGCCAAATTTCAAAGAATTTGGTCCCGTAGTTTCGGAGAAAAGTTTTGAACGCGGAAGTGCAAATTTTTCTTGAATTTTTTAAATGATGATCTTGGAACGTGAACCAACATCTTCTAAGAGAGAGAGAGAGAGGGGGGAGATCCTTTCTTAAATTATTTTGTTCGATTATAATGGAGCATTATTGAAAATAATAGAACAAAATCCATCCATCCGGTGGGCCAAAGTTTGCAAAATCCCACTTAAAAACCCTACATTGATCAGCCCGTATTCTCTGTGTTTTGATCATTCGACTCTAAGGAATTATATTTAAGGAATAAAATATCAAAAAATCGAAATCTCGGTATTTTTTTTTTGTTTGATTCAGACATGAATTAGTTCCATCAATTGAATGATACCATTCGAATGGCTATACAATCATCCGTTCGCTCGCCATTCGAAAAACTCCTCAGGTAAACAGTAGGGGTGCGGAGCCTTAAGTTCACTAACGGGTGCCTGGTGAGGAGCATAGTTGGCATAGTTGATGCTATACTATTACACTATCAATAACGCCATCCCTCAAGCTTCCTCTAGGATGGAGGCGGTCCAAAGGAGGGCTGCCTTGCGCATTTGCTGTGCCTAGCGTGTGTCTGGACCATCGGCCCAGGTTATTGCGGGTTATCTACCAATCGACCTGTTGGCTGATGAGAGGAAGCGGGTTCATGCCAGTAAGCAAGAACATGCGGCCAGAGCAGTAAAAAAAGAGGAGAGAACAGAGACCCTGCAAAAATGGCAGCAGAGATGGGCAGCTGAAACCCGGGGAAGGTGGACAACACATCTGGTCGGACGGAGAGGACACAGGCGACGTTAATTACTATTTAACCCAGTTCGTGACGGGGGATGGTTATCATCGGTCGTTCCTAAAGAAAATAAGGAGGACTTCCCGGAATGGGGGACGATGATGTGGAGCACACATTCTTCATATGCCTAAAATGACAGCAGCTAAAGCAGGAAGAGGTTGGAGTAATAGGTGATTTCAGCCCAGAAACAGTAATAGAAAATATGATACAATCTGCGGAGAACTGGAGTACAGTCAGCACCTATGGTGCTCAAAGAGAAGGAAGTGAACAGAAGCTGGGAATGAGCCAGGGTAGAAGTAGTGAAGACCAGGAGGAATCTCCACGAAGTTAAAAAGGGGACTGTCCCGAAGTAACGCCAAAGAGCAGTCCCGGGACAGTCCTAAACGAAGAGAAGAACAGGGTTTTTTAGTCGGTATGCGATGATGGAGACCCCGACACGAAGGATGAGGGGGACACATCTTTGATGTATACCCCCTCACTGTCAGTCCAGTAATGGATTTTCCCCCAACCTCTATTAAGAAAAAAAGAATATCCCTCCAAGCTTCAATTGAATTGATAATAACAAGAGGAAGCATCCTTTAAGTCAAATTTTCAAGTCATATACTTAAATTTCAGTTGGATTCCTAAACGTGTTTCCAAGTGCATCTATGAAGAATTGTACCTGTTTGTTCTGTCTAATTCTAGTGATCCGGTGATCCGTTTATCAGGATTACCTAATACAAAAATAATAAATCTTTGTGTAATACTTTGCAGCGTTCTTCAGGTCTCAACAACCCCCAAGATTTTTCATTCTACATCTACAGGTGAAAATGTCTGCCCCGATTTCTGTACTTTGTCCCGCCAAGAACGAGCTAGCACTGATCGATAATCATATTACCAGGGACAAAAGACAGAAGCAAACCTAATTGCACCCTTTAATTCAATGTTCGGCGTAATCAAGATAATGGACCGTATAAAAGCGGAGGCCCGTAAAGAAAGGGCCCTTCTCGACGAATAACGTTTTCAGAAGAGAGATGTAGCGGCTTTTTTGATGGTGATTAGGTCTATATTTCTAACTTTATTTTTTACAAATTATATTAGAATCCGTGGATACTGCTCGCTCAGAGTTAGTGTGTACAGTAGATAAAGTCTTTATCCACGTCCTGTTCTCTTATAAGAAAGTATCTTTTTGACCCTTAACTTTATTTTTTACAAATTATATTAGAATCCGTGGATACTGTTCGCTCAGAACTCGATTGGTCAGTGATCCATTCCTTCTCACCAGAGGAAAAGGCCTAAAAATCCGTTTTTAATTGACAAAGAGACCTTGAGAGCCACTATTCGATTCAGCAGAACAGATCAATTAAATTCGATGGCTAACTCATCTCTTTATAGGAATTTGAGTGAAAAAAGTCGATTACATGCTATAAATCCACGTTTTCTCGTGTTTCAGCGTCTCTTTCTTCAATAATTTTTTACTTATACCGTTGAACAGCTGAGATTCTGGGGTAGATTATCTTGGAAAGCGATAAAACAACTCAAAACTTGATTATTATGAGCACGAGAACACACGGGATGAAAATTTCTTTGAAGCATTTTTGTTGAAAGTCAGCTTTAGAATCTAACTTTGGAGTTTTATGAACTTTTGCGGGCCAACCTGTATATGTGTATACTATATATACACGGTATATCAGATAAGGTGCGCAGTTCTTCACCCAATTCTACAACCAATTTCCAACAAAAAGTGCCACTTAGCAAATTTTTTATCTCGCTTAGTTTTTGAGTTTCTTCTTGACTTCTAAGATGTTTTTCGTGTTTTCGACCTTTCTCAGCAAAACTGCTACAACTCACATACAGTATTATGTAAAGTAAAAGTTGAGGATACCATTGGAAAGCGCGATGAATTTCCTATCTTTCAAGCACCAAACCGAGGTGCTCTTGATCAGGAGCCTGTAGCTTAAAAAATACGCCAAAAGGTCAGCTTTCAAATGGTATATCAACAACAATGTTTACTATTTTATTTGGTCAAGCAAACCTCGTTTGAATGCAAAAAACGCTGCAAATTCTTTCACTGGGGTTAATTATTCTTTGATTCATGATTTGAATTTCTACTGAGCTTTGGAGTGTGCGTGTTTCACGGGTGATAGAGTGATTATTGAATTTCAGGAGATATGCATAGAGCACTTAAATCGGTTCTCAACCAAAATACCTATTTGGATTGATCAGTTGATCATATTTGTGTGCCTCCTGAAATTCAATAATCGCTCTATCACCTGTGAAACACGCTCACTCAAAAGCTTAATAGAAATGAAAATCATGAATGCAAGCCAAATGAATGAAATTGAATAATAAACCCCAGTGATTTTAAGCTACAGGCACTTGACCAAATGCAGATTAGAGTGGAGTACTGAACGTTAGAAAAACCTTCTTTTTTCAAATTTCTTTGAAGTTTGATTTGTAGAGTGATTTTTCGAAACCTTGATGCGAGCAAAAAAATTCGGTTTGGCACTTGAAAGGTAGGAAATTTAACGCACTTTCCAACGGTATCCTCAACTTTTACTTTACATAATAGGACTGTATGTGAGTTATAGAGGTTTTGCTGAGAAAAGGGGAGATAAAAAGGCACTTTTTGTTGGATATTGGTTGTAAATTACGTGGGTGAAGAACTGCGCACCTTATCTGATACACCCTGTATAATTCTTCAAAACAAATTTCAATGAGAAATTGTTTAATATTTCTATTTTAAAATTTGCAGATACACTGAAATAGCTTTATTTTCTAGAAAATTGTTCTACTGTACCTAAATGTTCCTAGTTTATTACCTGTTATAAAGTGAAATTTAATGTGAGCAAATTGTGTCTGAAATAGAAATCTAGGCCATTACCTTTACAACGTTCCTACATACCCTAGTTGTTTTACGTGAACCCAACTGATACGTGGTTGAAATCAGAGGTATAAGTGATAGGTTTCTGAAATATTAATCTATGTTGATCTAGTTTAAAAGCATTCAAAACATATAAATCAATCTCCTATTCATCTGATTTCCTGGTTCGCAATTTATTGTTCCTTAAAGTGTTTTGTAGAACCCATTAGTTTGTACCCATTTTGTTAGGCTACTTTATTTGATATATGATTTCAAGTAACCTGCACCAGAAGTTTGAAAAATGGTTAGCAATTTTAGCGAAAAAATAAATTTCAACATTTTGCGCACGTGCATAATGCGCAGTGTGGTTATATTCAAAATCGTTGGAAAAATTTTTTCGTTATAAATACCGATTTTAACAGGTTGGGGGGTCTTATAAACGAAATTATTACTTATATGAAATTATATTTTTATCCTGACCCTATGATAGTCTAATGTTGGCGTTCTGTACAGCTGTTTGATGTATAGTTTATCATTATCAGGGACTGTTTTATTATTATTATTCCTACATACCACTTACCATTTCAGTTCTCATTTGGACAAGTTTCATGGCAGTATGTACCAATCTCACGAATGCTTCGACTACCCAGGTAAAAAGTAAACAAATTTTATTAAGGAAAGAAAAACCTTTGCACAATAGTCGGTTAATTTTGTGAATCTCCAAGTACAAGTTGAGGTTTAAACGGAGAAATAGCTGGGCTTCTTGTAATTATGAAACTTGGTTCAAGCGGCTGTTTGCGTTTATCGTGTGAACAATCCCTTATGGCAGAGGTTTCCGAAATACCTTGAGGGGTAGTTCAATGTTGAACAAGTGGAAGAAGAAGAAGACAAGAAAGCAGGTTAAGATTATGGAACAACTAAGTTAGTTACAGTTCTATGTTGCCAAATGCTGTTTTCGGGCATATTATCTTCTCAACTAGGGGAAGTGAACTTGTTGGTTTCCTCAAAATTAGCAAGTGGCACATACCAGTTGGGAAAGCTGTTTTCCTGTGTTTCTAACGTCTAAACGTCCTTACGAATGTGTACTCTGTTCGTATGACGTACGGCATTTTAGTGTGGGCAACATTCCTTCTGTATCCCTTGTGCTCAAAAAACGAGAAGCTGCGTCGAGAGCATAAAGTTGCGTTGCATTCGGGCTGTTCCGAACATCATGGAAACCTTGATTCAGTGAACGGGGAGTCGTCACAGTTGTGGGGACACATGTGATTGAGCTTGTGATGGATATGGTTAGTTGGCCCTTCCCGATTCCTGAATCTATCGCCTTGGGAGATGAATCATACGCCTTCAAGCTTCTGGGTCATCCTCTGAGCGAGGCGGGCATTACCGCATTCAGCAGAATGGAAGGGGCAACTTTACCATGCCATCACCTCACAAGCTGCTATGCTTTAGTTGTCACCAATATAAGAATGTTAATGCCATGATCGTTACACTCTTTCTTGGGATTTTCTCGCCTTGACCAGAGTCAAGCCACCTGTACCGTGGTGGCTTGGGGACGCAACTCATCCTTTTTGGGCGACAAACTTCACAACAAGTAACCAGACTGAAACATCTGCTAACCCATCGATTTAAAAGAGGGATTACAAGATTCATTCAAGACAATCCGATTTGTATGGTTGATGGGTATTTTTACATCCATTTCTAGAGTTTATTACAGGTACGTACTATTTAATTCTTATTTATAATTATTTTACAATGTTTTATCCTCATATTCATGTCAGACAACGAATCATGTATGTAGCTATGGCGCCAATACTTTTAAGAAACAATTTTGAATAAAATCTTTCAAACATTAGTCCACCTCCGTTCCGTTTGGCATACAAATGTAACTTGGACGCGTCCTCGCAATCTCACCTGAAGCTAGGTTTATTATCTGGCATGGTGTCGACTATACAAAAACCACTGACTACTGTGGCAATACACTCTTTTCCATAATGCCTTAATGTTGAAGCAACTTCACGTCAGGACAGGTTATATCCTGTTGGGGTGTTTGTTTGGCCCTAAATTTGTAGTAGAACCATGCGAATTATGGCCTTGGACATGAGAAATCTTGCAACAAAAAAATGCATCCACCATCTATTTTTGGAAATGATTTGAACGTTCTGGGAATACACATGGCCACCTCGAAAGCACTTATCTTGTTGTTTGGATGCATCTTCACACAGTTTGAATGGAGGAACAACGAAATCAAGCTGACTGAGGCACGAACCACCCGTTGAAACCCAAGTTCACTTCTAAAAATCCATAGAACTGAGTTTAAACGGCTACTGACTCAACTTAAATCAGAGCACACCTGACATGAACTACATTCACCGTTCCAACAGTAGTGTATGCTTAGTTGGATGAGGTTTAAACTAATCTTGTACCTCCGGCCCTAACTATCAAATGTGTGTCGCTCGATGTAACTCTGTTACTTTGCTGTTTCGAGCGCTTCGCATATCTGAATCTTTCGGCAAACAGGAGAAGTGGAGAGCGAGCGAAACGGTAGGGTTGAAAGCAATATGGGGAGCGGAGGTCTTGATGAAAAAGAAGGGAGCCGACGCACATATAGGCTCGACGAACAATGAGTTTACAGTGGGCTCTGGAACAGGCAGAAAACAATCGTGTTTGTGTTGCTCTTCATACGGCCGGAGTATTAAATCATAAGTTAGGCCGAGCCAATCAACCCGAGCCGAGGGCTTCTATATCAAGGAAACTGTGATATAGGGGAGGGTAGGAAATAGAGTAGGTTTATCGCAATTTCACGTCACTGTCGTTTCACAGTTAAATCAAAGATGGACATCAGCGTTCAAAAAAGCTTGAATAGTCTTCCCATCATTGATAATGATTAAAATCAAAATGTTGATCAGTTCTCTCCAAACTGGGAAGTATGTAAACAAGTCACGCATTGTGGTGCCTTTAACATCTGGACCCCAAAAACCACATTTCGGGTCTAGTAGGGACTGCTTTACTGGCCAATCTCTCGATCAATTCCAGGGAGTTACATCAAAGCGTTGACATTTTAAAAAATCTTTACATCGAAAATATGTGAAATGTTCGTTATTGTTATACGTATCTTCAAATGAATCGAATGAGCTCACGCGGACAGAAAAACAGAACGATAACACGAATGAGAATGTGAACTTGCTTGGGCAAAGAACAAATTGCGAAGTATCATGTGCCGATAGAATCAGCTGATATAATTGCAATAGAATTTCCTTTTCAAGAAATCTTTATGAAATTGAGTTTTTCAAGACTTTTGTGATTGTGAACAAGGGCAGCTTTTTATCTCGTTAAATTTCAGTTGTTCCATTCGTGAATTTCTTTGTCGTGTCCGTATAAAGTACAGTATACCTTACCTCATTGTAGGCATTATAATCCTGTTTGTTTAATGGAGTCTTTGGAAAGACCTAGATGTCAATTACAAAGTATGGAGACACATTGATCGGCTGAAGGCCCTTGTGGGTAATTTTGTGCATAATCGATCTATAAATTGGGGTACTTCGGGTCGAGAATGCAATTACAAGATAAGGAAGAGCAACGCGGCGAGTTTAGAAAATATACATATTATATCTATATTGAAAATGGTATACCAAAGACAGTTCTGGAGGGCAGCTTCATCGGTGTTTGTTTAACGGGACACGCTAATATTAACTGCTGTAGTTTCGCCGCCTGAGCTCAAAAGGACTCGAACACAAGTTACTGGTCCCAAAGCTATTGCTGATTCCACTCGGTATTTAGAGATCTGTCAACCTAAAATGACAGGAAGACAAAGTTTGATAAGATCGGAGTTGTTACCCCCTCTATCGCTTTATGCCATTCGGTTTGTTGACGTGTTTCTGCTCCTACGCCCGGATTCGTCTTAAAGTTTCTCCGGATTCAAAAATAAACCACAAACGATTCTCAGCCTTGCGCCTCTTCAATCAATCTCTCAATTTGTTAATTGGCCGTGAGCTTAACTGGATTGAAGCGTCATTACAGGGCTTGCGGGAGTTTCGATGGAATCATTAAGGTGTTATTTATCTCGCTAATGTCCTCTCATCCTTCAGAAACTCCGAGGAGAGCTAAGCGGTTTCCGGCGATACGCATTGAGACGGATGTTGCTCCCCCTAAACTTCATCTGTAACACAAATCACTCCCCGCGCCCTCCTTCGGAACGCTGATGCCCCCACAACAATCGCTTGAGTCTGGGGGATGACTTGGGTAGGGGGCATCGCTTGTTCCTAACGTTCGCTTCGTTATACTTCGTGAGGAGAGATAGAAGATCTCACTCAATTCAATTTGAAGGGCGGAAACGGCTGTGAAATCACTCCGCGTAATGCCACTCCCTCGGGGTCCCGACCTAGTTCCAATTCAGCTTTCCACACCCTGGCTTATGTAGGTCAAAGAATAAAGAGAGACCCGACTCGTAGATCATTTCGGTGAACTAAGAGAATATTAAAAACTTGCTACTCATTTATGTTATTGTTATTTGTATATACAGAGGCACACTTACAAGACTCGCATTTAAATTATTGAGAAAGGGCAGCCAAAGGTTGTTTTTTAACATGAGCAGTCTAGCAAACAAACAGTGACATATCTAGGAGTCACATTAGATACAAAAATTACATTCTGGGAACAAATTAAAAAAGCAACGGACAAAGCAGCGCAGAAAAAAACAGCTCTCAGCCACCTTATGCGAAACATGAATGGGCCGAGACCATGCAAGCGTCGCCTGATGATGAGCGTGGTCCAATCTATTCTCTTGTATGGTGCGGAGGTGTGGGCAGACGCTTTGAACATCGCCTATTACCGCAAGAGAATGGTAGCAGTCCAACGAAGAGGAGCACTACGGAGGAGCATACAGGACTGTGTCGGAACCAGCCATACTTGTAATTGCGGGAGTCATCCCAATACAACTCATTGCAGCAGAGCGGAAACGTACGTTCGATAGAAAGGGGGAAACAACTAAAAATACAGTCGCCAAGGAAGAGAGGCAGCGCACAATGGCTAACTGGCAGGAGATGTGGATAGGAGAACACCGAGGAAGATGGACTGCACGCCTAATACCCTGTATCGACACATGGATGAACAGACCACATGGAGAGGTGAACTTTTTCCTGACACAGTTCCTCTCAGGCCATGGACTCTTCTACGCCTACTTGCATAGGATGGGGAAAGTGGATGACCCAGCATGCCCTTATTGCAAGGAAGAGGATGATGATGTGTTCCATACCTTTTTCCAAATGTGAATACTGGACTGCCAACAGAAGTTGGCTTCAGCAGACACTGGAGCTATCACCTCAGGACATGACACCAGAATGTGTCTTAAGTAAAATGCTTGAGCGTGAACAGAACTGGACCGCGGTAGCATCCTTTTCTGAAAGATCCTGGAAATGAAGGCTGTGAAGGAACGGGAGAGGCAGAGCAGGGAGAACACGGACCGAGAGGAGTACTAAATCCTTCCCTGGAACCAGCCTGAAGTAATGTGTCAAACAGTTCCAGGCTGAGTTTCGTCGTGGGAAATGGAAGGTGAGGTTTTAGTGGGTTTGAATCCCACATAACGCAAAGTGCGGTCCCTTTTGGGTATCTTAGGAGATCCGATTTCCACCTAAGGATCTCAAACCTGCCTCACCTGCCACCGAAAAAAAACATGAGCAGTCTAGCCATCATAAAAGTCAACGGTGACAGAAGGTTCATAGGGAGATGTTACAAATAATTGAGGGATGATAATTTCACATCCCAAACATGAGCATTTGAAACACCAACAGATTGAAATTTACAAGGTTAATGGGGACTCCTAGCAAAGCATTAATTAGTTAAAATAAAAAGGAGTCATCTGCAGTGTAACGACGATTCTCCTGGCTGGAGACCCTACACTCCCTTCCAAGCTGTCCTTATTCTAGATTTTCCATTGGAAATTTCATCTTGGTTGCCACGAATGCCGGAAATTTGAGTTGGGCCCCCTCCAGTTCCACTGTGTGGATCTCGTAATGTGGCGCTTAGGTCACTGAACCATATTCCAAACATGCTAACACCAGAGATTTATCAGGAGAGGGAGCGAGCATATACGTACTGATTCTTGCAAAACCAAAAGTCGTTGAAATCAATGTACTCGTAATAGAGTTTATTGGTGAACAATAATTTATTGGAAGAAGGAAATCTTCTTTCAGTTGGTAACAGAATATCTTCTTGCGGAATGTCAATTCTCCAAACGAACGTTTACTAACTTTATCTGAATCAAATCACTTCCCACGATCGCCTTTCAAACGCCGATGCTCCTATAACTTTCCTGAAGGGGGCATTGCTTGTTCCTAACGTTCGTTTCGGTATACTTCGTGGGGAGATAGGTTCTGTCTCAATTCAATTTGAAGGGCGGAAACGGCTGTGAAATCACTCCGCGTGATGCCGCTCCCTCGGGGTCCCGACCTAGTTCCGCCCCTCGGCGTTCCGATTCCGCTGTTTCCCGACCCCGGCTCAAGTAGGTCAAAAAGAAAAGAGAGACACGACTCTTAAATCATCTCAGCAAACTTATGAGAATATTAAAAACTTACAATTCATCTACTCTTTCTTGCAGAACAGAAGGTCCAAGAAAAAACTTGGCGCAAGAACCCCGGATGATTTCGGTTAGAGCCTGAGACTGCAATTCAAGAAACATGGAGCACTATTGGGATACTACCCATTTTCCACCCCCTTGGCAGTCGACATTAATAGACATGAGTTCCCACTCTCTTGGGAAATTAGAAATGAACATTTTTTTTCCACTCTGTAGGGAAAGTAAGGAATTTCGATCCGTAAACAATATTTTATTGGAGATCGAATATTTCATTGAGAAGTTAATAGTTTTCTGAAAGCACTAATCAATTTAAGGGCATTAACTTAATGTGGAGAATAAAAGAAAAAACTAAAAGTAAAGTAAACAAGGAAATTCACCTTGGATTTTCGTCCGACTACCCGGAGGAGTCGCGGACGTCGCCAGCCGTCCTCTAGAGAGGATCGGAACTAGGTCTGACGATTTCGCTCGTGGCATCCCATTGCCTCACGCCCCTGGGTTGGGAGCGTTTTGGATTCACGTGATATCGAGATCAGAGGTGAACTGTCTAACGACAGGACAGGTATACAACACTTGATAGGATTTTGGCCCTAATCATTGGTAGCAGCCGGATTCGAACCTTGCTAATAGTACCCCCCCTGATAATAATGTGGAGAATATACTCTTATTTCAATCTGTCTGTAACTTAGTGTGCCTCCTTCTAGAATGTCGAATCCTTGAATCACCCGAATTTCATCTGAAACAAATCACTTCCAATCGACAATATTTGAAAGGTACAGGGGAAAAAAACGTTCAAGTAAAATTTTAGTTCATTATTCAATAATAAACCATTGTAATTGCTCTTGAAAAAAAATTTTAACGCCTCCTGAAAATTTCATGGTTTACGTTTCAAAGGGTGTAGAATCCAAATCTGCAAAACAAATGTTTGCCGAACGCCGTACGCACGATTTCTCCGAAACGGCTGGAGCAAAAAATCTGAAATTTTCAGGAAAAATCAATATTGGTCCGACAAAGCCTGATTTGATAAGGGTCCACAGTGTCAGCAAAAAGATGAAAGCAACTCGTTGCAATCAATCGTAAAGAACCGCCGTCTCTCGGCTGTTCTATTATCTTGACTTTGGCCGGACAGCTTAGAAATGACGTAGACGCTGTTCACGAGCGAACGGGTTTATGCATCCGACAAAACTAACTTAAGTCTCTTGAGAGTTCTAGCGTTGTCACCATTCGATTCAGCGAGAAAAGTTACGTATATCCCCCTCCCACCTTTTTTCGTCCAGACTTTTGGAAAACTTCAATTTTAACAGAAAACACACGTTTTGTTGCAGTAAAACCCCATTCCCTCACTAAAAATACTTTTTGAAACCAAAACGACTACACCGTTGGAAAGCTGACATTTTGGCGCACGTTTTTCTAGCGCTGCACAGTTTGCGTCAAGCATTCATGGGGTTTCTAGGCGAGATGAAAAACAGACGATTTCAAGATTTTGTATAAACTGCCATTTCGCGCAGCAATCGCACGTCCTCAGTGCAATAAAAAAAATGTTTTCTAACATCAAACAGAAAAAAAATGTAACGCTCTTTCCAACGGTGTCATAAAATTTGAGTTATCTCTAAAATTGAGGGAGTTATAGCAGTTTTTATGACATAAGATCGAAAACAAGAAAAAAATCTTGAATCGCGAATAACTCGGAAACGAGGCCTCTGGAAAAAAATTGCTGGGAGGCATTTTTGTTCGGAAATGAGTTGTAGAACAAGTAGGCGTCGGATTGTACATAACTCCTGGGACACCCTGTATATTAAATTTTATCTCTTCATGATAAAATTCACGATCCACTATTCGTTGAAGGAATGTGTAACAATAAGGGATATAAAAACTTTAGTGTGATATCAAGAGTTTTCAATATTCTGATTTTTGAAAATTTAATACCTACTTTAACAATGTAATGTTACTTTTAGCTGTCCGATAACAGTTGGGGTCCTTGATAAGCCACAATCGATTTATGCAAGAGCTATTCTCATTACAAGAAGGCTTTACCAGCTTCAAGCAGGATTTAAAAAAGGGTGATCTCGCCACAGGGCATTAACATCGGATAATTAATTTTGAAAGCGGTTCCGCGCTTCCCATTATGTTCATTGATAGCTTGGTAATTTATAATGAACTCGGGCCCTCGTTATTTGACATTCAGCTGAGGACCGATGCAGATTAAAGCTGCCGGATTTAGATTTTATTTAGGCCTCATCTGTAGAAACGGTTGCAGTTTTTGGTTTAATTATGAACACGGTATCATCTGCCCACAGCCCATTTTACGGAATATAGAATCATCTCCACAAGCGAGAAGACTGCACTTCATCCACCTAATTTCCTTTTGCTTCACGTTTTAGTATATTTTGAATAAGTTTAATTTTGTTTGTCTGCATGAGTCTCTTGTGTGTCCATAAATCTTTGGAACAAGCTTCACATCTGCAGTTTTCATCCGATCTCGAGGGCTTTTTCAGCTAAAGTGCTAGGTTCGGCTGTAGGTGACAACAATGCTTCACTCTGCGCGCTGACAAGCTCAAAATCAACGAAGCGCCATTTTCTCAAATGGCCAAACATGACCGCCAATCAATTCATAAATAAACATATCTTGAGAGTATTTGTTTTTTTGATATAGCTTTTCCAAGTCGAATTGAGAATTTTCCAAGTCGAATTGAGAATTTTCCAAACCAAATTGAGATTTTTCCAAACCAATTTGAGAATTTTCCAAAACAATTTGAGAATTTTCCTAATCAATTTGAGAATTTTTCCAATCTAAGAAACATTCACTACTAAAACAGGAAGAGGAAGTTTTCCAAACCGAATTGACAATTTTTTAAGGCAATCAAAGACTTTTATTGAAAACAAAATTAGTGAAGCAAAATGAAAGAATAGCACTTTATGAACAAATTAACATTGAAATTTAAAAAAATTTCGTTGGCAAACGCAGAGTGGCCTCGATTTTTTCTGTTCTTAAAAAGAGCGTAATTTTTATGACTTCGTTCATTTTGTCTTTACGATTTCAATGTTAATTTGTTCATAAAGTGCTAATCTTTCATTTTGCTTCACTAATTTTGTTTTCAACAAAAGTCTTGGATTGCCTTAAAAAATTGTCAATTCGGTTTGGAAAACTTCCTCTTCCTGTTTAGAAGTGATTGTTTCTTAGATTGGAAAATTCTCAAATTCATTTGGAAAATTCTCAAATTGGTTTGGAAAATTCTCAAATTGGTTTGGAAAACTCTCAAATTGGTTTGGAAAAATCTCAATTTGGTTTGGAAAATTCTCAATTCGACTTAAAAAGCTATATATTGTGGTCAATGCTAACAATTAGGGCTCAACGTAAGTACAATCGAGATGACTTGCGTGGAACGACCTCCCTCCCGCGTTCATTATGAAAATAAAATTCATAAAGACGAGCCAAGTGGAGTAAGATGTGATAATGAAGGTGAATGAATCAAAATCAGAACATGTAAATTTCATTAACGGTAAATGTTCATCCATAGAAGAATAGACCAACACATAGACAAGATTCAATACAGTACCGTGACTCGGTAAAATACTTGGGGAATACCCTTGATTCGAAACTAAATTTGGATAACCACATTGAAAAGGAAAATGTACGAGTATTGGCTATGGGTGTATTTCTACGGATCTGAAATCCGTCTCAGTTGATTTTGCTTCTAAAATTGCAGAATACTTGTCTATGTCTGTAACACTTGTTTTGGTACACAGCATCTATGTTTGTGAACCTATTGGGCTGGCTAGGAGTTAAGGACATTGAGGATCCCAGAGGAGTCCTTGTGGTAAAGATCAATCCTTTACATCAATTGTAAGGCCTTTTATTGCCTGTAACGCGGGTGGACATTTGAAATGGAAAATGAGAAAATTTGAGGGGGTTTATAATATTTTTTCTAAATGATTACTAAGGCTCATAATTGTAAATAACAAAACCAAAAGCAATTGCTGAAGATTAAGTTTAGAAGGATGTTCTAGTTGATTAGAAGGAATCCGCCTTCACTCCACAATAAACTAATTTGTAAGCAGGTTGTCTATTTGGATATATGAGATTCAGCCCCGTGGCAGTGAAACAAATCCAAACTTTTGAAAACAAAGTATTGAGAAGTACTGTTGGTGCTCCCTAATCCATGGAAAACGATGACGTTCATCAAAACTTGGGGGTAAAGGAACAATGCATCCACAAACACGAAAATCTGAAAATCCTCGAAGTCTTGGATAACGCAGCGGAACTTGGGCATCTCAAAAGAAACAAACCAGTGGACTTAATTGTGCAACCCAAAATGAAGTGCTATAAACTATGCATTGTAAATGCTAACTAAGGGAAGAATCTATTGTTGACGTCACCTAGGACCATGTTAAAAGTGTTGTGTAATGAAATGTGTGTTATTCTCAGTTGCCATAAAAATCGCAAGAAAAAGTAGATTCGCTCTTTACATTCAGTCTTTACTAACTTTTGATTTATTTAAATCATCTGCCTTCCAAGTAGAAAAAGAGTCGGCAATAACTCGCATTTCATTTCTGAACCCCGGGAATCTTATCATGGAAACGGGATTTGCGGAGAAGAAAATAATTAAAACTTGAGGTTGTCTTTCTCAATTCCGCCGAATTGAGGATTTAGAAAAGAAGGGCTGGAAAAAAGCTCCTTATTTTTTCAAAGGATTATCGTGATTTGCTTTGGCCCTTTTTTTCCGAATCGGGCGGGGCAAAAGAGGAAGAATATTAATTGGCCGGCGGGCCGTGATTGATGTCTGGGAATTGACGTTTATGAGGGGGTAGATTAATAAACCTGCCACGGACACTATGGAACAGCCTCCGACGAGACCTGTTTAATGAAAGGAGCTGGGGGAATGTCAATTATAAGATTAGATCAGTAATTACGGCCGTTCGAAACACGAGCACTTGAATCGGGAATACCTACCTACTCGGAAGTTGGTCACCGTCGAGCGACCAGAGTTCCTCAATCAGTTCATGAATGGACTCAGCAGACGCGGTTATTTGATTATTCGCGGGCGAGCCCCATTGTTCTTGTAATGGAATATAGAACGCTGCAAATGATTACACATAAGTTTATTATTTCTGTATTAGAATCACCATTCTGCGTAAATGATATCGGTGTATATTAGATGTAGTCAGCGGTACATCGTCTAAACTCAGGGCCAAGTGCCACCGTGTTGTCCACTCTAGAAACCTTCAATGCACCTCAAACCATCATCTTGATATTCAATTTATAAAACCAGCTAATACAATCGCTGTGCAACTTTATTGCAAGAGTTTCTTTTGAAATCGAGTTTTTCAAGTCTAATGTAATATGATTGTGGACAAGTGAAGAGTTTTATTCTACCTAGCTAAATTTCTGTAGTTCTGCCCGTGAATTTCCACGTCCTGTCATATACAATATATTGCGCCATTGTAAGTGTTGACATTCCATTCACCTGCCCCACTGGTGCATTGTAAGCTAGTGCATCCGAAGAACTGTAATCGCTATTTTCTGCCCTAATCAATATAGAAACAGAGTCGAGGGTGAAGTGGCAACATAACCTACTTGAAATTGGGCTGGACAACACAACCATCTGAGATGGTGCCAAACGACATAACCTAAGTGTTTTTTTTTTTTATTTTTTTTTTTTTGCAACTTTTTAGGAGAGGCAAAAACTGTTCATTTTTCATATTTCACAACATTATTTATGTCTGAACTATACGCAATAACTACGATACAATACGATACGATGGCAATTGATACTTTTTTAAACCACAGAGGCCCCATTTAAACCATTGTGGCTGGGAGATCGTTACCTCCAACTCCTCCCAGGCACATTTGACTGCCCCACCTGGACACCCTGCGAAACCAAGCACTAGATGCCCAGTGTGCAGCACTTGCATCCATAGTCAGGAACTGCCTGGGACCCAAGCACTAACTGTTCGGTGATATACTGGTTAGGCATTGACATTCCAGTCTGTTGTGACGATCTAATGTCATCGACCCCACCCAAAGCTGGAAGGTCCACCCTTAACCACCACGTTTTGGCGAATGAGAGGAGAGTTTTAAACGTTTTGATAACCCGATAATCAATGGAAGCCTGTCCCCAGGTTAGAAAACGCTCTTTGCCAGCACAGGGAAATGGCAGATCACATTACACGTAGTCTCATTCTCTGCCCCACAGAACCGGCTTAGGTGGTGTCAGTGGATAGGGCCAGGTTAAGAGCCTCATTACTATACGTATCTCTCTTCTTCTTAGGTTGAGCAGCTCGTTAGCTCTCTTCCTGGAGAAGTCAACGAATTTCTTTGCCCGCATCTGCCTCCTAACACGGAGCCAGCAAGTAGTACTCTTCATACTCTCCCATTTGGAAGGCTCCCCCCGAGGAAAGCTCCTCGTGGTCTCCAGGAAGGGTTCTGGGCCCACCGGGAGAGAAGCAGCACCCTTCCCAGCTAGGGTGTCAGCATTTTCCTTCCCCTCAGCCCCTTGGTGCCCAGGGCACCACACCAATGTAACCTTATTGTTACTGGCAAGGGTATTGAAGATAGCAATTGATACTTTCGGCTTCCATTCTGAAATATATTCACTTACCAACTTCCCATTACCAACAGTTAGCGCTGGAAATTGTGCACCCAACGATGCCAAAAAGTCAAAGTGCCCATACTGGTAATATTAAGCACAATCAAAGCAAAGCTTAGCAATCGGTGCACAGTCTGGCCATTTCCCAATCGATCGGGTAAATTTTGAAGTCAAACAATGTGCAAATTGAAATGCAAAAATGTTGGGAAATTAATTAATAATGCTTATCAGGTTTATTCCCCCAACTCAAAAATATCATGTGCTAAAACAAAAGAGGTTTTGGAAGGTATTTTGGTGTTTTACTTATACATTTATCTCACACTTGTCCAGGACAGAAATATGAATGGTGAAACTAAGTAATAAACACTAAAATGAAAAATAAACGTATTGTTATATATATCTATGGATTTATTGAAAAATCATTCATCACATATATGTACGAAATAATGGAATCCCATCAAATTATTTAATTATTAATAACATTTTCTTTGAGTAACCATTTTTGGCTCCCGTTCAAACCTAAGCCACGGATGTTGAATTCGTCTGAAAACTTTAGCTAATGAATACCGCACTCGTGTTTACTTAGTTTCCGTTAATTTGAGGAACACATTTCAACCGATATTTTCATTGTTAGACAGAATACATTTTCTCGAGCAGACTCATTATTGACTGTTTTGAGACCTTTCCAATTGATTTACATTTTTTTTAAACACGAAAAACGATATCTCACGCGAAAATTGTATCAAAAACCTGGAAGACCCTCATTTTAAGTCCATTTTCCCAACTAATGCCCTCCAATGTCGCCCCAACAGGAATCTGGTGTAACGACGAACTAGACCCCAATCTACTTTCTACAAAATTTCAAATTTTAAAAATTAATATTAGGGAATCATACAGCTTTATACGAAACCATGAGCCCAAATGTTACAAAAAGTTATGATAATCCCTGTGGGGCAATATCGGTCATTAAAACTTGATTCAATTTTTTTCTAAGGACCTTTGAGAAAACACAATTTAAGAATCATAATGTTCCTGAGCACTCAAGATATGTATACAAACGTTAAGTATAAAATATATTATATGAATGAGGATATTATAGTGGGGTTCCGAGTAAAAGTGACCAAGTAACATTTGCAAAATTTTACAGGGGAGCGATCTGAAGTTTTTACCTATTTTCTTCTTACGAACACTGGTGGTGTGATGTCTCATCCGACTATGTTTCGATTTTTCTTTATCCTGTAGGTAGTTAGCTAGTGCCCGCCTATGATATCGTGCTTCAAAATTCACTTCAGATTAAATAAGAGCTGTTTATTCGGAAAACTCTATTTGATCATTTTTACCTGCCTGGAGTTTCAAGCTTTACTCATTTGGTCAATTCAATTCTTCGAAAATCAGTCGCATAGTTACATGAAATTGAGGGATTGAATAGTTTTTTCGTTAATTTATCGTGTTGCCAAGCATCTAAACAACATGACATACCTATTTCTGTTAGAGAAGGTTATCCATTACCTATCACTGTAATTGGTCATTTTCACCTGCCCACTATGCAATCTTACAAATCTTACACAGTAAAAGTGATCAAATGGCAATTGATAACATTTACATGCACCAGCGAGTACATTTATAATCCATCTCGTGTTTTGTGGTTGAGTTCAAATGCCATTTGGTCACATAAAACTCTTTGGGTCAGGCAGGTAAAATTTATTTTCAAGTATTTCCTGCACATCAGTTTGAAGATAACGTTCTTAGCAACAACACACAGTAGACAACGTTCCTTAGTACCGGAATGACAAAAAAAGCTCATTTTGAAAAAAATGTTACTTGGTCACTTTTACCCGGAACCCCACGTTATGTTCTGCTTGTTGTTAATCCAAGATCGAATGAATCAAACTGATGAAATATGATGTTGATAGAGAAGGAAATGATCATTTTAATACGCCCAAGTAATTGAAAGTGTTCGGGCTAGGGTTCTAGGAAGGATGCTGGTTGAAAAGGGTAAGAAAGAAGTCGAGGAAGACAACACGGCCGTA
This sequence comes from Creontiades dilutus, assembly GCA_031894815.1. Classification (NCBI taxonomy): domain Eukaryota; kingdom Metazoa; phylum Arthropoda; class Insecta; order Hemiptera; family Miridae; genus Creontiades; species Creontiades dilutus. The sequence continues at coordinate 1,803,216 of JAVIWC010000472.1, read as the reverse complement.
GGGTTGTAGATTCATGTGTGTTTGAAAAGCTCTCGGAGCTGCTAACCATTGCAAACGACTTGCCCCCTCGCCTGACCCAGTTTCCCCGAATTCTTCTCCGCGCCGCCGACGGCTCCTTTTTCCGGATAGACCCGCCCCAACATTATTATCAATAGTGTGAAAGCTCAACTCCATTATCTTCGTTGTTGTCGAGCTACAACGCTGGGGGCGATAAAGACTTCGATTCGATCAGGTTGATTGAATGATTATATTGTATTGTACGCCCCTCTTTTCACTTCTCTGCGAAATCGGGACCGGGGACTACGTGCACCTAGTTTCGAATTCCATTTAAGTTGATGGGCAATTTAATTTTCGGGCTGTTTCATTTGAACTCTTGAGATTTCACCACGATGGCAGTGTGCTTTAACGAGTAACGCGAAGAAAGGTCCCGGAAAAAAGTCCCCTGGGACCGAAAAAAGATCCCCAGTCTCTCTTTTAGAACTGAACCAGTTTTTAGGACGTCTCTCTGAGAAAATTCTTCGTCAATAGAGGGTCACCTATTAGAATCGATCAATAGTTGGTGAAACAACACAAACATGAAAAAAAATTACTATTATTATTATTTTAAAAATTAGAAAGAAGTATGAACCGTCTCAACGACTAGAATTTTTTTACTTTAGAGAAAGAAGAGTGAAGTCACTCAACAACTGAGATTATTTTAGAGTAAGAAAGAAGACTAAGTCTCTCAACTGTTGGGATCCCTGTAGTGATAAGAAAGAAGTGTGAAGCCTCCCACCAACTAGGATTTCTTGTACTCAAAGGAAAGAAGTACAGTAGTGGTCCACTTAACCTACATAATCCGTTCCTGAAGAATGTCCGTTCCTAAAATAATGGAAATAGCGATTAATCCGTCCTCTCGTCCCCACACCCTACCCATATCAATGTTTGTTTGTACAATATTGTTGCTAAATAATGACAACTAAAGTGTAAATACTTTATTATTGGAAGAAATGGGTTCACTGGAACTGAGACAAAGGCATGTTGGGGTGGGTTTGCGGCAGTGCTGGTACGCATGCGCCGAAATCTTCCCAAGAACCATTTTCATCCACGTTCCAATTCGAAATTCGGAAAAATATGTTTGATCTAACTTTGTACGTACTCCGGAAAGATGTTCATCATGCGGAAAAAATTTAGAAGAGTAAGACTATACGTTAACCGAAATGTATGTAGTCCGAATGCACGTTAAGCGGGGTATTACTGTATTAAGGCCGGATCACACAGGACGCGTTATAACGCGACGTTAGGCGTCCCTGTACGGTCGCGTTACGGCGTTTCACTTGCATGACGCAAAATAGCATCATCCCCGCCACACACACTGCGTTAAGACTCAGCGATACTTTTAGTAACGCGGCGTCGAGCGTTGAGGTTGTTACAAATTACAAAAGTAACGCGCGCTGAGGGCGTTCTCCTCGGTTTTTTTCCGATATGAGTGAGGAAACAGAGTCTCTCATTCAAAATAATAGTTGACAAAACGATCCTCGTGTGATCGCAGCTCCCGACATAGAGGGTGGTATTCCCCAAACTCTTCTCTCTTTTTATTGATTGGGTGCACCCAATGCCGTCTATTTTTGTCATCTAATAAAACTAGTAAAAGTAGAGCTTCTTCCTTATCAGAATCACCAGAAGTTATCATAGCTTTATGAGAAAGTTAGAAGAACCAGAAATTATTGTTATAGCAGCGAACCGCCTACAACGCGCACACACTACGCGCCTACACTCTTGGAGTACACTATCACAATGCTGGGTCGCAGGCCAAAATAACGCGCAACATAACGCGATGTGTGTGACGTAGCTATATCGTCAAACGTCGGGAAGAACGCGCGTTCCCTGAGCGCCGCGTTATAACGCGTCCTGTGTGATCCGGCCATTAAGCCTCGGACCACATGGGATTTATCATGTGAACATAACCTTCCGCTGATGGGTTAAGGTTTGACCAAAGTTTTTAATCATCGTTACTCAATAAACTGGGGATCTTAATGAAGAATATTCAGTTTCACCAACTTCGGTTCAAGTAAATCAATGATCAAGCGTTCTAAATCGACAATCAAAACTAACCGACCAAATTGAGATGGTTCAAATACTACAGCTCATTGTGGTACTTCGGCTGTTTTGTGTTATTGCTTTTCGTTAGTTTTATGATTGTTAGTGTTTTCTTACCTACAGGGGTATACTTGTTTTTAGAAGATAGGTTCTTTTCGGTGATAACATCTGGGTACACTAGCACTCATTACAGCACTTCAGGCAACTAACTTTTGACGTCTCTCCTTGTTAAACCTATATCTCGATGTATTAAGCTCCCTCAGAGCAATAAATTCTTGATAAATCCGTATAAAATAATTGTATGGTACCGGTGGGGGACAGGTTGTCCGAGCGAGCTGGGGCGTCAGTCCTCTAGCTGTTTACTTTCAGTGGGAGTACTGATTGCCCCGGTTCGAATCCGGCTGGCACCAATGATTAGGGTCAAAATCCTATCAAGTGTTGTATACCTGTCTTGTCGTTAGACAGTTCACCTCTGATCTCGATATCACGTGAATCCAAATCGCTCCCAACCCAGGGGCGTGAGGCAATGGGAAGCCACGAGCGGAATCGTCAGACCTAGTTCCGATCCTCTCTGGAGGACGGCTGGCGACATCCGCGACACCTCCGGGTAGTCGGACGAAAATCCAAGGTGAAATTCCTTGTTTACTTTACTTTAATTGTATGGCACCGAGATTAATATTCAATGTCCGTAAAGTTAATTCATCCGAAAAGTATGACTTCACCAAAGTGGCATCACTGTCCGTCCATAATGTGGCTTCTTCCACTCGCTTTTGAATCCCTCCAACAGATCTGTGTTCTGCGATGCTCATCATAAAACGCTCTCATTCTAAATTCTCATCTCATCTCCGTTAAATCGTATTTCATCAATTACATCCAATCAATTAATCGTTCTTCAGTGTTCTTTATCTGGCACCTTCAACTGCTCCTATAGGTATGAATTAACTTGATCATTTATTCCGAAGCTAGAACCTTCTTCACTCAATCGATGCCACAATTTTTAATGAAATAATTGAACACTGGTTACAGGTTATTCTGGCTGATACGTGCTAATACATATTGGTAAGTAATACATGCGTTACAGAGACGTAATTATGTCCGGTTTTTATACGATTACACATAAACATAAACATAATTATAAACCCATCATGAGTATTTTTAAAACCAGACCAAATTCTTAATCGAACAAAAATACGTTTAACATATTTTTTTTAAACTTTAGCGGTTAAAAAAGCTTTCTGAGCGGTTTTTTCAACAGTTTTCTGCATCTCTTAGCTGATAGCAATAGCACTGACAGGCGGGGATCGTCGAGACTTTTCGTCGTATAAACGTATACGCAGGTATACATATGTGGAGATCTCAGCAATCATATCAAGATTTGATCTTTACCATTTGTTTATCTCCATCAACTTTGTCCCTCCTCCTGGGCCCGATGCTAAGTAGCGGTTGGTAGTATATTTCTAGAAGAGGACTGCGGTTGAAGCCCCGTCAGTTTTGATATCGCTGCGGTTTCGCTCGGTGGATCTGACGGCTTCGTCACGCGGAAATGGCTTTTCCTACTGATAAGTCCGCCCATCACCCGAGTCGACCCAATTAATCCTACCCCCCTCCCAAAGCGCTATCGGTTTTCATAGGTTCTTAATCCGCAACCCACTAAACGCGGACTTCGCGGATGATAAAATATTTTCGATTATCTGCAATTGCTGAAATGACGCGGCAATAAAGAACAACCAGAAAAACGCTTCCGATCCGAACACATGGGTCAGATTTCGTCCGGACACCGTTTGAGCCAGTTCTCGAATAGAGCTCGCTAATAGAGCGTTTGTAGACCCATGAGCTTGCATAGGTTCAAATTAGAACTAAAAAGAGAAATGAGTTCATATATTTAGAAAATTGTACGAATTTTGTGATTAAGGTAAAGAGATTTAGTTTACTTTAAGGAAGTGATCTTATATTTCGTATTCTTTTCTGGTTTTGTATCATTTGCTAACAGTGTACTGCCACCCCTACACAAGTTCTCTTAAAGGGCTTATAGCATTTAGGTTTGATTTATAAATGAGTGTAATTTATCAATGAGGATGTCATTTTTGTCAATAAATGCATTTAAAAAAAAGATGTGTTTTATTTTACCTCATTAAATTTTAGTTTTCCTATTGTGGATTTCTACGTAGCATCCATATACAGTATACTGTACCATCCTAAATATTTTGATACCAGCTTCCACTTTGTACAAACGGAGTAGTAAAGATTGGTGTTCATGGAGGTAGTCTTCGAGACATCTAGAAGTCAATTACGAGGAATGAAGCACAGTGATCAGCTGAATCACCATTGTGGCTAATTTTGTTCCTAATCAATCTATCTAGCTGATAAATAAATGGCGATCTTTGTATGGGACCTAAAATACCATTACAAGATACCATAGACCACTAATATACACATATCAGGGCCTTACGTTCATCGGTGCACTCTACCTACGGGCTAAAACATTTACAGATAAAGAAAACATAAACAAGAATGTGAATGTTAACATGCTTGGACATTCCAAAACAGAAATAATAAACCTCAATGTGATAATTTGCTGTTTTTTACCCGAATTGCATTTGTTAAATTGGAGTGAAAAAGTTTCAACGAAAACTTGCCTGGACTTCAAGCTAACTGAGGCTTGATGAAATTACTCGGACATTCGGAGTTCGTAGATTGTTGTTGAAGTCGGGTGGGAGGTTGAGGATTTCTAATTTGAAAAGAGCCCTTTCCTGTAATGTTTGCAGCGGATAAATACCGTCATTGCAGCTCGACTCCATTCTGTCCCGACTTGTTTGCTCTCCTCCGGCTGTGCGCAGAATTTTAGCTCGCAAAAGTATTCGTCGCTGTTTTAACTGACCGTTAAGACAAACATGGCTCGCCCAGTCGAGTTGTGAATTTCACACTTTTTTTTTTAGTTTTCAACACGTCGTAACACAACAGTTTCTAGCTGATCGTCGTTCTGGAGAAGATCTACATTTTTTCATACAAAATGCTCAAGTATAACATTAATATAATATGATAATTTAAGAAATTTTAACGTACAATCACGCTGCCTGACTGGAATTTTTTCTCCTTTTTTTTATGGTCAAATGAACTTTTTTTTTTAATGTGCCTTGTACAGTGAGGGAAAGGCGTTTTTAAACAACTTACTGGCTGTTTTAAAAAAGTGATTTTTCGTTCTGGAAGAGTTTCAATTTCCTGCATTCCACAAAAACTCGCAAAAAGCTAGAGAAATTTGAATGATTGTGTTCAGAGGTGCTCCCAGAGTAAAAAACAATGTAAACTATTTTATGTATATATAAGGATGTATTTTACGAGCAAACAAAAACCTTCATTTTTCTACTTTTTGCGATAGAATAGAGAGTGCAAAAAAATGTTTTAGAAAAGATGTTAAAAGATCCGTTCTTTTTCACACGGACTCCTGTAGGAGTCTAATTGGTTCTCTAACTTCTAGCCAGCCCGACTGCTCTCTACGTGGAATTTCGGGAGTTTTAGAACATAAGCAGTAGAGTTGTCTTTTTCTCCTAATTTCGGACAAAAAATCGACTGGAATATGTTTCAGATCCGTGGAAATTCACTCATAGTACATAATCACGATTCCCGAAGCTAAAAGTGACTCCATGAAGACACTAACAACTACGCATTAACAAAGAAACCCGTGTATTTAATCCGCAACGTGAAAACTTGAACCTGATTTGAAAATGCGGATATCCGAGTTACAACCGTAGGTCAGTTGCGATCGTTTTGGCGATATTGTTGCGATGTTGGAAAAACGAAACATTCCTCACTTATGGGAAAACTGAAAAAAGGCAACAGCGACACAAAGATTTTTTCATCGTCCTTCCTAGGAATAATGTAATAATTACTGTCTTTCTTCTAAGAATTGTAAATACATTTCTATTCCTCTCCAGAATTAATTTATCCAATCTCTCGTTTTGGCTATTTTTCATTTATTTATTTTATTTTATTTTTATTCAGTACTTATTATCATTATATTTTTAAATGTTATAACGTTCCTATCTTCTATAAGTTTTCCATCTTCAAAAAAAAAGAGCCACCATCGACAAGGAGCGGTTAAGTATGGAATAAAACACTTGTAGGGGTTTGAACCAGAAATCAATGGTTTCGCAATATTGCATGGCATGCCGAGTAAACTTATTCATATAAATCTCAGTAATGTCAGTTTGTAAATCTGATTTATATTACTACGATAACTACAATGCATTTCTCAGGACCTGAGATGCATAACTTTGTTCCATGTATCTCGAACCTATCACATTCACTGCCTACAAAGCTCATGCTGTTCCAGAGGTTTTAGGATCGAGGTAGCACATCAATGAACTTTCAAGCTTTCTTATGAGGAACATTGGACCTCTGTAGTTGTCTATGTTGAAGGCATCCTGCAGAGGGAGATCGCCCAAGAACGGGAGAGACAGAGGAGGCTACCGATGGGCCGAGCGGACTAAATACATCCCAAGGACTTGGCCGAGTTCCAACGTGGGAAAGGAAGGTGAGGTTTTAGTGGGTTTGAATCCTACATAACCCGAAAAAGGTCCCTTCTGGGTATCTTACGAGATCCGATTTCCACCTTAGGATCATAAAGATTTCCTCACCTGCCTACCGAAAAAAAGCTTCCTTATTCACTTGATCTTTTATCCTGGTATGATGGGCCGTTGCTCGCTTTTCGATCACCTCATAGGTACTGTCTTCTTGAAGTTCGCGGTGGAGTGACTCATTTCGGAAGAACCACGGCGCATCGGTGATACGTTACGATACAGATTCTGGAGACGTTGAATGATGGATGTATTGGCTACGCAGCCTCGCAACAGCACTCCATTCATCCAAACTGGCTTTCGAACTCGATTTTGAAGAAGCAGCTTGTTACCAGTGGTTATTATGGATTGTTGGTCGATTAGCCAGTACATCCTTCTATGTTGCAATGCGAGTTCAGTTCTCTTCTGTTTGACGTGTTCCTTCCACCTAAGCCTGGCATCTAGCATGGAACCCGGGTATCTGGCTTCATTCGAGTCTAAGAGAAGAAATAGATATAGAAGCCAAACAGAAGTGTGAGGTGAGTAGAGGGCCGTTTTTGAGAATACATTTTTGAAACTTTACATCAAATTTCCGGAGAAGAAATAACTAACGAGGACACCCAGCAGTACTCTTAGTAGCATTTACCGGAACCAACCAGTTCCGTAAGGTGACTTGAGATTCATGTTTCTACGATATTTCAACACATCGGCTTTTTACAAACGAACCAAATAAAACACTCCTCGCATTCCACACTTCCGGCTTCCCATTCATGCGGTTGAATTCTGCATTTTTTCTCTCCATTCGCCCATCACGCCCTTCCTCTTTTTCCGTTACTCTTACCGTGTGATATGTGATTGATCCGATCCCAACCAACCCGCTTTTTGATGAATCACTCACTTTTGCTTTCATCCCGTGATAAAGGCTCGCCTATTACGCTCACACCCAAACCCCACCGGCATTTTTCAACTTTATCTCTCGTCTCCTCAACCTTCCTCCCTTTCTCTTTATGTCTCATCTCTCTTTTTGCTTTTTGTTTTTTTTTCCTCCATTTTCTTTCTTTCTCATTTTGTTTCTCGGCACTTTCCCCCATTGAAAACGTCCAAACTAATTTATCTCAAGCCGGGAATCGGAACGGTATATTTCAGACAGTTTCATACAGCTCCCTTTTGTGTAGTATTTCTCTTTTTTTCTCTCTTTCTTTTTTTCCATTTTTAATGTCCTAGAGATACCACAGCCCTCTCCTCCGAGCAGTAATTATATTTTCGGTTACGGCTCTCTTCAGGCTTCACAATATTCTGCAACTCAAGCAACGTGACAAAAATTTACCCACCAGGATTGAAATCTTTCTTTCATTAAGGTCCTTGATGATGTCTTGTAAGTGAGTGAGATGCGAATCAATTATAGTTGCCACCCTCTTCACACTTAGCGGAGTGATGCGCCTTCAATCTCAGTTCGAGGCAACAGGATTTGCAGTGTAACAACGGACAGAATCGTATCCATAATGAACTTCGTCAGCAACTACGAGAGAGAGGCTATCCATTATATGCGATGCGGCACCGTATAGTTCCTGGGGGTGTGAATGACCACCCCCCATGAAAGCAAAGAGATCCGGATCGTTTGTTTCTGTCAACGTTCGTTTTTGCTGAGGTCTACGGCATTCCCAAGATATCGAGAGATTCTCATTCTGTGTTGCTGAAAAATGCAATCGAGACAATTCCCATCAACTCCGGGAATCTTCTATTGATGGTCGAATATTATTGTCAACATCTTGTCTCACCGAGGATCGAAAGAGCGTGAAGCGTGGCTTGTCGACTCCACTTATGTCAGTCGTGTTAGCTGTTGCTGGAGGGTGCAATATTCAGCTCTCCAAATAATCCACACATTACTCTGCTAAGGGGTTTGCCGGATTGCCAATCCACTAATTGTATTTGTTAGCTCCTCTCTCGCTATTGTGAACGTTTCTACGTCGATGAGCACCAATGAATCTTTGGGTGGATAATCATCAAGTTTTTGTTATTCTCGATTTCGACCAACCGACATGCTTATTATATGCATCAGACTACATTCAATAGCTGCTGCTGACTCCGTGGGCTGAAGCGTATGCCAACGTCTATCCCTGCCCCAAGAGTCCAGAAGAGGGAAGTTGAACACCTACACCTAGGCCACATAATTCCTATTTTTTAATTTAATTTAATATATTATTCATTAATATATATATTTTTTAATCCCCACCCCCACTTCAGCCTCTCCTTCCCCAACTCGGTACCTCTTTCTTCCTAACAGCCTACTGGCCCTCCTTTCTTCAGCCTGCCGATGTCGAACCTTGTGAAACATTCAGATAGTAGTTTTTGGATCACCCCTTCTAAAACCGTTGCTTATGAACAAAAACAAAGAACTTTTAACCTGCATATTTTTTTGCCAAGAATTCGGAATATAACTACGTTCCGCGTTGCTCACCAACATTATTTTGGTTTATTGTTCAATAATAAACTATTGTAATCGCTCTTGAAAAAAAAATTCTACCCCCCCCCCCCCTGAAAATTTCATGGTTTACGTTTCAAGGGGTGTAGAATCCGAATCTGCCATAAAAATTTTCCGTCCGTACGCCGTACGCACGATTTCTCCTGAACGGCTGGAGCAAAAGATCTGAAATTTTCAGGAAAAATCCATCTTGGTCCGACGACGCCCCAATTCTTGAGCCAGCTCTCTCACTTAATTTAAAGTGCCCTTTAAGGGTGTCAAAGTTTTGTAAAATCCCTAAAAACCTTTTAAAAAAAAGTCGAAGCTGCCTAAATTTGTACTCTTTTTGAAGAACACTCCACAGGAATCGAATGAGCCCCTCCCCAGGTCCGTAGGTCAAACCATTCCCGATCTATGGCCCGATTTATGGTGCCAACATTCGCGTTATTTTGGTTTATCATTGTTTTTGTGTTGATATCAGTAACCTAGTGACGTAGAGAAGTAGTGATGTAGTAATGTGGATACTGGAGTGAACTCCTAAAAGGCTTTGTTGCCGATACACGGGTTGAAGCGTTCTGATAACCATTGAAAAAACTTAGAAAAAAAACAAAGAACGCTGCAAATTCTTTCACTGGGGTTTATTATTCAATTGGCTTAAGTTCATGATTTGAATTTATACTAAGCTTTGGAGTGTGCGTGTTTCACAGGTGATAGAGCGATTATTGAATTTCAGGAGATATGCATAGAGCACGTAAATCTGTTCTCAACTTAAATACCTATTCGGATTGATCAGTTGATCATATTTGTGCGCCTCCTGAAATTCAATAATCGCTCTATCACCTGTGAAACATGCACACTCCAAAGCTTAGTGGAAATTCAAATCATGAACGCAAGCAAATTGAATAATAAACCCCAGTGAAAGAATTTGCAGCGTTTTTTTTTTTTTTTTTTTTTTTTTTTTTATTTTTTTTTATTTTTTTTTTTTTCAAAGAAAAGCCCCCCTGAACTAACTTGAAATTTACTTGATTTGATTCGAGTGTAAAAGCATTCAAAGGTAATTAATGCAAAAACGGATAGTACCTACCACTTAAATGAGAGTTGAAAAACAATGGTAGCACATTTTAGTTTTGCTACCACTTCTTTGTATATTTTAACTAAAACGATTGTGTAATATAGAACTTACATGGTAACCGCTCTCCACGTTTAATCCGAACTGTGTCGCGAAGTGGGTTGTAGGAGTTCTATATGTCACAAACGGAGGCCCCCTTGAGTGTGAGCGTAATTACATTAAACCACGGAAAGCGCATGAAATGAAGATTGCACTATAGTTGACTTCATTTAACTCCCTTATTTCCACGGTCTTCACTGCCTTGCTAACAAGTATCGTCGTGCGAAACCCCCAAAATCAGTGTCAGAAAGGACATGGAATGGAGATTGCACTATGGTTAGTACACCTAACTCCCTTAATTGCACTGTCTTGCTAACGGATAAGTTTTGCCGCACAATAGACCCTCAGGATCCGCGACCACGTGGAACGGAGTTTAGAAATGGACAGGAATTTGTTGATGAATCCCGGGAAACGAGCCCTAGTTTTCCCGCACTAGCTGACCACTACTAACTAACACGATTGTGTAATATAAAACTTACACAGAGACCGCCATGTTAATCCGATCTGTGTCTCGGAGTAGGTTGCGGGAGCCCTATATTTCACAAACGGAAAGACCCTTCCGCTTGAGTGTGAGCCTAATTACATTAAACCACCGAGGGGATTTTTCAACCCTTTTCGCCAACCGCCACTTTTCATTTGCAAGCTTTTATATCTTTGAATTAAATGCTAATGTTTTTTTGCCCGTGTTTTCACGACTGTTCTCAGCGAAACTGTACATGACGGTGGGTTTGAATTAATGAATATCACCGTCTCTGAGTATTATAAACCAAGACAGACAAGAAATTGGATAAATTCGATTAATTGAGGAACATGATGGGATGATCAAATCACTGATCATTGTTTATTGATGAAAACCCTTCTTGAGGAAACTTGAGGAGCTTACTTTCAAACAGGCACATATCCATTCCGACAAAATGTTCAGGAAGTGAAAAAAACGATTTGCAGATTAGTGGAGATGTTTTTCTGCAGTTTCTCATCGGAGTGTGAGAAGGCACAGATAAAGATGCCTCAGAATATGAATCAATTTTCTCCAAAACACGAGGCTGTATATATAATAATGGATATATCCATTTTCACTTTGGAAATGTGCCCTTTTGATCAAAACTCATGGATATGTGCCTTTTTGAAAACCCATGAGTTATCGCCTGACGAAATTCGGAGAATATGTGCCATTTCGATTGCAAGGCACTGAAAAAAATGTAGGGGACGGATTTGTTACCTTTTGATGCAAACACATAACTTTAGCCCCGGAATTGACGTGGATGTTTTCTGTTTTGTTCGGAAATGATAGGGGGATCTGATTCAACTCATATTCAGAGATAGAAAATTGAGAAAAAAACGTTTTCTCCCAGATTTGGATATGTGCCTTTTTGAAAGTAAGCTCCTCACTTGACGTTTGTTTAGGAGAGGCTATTGTACATGGACGTTTCATGGAGTAACAAAATAGACTATTTCGTCGGTCTTGACTTTTTTCTCTCCTCAAGCTCAGTCCAAAAATGATTACTAACTTCCAAAATTCTCGTACCTTGAAACATTAAAAGAAACAAATTGGAACTCTACCAGACATTTCAAACGAACCAGGGCAAAAACCGTTAAGATATGTATACTGGATCTATGGCTTCGACACCCTAAACACCGGAATGCATTTTGTCGAAATTCCTCTACGAAAACAGCATCTTTCGGCAATTTAGATGGCGCCATAACGTTCTAAAGGTCCAGGAAAACAATACAAATTGTTCTCGATCAAATTTTAATGCAGTTGCGATAAAAGATCGAGAGCTCGTCCCGGGAAAAGCCGTATAACCGGACTCTGCTTTACATTGCCGACGTCTGCAATCAAAAGATAAAACTGTCCCATATTTTTTTATTGGGACATTTGAGGAAACCTAATTTTAAAGACCTACTTTAGCAAAATCGGTTTAAAAGTTAAGAGTTTCATGTGCGAACAATACTGCATACGAAATAATAAAAAACATAGAAACTGAATTGAGTAAGTCCACCTCTTCGAGGTCGGTAAAAAAATTCAGAAAATCATCAGAAAATTCTTGCATACAAGTCTGCAACACATTGGGACATTTTCTTCTGTGTATTCGAGCCAGACTACATCACCTACTCCAGTAGCGTTGTTGTTCATGTCCTAACGAGACAAATTTCAGCTTCCTACGGTTGATAGGAAAGAAGTTAGCTTCAGCAGCCACTCTGCTGATCAAGACCCTGTACACCTTATTGTTCATGTCCTAAGGAGGCTACCAGCCAAATTTCAGCTTTCCACAGTTGATAGGAAAGAAGTTAGCTTAAGGAGCCACTCAGTTGATCAAAAACCTTATTGTTCACGTCCTAAGGAGGCTACCAGCCAAATCACAATAATCATATACCAAATTTCAAATTTCAGCTATAATCATCACCTACCTACCTCACTTCTACGAATCATAATAATCATTGAGCATATTTCGTTACGTAACGTAACGTGACATAACGACAATTTGGTTGTGTGCCATAGCAAAGACATGAAATGTCAAAAGGAAAACCCATCGTGTAAAAGTGAGATATCTTAAAAGAAACCGAAAATTCTGGGCCATCAATAACAATTAAAATTTAACTACTTATGTTGTTTTCGTGACAGCCAATTCGGATATAACGTTTCTTCTTTCACAAAACGGAACACTCGCTAACCCACATTACTCTATGCCATGGAGGTATTCAGTGGTTGCTATCCTGCAGAAACGGTTGGTATTATCATATTTTCAATTTTGTGACGTAACAAACACAAAAGTGGACAAAATTGTGTATTTTGGGTAGATTTATAGTGTTCAGTAGGCGAGTTCAGCTGCTCAAGCCCAGCGAGGGTAAGAGGACGGGGTAGGGTCACTATTCAGACCTTGTTCGGAAATTACCTTGCAAGATATCTGCTAGCCAGGGCACTTCGGGTTGAGAGTCTAATTCATCCTTTTACAAATGAAATTCCTCCTACAACAATCCTAATTCACTCTCTTTGAGAAATGCGTCAAAGAGCAAGGGAGAAGAACTGATTACAGGAATACGGCAATGATTGGTCGTTAAAATAATAATCAGTGCAAATCAAACTTGAATATGCTTAGGCCGGAACCTAACTACCGAAAAACGTTATATGAAGTAAGAAAGAAAAGAGCGTGCTACCGATTAACATCTGAAGCTGGGGAATGATGTCCAGTAGCGACCTGTTATGATAGATACTCATAATAATAAAACAGGAAAATTCAATGATGAAAATGCTATGAACTTTAATGAATGATGACGGACTTGAGCTCCCACTAAGGTTTGCGATTAACCCCTTTGACAGATTCAACTTTCAGGGTAAGCAAAACATTTTTCTAAAAGCGCCAGTCGCGGTTACTCTTTGCAGTGCATTCTCACAGTTGGTCGACACCTGTCTATACATACCAGACAGGACTTCCTTGTTGGACACGGTGGCAAAACACTTGTAAAATAGGTAGGTATATCCGTTTTTCAGGGGGTGGTGACGCTGGGCGGATGGAATTCATCATCCAGAACCCCCCCCCCCCCCCGACCCGCCAGTGAAGGGGAGAGGGCCCCAGCGGGGCGGAGCGTCTCCCTGGGCAACCGGCATGCTCCTATCCTCGGGGACTTGGAATATACGATTTTTTTACTTCGCGTATTGTTTTTATACTCCCTCATTGTGTTATTCACGTATTTCTTTTTAACCTGCGGAGCAGGGCCTTTAAACTAGTCCAATGTAAAAGTCGTAACAGTTCATCGTAGTGACAGATTCGGAAGCAACTACATAACATAATTTCTAACAATGTAAACTAGGAACAAACTACGTCGTACGTAGACATGATGGTAGGGTAAGTTACGAAGACTTGGATCTAGTGCAATCAAGAAATCAAGACTGCTTATCAAGTTACATTGTGATGGTTGTAGGTAGTTGGAAAATAAAACAGGGAAAAAAAAACACTTGGAAGAAATGTTCCTACTTTAAATAAATAAAAGAAACCTCAACGCCCCGTAGAATAGAGTTTCAACTCTCAAGCGATAGAGTTCTCGCAAATGAGGTCTCCGGAGAGCACTCCAAGAGAACCGCTATATATTTCACCTGGAGTCATTAGAGTAGCGAGGGTACGTCCAAAAAAAAGGGAGATGGAAAGAAGGATACAGTGTAGGGCGGTCGGGGTGGAATGGAGTGAGGGCATTGCTTGAGTGAGTTTGTTGGAGAGAGCTGGCCACAAGTGAAACGACAGAAGGGCGAGAAGAGAAGAGAAACTAGAGAGAGGAAGTCGAAGGTAATGAGAGTTTTTCTGACTAATGCGCCGGTTAAGTGGCGAAGAGGAGCCAAGTGGGCGGCTTTTCGGAAATTAGGGTGGGAAACCCTGCGCAAGGAGAAGAGCGAGGAAACGAACGAAATATATTTTACTACTCTAGAAAGGGTAAAAAAAAATGAAGAGAAATCTCGTTGAGAGGGAAAAAATACTCGCCCCAGAATGTTTGGGTAAAGAGGTCAAAGATGGTATCTCAATTGAACGCTCCCAGGATCGACACAAATTTTTCTTTCGTGGAACTTGGACGCAGCCCAACCTTCGGAGCTATCCATCTGGTAAGTCACGGTACAGTCACCACTTGGTGATTTGTTGTATAAACGTACATATAAATCCGGAGTGGCTTCTTCCAAGGTCCCACGCGTGAATTCGCTTTAGCGAAACAAGGACGCACAAATATTTTCCACGAAGGACTGCGAAAACGCGAAAAAGAGGTTATTCACTACAGTTTTTACCACAATTCAGGTGGGTACAGGTCAATTGCGCCTGAGTAATAGGATTATGACTAAGCCGATATACGATGCACTAACGAGGCTCCTTCGAGGGCATGGTGCGAAGGTAATGTCAACTGCGCTCGGGGGCTCCAAGTCGAGGGGGGGGGGGATTCAATGTTTTGGTTGGAACGACCACTCAAAGAAGAAGAAATCTTAGCAAGGTAAAAATAATAATATACTATAGTTTTATACAGGGTGTCTTCTATCCAATGGATCACCCCCCTAAAATCGCCAAAATGAGGGTAAATTTTGTTTTTCGAGGGTAAAAATTGTTTTTTTGAATCTTCATATTTTTTTCCAAGGATCTCAAATATCATATTTGCGCACTCCGCACGACCCCCCGGTCTTGGAGGAGGGGTTGCTTTGTAGAACCAAACAAACAAAAAACCAAAACGACTAAACCAAGCAATGATGGGGTTTCTAAGCGAGATGAAGAACAGGCGATTTCAAGATTTTGGCAAAACTGCCATTTCGCGCAGCGCAGAAAAAAATGTTTTCTGACATCAAATAGATAGAAAATGTAACGCTCTTTCCAACGGTGTCATCAAATTTGAGCTATCTCCGAAATTGAGGGAGTTATAACAGTTTTAATGACTTAAGATCGAAAACACGAAAAAAATAGTAAATCGCAGATAACTCGTGAACGAGGCGTCTGGCGAAAAATTGCTAGGAGGCATTTTTGTTCGGAAATGAGTTGTAGAACACGTAGGAGTCGGATTGTGCATACCTGTAACTCCTGGGACACCCTGTATATCGGTTGTGGTGTATAGGCGCAATTGACATAGTACTGATAATGGTCTATGTCAGTTGCGCCTACAGGTAGGTTCAGTTTAAGTGGCGCAATTGACCTACCCCCCTCCGGCGCAATTGACATCAAAAGCGGCGCAATTGACCGGGTCCCATTCAGGTGGAGTCCTGAGCCGATTCGGCTGTTTTTACATTTTCTATGGCTCATTCCACGAAAGTCCACCATTTTTCGGCCACAAACACTTTTCACCGCTTAGAAGGGGTCTTTACAGCGATGGGGTCGATCACTTGTCAGAGAGATAGGAATTTAACGATCTGTTCAACTGTATGATCGAATTAGAAGTTAATCTTTCGATCAAGGGAGTTATGATCATTTTAGTGAGTTAGAGTCAAAAACGCAAGAAAATTATAAGTGGCATAAATCGAAAACAAATGGGGATTAGAAAATTGTTAAGGAGCAATTTTGTTGTATATCGGTCGTACAACCGATACCAGTAGGTACTGTGGTTAACCAAAAACGCTGCAAATTCTTTCACTGGGGTTTATTATTCAATTGGCTTGCGTTCATGATTTGAATTTATACTAAGCTTTGGAGTGTGCGTGTTTCACAAGTGATAGAGCGATTATTGAATTTCAGGAGGCACACAAATATGATCAACTGATCAATCCAAATAGGTATTTTGGTTGAGAACAGATTTACGTGCTCTATGCATATCTCCTGAAATTCAATAATCGCTCTATCACCTGTGAAACACGCACACTCAAAAGCTTAGTATAAATTCAAATCATGAACGCAAACCAATTGAATATTAACCCCAGAGACAGAATTTGCAGCGTTTTTCGAATTTCATTCTAGTTCTTTTGTATTTACTGCAATGGAAAGTAGAGAAACCAGCAAGATAATCATTGAAAAATCAAGGGCGGTCGACAGACAGCTGCGCGAGCGCCGGTGTGACTCAGGTTGGCGCGAACGCGTGAAGGTTGATGGTTGTATCACATGTGAAGGCTGAACGGCTAAGGAAAATTCTTGGACTGAAGAAAAACCGAACACGCGGCACGATCGTTTTGCCGCAACAAAGCGTGATGCCGCGTTGTTACGTCTGACACATCCGTAGAGTTGTATTGTTTGATCGCACTGATAGATCGCTATGGGCGCCCGCTCGCCCCCGTCGATCGCGATCGTTTTTCACTTAAGACACGGCGTCGAGGTATGGTATCCATGATGCGTCTGCGGCTTGCGATTTCTTCATGTACCTACCGAAACAGGCGCCAGCTGCGCCGCGCTGCAGGAGAGTTATCTCTCAAGAGACGCGGCGCTGCAGGCGGCGTAAATATGTGCCAGAGTCAGTTTCGATCAATCATCAATCATCATCATCATCATCAATCTATATACAGACGCAAATATCAGAGCAGGTAGGTATATCAGGGGGTGGTAACGTTGGGCGGGTGGAATTCTCCGCCACCCCCCACCCCCACCCCTGAAGGGGAGCGTCGGACCGTCTCCCAGGGCAACCGCTGGGTGGAATTCACCCCCCCCCCCTCTCGACCGCGCCAGTGAAGCGGACACCACCAATGAGGAGCGTCTCCCAGGGCAACCTGCTCCCCTCCTCGGGGACTTGGAATATACGATTTTTTGTTTATTATTCAAAAATCACTGGAATTTATTATTAAATTGGCTTGCGTTCATAATTTGAATTTCTACTAAGCTTTGGAGTGTGCGCGTTTCACAGGATAGAGCGATTATTGAATTTCAGGAGATATGCATGGAACACGTAAATGTGTTCTCAAGCAAAATACCTATTTGGATTGATCAGTTGATCATATTTGTGTGCCTCCTGAAATTCAATAATCGCTCCATCCTGTGAAACTCGCACACTCCAAAGCTTAGTAGAAATGAAAATCATGAACGCAAGCCAATTGAACAATAAACCCCAGAATTTGCAGCGTTTTTTTATTGGACCTCAATACCCCCCCACAATAAAAACATCTATAATTTATCAAGTCCTTTGGCGCTCGTATTGCGTTAAAACTTCCCCAAACCTAAATTTAAACGATGTAAAAGGTAAATGATGTAGAGCAAGGCACACAAATAATAAATCATCAACTGAGGTGTTTTGGTTGAGAACCGATTTACGTGGAAATTCAAATCATGAGTGCAACTGAAATGAATAAAATTGAATAATAAACTTTTATTTAATTTTGGTTGAGAACAGATGATGAAAAATCAATGTATGTAAGTAATATAATGTTCATTTACCCCAGTAAAACCTGCGATTAGATTTGAAGCAGAATAATAAACAATGAAAGATTAAGCTTTCATTTTGAATGCACGTTTAGTGTTGGATGAAATACACGTATCCAGTTGTGTGACACTCATTCTAAATTCAATATGACGGAACGATCAATACAATAATTAATGCAATATTATTCAATATGGCGTTCATGATTTGAATTTTCTACAATATGAGTATCAAATGCAAAAGCTTGTTGAGAGGAAGTTGAAGTTGAGCAAAAATGCCTGTTAAAAAAGAAAAAGCTCTTTTCGGAATCCCCCTGAAATTTGGTTTAGAGACCTCGTTTATTCTTGATTTGAACCTGTAACATCTGTTGATTAACTTTGAATGAGATGAACAGACTCAGAAACCTAGCTAGCAATAACTAAAAAGTGAAACTAATTGAACAAAAAACCTTTCAAAGGAAGCTTTCATTTAAATGCCCTAAAAAGAAAGAAATACATTTTTACTTACAAATTTTAACTGTTTACTTATAGTCTATATACACAATTCGTAAAATCATTATGTCATTATCATCAGTATCATTATCACAATTCAAAATCGCGACGTTTGCGTTTGTACTAGATAGGTATCTGTAAGTATTTATCTAATTAAATTGGAAATAAAAAATAAACTTATCGGAATAAGTTGGTCAATGAAATAGGTACCTAGGAACTAGTTAATTCACACAAGCCTAAATCTCGCGACAAGCTTTTATGATTTTATTAATTGTGTATATAGGCTATAAGTTGACAGTTAAAATTTGTAAAAAAATGTATTTCCTTCTTTTCAGGGAATTTAAATAAAAGCTTTAGCTTTCTTAAAAAGGTTTTTTGTTTAATTTATTACTATCTGTAGTACCGGCTACAACAACAAGACTGTGGAGTACCTCCAAGCAGATATACTGTAGTTTAAACCCTTTGTGGTTAATGCCCCCAAATTTTTTTTTAGAGCTATCCATAAAGAGAGAATTTTCTCGTGGTTGATTTCAAAAGGTCTGAACCGTTGTGAAACCTTGCTTACAAGCGTATATGTGCGCATTGCTTACAAAGCTACTTAATATTGGTATTTCGTGTTGAATAGGTCTTTGGTGTTTCTGTCGTTTTTGTTATTATTGCAAAGATAGGATTGTTTTTCATGCTGCCTTTTCTCTTCATTTCTGCTCATTAACGCCCGTATTTAAGGGAGGAAGATAAGTCCGATATCCACCAGTTCAGGCCATTTTGCTCTGTCTCTACAGTTCACAAGATTCTCGAAAAACTTATCGTTGAGCAAACATCTCCCTTTGTTTTCTCCGTACATCACTTCTAACCACGGAGGAAGATCCACGACCTCTAACCTTCTGGAACTCTTGGAGTTCACTCGCAAGTCATCAAGGAAGAGGAGTCAGGTTGATTTTATTTCCATTGACTTTTTCAAGGCCTTTGACCGCCTCTTGCAATCAGTATTGCGCTAGTTTTAGTGTTTTTTGGCCTACGATGGTGGTTTGGTTAGGTGGAGTTCCTTTAAGACCTTTTTGTACCAATTCAAGAGTCCTTCACGGGGTCCCACCGAGGCTCCTTGCTTTTTCCAGCTCAGTTTCAACGACGTGGTTTTGGTAATTCAGGGAGTAAATTTTATCTTTTTCGCCGACAACCTGATATTGCACCGCACAACCGAGACACCTATGGATTTTAAAGTGCTCTGTACAACGTTTGATGCACTCCAACCGGTCTAGCCAAACTCTATCCTTATATGATCGGCAATGATGAAGTGAGGTGCGTTGCATTCATGAGTGACTTGGGGGTGGTAGATAAGCTTACATTTGCTGATCATATTTGCATCATATCAAGTTGGGCAATGCGAGACCTGCCTTTTGTGAAGCGGAATACTCGAGAATTCAACTATAAGCCAGCTATCACTACTATCTAAAAGTCGTCGGTGCTGCCTATCCTGAAGTCCGCCTCTGTGGCGTGGATCCTTTTCTACCAGTGCCACATTCAGTAGATCGAGAGGATTCATCAGAGATTTCTCCGGTAAGTAGGATGCGAGCTGCGTATAGCCTGGGAGGGCCCCAATTACAATGAGCAGAGCAGGATTTGCGGCCTGCTGAGTCCTTCTATCCGGAGATGTTTGGTCAGCTAGTTTGCGGTGATGTGGAAGCAACTGCTCTCCTTGTTGAAATTAATACCATCGTCCCTCGTTCTCGCTTGAAGAGCCTCTTTTGGGTCCCCTTTCCCCCCGCCAGCTATCTCGGCTAATGAACCAATTATATAATGAGTACCCCAACATCGACCTATCCTACCAATTCGTATCAGTTGTTCATAATAAAGTGATGATCCACATTTGATTCAACTTATTTTTAATCAACTTTGATAATGTAATAATCAACTGTAATAATTTGATTATTTTTTTGCACACATAGTACACTGAACTCAGTTCAACCCCCTCCCCCCTTAACCGAACAAAGTGGCACTATGGTTAGGGGTGAATCACATTAAAATTTGTTTTCTAATATGTTTAACACTAGTTTAATGGCCCTGCTACGCAGGTTAAAAAGAAATAGGTGAATAACACAATGAGGGAGTATAATAACAATACGCAAAGTCAAAAAATCGTATATCAACAATCCCCAAGGAGAGGACCACGTCGCTTGCCCTGGGAGACGCTTCCCCCCGCTGGGGCCCTCTCCCCTTCACTGGCGGGGTCGGGGGGGGGGGGGAGCAGGTCGGTTGCCCTGGGAGACGGGGCCGAGAATTCCACCCGCCCAGCGTTACCACCCCCTGAAACGTCGATATACTCTGATAAGCTCGTCTTTATATAGTGTGATATATAGTTTTTCAGAATAAATTCATTTTATTGCATTCTTCTTAGATCCTTGGGAAAACATGAAGATTCAAAAAAATTTTTTTTTTGTTTAATTCCCGGGACGATTTTAGGAGGGGGAAAAGGATCATTTTTGAAAATATTAAAAATGTATCCACTTTTACATCGTTTATTACCCAAACAGACTACCTACCCATGAACAGTGATGAATTGTTAATAGAGTACTGCGGTCGTGACAGTAGTCGGTATTTAATTGTCATCGCAGCGGACCCCCTGGGAACCGGAGGCTCTTTAAACGTTTTATACGGCGCCGTTTGTCATTTTTCGTAATCCGAAAAACCGCGCACCGCATGCGGGCATCGGAGATGAAAAGAGGGAGAGCGGTCTGATCCCTTTAAATCGGGGTCAGAGCTGACGCCACGAGAAAACTCCGGCCCCGCGTTATTAGGGGAGGCAATGGCGCAGGAGGGCGGCGGAAAATACAGGGGCGTTTTTAGGCTGAAAACCTTCAGGATTGGGCGGAAGGCGGGTCTTGCGGACAGGAAACAAAGATAAGGTTAGGGTTTTGTTCGGGGTTTTGTTTGGTTAAGGGTTGGCGCAAGGTAGGGGCGACTGGAAACAGTCATTCCACGTCAAATCGACCTATCGTTGCAGGTGACCCTCTCGGATTTTGATCAAACTTGGCATAAATGTTTGTTTTTATAAGAAAAAAATATTTGCCGAGTGGTTTTGCGAAATGTCGCCGGGTTGCCTAGATACGGTATAGGTCTTAATTCCGAAATTGACAAAACCTGTATGTAGTTTTTTGGCCATAACTCCGTTGTTTTTTGACTTACAGAGCTCCCAAAAAAACTATTTTGAAGCTAATAGAACAGGCTTTAACAATTTAGGGCCAAAAAAATATTTTTCTGAAATTTTAATTTTTTTTTTTAATTTTGAAAATTTTAAAATATTTTTTGAATGTCATCCACAATTTTCAAAAATTTTTTGGGGGTGTTTTTATGTTCTTTGATATGTAATCAAACTGAGAAAAAATTTTGGTGAGGGCAATATTTCTTATAAGGGAGATATTTAGCGTCAAAGTTACTGACTTTTGTCTTATGCGTTACTAACTTCTGGCATATGCACAGTTTGGTCGGCCCTGTACACAGTTCTTAAATTTCTCTATGTTATCAATGTTTGGAAGTTGTCAATGGGTGAGACAGCCCATCCCCCACCCCACCAAATGTATGTAATTAGCATCAAAGTTATTATTTAAGATTAAGCTTGTGGCTTACAAGGAATGTTCGCATATATCAACATGGAATTGTAGGGAACAGGTGAAATAAGTAGAAATATTATGTAGTCTGTGCACAGTTTGTTATAGCACGACTGAATTTATTTTGTTAAAACTTATTTCAAGCGAAATTTTAGTCAAAATAGTAGAACTGGTCAAAATGAAAAACTGGGTAAAACATATGGCACTCCGCCGGCTGTGGGAATTTTCGATTTGTGAACAAAAACAAATTTGAATGAGTTCATAGCCATTTTGTCGGATAATCGTTTCCATTGACAACTATCGAATTTTGTCAGTACAGTCCCAACTGAAATTTTGATTTTGTTTGACTAACATTTGAAATGAGTTCCTAATGGGATCGTTCTGCACTTTTTTATATTTTAAATTTTTTACCTGAATATTGGGAACTGTACTGACAAAATTCGATAGTTGTCAATGTTTTTTGGCCCTAAATTGTTAAAGCCTGTTCTATTAGCTTCAAAATAGTTTTTTGGGAGCTCTGTAAGTCAAAAAACAACGGAGTTATGGCCAAAAAACTACATACAGGTTTTGTCAATTTCGGAATTAAGACCTATACCGTATCTAGGCAACCCGGCGACATTTCGCAAAACCACTCGGCAAATATTTTTTTCTTATAAAAACAAACATTTATGCCAAGTTTGATCAAAATCCGAGAGGGTCACCTGCAACGATAGGTCGATTTGACGTGGAATGACCCAGTTTTTGTACGAATTTGAGAGGAATATTCAGGGAATGTGCTGGTTAGATTGTGGATGATCCTCTACGAAACTCATTGCTCCAAAATCAGTATCATGAGCAAGTACAAACTAAAACCCAGCGAGCAATATTTTCTCAGGTTCTAATCGTCTGATCTAATTTGGACTATGTCCAGGAAGAACCATCATATCGATTTCAGTACAATCGTATCATTAGAATCTGGCGCGACAGACCTTCAATGCATGTCGACTCACACATTTGAAGGAGCTGATTTGTGTGACACCAAATCCCTTGGGTTTTTAGACAAATGAATCGTTCAACAAACTTTCATTCCACATCTTTCAATGTTTTCACTCTTTTAAAATGGTTTACAACGTTTTAGTGTGACTTTGTGAGCAGCTTCAGAATCAAACTGCAAAAATAGTAAAAAGTAAGAATATCGAAAACTTTTGAAATAACACTGATGTTTAAGTGTTCGTTATTGATAAACGTCCCTCCAATGGATGGAATGGACCCAACCGGACCGCTTTACGTTCGTCCGTTCATTATGCCTAAGAGCTTGAGCTTTGATAGAAAAAAATAACGTCAACACGAATGTGATTACGAACCTGCTTGAACTTAGTAAAAATCGTCTCATGCGAAAATGGTGTAGTAGGTACTCATGGTATAGTAATTTCAATGAAATTTGGTTTTCAAGAATCCCTTTTGAAATCGAGTTTTTCAAGTCCTTGTTATATAATTGTGGACAAATGAAGCTTAGGGAGGTGTTTTATATTATGTCGTTAAAATTTAGTTGTTTTATTCGTGGATTTCTGCATAATGTTCACAGCATATTGCACCTTGTAAGTATTTTATTATCAGCTTTTGTTTCGTAGAAGGGGACTAGTAAGGGTTGGTGTTCATAGAAGTAGTCTTTGGAAAATTTAGAAGTCAGTTACAAGACACAGTGATCAGCCAGAGGGCCCTTATGGCTCATTCAGTCCCTAACTTTTAAATAGAGATCATGCTCTTTTAATGTGATCCAGGATGTAATTATAAGACATGGAGGGACGAAGTACCGAGTTTGGATGTGCACCGATGATCACATCTCTGATAACTCAATGATTTGCGTGGATGAGTTAGTCTCATACAGAAATAATAAAAGCCTTGGTTATAATTTTCCGCGTTTTCCACACTAATTCAGTACGTCCGTGTTACAGACGTGAGCGAGTATATCTGCCCTCTAACTCATCTTTTCCTTATACCAAAGTGCGCAAATTTCAAAATAATTTTACATTCATACACTGGAAAAACTACTTGTTTTGTTCATTTGGACGGTCGTCCACAGCATAAATGGAAGTTTTAGCGTGATTACTTCACAGAATCCCATTGCCAGAAACGCGTTGAAGCCCGCACCCACAAGAAAGTCTATAAGCCATAAAGAACAGCTATGGCTGGAGGCGGAGGCTCAAAAAGCCGTTCAGACGGCAGTTTCTTTCGCTCGATTTTAATCTTGTGGGCGACTTCCCCAAAAGAGGAGAAAGAGAAAAAGTTGGGACGACGGCGTCTAATCGAGGGAGCAAAAACTCAGCTCGCCGCTAACTCAGTTCACGATCCGAGTTCTGACCTGCTCAACTAAGCGAGACACCTTCCAATCAACGCTGGTGCAGGCTTGGACGGCCATTGGGCTCTTAATGACCAGCAATTACCCCTGACACTTCAAACTTTCCCGAAAAGCGTTTTTTCTTCTTCGAAGGGTTGGTATTCTACTTTTTCAAGATATCCTAGACTATCACCATATTCATCTGAACTACCTAACTGACCAAGTTTTTTGAAACATTTAATGTCACCTACGTACGAGTAACATTTTCACGTAAAATGCTACATGTAGAGCAAACCGAAAACTTCTGACAGATCGGGTGCAGCCTGTAGCTTCCTTCCATCCGTAATATGAGAGAATTGATAGTTGCGATGGTGTAAATAACCTTGGAAAATCAAAAACCCGGATTCTTATAATTCGGGTGACGGGTGAGTATCATTCAACCAGAACCCTCTGTACTTAACTTAACAGAAGGTGATCATAACACCACAAAAATTTGCTGACGATACCCCTGCTGTGCTGACAGCAGCAATGGGCCAGCAACAAATCTCAATAAATTCATCGTCAAAATCGGACGGATGTAGTGGCTAATCAGTCGACGATCCACCATGACCATTGGTAACAACCTGCTTCTTCACAATCAAGTCTGGTCTCGAGCAAGTTTGGATGTATAAAGGGTGCAGCATAGCTCCAACCAATAGATAGATCACTCAGCGATTCCAGAACTCTTACTACCATGTATCACCAACGGACCAGAATCCAATATCTCCTTCAAAAAGAAGGTCGTGTGTTAGGAGAACTAAGCCAAGCTGGCTTTATGTTCTCCCCCCTAGTGCAAGCTATAGAGGAAGAGCCTCCCTGGGTCGGAGTCCTTGGGAGGTAAACGACCCAAGTGCCTATTTTACCTACAGGTGGACGCGTGCCTTCCAGCTGGCCCTACCGACAAGATAGGTCGGTATTCGAGTTATTGGGACTCACATGTCGGGAGTTGAGCACCAAGGCTCCCGCAAGCTCAGCGCCTCAACTCCCTCCTCCAGAAATAGGGAAGAGGACCCTTGGAATATGAAACCACGACCCACGCGACTCCAACCTCAACTGCGAGCCAAGCAGGTGGTGTTTCGACAAAATCTGTGCACCGGTAGCTTGGAGTTCCCCCTGCCCGGAGCATCAACCATTGGAAAGTACACAAAAGTATCTCTACCCAGAAATGGTCGCTAGCCCGACACAACCAATGTCTACCGCATTACCCTCTGTAATGCTAGCCATAATGCCTGTGACTCATGGAAGCCAGAGAGAAGGAGGGCATCAACTCTCACTGGGAGGAAAATCCAATAAGATGATTGAAATGGATCACCAATGGACCGTGGTACTTCCAAAATGAGGCACTTCAACATAAACTTCAAGACAGCATCGATGAGGTTATAAACAAGCCAGCAACTTCCCATCTCGCCAGAATACAAAATCATGTAAATGAGGAAGCTGTGAAGTTCATTGATGGGGAAGATCTAACTCGTAGCTTCAAGCATCTAAAACCGAAGGAGCTTGAGTTCGAACTGAATGTGATAAGTTTAAGAGACATGGGACAAAAGTGTGCACCTCAGTTGCTGGAAAAAATGCATTATACTAATATAAGTTCGACTTATATTGTTAATGAGTTTACTCCAAGCAACAAAATCTTTAAAAAGAAATAACCTTCAAGTAGCGCAAAATCATTACATTGGGGTGACGATGACTGTAAGTGATTTAGAACCGGTAATTGAGTTTTCAATTTCCCATTGAAACACAAGCTCCTTTTATCGATCCACTACGAGGCACATGGAATACTTCGAAGTATGTTTTTAAGGGGAGGAATGTAACAAATCATTCCTGCCGATAGAGCGCGTGCACCCGCGACCCATTGTGTTTAACGTTTCCATCTCGTGGCTATTAAGCGGTAATACGCGGAGACCCATAATCCGAAAGATAGAGGAAAGTGAAGGCAGCTATCAGGGAAGAAACCTCCCTATAATCCACTATTAAGGATAAACGGAGCTGTCACGCTACTCAGCAATTGTAGAGTGGAATTTGCCGATGTGGGCATTGCCTCTTCTTCCCCATAATAATAATACTAACACTCTCAATTTCAGAGCAGAAAAACAGAAAAAATTTAACACTCCAACAAAAAACAATTTTTTTTTTTTTTTTTTTACATTTCACAATGCATAAAATCCAAAAACGGAATTTAAAAAAACTGAAAAATTATTCACAGAGATTTTTAATTTCTTTGTTAGAATAGCCCTTCTACGTAAATCACTCATCTGAGGATATTTGACATAGGCTGTGGCACGTCATCTAAACTCGGTATCTTCCGCCTCCTTATCTTGTAATTGGGTTCTAACTGCCAAAAATAGAATTTCAGGAAGGAGATCAATTTAGAACGAAATTTGCACAAGGGATTGATGATACAATCGGTAAACATTGTAAAAACCCACTCTTATAGAACAAACCCATAAATCATGATATTCGAAAAAGCTGAATCACAACCTAAGAAATTAAGGTTGTTCTAACTTTTGATATATCTATGTTGATAACGATGGTACCGTACATTATCTTACCTACAGGCAGGTTTAGGATTCATAAGGAATAATTGCTAGGGGAGGGACATAATCATCCCATCTACATAAATTACAAGTACGCCAAAAAGCATTGTAACAATGACGTTATCTTTACCTCCTCTGACTCCATCTGCTAATGCATTTATTATTGGTAAGCTGTTCATTATAAGGCAATTAAATGTTAGAAATTTACTCCTGCAAATTCCATAAGTGTCTACAAATGATAGGTTCACAACAAAATCCAATGTATACCACAAGGTGTGTAGTCGCAGGAAACCTGATAGCATCTAGGCCGAGATTAACAATCTACAATTTCGTCATTTACGTTATCCACACCTAATGACAAGTTCCAAAAAAACAAATTTTAACCAAGCTTGTAGGAAGAGGGGTAGTGGGATATGAACATGGGTTAAGCAGTACTTACGTGCAGTGATTGTTTAGAAATTATTTTAAAATTGTAAATTATAAGGACATCCTAGCCATAACATTACATAACAATAGTGCCGTATCTAATGTAATACAAATGCGCTTAAAGGAAGAGGGGTAGTGGGATATGAACATGGGTTCAGCAAAACTTACGTAGCAGTGATTGTTTAAAATTATTTTAAAATTGTAAATTATAAAAAGTCATCCTAGCCATAACATTACATAACAATAGTACCGTACTAATGTATGCATAATGCATTATTGGTAGACGTGTAAGTAAGAATTTTAAATGCCAAAATGCCCTTAAGTTTAGTCAATGAGTGAATCGCCAATACAAAGCGAACAACATTATTGAGAAAGTAAAATAAAACCGAGTAGCCCATGTTCCAAATAGTATCATCACCGTGTATACATCTGTATCAATTTTGTTTGACTGAATAAATTAACCATCTATCTACAAAATGGAGCAGTCACCACCTGCTGAATATCTAGTTACTGAATGGTAACTACTGTGCGGTTTGTGACTATTAGGGGTAGTTACTGCTTGTTTGAAACGATTAGCCTGTACCACTCAGAGCAAAAGCTTCAGGCATATGCATAGGAGTAGTGGTTTTAAGATATGAAACGGGGATAGTTTCCCTCCTTTTGTTATCGACCACAGTATTTATGGGTTGTTGTTACTACATTTCATTATTATAAGACCTAATTTGGATCATCTCTATTTTGGTTTATTATTTTCTAACAACAAACCTTAACAATCGACCAATAAAAATTCTAACCCCCTCAAAATTTGAAGTTTTAAGAGGCGCTGAATCCTAAAATCGAAAAATCCATTCTTCAGTTGCATTGTGGTTCAAACCCTCTCAAACCGGGCCAAAATACTAAAAGTGGTCCGAAAAACAACGATGTTGGTTTTTTTTTACGCAACGAAGTCCATATTGAGTTGTAGTTTGTCAGTTGTTGTATTTCTGGGTCTTAAAGGTCCCCTACTCGATCAATAATAATTACAGATAATGACATTACTACTTCATTCCTTTTCTTCATTTCATTCTAACCTTAGACCGTCAGTAATAATGTGATTATTTAATTCGGTAACGTGTCTCAAGCTTAACGTTTTGTCTGTATTTAATAATGGATAATCGCACAGTAACTTGTGCGGCAAGCATTATCGCGTTAGTTGCTAAACAAAGAGTGAATCGTTGACAGTGGATGAAGAAGTGAGCAGTATTCTCATCTTGTCTTGCTGAGAGAAATCAGGGCAGAAGAGTCTGAACATTTCTGGAACTATTTTCGAATGGAGGGAAGTTGTTTCGACAAGCTACTAGAATTGGTAACTCCTTAGTTATTGAGACAAACTATCATGAGGTAGACTGTAACCGTCAAGGGAGTCTAGCTGTCACGTTAAGGTACCTGGCAACTGGGAGGAACTTCGAAGATTTAAAATTGTCAGCGATGATGCCGCCATCATCAATAATTATTAGCATTGCTGTAACAGAAACATGAGAAGCGCTTATCCAAGTGCCGCAAAACTACATGGAAATAAGCCAAGCCTATTACTTCGAGTGAACGGGTACGAGATGTAATCATTGTCCTGAGGAATCCCTTCGCAGGTTTCAATGAAAGACCGTAGAAGATCTTCATTTTCACCGGTTACTCCCACGTTCTCTTCTGATATTTCATCATTACCCTCCATCGTTCACAGGTGATCACTGTGGCGCACTTGTTCATCAGAGTAATGACGGTGAACTGATGTCAACCACCCTACACTATCAGTAATAATGACAGTATCCCCTCCCCTCCCAAGTAATGACGCCTAAATATCAGAAAATCCGGATCTCCATCATTCCAGCCTGTCGTTCCATCATTACCAACCCTAGACGATCAGTATTACTGTCATTCTGATAAGGTATTGACATTATTATTGAACGTGTAGGGGCCGCTTTATTGAGGCCATTTCCTACCTGAATCGTACGATTAATCGATCGAATTTCACCTGTAATACTAACGGGTGTTATCCTCGTACGTTGATCGATGATCTTTTTAAGATATATTAGGAAGACGGAGGAGGGAAATAAGAGGAAGAAACGAGAGAAACCCTTAAGGTTCACTCTGAAAATGAATGATGTTTTCTTCAATTTGTGCTAAAACTGATGGGGGGACGTTCGGGGACCCAATTATTTTTTGATGATAGAAGATACCTATATCAATACCTTGAACCAAGAACGAAGGTGGCAATTAGTGGCAATATGTGCGTGTATCGTGTATGTATTGACAAATCAACGGAAAACAACATAGCCGAGAAGAGGCGTAAATGTTGATTTAAAAAATCAGGGTGCTTCTGTCATCGTAGGTATGTGACTATTTCAGGCATTATGCCCCAGGGAGAAAACACAACACATGGAATGCACCACACGAGTAAGTGACTCGATAATTTTCAAGAGGTAGAGAGACTTGGAGTTAGAGAGTCTCTTTACTCGATAGTATGTAGATGTAGGGGGAAAACTCTGAGGGCGGGGTTTTTGAGCTCCGAGCACGGAAGCCTGCCGGCTTATTGTCCTGAGAGTTTTTCATTTAATCAAAAAGACTCAGCGCCTGGTAAGGGGTGTGAAGCCCTTGATCAATTGTTTGCTTTGAATAGAATTCATTGGGGTTTGCACCCTTAAGAGTTCAAATCTGCGATGGTTGAGTGCAGGGCAATCAATAATGCCCGTCTCGTCGGTCTTCTCACATAGTCCACACAGTGATGAAGTTTGTGTGTGTGACCCTTATGGGTGTGGATGAAATCGTAAAAGTACGAAGCCGGTTACTAGGCTGACTATTATTTTTTGTTCCCTACAGTTTTACTAGATATGATCATCGCCTTGTTTCGACCGGGGCATTGAATGCCCAATACATCGGTCAAACAATCCCTACCTTGGCGCGGTCGAATGTACTAAGTCTTGTTTCGAAATTTTGGACAGATTTTGAGCCATTTTGAACTACACTGTGCCGTCAGAGGCTTTTATCCGAAACTGCAGGACCAAAGTTGATGAAATTTGGCTCAAACTTTAACCATCGATCCGGAATGTGCCACTAATCTCGGCGTCATGTCCAATCAACCCTAAGTGATCGTATTTTAGAGTTATATTACTGAAAAATCGAAATCTCAAAAACTTCAGGGTAAATTGGGTAATTTTTGTATGATTTAAGAAAATGGTTCCTTGGGGCCCACTCGCCTTGCTTTAGGACTATCCGTTAACTACCATTTGGACAAATTGGGAGAGTTTTCTCCAATGCAAGACTGACGTCAAGTATGCTCGAAGTGAACACCTTACACGAAGTTAAATTCCTCAGCAAAGTAAACAGGTACTTTCATTGTCAGGTTTTTTAATAACATCGTAGTTGTAGCCTGTTCAAATATTTGTTTTTATTTTAAACCAACCTAGGTTATAATATGGTCTGAAGGTTTTCGGCAATGATGTATAGTTTTTTAAAAGGGCAACGATAGAAAAAAAGAGATTTCTCCGAAACAACTGGACCAAAATTAGGTTTGGATAAAAAATAATCGGGCCTATAACTTGGACACTCGTTTTATTGTAATTATCTGTAGTAAATCGCATACGAGGGCTATTTTATAAAGAAACGATAAACCTTAACAGTAAATAAGCAATCATTCGTTTTTCGTGTTTGATGAGCTCATTCTTCATAAGTTTTGTTCATTTGCGAAGACTGACAGGGGTCTGTTGTGAAGTTCGGGGCTTTCTTACACTAGAAAATTTGAAAAAATTCTACTATGCACTGGTTCATTCTATATTGTCTTATGGTGTGGCCGCGTGGGGAGGTGCGAGTGGTATCACCATGCAACCTCTCATTGTAGCCCAAAAAAGTCTTCTTAAAATCCTACTTAAAAGGCACAAGCGCTTCCCGACTACCAAGCTATTTGAACTTTTTGGCGTCCCGACTCTCGAAACAGCGTGCAAAACAATCACTCTTATTGAAACTTATAAGCGTATGAGGGCTGGTGCTTACGAATTTTGTATTTCGAACACCCGTGGAAGAGGGAATATTAAAATTCCATTTCGTTTAACCTCAGCAGGTCAGACTACATGTTTGTATCGGGGTGCGAAGCTTTTTAATTGACTTCCTTACAGGTTAGAGAGCTGTCGTCCTTAAGTAAATTCAAATTAGCAGTAAAAAAATTGTATTCTTCAATTAGTTTTTCTTCTCTGGTTAAGTAGTTTAGACCTATATATAATATATATAGGTAAGGTAACGGCACCGGTAGTGGCCACTGCTCCAGTAGTGGCCATTTTAAAGTTTATATTTGAGAAATAAGGATTCCCGGTCTCCTAATGGCTTCAAACTTGCAGGAGGTACAGCTCATGTCATCTTGTAGTCAGAGGTTGAACTAGGAGTGCGCAGAGCACGATTTCATTGGAAATTGTGGTAAACTTCTCAATATGACCGTCCCTAGTTTCCTCGTTTGTTGGGCTGTATCCTAGAGCTCCTACTGGATAGAATCAATTTAGTTCATCTGGTATTGAATTTAATGATATTAAACACGTAAGGAGGGCAAAATGTCAAGTGGCCACTACTGAGACATGCACGTGGCCACTACTGGAAATTTCGTAATTTGATGTGGCCACTACTAGATCAAAATAAAGGTGTGAGAAAAAATTAATAAAAAATAGAAAAAATTGTTCTTTTGATAGTTTTAGGCAATGGATATGTTAGGGAAGAGTCGGGCTATATTCTAAATGAGTCCTGAAGAAAGTCAGTACTACTGTTGGCCCACAATTGTCAAAACTAAAGAAAAAAATTATTAACTGTGGCCACTACCGGTACCGTTACCTTATGTATATTTTTTTTGTTTACACTATTATCAATTTGTAGCCATGTCGAATGATTGTACTTTCAAACACGAAGATGAACTCCTCCCCCAACCACGAGGTTTCCTTACATGGGGGAGTATCATTCAAATGTAAGGAATGTGCTACCTATGTATTCAAAATAAACGAATGATTAAAAAAAAAATTTATTGGGGGACCATTGTTCCGTTTTCGTTTCAATCGTGCGGGCCAAATACTGAAAAATTGGGTTCCGTTCGAAGTTGATGGAGAATGATCAACTCGGTTTTGAATAATAGAGCATTTAGCCCAAATCATCTCCCCAACAACGAAGTGTCAGATACGAGAAAGAATAAATTATAATTCGGAGGAAACGAGTGGAGGCAGGAGTCCTCTGAAATCATAACAGATAACAAGGGATGGAAATAAGTAGGGTCATTTATCACCGAAATTACCTCCCGACCACCGCGCCGAGAAGCCGATAAATATAAACCGAAATTGATTAGAGCGGACGCTGCAATCGAGGGGAAGAGGTTGGGGTGCAGGGGTGGGGAGGTTGTACAGATCGGCTACAGGGTTGGTGATTGGTATCGTCTCTTGTAAACCAGCTTAGCACCCTCCTCCGCAGCCCGCCATTAGCTCCCGACTCTTTTCATCCTTAAACGACCACGGGCTCCGCCCAGCTTTTGGGGCAGTTTTCATAATAAATCCTTCGGATGCAGGGAAGGTTTTTCCTCTTCCAGCGGGTTATCGCGGTTTTGAGGCTGAGAGCCAGGAGAAACTTCCTCCTCTTGGCAGGAACCGCAGCACCAAGTTCGGCATCAATAACAGATTGGAGGGGGGGGGGGGGGGTTGAAATAAAATTAACTCCGAAATATGGCGTCAACACGGCCCCACACATAGCAAAACACAAAACTCCGTAAACCAGAACGATGTATCCCTTCGCATTTTGCGACGCTGAATCCAAATCTGAGGTCCGAAAAAAAGTACACCGTCGAATACAATTTGCAGGGGCAAGATCAACCCCCTAGTGCGCATCAAATGACGGGTGTCAGTAGAAATTCTGAGACACGAAGAAAAGGCCTACAACCTCTGGGGTGACATTATTTTCGCTCTTGGATAGGGAAGGTCAACTGGGACAAAAGAGAATTACCATAAATCTGCTTTAGCCGTCTCACATCTGCAAGTAGCAGCATCCAAGCTCAAATATTCCTGATTGAGGAAGAACGATTTTCACCCCATGTGGGGGTTGGGTTGGGTAATATACTCATGCAAACACATAAAACACAATTCTCAAATAATAGCAATCCCAGAGGTTGTATGCCGCGCCTTCATGTCTCAGAATCTCGGAATAGTATGAAGGGTGGTTAGTTTTGAACCAGATTCTCTGCTTGGTAAACTAAACACCTAGAAGCTGAAATATCTCGTTTCCCTTGCTCCGACTGAAGAGTACAGACATCTGTCACTTGCACTCCCTAGGAATTTCACCTCACAGAGTATAGGTTTTACCCTTTTTTTCGGACCTTGATTTTAATTCAGCGTATCAAAATCCGTAGGAATATACCATTCTGGTCCCCATAAATGTAATATTTCTATTAATTTATTTGTTAATGGTTATCATGCGAATGATGTACTTCAGATACGGTCTTGACTCTTTGTTCCCTTCTGAGGATTATGTCTTACCCTACAACGATTTGTCAGCCTATCTCAGTCTTCCAACGCTAACTTCAAGGAGAATACTAAGTGACCTTGCCTTCCTCTACAATTTCTTACAAAACAAGGTGGACTCCCCAACCTTTCTTTTATCGCTCTCTTTCCGGGTGCCATGCCGCACAACTCGTTGTGGAGACCTCTTCCAAGTTCCTCTCCTGCGTACAAACTACGTTTAACTCCCCCACACCCCGGATAATGAGGTTGGCAAATATATACCTCCGGGATATTGATATCTTTAATGTTTCTCGGGCTAGATTAATTAAGGACGTAATGAACATTATCAGTGGAGAGTTATGATATCATTGACCTACTAATGAATGTACGTGCGAATATCTTTATCTTTTTGTTATAATTATGTAATTGGGCATTGCCCGTGTATTAAAATAAAATAAAATAAAATATTTAGCACTTGCTTGTGATTTCAAAATAATTCCCACTATGGGACGATTAATAATCTATTAATCCTCTCGCTACAGCGTTGAGTACAATAACTTGTGCTTGGGTGTGCAACAAGGGTAAAAATTCTTTTAAATTCTAGTGTCTTTCGATTACTATTACGTTCATTGTCAAATTCAAAGACGGATTTTCGGCGAGATCTAAATTAGTGTTTTTGCTTTTGCCGTAATTCTGTCAGTGCAGTAAACAATTTTATGCGTCCAAAGTTTTGGTAAAATATTAATATTTTATGGGCATATTCGTACAATTTTCGCGAAGGTAGCTAAGCATGAATGCATGAAATGTTATTTTTGCTATAGACTAGCAATTTATAACTACGATATAAATTGGTCCCAAACTCTAACCTACGTTTCCTCACAAAGTAACAATATTCGTAAATTTCAAGAAATCATGTTCTTTTCCGATATACAATAACCACCTTTGTTCAAGCAAAACTGAATCAAATATAAATTCCTGCCTCCCCCGTACACCCCTCGAGTCCCGAAAGAAGAGGATAGGAGGTGGAAACTCCAATATTCCTTTATATCGTTCGACCAGATGTAGTTCTTGCTAGAGATGGGCAGATCGAAGAAAAAGATCGATCTCTGGAGATCGATTAATCTAAAATTTTCGATAAGTTGTAATGAAAATACTAATAAGAATAGGTGATCAACGACCATACGATACATCCGCTGATTAGGTTAAAGCGGACACAGTGAACACGAGCTCAGTAAAACGCCGCTAATACACAAGGTGGTAAGAATTTCCTGCCAACAGCTGTACGGTTGATCGGACCCCTTGCCACTCCAACCTCGTCCCTGAGGTTTCTTTAAGTGATTGAAAGGTTCACCAAAATTTAGATTTAATTATTTAATTCTACCTAAATATTGCAATATTGTTGTTCAGAAGGAGAAATTCAAAAATTCGTCTTGCGCAAAACGGTATAGATCGAAATTGGAGTTCGAGGAGAAAAGATCGGGTTGGAAAGTCTGATAACCATAGAAAAACGCAAATTCATTCACTGAGTTATTATTCAATTTCGTTCATTTGGCTTGCATTCATGATTTGAATTTCTACTAAGCTTTGGAGATGTTTCACAGGAGATTGAATGATTATTGAATAGGCACACAAATATGATCAACTGATCAATCCAAAAGGTAACTTTGGTTTTGGAGAACCGATTTACGCGCTCAATGGATATCTCCTGAAATTCAATAATTGCTCTATCAAAACACGCACACTCCAAAGCTTAGTAAAAATTCAAATCATGAATGCAAGCCAATTGAATAATAAACCCCAGTGAAAGAATTTGCAGTTTTTGCAGAATTTTATTTAAATGGTATGGAATATTCAGTAATGTATCAATGCCTGCGATACGTCGTAAGAAATTAGGTGTGTCTATTGGACGCTAGACGCGATTGAACTATTCTAGAATATATTCAGCTGATATTCTAGTATTTGGATGGATTAAACCCGTCTTGTTGAAGTTTTCACTTCTATCGTGTGGTCTGAAGCACACACTCATTCTTATCTTTTTGGTTCAACGTATGTTTCCAAACAAACCTTTTCAAAAATGAAACATGCCAAATCCAAATACGAGCGATACTTTCAGAAGAACACTTAAAAAATTTGCTTATGATAGGAACAACTAACTTTGGTCCTAAAGACATTGTAAGCAAAAAACAATTGCACTAATCACATTAGTTATTGTTTGTTTCTCAGTAGTTGGTACATATTTTAGTAGTTTACTCCAACCTACTGGGCAATCCGCGTTATCGGCTGATGTGTGCTTACAAAAAAAATTGCCACAGAGGCTTGATTAGAGAATCGGTACTTTAGGACAAATTGGACGACCATTGATATTGATTTCAAAAAATATTAAAAACCACATTCCATCGGTCGCTATCTTCAGATTTCATTAAAAAATTGTGCATAAAGTGACAAAATTGATAGTAAATTACAAATAACTTACCTCAATATCAGTTTCTTTAAATTGTAATCGCGCAAGACATGCAGGAGACAGAATATTCTTTACTGCACAACACGCACATTTCTTCTTTGCAATATTCAAATTCCGGTTCGCGTTTTCGGTTATGCGTAGCCCTGAAGTATCAACCAACGAACCATGAATATAAACAACACTATTAACGAAAACAGAATATGAGGAGTAAAGAAAGAGAAGTAGCGAAGTGAAGCAACCAGTAGTCAAACAAAAACGGGAATCGAACGAAATTAGAAACGGTTTTGGTTCCTTTATCACTGTCGTCTCGTTATCACCAACAGTTTCCGGGTTAATACCTTCTTCGTGTCGTTTAAGCTTTAAATCGACGTTGTATGGAAACTGTGTGAATCTATGTTTACTGATAACAGTGTGAAACCCGTTTCTTTTAAATTAATCTTCAAATCTTTTTTTTTTATTAACAAATACATTTTTGTGCATAGCACTTTCTAGTAGGATAACAATAATCGACATATAACAAACAACGTGTATAATGGCTAAATACAAGGTTATGTTCATTAACTACCTAGTAGGGAACATAATATGTTGAGTACAAAACCAGCTGTACTGAAATATTACTGATTTGGCTCAGAGTGTATGAAGAAAAAGAAAAAAAAACGTCTGCCAAGTGGGTGTGGCACATAGCTTCCTCGTATCCATAACATGACTGTATAGATCATTGAAAATTATTATTGACTAAAGAACTTCGTTCAATTAGGCGAAGTAAATATTGAATTAGGGTAAATTTATTGTTATGCAGAGAAAATAACCTAAAAGTCCTATCAATCATAACTTTGAACAAACTATAAAATATACCTAAAAAGTCCTAACAATCCCTGAAAATTTCATCGAAATCGGTCAAGAACTCCCGGAGTTATGCGCGTAACAAAGATTTCACGTTTGCGCATGCGCAGAGGCCACTATTGATCCGGGGGTCATGGAACTCATAGGAGACCATCTACACATCAAACCGAACAATCCCTGAAAATTTCATTAAAATTGGTCAAGAACTCCCGGAGTTATGCGCGTAACAAAGATTTCACGTTTGCGCATGCGCAGAGGCCACTATTGATCCGGGGGTCATGAAACTCATAGGGGACCATCTACACATCAAACCGAACAATCCCTGAAAATTTCATCGAAATCGGCCAACAACTCCCAAAGTTATGCGCGTAACAAAGATTTCACGTTTGCGCAGCGCAGAGGAGACCATCTACATGCGCGGAACTATTGATCCGGGGGTCATGAAACTCATAGGGGACCATCTACACATCAAACCGAACAATCCCTGAAAATTTCATCGAAATTGGTCAAGAACTGAAAAGTTATGCGCGTAACAAAGATTTCGAATTTGCGCATGCGCAGGGGCTACTATTGAACCGGGGGTCATGAAACTCATATGGGACCATCTACACATCAAACCGAACAATCCCTGAAAATTTCATCGAAATTGGTCAAGAACTCTCGGAGTTATGCGCGTAACAAGGATTTCACGTTTGCGCATGCGCAGAGGCTACTATTGATCCGGGGGTCATGAAACCTATAGGGGACATCTACACCCCAACCCGAAAATCCCTGAATATCAAATCGGACAAAACTGGTACAAGGGTTTGCACAGAAAACAACAGACAAAATAAATTAACTTCAAGTAAATAAATTAATTTATAAAATAAAATGGTACTCACAGCAATATCTAATAAGAAAAGGCATCAAAACAAATGTAAAAACTTCCTGCCCACCAATAAATAAGTTCTAAGAACTTGTGCTTATTGGTGGAGCTGCTACCAACTCACCCTATGCCCAAAATCACCAGAAAGAGAACCAACCAAAAAATAGGAAAGGAAAAATCAAAAGACTGCTAAACAAAAAAAATACAATGAAAATCAACTTACTAGGAGCAGATAATAATATGCAAATGCTGTCTAAACTCAAGTATGCTACGGAATAGACACATGTTGATTTTATGATGGTAAATCAAATTCAGCGCTACATTATACGCGGTACGCTTGTATGATTCCGTATTACAGAGTGGAAGCTTAACATTAGATTGTCTAGAAGTTCTTAAATCTGAGGCTACACAGATGTCATCGACACGGATTCCCGTTTTAAATACATGAATACACGACTCCATCTGGAAAATTTGAGCTATGTTCATAACATCGAAGGTCTTATAAAGAGCCACTGTAGAGAATCTAGGATGCTTCCTCAAGATAATCTTAATTATAGTATTCTGGACAACCTGGACCTTATTCAGTAGGGTGCGAACTGCACCCCCCCAAACCAAAATACCATACTTAATAATAGAGAATGCTAGGCCATAATAGATTGTTCTCAATTGATTCCTGGTTAAAAAATTCCTTATTTCCTTGAAAGCATAAAAAAGCTTCCTCAACCTAGAAATGAGATTGGAAATATGAACATCAAATTTCAATTTTTGGTCAAAAGTAACTCCCAAATACTTACAAGAAGTTGAGAATGGGAATGCGACGCAAGAACAAGACCCATTGAAACAAGCAATACTATTATGAAATTTTAAACTATTATTCGACGGAAAATTCTTATTACCTAGAGAAAATCTCACAACTGAAGTTTTTTGCACATTGAGACTTAAATGGTTCACATTCATCCAGGCTTTTATCAAAAAAATATTATAATCCATTTTATCAATTAAATCACCATAGTTATTATCGAAGAAAACAATAGCCGTATCGTCAGCGAAACCAAATATACTTCCTTCTAGCGTCATGTCCAATAATTCGTTTATGTACAGCAAAAACAAAACAGGACCCAAAACAGTTCCCCAGGGTACACCACAGGATAGACTCAATTCGCCACTCAGAGAATTTCCAACTCTAACAGCCTGAATCCGGTTTTCCAAGTAAGATCTAAACAAATCCAAGGGACCACGTATACCATATTTATATAATTTGTCTAGCAACAACACATGATCAACTGATGTCAATAAGCAGTTTGTTTTCAATGCTTAGATTTTTTGTTTAGAAGAAAGGCTTACTGATTCTGTGACGGATCCTCGATGCGATATCACTTACATCGTTTTTCCACGACAGTCGTTGGTCTATGGTCATACCCAGGTACTTGACATGGGGTTTCAGTTCGAGCACTGAGCTGTATTTTCGTTTTTGGTGAAGAGAGATAAGCTTGATTTCAAAGGATTAATTTTGATCCGCCATTTTTTTGCCCACATCTCCACGTCATTAGCAATATTTTGGATCCGACCGGTGAGGAAGCATCTGCTAAAAATCTTCAAATCTGCAGTTCCGTAAAACAACGATTCACTTTAATCACGATTAGGGATTGTTGGGAAAACCGCAACTAAATCCATTTAACCAGGACGTATATTTGTAATTGGCTATTTGCGTACCTATGTATACTCAACTCACTAGAGAAATAGTTAATGTCGGGCTGCATTTTGGTTTATTATTCAATAATAACCATTGTATTCGCTCTTGAAAAAAAAATTCTAACCCCCCCTGAAAATTTCATGGTTTACGTTTCAAAGGGTGTAGAATCCGAATTTGCCGTACGCCGTACGCACGATTTCTCCCAAACGGCTAGAGCAAAATATCTGAAATTTTCAGGAAAAATCAATATTGGTCCGACAACGCCCCAATTCTTTAGCCAGCACTCTCACTTAATTTAAAGTGCCCTTTAAGGGTTGTCAAAGTTTTGTAAAATCCCTAAAAACCTCAAAAAAGTCGAAGCGGTATGAATTTGGACTCTTTTCGAAGAACTTTTCATGAGGAATCGAATGAGCCCTCCCCCAGGTCCGTAGCTCAAACCATTCCCGATATACGGCCCGATTTATGGTGCCAACATTTGCGTTTTTTTTTTTTTTTTTTTTTTTTTTATCTTGTAGAGAAAAGTTGCAGTATATTGTCTATGTTTTCATCGCAGTAACCTAATGATGTAGTGATGTAGTAATGTGGATACTGGGTTGAAGCATTCTGATATGTATGAAAAGCTGCAAATTCTTTCACAGGGGTTTGGGTTTATTATTGTGATAGCAGTAACCCCTGGAGTGAACTTCCAAAAGGCTTTGTAGCCGATACACGGGTTGAAGCATTCTGATATGCATGAAACGCAGGAGGCACACAAATATGATCAACTGAACAATCCAAATAGGTATTTTGGTTGAGAACAGATTTACGTGCTCTATGCATATCTCCTGAAATTCAATAATCGCTCTATCACCTGTGAAACACGCACACTCCAAAGCTTAGTAGAAATTCAAATCATGAACGCAAGCCAATTGAATAATAAACCCCAGTGAAAGAATTTGCAGCGTTTTTAAACATAATTTACTTGTTGTCAGGGCCTAGGGTGACGTCGTTAAGCTATATATATTAATAAATAAACCTTCATATAAAAGTTTGCACCATTGTTACAAAGAATTGACAATGCTGATGCCCAAAATCCACTCTCTTTCAACGTTCAGCACAACAGCTGGAGACCAGTTACACTGCCCATCCGACTTGGCAGACGTTCACTTGTTCGATACTCCAATTTGCCGCTCATCATTTCCGTTCCTTGACGTCGGGAAAAACGAAAATCATTCCGCGATCCCCCGTCGCTCTCTTGAAATCACCGAGGAAACTTTCTCAGCTCCGTTATATTCCACAACAACGTCCCCTTCGAGAGGAAACGCCTCATCCAAAAAGAACGAAAAGTTACTTGACCCGTTTTCACAACTCCAGCGACGAGTTGAGTAGATGTCAGCCGATTTGAGTTCATATTGTATTTTCAAGAAGGCCATCTCCGCGGGCTGGAACTTGCGAAGGAGAACGCGCGAGCAACGAGATCTAAATAGCAAACTTTCCAATGGCGTTTCAACAAGGAGTCAGCGCGAACGGGCCTGTAGCGGGTCGTCCCTACAAAAAGCTTCCTTTTTCTCTTCCGGAACGCAGTTTCCTTTCAACAATTTCCGTTGTTCCGTTGAACCCTTCGAGCTCAGCCTCTGCGTTCGAGTCCGCCATTAAACGATTTTCAACCAATTAGTTTGAAGCGTTTTGTTCGGTCTTATTCGAGCAAAAAGTTACTTAAAACTATCCCCGCCCGCTTTCCCGAAGATAAAGACCCGTTTGAGGCCATTACCGAAGTGGAAATTCTGGAGTTTATCCGCGTCAATAAATTAAACCATTGTAATCAATATACCGAGCCCGGTTCCAAGCATGACCTTACAGCTTTTAAGGGGCAACAAATTGGGCTGCAATTTCATTTGAACGTGCAAGAAAAAAATGATAATCTATGATAATCGCATCACATCGTTTCATCTTTTAATTCTAAAACCGTTTATTAACATAATTGCTTAATATAGACAAGGAAAGTGTTTTAAACTTCTAAAACGAAAAATGAGTTATGCAATCAACAAAATTCAAGTGTACCTATTTAGCAGTTAATGATCTCCATAACATAAAAAATAATTAATTAGCGCTGAAGTCTGCATGATTATATAAAATAAAAGCACCTTTCTTTTGACCCATCCTTTTTATTTCAACGTGGATGCTTTTTTGTTTATTACGATCAAGAAAAGTTATTTTTTTCTCCCTTCGGCGCCAATTTTAAGTCACATTAAACTGGAAAACGAAAAAAAGGATCGGTCAGTTTGTCTGTCTGATTTTCTCCTATGAACTGAGAAAATCGAGACAATCGAAGCAATAGTTCCAAAGAAAATGAAGAATTGATTCTGAAACAAGTGGGTGTGGCACATAGCTTCCTCGCATCCATAACATGACTGTATAGATCATTGAAAATTATTATTGACTAAAGCTACATCAGTCCGAACAATCCCTGAAAATTTCATCGAAATCAGTCATGAACTCCCGGAGTTATGCGTGTAACAAGGATTTCACATTTGCGGATGCGCAGAGGCTACTATTGATCCGGGGGTCATGAAACTTATAGGAGACTATCTACACATCAAACCGAACAATCCCTGAACATTTCATCGAAATTGGTCAAGAACTCCCGGAGTTATGCGCTTAACAAGGATTTCACGTTTGCGCATGCGCAGAAACTACTATTGATCCGGGGGTCATGAAACTTGTAGGGGACTATCTACACATCAAACCGAACAATCCCTGAACATTCCATCGAAATTGGTCAAGAACTCCCGGAGTTAAGCGCTTAACAAGGATTTCAAGTTTGCGCATACGCAGAGACTACTATTGATTCGGGGGTCATGAAACGTATACGGGACCATCTACACCCCAACCCGCACAATCCATGAAAATTTCATCGAAATCGGACTATAACTTCGTGTAGTTTTGCCCGTAACAAGGATTTGTTGACAGACAGACAGACACGGAACCAAAATAGTGCAGAAAGGTCTAAAACGCAATATGCGAGTGGAATTTTTGATTTTGGAGACAAAAAAATTTTCACATTCCGAAAGTGAAAACAATGCTTCCGGTACCTTGGTAGACTCGGAAGCAAAATGCAGTTCTGCAGAAGAGCAATTTGAAATTTGAGGCGGCCAGCGTGCGACCTCAGTTACTCAACACTGTCGATTCATCGTGGTCGTTCTGTATTTGGCTCTCTGATT
Organism: Creontiades dilutus; assembly: GCA_031894815.1. Classification (NCBI taxonomy): domain Eukaryota; kingdom Metazoa; phylum Arthropoda; class Insecta; order Hemiptera; family Miridae; genus Creontiades; species Creontiades dilutus. The sequence goes on along the minus strand of JAVIWC010000472.1, from coordinate 1,760,196 downwards.
TCGAACGAATCAATTACAACGAGATATGCCTTCGTTCGATTTGTTTGTTTTCATATCTCGATCAAGCAGATCGATTGCGTTTGCAGCAACGCATAGGGTAAAACCGCCTATTGCTGCCACTATTCCTAATGTTGACAATTCAACTTCAAAACGGAAAAAATGAGGTAGTAAGGCACTGTACACACTCGAAAGTGGCGTAATTTTACAGATAACAATGTAAGTATTGAGGTTGACCCACTCGATTGGTTATAATAACGTTGTACAAATTGTCCGTGTGATGGGAAACTGATGACAGCTGTATCAGCCAATATCAAATGTCTGGTGCTAGTGAGATAAGTCGACAAATTAAGACTTTTCAAGTAACTTTTTGCGGGTAAAAACGCTGCAAATTCTTTCACTGGGTTTATTATTCAATTGGCTTGCGTTCATGATTTGAATTTATACTAAGCTTTGGAGTGTGCGTGTTTCACAGGTGATAGAGCGATTATTGAATTTCAGAGATATGCATAGAGCACGTACACCAAAACACCTATTTGGATTGATCAGTTGATCATATTTGTGTGCCTCCTCTAATCAGTCTAGGCTACATCGTTTAAATTTGGATTTGGGGAAGTTTTAAGGCAATACGAGTGCTAAAGGACTTGATAAATTATAGATGTCTTTATTGTGGGGGGGGGGGGGGTATTGAGGTTCAATAAAAACGCTGCAACTGGGGTTTATTATTCAATTGGCTTGCGTTCATGATTTGAATTTCTACTAAGCTTTGGAGTGTGCGTGTTTCACAAGAAGGAGCGATTATTGAATTTCAGGAGGCACACAAATATGATCAACTGATCAATCCAAATAGGTGTTTTGGTTGAGAACAGATTTAACTCCTGAAATCTCCTGAAATTCAATAATCGCTCTATCACCTGTAAAACACGATTTTTGACAGAGAACTCGGTGTTTGAACGTGGAAAAACGTTAATTTTTCAAACGAAATCAGCGTTTTGACATGAAATAATGCCTGTGTTGTTGGATGAAAATGATGAGACGAAGGGGAAATAACCAAGTAATTTTTCTCGCTGAATCGAATGAAAACATTTCCAAGACTCTCCAAATTATTAAAATCACGTTTTTAACGTTTCATTTTGTTTAAGTTATCTTATCAGAATCTTTGAAATTTTCGTACTGTAAGTTTTTGGAACATCATTCAAGTGAAAATCATTGAAAATACACAACGAAGGCAATAGCAACGAAGAACGGTAAATCTCGACAGAAGCGGGTTAACCTACAAAGTGTCCGCCGTTAACGTTACAAAGTGTAACGTAAACGAATGTTAAGGGGATTGCGCGGCGAATAAGCGATTTGAAAGTCACACCACGCGGCACGAGGGTTTGCCGCGACAAACTCAACTAGCGCGGTACCGTGATTTTACGTATGACAATTCTATAGAACAGCGTAGTTTGATCGCTTATAGAACAGATCGCTTATAGAACAGATCGCGTTGGTGGCCCGCTCGCTCGCGTTCGTTTTTCACATATGACCCTGACGCGTCTGCGGCTGGCGACTTCTTCATGTAGGTGCATACATACACAGGCGCGCCGCGCTGTGGGAGAGTTTTCTCTCAAGAGGCGCGCCGCGCTGTGGGAGAGTTTTCTCTCAATTGGCGCGGCGCGGCAGGCGCCCAGCGCCCCTGTACCTATACTATTGCCCATATATGAGCCACCCGGACCGCAGGGACGAAAACCCCTTCCCCGCCATCAGGTGGCAACACCACAGCGGACCCTTTAACTCCGCCGACTATCCCTCATTAGCACCAGTAAAGCCCCTTTCAATCTCCCCCTCTTGACGCAAGACGTTTTAGTTGTTTTTGTTGAAAAATGTAATTTTTTGTAAGATTCAAAATGTTCTCATCGTTCTGAGGAAAACAAGTCTAAATTTCATAATAATCGGTTCAGGAACACCTTATTAAACAAGTGTTATTATTGCAAAAGTGTAATAAATTGCAAATAGTAGAAATTCAAATCATGAACGCAAGCCAATTGAATAATAAACCCCAGTGAAAGAACTTGCAGCGTTTTTTTATTGAACCTCAATACCCCCCCACAATAAAAACATCTATAATTTATCAAGTCCTTTGGCACTCGTATTGCGTTAAAACTTCTCCAAATCCAAATTTAAACGATGTAACCGAGGCACGACTGATGTAGAGGAGGCACACAAATATCATCAACTGATCAATCCAAATAGGTGTTTTGGTTGAGAACCGATTTACGTGCTTTATGCATATCTCCTGAAATTCTATAATCGCTCTATCACCTGTAAAACACGCACACTCCAAAGCTTAGTAGAAATTCAAATCAAGATCGCAAGCCAATTGAATAATAAACCCCAGTGAAAGAATACTTCTATCTCCAGTAATAATATTGAATTATAAACCCGAGTAGTAATATTGAATAATATTTACCTATATATTATCAGCGTTTCATGCATATCAGAATGCTTCAACCCGTGTATCGGCTATAAACTACAAGTATCCGCATCGGCTATCACTCCTGTATCCACATTCACTACAACTCGACGCTATCGGCCGGACATCACTAGGATACAAACAAACCATAATAAACCAAAAAACGCAAATGTTGGCACCATAAATCGGGCAATACATCGGGAATGGTTTGACTTACGGACTTGGGGAGGGTCTCATTAGATTCCTCGTGGTATGTTCTTCAAAAAGAGTACACATTTAGGCCGCTTCGACTAGTTTTGAGGTTTTTAGGGATTTTACAAAACTTTGACAGCCCTCAAAGGGCACTTTAAATTGAGTGAGAGGGCTGGCTCAAGAATTGGGGCTTCGTAGGACCAAGATGGATTTTTCCTGAAAATTTCAGATCTTTTGCTCCAGCCGTTTGGGAGACATCGTGCGTACGGCAAAATTGTATTGCAGATTCGGATTCTACACCCTTTGAAACGTAAACCATGACATTTTCAGGGGGGGTTAGAATTATTATTTTTTTCCAGAGCGATTACAATGGTTTATTATTGAATAATAAACCAAAATTTGTTCGTCCGTCCGCCGTACGCCGTACGCTCGATTTCTCCCAAACGGCTGAAGCAAAAAATCTGAAATTTTCAGGAAAAATCCATCTTGGTCCGTACGAAGCCCCAATTCTTGAGCCAGCTCTCTCACTCAATTTAAAGTGCCCTTTTTAAGGGCTGTCAAAGTTTTGTTAAATCCCTAAAAACTTTTAAAAAAGTCAAGGTGCCCGAAATTTGTACTCTTTTTGAAGAACTCTCCACGAGGAATCGAATGATCCCCTCCCCAGGTCCGTAGGTCAAACCGTTCCCGATCTATCGCCCGATTTATGGTGCCAACATTCGCGTTTTGGTTTATTATTGTTTTTGTTTTGATATCAGTAACCTAGTGACGTAGTGATGTAGTGATGTAGTAATGTGGATACTGGAGTGAACTCCTAAAAGGCTTTGTAGCCTATACACGGGTTGAAGCATTCTGATAACCATAAAAATCACTGGAGTTTTTTTATTATTCAATTAGCTTTTCATGATTTACGAGTCATTTAACTTTGGACTGTTGAATGTTTCACAGGTGATAGAGCGATTATTGAATTTCAGGAGATATACATAGGGCACGTAAATCTGTTCTCAACCAAAATACCTATTTGGATTGTTCAGTTGATCATATTTGTGTGCCCCCTGAAATTCAATAATCGCTCTATCACCTGTGAAACACGCACACTCCAAAGCTTAGTAGAAATTCAAATCATGAACGCAAGCCAGTTGAATAATAAACCCCAGTGAAAGAATTTGCGGCGTTTTATTATTTCTGTCGATAGACCTCTCACACCTGTGTTTATTGCAGTCACTGAAAAAGTTCGAACGAACGAATTCTCCCAACAGAAGCATGGCAAGAATTAAAAAATAATAGACATAACAAATTTGAAAAAAATGTTTCGCTTCTTTGTCTCTAGGTACAATATTATTGTGACAGCGGAGGTGAAACTATCTCAGTGGTTATTTGAAGAGTATATAAAGATATTAATACAGAAAGTATGAAGTCATCATGTATATATATCCAAATTACGAGGAACACGAGAAAATGTTAGAATGGTTGCGTGCGTGCTCTTTCGTTTGTGATTGTACTGTGCATGTAGTTCAAACGAGTGTTTGTATCGTGAATATGACGAAATCACAGAAAATATTCTAGTTAAGGAAGCCACTTTTAGACAAATGCCACTTTTTGAAGGTGCTTGGGATTGATCCGAGACATATAAGTCACCAATAACGGTAGATAGTGGATGAACATCAACGTTAAATTTTGCCCACGTTTTCATCTTAGAGACCTTATTCGACCTTGTTGTCTAGTCTACGCATATTGAACCAAAAAATGACGTGAACCAAAACATTTTGGAGTGATGGTGAGAAAGTTGAATTTATTTTTATGTTAGTGAATCACTAAGGTTCATTTTGAAAATGAACCGAAATTCAATCGGCAAGGGAAGTTGTGTTTTTTCCTTTCCTGAAGGAGTATTCTTTCCTTGCTTTCCTTCATTCTTAATTTGTTTCATCGACCGTCCTCCGAACATTTTCAGGCTAAACGGTTTTTTTTTTTTTTTAAATTATATCGCTCGTGAACCCAGTTTAACGACTTTAAAGGAATGAGATTTAGCCTGAGTCGAAAATTCATGGAATTGGAAACCTCAGATACTTCCGAGTGCGAAAGCGTTCAATACATAGAGTGAACGGGAAAGGACGTTCACGTAATGGAAAAATAGAGTTTTCACTTTTATGGGATCATTAAGATGTTTTTCCGCTGTGCGGATAAAAAATGACTCAACCCTTAAACTTGACTATGCTGTTAAGCGAAAGTTTGACTTATTTTTTGACTTATTGGCTGTTTCTTTTCTGGCTCTTCTCTGTGGCGGTAACTACGGCATTCCACCATGTTTGGATGACAAATAACTACCTAACGTACAGTTGATTGAGTTCACAGATAATTAGGTATTGATTAACCTACACTGAGACTAAAGGGCAACATCTGTTTAGGCAATTAGGAGCTTAGGCTTCCGACTTATCATAAGATAAGAAACTTGTCACGTTATGAAAGTTATTATTGTTATGTACATAATGTGTCCGCAAGTGAACCTGAACCTGAACTTTCTCAGTCTCATGCCCCTCCGGTCTGAAATCGCCCTTATCGCCGACCTACACTTCTCTCTTTGACTCAATTCCTCTTGCGTTGGATCCGACGCTTTGTTCTTTTGCATCCGTCGTCAGTCCACATCACGTTTCAATCGATTACACGTCCAAGACGACATTTTCTTACACCAATCCTTTTCTTCTGCCACGTGGTGACCGTTTACATTGGCATCAACTGCCTTCAACAACGAATTGCGGCTCCAGAGGCAACCTACTGGAGCAACAGGGTTCCCAAAGTCCGATCGGTAAACTAATCAGAGCTTTCCATTATATCTATTAATCTGCACTTATATTCTCATAGAAATTCCTGAGGAGGTCCAGGTGCCATAATTCCTTGCCCATCTTTTCATCGCCTTGCATCGTCGGCGCATCCAACTCAAAGTACAATTACTGCTACAGATATTCATTTCTGTTTTGAGCCAATATAGAGTGATTGAATTCCCCAGCACAAACTCGCATATATTATTCTAGAATAATTCCTTCCATAATATCGTTCTAAATTTGAACCCCAAAAATTCAATTGAGGAATTGAATTCAGATCAGCTCTGTGAGCACTGCACTTTCCTCAACATCAGTGGGGTTTTTGCGAATCGAACGGGAGGTAGACGACGCACAGTGGTCCAAATCTCAAATCTAGCTGACCAAAATGGAAAAAACGCTGCAAATTCTTTCACTGGGGTTTATTATTCAATTGGCTTGCGTTCATGATTTGAATTTCTACTATTTGGAGTGTGCGTGTTTCACAGGTGATAGAGCGATTATTGAATTTCAGGAGATATGCATAGCAACTAAATCTGTTCTCAACCAAAATACCTATTTGGATTGATCAGTTGATCATATTTGTGTGCCTCCTGAAATTCAATAATCGCTCTATCACCTGTGAAACGCGCACACTCCAAAGCTTAGTAGAAATTCAAATCATGAACGCAAGCCTATTGAATAATAAACCCCAGTGAAAGAATTTGCAGCGTTTTTTATTGAATCTCAATACCCCCCCCCCCCCTCCCACAATAAAAACATCCATAATTTATCAAGTCCTTTAGCGCTCGTATTGCGTTAAAACTTCCAAAAACCCAAATTTAAACGATGTAGCCAAAGGTAGACTGATGTAGAGGGGGCACACAAATATGATCAACTGATCAATCCAAATAGGTACTTTTGTTGAGAACAGATTTACGTGCTCTATGCATATCTCCTGAAATTCAATAATCGCTCTATCACCTGTGAAACACGCACACTCCGAAGCTTAGTACAGATTCAAATCATGAACGCAAGAGAATTGAATAATAAACCCGAGTGAAACAATACTTATTTACCCCAGTAATAATATTATAGTAAACCCCAGTAATAATATTGAATAATATTTACCTATATATTATCAGCGTTTCATACATATCAGAATGCTTCAACCCGTGTACCGCCTATAAACTACAAGTATCCACATCGGCTATCACTCCTGTATCCACATTCACTACAACTCGACGCTATCGGCATCCCTAGGTTACAAACAAACAATAATGAACCAAACAACGGAAATGTTGACACCATAAATCGGGCCATACATCGGGAATGGTTTGACCTACGGACGTGGGGAAGGGCTCATTCGATTCCTCATGGTATGTTGTTCAAATAGGTAAATATTTAGGACGATTCGACTTGTTTTGAGGGCCAAGATAGATTTTTTCTGAAAATTTCAGATCTTTTGCTCCAGCCGTTTCGGAGATATTTTCGGAAAAATTGTTATTGCAGATTCGGATCCTGCACCCTTTGAAACGTAAACCATGAAATTTTCAGGGGGGGTTAGAATTTTTTTCCAGGGCGATCACGATGGTTTATTATTGAATAATAAACCAAAATAATGAACGAAATGTGCGTTGAAAAAAGTTCTTCAAGAAGCTCATGGAGTATCAAAAAGTTTTTTATTTTTCTGCGTGTGATACATTGATAGGATTTTTTATTAATTTGAAAATACTTTCCAATGATGTGCGCCGAAAAATAGTAAGGAAAGTTTAGTTTCTCTTGAAAAAACCCCTGCATCAAAATCTGGCTGTCGCTAGAGAGAAATACGAGAACATAAATCATTCAACCTTTCCTTTTACAGACGTCACCGAGCATAAATAGATCAGACTTGAAAGAGTCAACGCTGGTAAAAAAACAGCGTGAAAGATGTAAACTACCTTCAACTTTCAAGGAGCGTTAAACAGGGGACCTTTTGAGGCCCTTGAGCAGACTTCACCGAAAAAAAAGGAGGTTTTTACGTTTTGATCGAGTCTTCCACAAACGGTTCTTGGAGTACCCAGTTATTCATGAAGGGAAGGCCGACGGCGTAAACAAAGTCGAGAGCGCCGCCCTCCCGTCAATGGGGGGCCCCTGTAGGCAGGGAAATGTCTTTTGCCTCCGCAGTTTTCTCTCCTTAATGATTTACTATCGTTGTCACCTTTCAATGAGGCGCCTTCTTCCTTTCTGTCGCGAGGATTTTTAATAAGTGTTTTTACTCATGCGAACAGTGAGACAAATCGCGAAAGCCCGTTCAAAATTATTTTATTGCGTAAAAGCGTTTGCTAGGCATTTGATATTAGAAATACGTAATAAAAATCATAAAAAAATATTGAAGAAATTACGATTAATCACTATTACCCCCTCTAATAAATGATTTTTAAATACAAAATCGAATTTTACAAAAATCTCCCTGAGTACTGGCTCGTTTTTGTTCTAGAATTTTGGTTTATTATTCAATAATAAACCATTGTAATCGCTCTGGAAAAAAAAATGCTAACCCACCCCCCTGAAAATTTCATGGTTTACGTTTCAAAGGGTGTAGAATCTGAATCTGCAATAAAAAATTTTCCGTCCGTCCGCCGTACGCCGTACGCACGATATCTTCGAAACGGCTGGAGCAAAAAATCTGAAATTTTCAGGAAAAATCCATCTTGGTCCGACGACGCCCCAATTCTTGAGCCAGCTCCCTCACTCAATTTAAAGTGCCCTTTAAGGGCTGTAAAAGTTTTGTAAAATCCCTGAAAACCTCAAAACTAGTCGAATCGGCCTAAATATTTTCCTATTTGAAGAACATACCATTAGGAATCGAATGAGCCCTTCCCCACGTCCGTAGGTCAAACCATTCCCGATGTATGGCCCGATTTATGGTGCCAACATTTGCGTTTTTTCGTTTATTATTGTTTGTTTGTAACCTAGTGATGTCCGGCCGATAGCGTCGAGTTGTAGTGAATGTGGATACTGGAGTGATAGCCGATGTGAATACTTGTAGTTTAGTTAGTAGCCGATACACGGGTTGAAGCATTCTTATAATATATAGGTAAATATTATTCAATATTACTACTGGGGTTTATAATTCAATATTATTACTGGGGTAAATAAGTATTCTTTCACTGGGGTTTATTATTCAATTGGCTTGCGTTCATGATTTGAATCTTACTAAGCTTCGGAGTGTGCGTGTTTTACAGGTGATAGAGCGATTATTGAATTTCAGGAGATATGCATAGACCACGTAAATCGGTTCTCATCCAAAACACCTATTTGGATTGATCAGTTGATGATATTTGTGTGCCCCCTCTACATCTGTCTACCTTTGGCTACATCGTTTAAATTTGGATTTGGGGAAGTTTTAACTCAATACGAGTGCCAAAGACTTGATAAATTATAGATGTTTTTATTGTGGGGGGCTATTGAGGTTCAATAAAAAAACGCTGCAAATTCTTTCACTGGGGTTTATTATTCAATCGGCTTGCGTTCATGATTTGAATTTCTACTAAGCTTTGGAGTCTGCGTGTTTCACAGGATAGGGCGATTATTGAATTTCAGGAGGCACACAAATATGATCAACTGATCAATCCAAATAGGTATTTTGGTCGAGAACAGATTCACGTGCTCCATGTATATCTCCTGAAATTCAATAATCGCCCTATCCTGTGAAACACGCACACTCCAAAGCTTAGTAGAAATTCAAATCATGAACGCAAGCCGATTGAATAATAAACCCCAGTGAAAGAATTTGCAGCGTTTTTAACTTGCTATTGAGTGGAGGGTATATACCTGGCGTCCTAGACCAAAGAAGAATGTTTTTGCTTTATAGAAAAGGAGACCCCCGCAACTACAGAGGAATATCACTCCTTAACACAATCCTTAAGATTTTTAATTCAATTCTGTTGAATAGAGCACTCACCTTTGTAGAAAAGCACCATCTCCTCCCTGAGAACCAGTGTTGTTTTCGCAAGGGACGCGGATGCGTTGATAATATTTTTACCTTGCAAAGTTTAATTTCCATAAATACTAGACTCCCCAAACGAAAAGTGTTTGTGGCATTTATCGATTTTTCCGATAAAAAGCTACGGAACTAAACTATATAATCTTAATATCAGTGCTAACTTCATAAATACCCTGAAATCCCTGTACAGCAACTCCTGTTTCAGGATTCGTGTGGACGGTGCTGACTCTAAGCCTTATCATGTTTCAGAAGGAGTTTTGCAGGGTGATGTACTGTCTCCTTTATGTTTTTCTCTATTTATTTCAGATTTAGACATTTTTTTGCGGGGAAGGGGTCTGAGGGGTTTGGATGTTGACGGCAATCACGAGGTCATTTCAATTCTTTATGCAGATGACCTCTGTTTGCTTTCCTACAGCTACACGGAAATGAGGAAAATTCTCGAGAGTCTCGATATTTATTGTACGGAACATGGCTTAAAAGTAAACCATTCGAAGTCCAATGTGGTTGTGTTCAGAAGGCAAGGCACTATATCACCTCGTTATAAGTTTTTTTGCGGGGATCTAGAAATCCCTATTGCCAGCTCCTATACCTATTTGGTCAACATGCTAAGGAATGCGTAGGGAGGGGAGAGACGGCGACACGTGCTCTGTTACCTATGCTTTATAATGTGCGAGGCGGTCCATTCTCATCGTGGAAAATGATAGTGGCTTCGCTTGTTCTGTCATCCTCACTATACGCCGTCGAATCTTGGGGAGTCTCACTTTGCAATGTGTTAGAAAAAATTCAACTCCGAGCATTCAAAACAATTCTTTTCCTACCAAACAACACCCCAGATTATTTCATTCGCAGAGAACTGGCAATACCCCACTTAGAAATCACTATAATAAAGTTGGCTTGGTGGTTGAAGCTTGGTTCTATGGAGGCCTCTAGAGTCTAGACTTCCTAAGATTTGCTTTGACCGTCTTCTTGCTCTTCACGAGTCTAGGCCCGATCCTCAGTATAACTGGGCCTCCCAGATGTGTGCAGTATTCTCAAAATATGAAGAGAGTCATGTCGAATTCGACCATTTCGAGTTTGGTTGCTCAACTAGAGAAAAATCGCGATCGAACAAAATAAAGATTCTTGAAAATCGGTTAGGAATCGCAAGTTTATAAATTGTTCGATCAGAAGCTCTAAAAAATGATTGATTAAGGGGTGATTCAAGGTAGGACGCTTGCTTGCATCTTCTTGATTTTGACAAATCAGACTGAAATATTGAACCTGAAAGGTACCAGTTACGATTTGCAGACGACACAGCAATTTTATGTGAAGGTGATGGCAGAATTTAAAGAAAAAAATTGTCTATTTCCACCAAATACTGAGTTACAAAGTTAAATCGATTTCGACTGTTAGGTCATCATCAGTAACAAAATATAACTAAATGTGCAGTTGAGAGAGCTCATCTTATATAGTCTCAGAAGTGAAGGGAGCTTGAATCCTATTGGACAAGAAAGTGAAAGGGGGCAGGAGATACAACCAATGAACAAAGTGAAAGGGACTCAAACAGATGTAAGGGTAATAATGTAAGGGAAATAGACAATTTTTTTTTTCTTTAAATTCTGTTTTAATTTTTTGAAATGGGTTTCCACAACTTCATCGCGAGTGATTTAGTTCGTGAAGGTGATGCTTGGGAGGAGGCGTCTGACATTACTTACAGTGACATAAATCAAACCTACAGGTGGCAATATTACCCTTGTATTGAATATTCAGTTTAAAAAAAATAGAAGCCATGGTTTTCGCTGAATCACATTCGAAAAAAAAAAATCCTCCAAGCACCCCTATTACGTTACATGTTTGTCGACCAAAGAAGCAGTACTTTTCTCGCGTCTCTCCGGAGCTGGAACTGGTGAGATACAGTAGGTATTTGGGAAGAACGATGGAAGAGGACCTGAGGTTATTTACTATGGTGTTATCTAAAACATATTGGTAAGTAACTAATGCATACATTACAGAGAGGCATCTATGTCCAGTTTCCATACGATCACTCTTACAACCATAATTATAAACCATTACTTTGTGCATAACCTTGTAATTGTAATTTCGATTGTTCGAGCACTGTACTATGTAACTGTGAGTACATTTTTAATTATCTCTTGCCAAGCTGCAGATATGGTTGTGTTGCAAGACTGGCTCTTTTCACTGGTTAATTCAATGTTCAAAGGAAGTACAATTAAGAGTACTTGTGACATTCGAGTGTTCGAGTATTTTACCTGTACTTTGTATCTACCTGTAAGTACATTTTTACTAACTCTGGTATGTGTACTTAGTACTTGTAAGTACGTTTTCCCAACTCTGGTCACATATGTGCTGCAAGCACTTTTTACTATCAAATTCTTTATTTTAACGAGAAGTAAAGTAGTTTTAGATCACATCTTGCATTATTGTTAACGGTGAAGGAACAATCTAAAATACAATTACGACCACCTCGAACTTTCAATTGTACGAGCATTGTACCTGGACTTTCAAATCGTAAGCACATTTTCACCAACTCTGGTATTGGAACTTTTGTAACATTTTCCCCAATTATGCCCAAGTTGCAGGCATTGCTGTATTGCAGGACTAGCTCTTTTTACAAAATCTGTACTTAAACCTAGTACAATTACGGGTACTTGTACTTCTAATGGTACTTTCGAGTGTTTGAACATTGCACCTGTACTTCGAAAATGTAAGCACATTTTCACCAACTCTGGTATCTGTACTTTGTACTTGTAAGTACAATTTCCCCAACTGTGGCCACATGGTTGTGCTGCAAGCACTCTTTACTACTTAATTCCGTATTTAAAGGAGAGTTAAGTGGATTTATATCTCATCTTGCCTCAGTTGTTAGTGGTGAAGGAACAGTCGAAGGTACAATCACTAGTAGGTGTGCTTGTAATGTTACTTTCGATTGTGCGAGTGCTGTACCTGTACTTTGTATTTGTAGGTACATTTTTCCCAACTCTGACCACATGTTTGTACTACAAGCCCTCTTTACTAATTTTTCCTGTATTTAAGGGGGAACAAGATCGCATATAGGCTTAATTGTTAGTTTTGGAGGAACAATGGAAAGTACAATCACTAGTACGTGTACTTGTAATGTTACTTTCAATTGTTCGAGTACTGTACCTGTACTTCGTATTTGTATGTACATTTTTCCCAACTCTGACCACATGGTTGTGCTGCAAGTACTTGTTACTAATTAATTCTGCATTGAAAGGAGCAATAAAGTAGTTTTAGACTGCATCAGGGTTAATTGTTAATAGTGAAGGAGATTGAGTGAGTTGTTACCTTGTGGCGAATCAACGGTGTCACGTTCGAGGTTCGAGTCTCCGTAGGGGGCGGGGAGGGGGCAAAGTGGCGGTAAACGGGGTGCGTGCGTCGGTGCGCGTGATTTGACCGTTAAAAGAAGAACCGAAACGTCGTGACGACGTCGGGGGGCGATAAAACGGTCGGGGCAAACGGAACCGGAGGGTGACGAACGTCCGAGGAACCAAAATTTGAAAAAAATACCGAGAAAAAAAAATTTGAATTGGAAAAAAAAACCTAAAAGTGTTGTGAAAAAGTGATGTGAGTGAGATGTGAGCGAAGAAAGGTGCGAGGTTGGCAGAACGATACCGCGGGACTCACTGGCACTGCGGCCGCCCCCACTATGCCGCTGTCCTTCGGCTGCCGCCCCTTCGCCGCCCGCCCCTACGCAACCACCCCTACGATACCACCCCTACGCTACCACCCCTACGACGCCGCCCCCGCAGAGTTTCCCCGCTTTCCAACCTCCCTGGATCGAGGAGGGCGCATTTTTTGTTCTTTTTCCATCCTCGTCTCCCGGGACCAAGAGTCCCACCGTATCGTCCCCTAAAGTTTTTTTTTTTTTCGTGTTTGTCATTTGGTTTATTATGTGTTCTGGAAAAATAAAAGAGGAATCCCACAAAAAAAATTCTCTCCAGAGAGGGGAACGAAACGTCCGATGATTCGCGTTCGAAAATTGTGAGACCCAAGATAGGAAATACTGGGGGGCCACCCCTGCGGGCTTCTCCTCCCATCCCTTGCCATTCCGGCCTGATGGGACGCGATATTACAGCCTAGTGAACGGGGGCAGAATGTTCTCCTCTTGAACCGAAAATATCTCATTGTTAGATAAATTTTCACTACTTAAAAGGACACAATTCAAGAACCATTTAAGCCCTCCTTAATCCCTGCCGCTCATTCTCTCCACTATCCCAAGGCGCCGATCTCCAATGTTCCTGGAGCCCATCTCCTATGCTCTTAGCACCGATAAATCAATATTCCCCCACCCCCATATCTTTTCCCACGTTATACCGACCAATCATTATTAGTTTTACGATACCGGAACCGATATTTTCATGTCTTAGAAAGCTCAATAATAAATAACTGCTTGTTTCTGAATAATTAGCGAACGGTTACTCCTCGTTCATTCTGTCACAAGAAATCAAAAGTACTAATTATAATATGTGAAATAGTGTGCGAGAGAATAATGAAGTGTGGGCATTGATGTGTTAATGGCGAGGAGATTCCTCCTCGCTTTTTATATGGGTACTATTTTTTCCTTCTTTTCTAGAGTAATATTTCAAAGAACAGTGTAACCCAGAACATGCATCCACAGTGTCATAACCATAAAGATTTTTGCTCCCTAATTACTGAAATACCATGTCGATCGGTTCAGCAATCAGACGCATAACTCAAATTTCTCGAATTCAAATTTCGCAATGCAATTTCATTCTAGATATTAATGGAACTTTGAAACGAGTGGTGACCTTGAATCTCGCGGATTTTTACAAGCCAATATTTCCAATATTTGCAATTTGCCATTGCAATATTAAATATAAATTGAATATACTACGAAGTCGATATATTCCTTATATTCCGATGTATCCGTATTTTTCACAGTACCTCGAATTATTAAAACGATACTTATCGATTATCGAATATCGGTATTTTCTTCCGATATCGACATCCCTCTGTTTGTGAAGTGGCTACAATCAATATTACAATTGAGTTATAACACAACACCACGTCCACGGAAGTGAATGTAATTATTCTCTACGTAAGTTCGAACTTTTAAATATAAAAATTAAAATTTTATTGTGAAATCATCATAAGCTTCAGTTAAAATTATGAAATGAACCAATTAGATCCAGAAAATCAAAAATTTCGTTCACTCCATCCACTTGACGGTGGTTACTATGGCAACTATTATCCCCACGAAGTCGGCAGGCGGGAATTTCGAACATCCGCTTCTTTCAAAGACAAAATCAAAAACCAAATCGAGCCTGATGAAATGTCTGGGGATAGTTATATCGTGGCACTCATGCGGCCTTGAAAGGATGGCCATTACCTGAATCAAAATTAATACAAATTGTTAACACTAGTTAGAATTATCGTTGTTTTGGTTTATCATTTTCAATCATGAACCTTTGTAATCGACAAAGAAAACGGATTTCATCAGCCCTCCCTACTCAAAATTTTTTGTTTTCCGTTCAAGATGTGTAAACTTTGGATATCGATCGCTGCAAACAACTACACAGATGTTTATTATTTCTGTATTAAATAGGCCTTCTATTTAAATCACTGAAATATGTTTATTGGACGTTGTCAGTGGTATATTATCTTAAATCGACCCCCCTTGTCTTGTCCACTCTGAAAAGCCCCATAAAACCTTGTTATAGAAAGAGCCCTATTTTTATTCCAGCACGTTAGGTGTAGATGTTGATGTAGACTAAAACTCTCAGGGCGGGAGTTCGGGCACTCAGCACGAAGCCTGTTGGCTCGTAATTAGTTCAGAAAATAGCCCTCGAGCTCACTCAGACGATTCAAAGACATCAGATTTCAGATGTCCTATAGAAGCTACCTACGGAGCACGTGAAATTTAATGTTCATTTTAGCCCATAAGTCCTCGTAATGGACTAATATGTTTCGAACTAAATCGGTGTAGTTATCTGCCTTGTGATTACCGAGAAAGTTCGGAGCAACGATAACGAAACTGCTCCAATCAGCAGTCTCCAAATTGTTCATAGAGTTGTTGAAGTTAATATCATTAATGAGCTGACGGATTTGGACAACTAATTTTGAAACTAATAGAAGAACAGTATCAAGGATTATGGGCCAAGCACTTGATGGGAGACTATTTGGAACGAACCTAAGGCCAAATCAACCAGGGCCTGTCTTCTTCCTCAGTAATTTGGATTTCATTCATATCATCCTACATAAAAATTTGAATTTTCATACGTGTCAACTTGAGCTTCTCCAAAATATATACCTCCTCGTATTTAACTTATACTGAACTTGTGTTCAATGGGCACATCTACTCCGACTTGTTCAACCGATCCGAAAGCCTTGGAATTTTAGTCAGGCATTTGAGTTGACGAGGAAGAGATCAGATGAAAACTTTTAGTTGATTTTTCTCTCGTGATAGTTACAGGAGAAAATTATGTTTAGAGGGTATCAAATTCCCGAATTTAAGTTGCCAAAATTCAACAAAATGTAGCTCTCTTAGTTTCAATTTTTGAGAGTCGTGGTTGGTCTCATTCTGTCCAGAAGAAGTCCAAGCATTCAAAACGTCACCCCCATTCTTTATAGAAAAAATTTAATATAGGGAGAAGAAAGGTGAAAAAAGTGATTTTGCTCTTTTGTGAGGTTTTTGGTGGTTTTAAACGGCTTTAGATTAAAACTGGGTATATATTTGAAATCCGCAATGAATTTCCTACAATAGTATCTTCTGACGAATTTTGAGAGAAAGTCGGTGGCTACTGCGAAATTTATTTTAAGGAAAGTTCCGAAAAATCGGCCAAAAAGGCCTTACTTGGAAAACCCGAAAAAACGGCTATCATTTTCGGATTCAGAACCCCCAAAAACCGATACGATTGAGTTTTTTTGTACACCTGTGTGTTAATAGTGGCGACAATTAGACTGACCTGGCCGTGGCATATGAGTGGAGACCCGGCGTCGTTGCGACACGGACCGCCTCCCTTGGGCGCCTCCGCGCAGACCCAACCGAACTCCCAGATGGAGAGCAGGCACTTCTTGAAATAGAAGCAGGTCATTTTAGTGCAGTAGTCGAAATTGACTAACCACATTTCAGCGACCTGAAAGCATACAACCAACATTCAATAATAAAGAAGCTTTCATTTTTTCTCGGTGGGTTCTTGTTAATAGTTGGAGGAGACAATATGTATTAATATTAATATTATTAACCCAAAATTAGCTTGAAGGTAGAGTTTCCCCTATAGCAATTATAACCTGCAGCTGCAACCCCATCTTCATACGCACGAAAAACTTTCCCTACTCGGCTGTGGCTGCTGCGAAAAACCAGAAAATGTGTTTTTCCTCAATACCAGAGATAACTTGTATTTCATCCTTTCACATCCTCTCAAGTGCATGTTTTACTCGTGTATACCTTGAAATCAGGCAGAAAATATTAAAAATTCAATATGCACGGGTTACCGCCAGAAAATATTGACACATCAGACTGAGTTCAAACTCGTGTGTTACTACAAAGGGGAAACTTCCCCTCAATTGTAACAATCTAACGGGTGAAGCTTTGAGGCCGATTTTAATCAAACCTCTTCCACTGTGGTTTATCCTCCTCGATCATGACACTTCTCCGGAGTCACATACAGGGACGTAACCAGCCCGTATTTCACCCGGGGCAAGAAATAAATTTGCCCCCCCCCCCCCCCCCATAGACCCGATATCTCATGACTCATACCATCTTAATATACCAATGAACCAAAATATAAATATAATTAATTTGATTTATTCATCAATGTATAAACTCTTTTACTAAAAGTAGGAAGGTTTGGTAAGTAAGTGCTCAATGTAAAATACCATATAATTTTTATTAAATTTAACAAACTAATAGATGATAAATAAATTTTTGTACGAAATGGAAGCCCTAAACAACCTTTAAAATGAAAATTGTCGGGATTTTTTTGCTGCAAATGTTTTAATGATACCATCAAAAGATATTGCTGAAGCTATTTTCGTGCTCTACTGATATGATGGCCAAGTTGCTTAGTCGTTGTTGTCCTGTCAAGTTCCTGATGTAGTTTTTTATTATCCTCAGTTTTCTAAAACTTCTTTCATTCGATGCTGCACACACGGGTATTGTAAGAAAAATTCTCAAAGCTGTGGTTATATTGAGATAGGCGTCATGGAGGCCGTTGTGGCAAATATAAACCAAAAGTTCGAATGGAGTAGACTCGCCTCCTCAACTACCCTGCATATGGCCACTCAAGGCTAGTTCTCGCCTCGAGAAGTATACGTTTTCTATATCCTTTGTCCTTTATTGTAGGCCTATTGCATTCCTTATTTATATTATTTTAGTAAATATTTTCAAATTTACTCCAAACGGTCATAATATTTAAAAGAACTTGGTAAGCTGTAACTTTTTTGGCCATTTGGCGGCCCTCTAAATTTGGAGCCCGGGGCAGCCCCCCCCCCAGTTACGTCCCTGGTCACATACCAGCCAACGGCTGTTTTGGCTCAAGTGAGTGAAGAAGTGCAAGATGGTACGCCAGGGAATATGATGTTTAAATCCTTTTGGATTGAGAGGAATTTTATTATTTATTGATTAGTATTATTTCGGGTCCTACTGTTACTGCAAAAAAAATACAAATACCTCTGTCTGAAATTGAACTTGTGTCCTTACTAAGGGAAAATTTTCTTTTTGTAGCAAAACGCTTATGTGTTCAGCTCTGGGGACTGGACTAGTTTCAATTCATGAATGAACTTTGTGAAAAAGTTGGATAGAATCAAGAATGATTCAGGATAACACTGGTTTCATCATGGCCCTGTACATCAGCAAACCTCTAGCTGCTGTAGCTTTTCTCTAGCAAAATTTAAGAACAGGGCCATGACAAACAGGACAGTGCAATTCCAGGCTACCAATATGCTACCTTCTCTGGTAGTTTCCAGCTTTTTGAGGCTACCAATATTTTCATACTTCCAATCAGAAATCTCATTGTAATTCCTGGATTTTAACTTTTTTATGTGACATCCCAGTGAATCATGAGGAGGATTGAGGTAAAAACTTCGTTGTTTCGCCAAAAATTCAAGCATTCCTAATGAAAGGATAGTTTCGTTGGACTGTCACAGTATTTCGGCAATGCCTCACAAATGAGGCACTATTTTTTGTCGCTCATTACTATAATAGAGACAAGAGACGCGCTTATCAGCAAAGGCAGCTTGTGGAAGCGGCTGATTAGTGATAAGTAGGGCTAGGATTTGCATGTAATTACATATCTTTTCTGGAGCCTTATATCGCCATTAGATCAAAGAACTTTACGTTTCACATGGTTTCAGATCGATTTAGACCATTTTTATTTTACATATTTTTTCATATTTCAGTCATAAGTACATATTTGGTTACATATTGACCAATTATCAATCAACCTCCTTCAAAAATGAAGCAACAAGAAAAAAGGCTTTTTATTCATAAATAATAAACCAAAATTGGTTGGTACCTACATGAAAAAAGAAGGCGATTCGTCATCGTCACCTGCTTTCAGGCAGCTCAGAATTATAGGGAGAACAATCCTAGAGTACCTATCTTGCTCTAGCGCTATCTCGTGTACCACACGTACGAGTATCATCCTAGGACAGCGCCTCTAGAATGCATGTGGAAATTTAAAAGCCCCAACTCGGGTGCACCTGTTCAAGGAGATATATCCCGAGTTACATTTGCCTCCTCAACCAGTAGTAACAAGATGGGGAACGTGGTTGGATGTAGCTGACTACTGCATTAGTAACTTCGACAAAATAAAGGATATTTTTCACACCTAGATAAAGACTCGGCTGCGCCCTTTCCCCGTGCCATCGAGTTGATGGAGAAATGCACATTGAAGAATGAATTTGCCTTTTGGGGAAAACCATTACTTAGCTCGAATCTCAAAACCAGTCATTGGAAAAAACGTGGACCACGCCCGAATTGCAGTCCAAAAGTTGGAAAATATACAGGGAGACGTTGCAAACAAAATCAAAACAGAAATCTGAGACGTTTTCAACATAATCCGGGATGGAAAGATATTCTGCTGATCACAGATATCCCCAACGGAAAACAAGTAACAGACCAGTTGAGCGTAGAAGCGGCTTTCTTCAGTGCCCCAATTACATTTGTTGATGTCGAGAGATCTTTCAGCAGATACAAGACCATTTTAAGACACGACCGTCGAAGCTTTTCGTTTGAAAATTTTAAAAATCATGTGGTGGTAAATGCAAATAATTTTGATTAATACAATTCCCTTTGAATTCAGTGCAATTGGCACCAGTGTTTATAATTTTCGATTTTACATATTTTCTATTTCATTTTACATATTTGACAAAAATAAATACATATTATATGTACATATTTTGCATTTTTAACTGCATATAAATCCTAGCCCTAGTGATAAGTATCGCCGTGGGAGTAGTAGCGTAAAGTGTTAGTAAGGATGCTGACTTGCAGTACGGAAGACGCAGGTTGAAAGTTGTCAGGTTCCCCTTGGCCTTCGTAAGTCCTGACAGGATAGCCCCATCCCGCGGTGTAGCAGATCGACTCGGGACGGTACCTGTACCCTGCCTTGTGTTCTTCCCACAAATTCTTCAGAGCTATCCCCATCTCGACTCCGCTTGGAAAAAAACTCCGCACCGGCCTGTCAACACCGAAAAGGTTAATGCTTGCACTATTTAACGGAGGTAAATTCCTAGAGCTGCGTAAGCACATGGAACAAACTACCGTATCGTTACACAATTCCGTACCATAGCTCCGTAACATCGCAGCATTCTGTTAGATCGCTTCGTAACAATGTTGATTTGTAATGCTAATCAGAAGAATCAATCTTTTACTTCAGTCTTGGCATCACACCAACAAGTGGACGCAGCCATGTAGATTTTGATTGGCCGAGAATTAAAAACGCAGCAAATTCTTTCAATGGGGTTTATTATTCATTTGGCTTGCGTTCATAATTTGAATTTCTACTAAGCTTTGAATCTGCGTGTTTCACAGGATAGGGCGATTATTGAATTTCATGGAGGAGGCACACAAATATGATCAACTGATCAATGAATAATGGTAAATTTGGAAAGATTCACGTGAAAGATGTATATCTCCTGAAATTCAAAATGGCCATATGGCCCTTGCCATCGTGCAAACACTAGCTACTGTAGCTTTTAGAAAATTCAAATCATGGCAAGCCATGACAAACAGGACAGTGCAATTCCAGTGAAATTGAATTTCTGGCCGTAATTTTTATTGAACCTCAATACCCCCACAATAAAAACATCTATAATTTATCAAGTCCTTTTTACTCGTATTGCGTTAAAACATCCCAAAATCCAAATTTAAACGATGTAGCCATAGGTAGACAGATGTAGAGGGGGCACACAAATATCATCAACTGATCAATCCAAATAGGTGTTTTGGATGAGAACCGATTTACGTGGCCTATGCATATCTCCTGAAATTCAATAATCGCTCTATCACCTGTAAAACACGCACACTCTGAAGCTTAGTAAGATTCAAATCATGAACTCCCCAAGCTTATTTACCCCAGTAATAATATTGAATAATAAACCCCAGTAATAATATTGAATAATATTTACCTATAGATTATCAGAATGCTTCAACCCGTGTATCGGCTACTAACTACACTACAAGTATTCACATCGGCTATCACTCCAGTATCCACATTCACTACAACTCGACGCTATCGGCCCGACATCACTAGGTTACAAACAAACAATAATAAACGAAAAAACGCAAATGTTGGCACCATAAATCGGGCCATACATCGGGAATGGTTTGACCTACGGACGTGGGGAAGGGCTCATTCGATTCCTAATGGTATGTTCTTCAAATAGGAACATATTTAGGCCGATTCGACTAGTTTTGAGCTTTTCAGGGATTTTACAAAACTTTTACAGCCCTTAAAGGGCACTTTAAATTGAGTGAGGGAACTGGATCAAGAATTGGGGCGTCGTCGGACCAAGATGGATTTTTCCTGAAAATTTCAGATTTTTTGCTCCAGCCGTTTCGGAGATATCGTTCGTACGGACGGAAAAACTTTTATTGCAGATTCGGATTCTACACCCTTTGAAACGTAAACCATGAAATTTTCAGGGGAGTTTCCAGAGCGATTACAATGGTTTATTATTGAATAATAAACCAAAAGAGGAAGCGCCTGAATTTCTCTATTTTTTTGTAATAATGAGGATGGTTTGAGTGCTATAACACATGAATGATTTGTAGAACTCAATGAATTGCCGAGTTTCTTCATTGCTCCATTAGCTGATTAGTCACTTCCTCAATTTTTATGGAGCAGCAACCGTTTCCGCTGACAAACTGTTGAGATAATGCAAATTTACAGACACATACTTGGGGAAAGATGGTGGGCGGGGGAGGGGAATCGGAAGAACGGAACGGAGCGAGGTCGAAGCCGTTCCGTAACATCTCCGTGATGCGACGGCGAAAAACTGCCAACCAAGGCATCGGGACTGTTCTTCCGAAGTTGTGCCGCTCCGCGAGGTGCGGTGTTACGTTACGGCAGTTTGTTACAAGAACGTGGGACACATCACGGAAATTTTTATCAGCCGGTAATCAACGGCGCTGAGTCTAACGTTCATAGAACCTACAATTCCGACCTTACAGTATGGTAACACTTTTGTTAGTTCCCTTGTTTACCTCAGCGGTGTGTCGTCGGTGTAGTTGATGAAGGGCTTTTCAATTTCATACATGCCGTAGTTGAATAAAACTGTACCCGACGACATGAAGAAACAATGGGGATGAGCCCGACTGCCCGTGGGGTTCTTGAGAATTGTGGTGTTAAGGCTCACGCTGCCTCCCCGTATCGTCACCACGGCCAAACGGTACAGCCTCACCTGATGAACACAATAATATCCACATCAGGATTGATACTACCAATTATAAGTCATAAATATTGTCATTTTTCAAAGAATGTTGTTTCACAACAATAGTGATTAGATGGGAAATGGTCTGCGTTGAAACTTCCTAAGTACTTATAAAACCAGAAAAGTAATGAACATTGAGTCGAACGGGTTTTGGCGACTGATATCAGACCGATATTGAAAACCCTGATTACGGAGGAGAAAAATCTGAACAGAAAGAACTCACTCAAAATTAAGCCAATATTAAAATGATGATTTATAATTACCTTTTTTAGGACGTCCTAAAGCAATTTTTCGTCAACACAGCGACGCTATTGCAATTGATCCACGATTAATTCCTCCATTGAAAAGATTAAGGTATCGCAAAGGTTCGATGAAAATTCATTATATAAATAAAAGAATGTTGAATTTAAATTTAAAAAAAAAAAAAATGAAAAAACTAGCAAAGATTTCAGAAGGATGCCTCTCTTTATTCGGTTTTTGACCTCCCAGATTGGTAAGGTAAACACTGCACGGCGCTACAGCCTACCCCACCTTCAACACTGGAAAGCTGTGCGGTTTACTATACCCGGCGCCAAAGCTACTTCTCTACTCTTGAATTGGGAATTCTATCATCCTGACTGTCTCATGATATCATGTATTCCGTTACATTACCTCAGTGTGAGATTATGTTGTGTCCAGGGGTGTCATGGTGCCGGAACGTGGCGGAACGCCGTTTCGGCACTGGTTTCGGACAAAAGTATTTATTGAAAAAATTTCAAAACAATTAAATTGTATGTAAAATATATTTTTCGTTCAGACAAAACAATGTTGTTTTGAAAAAACGCTCAATTGGGCAATTCCAGATCATAGCATGAACAATACTGAATTGCCCTACACTTCAGTTTTGGACTAGGTGCACCGTTCCGCCACTGCAAAAATTGCCATGACACCACTGGTTGAGTCCCATTACGGCCTATTTCATTGGGCCCGCCAATCTTGGTTTCATCATGGACGACACTACTCAAAAAACTTCGGTTATTAGTACATGATAGCTACCCCACATGTAAACATATTGAAGAGCGAAATTTGTCGATATCCCCTCCGAACTTATTGCACAACGGGACAAAACTTGAATCTGCCGTTCAAAATTGTAAAAAAAGGAATGACAGTTGAATTTATCATCCTTATGGTCACTAGAGGTCATTCGTAAGCTTGGTAAATGGTTCTAACTTGCCAAAATGAAGCTCTACCAAGACTTTCACCCATAGGCCGAGAATACCTATAATATTACATAGAACGAAAACCGGTTCTGTGGAGAGATGATTGTTTACTTTGAACAGAAACGTACAGTTTTCGGAGACTAGCTTTATTTGCATAGGTAGCTGATTCATGTACAGTTAAATTACGATTTGAAGAAACATTATGCCCCTGACCACCCCGAATTCTCAATATCTCCACCAGGAATTTACGCCTCATTTTAATTTTTGATCTTGTAACGTTTCAAAATTCTGTCAAACCACTTTTGGAGGTTTTCGGAGCCAAAATTTTCTAAAATACGACGATAATAACCAACAGATTAAGGGAAAAATTTAGTTACCGGATTCAATTGGGTTTCATATAAAGAACAGTCTAGATAGAGATGATTGAATTCACGTTTTTGTCAATAAAATATACATTTTATTAAAACAAATTTTCTTTCGAAGTTTTGTTTCATGCAAATGGTTTACATGCCTCCTTTTTTGGTCTCCAAATCGAATATTTTGTTAAAACCACTTTCATGAAGTGCTACAGGTTGTTTTTCGGTAACGACTTAATAAATGGCTGAGGCATGCATAGCCAGTGTTGTTTTGAAGTTCATTGTTTACTCAAACGGTTCAACCAACACTTCTCTACTTATAATTATATGTTCTGCTCACGCTGAGATAACAACTAACAGCTGAACAGGTTCCAACTTGGCAAACAGAGCTTCATTTTTCGACTTTTGAACTGGTGGGTTCACGTTTCGTCCCACAGCGCAGTGGGAGAGAACGGCATTTTTGGGACATTGAGAGAAAGCAATTGTTTTTTAAGAGTTTGGGCTACACTCATTCTGAATATACAAGGTGTCCCATATATAGGACAACCAAACTTCAGGAATCGATTTTGCAACTAATTTCTGCGTGAATTTATAAGTAACAAACGAATGGTGTTTAATTTCCTAACTTATACTGTTGGGTTTGATTAGACGACCAGTAATTAAAACAAAAAAACTCAGAGCAATGAACTGCTGACGGCTGCAATCTGTCCAGGCCGCACCCCATTGAGCAACCTAAATACAAACCCCACACAGTTGGTTTGTAGTCATGAACAGATAACGAAATTGAGCCTTACGCCGTGTCTTACGTGGAAAACAAATGCGAGCGAGCGACCAACGCGAGCTGTTAGCGCGATCAAACAGTACAATCCTATGGAAGTGTCTTACGTGGCAACGCGGCGTCGCGGTAGTCGCTTTCATCGCGGCAATCGCTCGCGTCGCGTGGTTTGATTTTCAAATCGGTTTGAATTTTGTCGCGCAATCGCGTAATCGCGTTATTATTTGTTTACGTTTTTGTAGGTTAACCTGCTGTTGTTGACATTCTTCATTCGTCTTTGATATTGCTTTTTTAGTCAATTATTGCCTTTGTGGCTTGCTTTAAATGTTTATCATGGAAGCGATAATATCGGAAGTGCAAAAAAGAGAAGTTTTGTGGAACAAAAAAGCAAGATATATAAAAACAGGAGGCTCGCAGACCTACCTTGGGATGCTGTAGCGAAAGAGACAAGTTTTTCAAGTAAGTTAAAACACCATTTAATAAATTATTTATTGTAAATGAATACACCGTTCAATTACTTGATAAATTCCCTGTAAAATATTGACAAAAGTTGTTCCGGAGAGAAATTACCGAGTCAGATCCACGATTGTGACTTCTTGCCTGTTGTGTTTCACCTGTCATGCCGAATGATTCGACTGATCTCGTTGGTAGTAAAAATTAGGAAAAAGAAGGCATTTTTCCGAATATAAAATAAAACTGGTATAAAATTACACTGGAGGAATCTGTAAATATGGCGTATCCCGCTTCGGCGACTAACGCGATGTGTAACCTCACGTAAGACACACGTTTTGGAATCGTACGCGATTCGTCAAAATCGCGTCGCTCGCTCGCTCGCGTCGCCCGCGGTTTTTCTCCACGTAAGACACGGTCTTAGTGTTGTGAACTCAGAAAGCACGAAACAGCATCAAGTTACAACACAGGACGAAGATCTAGCAATCACGCCATAGATGTGGTGGTCTCTGAAGTTTATCGACGCCAATCAATCTTAGAAGACAACTACTCAACGAAGACGAAATCCAATGTATACCACAAGGTATGTGGACGCAGGAAACGTGAAAGCACCTACGCCGAAATTAACGTTGTCTACTCACAGTCCAAAATTCATATTTCACATTATCCACAGAGCGCTAGCGAGTCATATGAAAAATGCTGAAAGATACACAAGATCAAATTACAAAAAAACAAATTTTAAAACGACTTTTAGAAATAGGGGTAACGGGATATGAAATTCTGTTAAGCATTATTTAAGTGCAGTAACTGTTTAGCAATTATCTTCCTTTAAAATTGTAAATTACAAGGACATAGCAGCCATAACAACAAATAACTATAATATCGTATTAATTTATACAGAATGTATTATTGGTAGACGGGTAAGTAAATATTTTAAATGTCAAAATGCCCTCAAGTTCATTCTTTGAGTGAATCGCCATGACCTTTAGCAACAACACGGGCCAAGCCTATTGTAGGAAAAGTAACCTAAAGCGAGTAGCTCATGTTCAAAATCGTATCATCCACATTTATGCATTTATATTAATTTTATTCGTTCGGTCAGTCAAATGATCAGACCGTTTTTTCCCCATCACCCTGCAAATTTGAGCGGACATATGAACCTGAGAATATGATGGTAGGTGGATTTTACAACTGCTCAAACTCAGATTACATTGATTTCTGAGGAATGAAACTCTTATGGCACCATTTGAATCGTAACCTGCAAAATCTCTGAAAATGCCATCAAAATCAGAAGAAAACTGTAGGAATTAGGCTCGTTACAAGGATGGGCTGGCACACGGACAGACTCTGACAGACACGAACGGACTTCGAGGTGGATATGGACGGATTGTCATTTCTGATACTACTGCTCCCGAGATTTAACTTTGAGCTCTGAGCTTCCATGTATCTTTTAGTTGTTGCAGATAAATCACCAGTATTAGAAGAGCTAACTTCTAGCAGTTCCTGGAACTGCTACGCGAGCGCGGACCGATTCATCGCTCCACCTCCGCGCTCTCTCCTCCAAGAGGCGAGTTGAGAGACCAGCAGTTCCCTTGCCGTCTTTCAGCCGGTAAGTCTACCCCATATTTGTGGTTTCCTTTGTGTATCCCAAACTCTCTCTTGATTTCATATCGGACCTACATCATATTGAAGAAACCTAAACAAATTCCAATCCGATTTGTTATTCATTAAAATACCCAATTCACCATTAATTTACATTTTTCAAATTAGCATTATTGAAATAGTAAATTAGGTTTTTGGGGTAGAAATAAGAGTAAATTATCAAAGGTAATTCCAACACTATTTCATACCACACCATTCATCGCCCCCATCGGTTGTGACTTCATTTATTTACCTCGTCGTAGTTCCAGAACCCCACCGAATCGCAAGTGGTGAGGATCCGAGTATTGGTCACGAGAATTCCGGTAGCCAAGCGACTGGCTTCCACTTCAGACGTTTCCAGAAGTCCGATCCGGACGATGAAAGGAAACTCTCCTTCTGTGGCTGGTCGCCCGCGGGTAACCCCGTCGGCCAAATCGGCGAAACTCATCATCAAAAAAACTGAAAACCTGATGAACTCCACAGCTTCCATGTTAATGAAGAGTGACGCATCCTTTTGAGTGCACTAGAGGGATTTGGTGCAGTGAATGGTTTAAGGAAAATATAATATCAATGTTGATAGTTGAACACGTATTATCAACAAAGACATACCTACCGCCTATTTCCTTAATGGACACCTATTTGATGGACAATATGTCGAAGCTGACTGCTGTTGCAGTTGACAGCTGGTAGCTACGTGGTATACTCATCCATATCTGAAGATCTAATCACGTAACAGTATTTGTTGGCTATTTGCTCCTGTAATCGTGAAGCACAAAGACCACTCTAAGAACAAATTATATTTTCCAGTATCCCACTGCAGAAGGTTGATAAACAAAATGCATCTCCAGGCAGCCGTTGCTCTCCCATCAAAAGAACTCATACGACAATCGGATGAGGAAGTTAGATTTATGTTAGTAACTTGACCTATTCAAAAACAAACGAAACGTTACAAAGCATTACCCACGACTTTATTATTCCTACATTCCCTGTGGGGGAGTTTTCTAAAAAGTCTGCAAGAAATTTAATTTATAAGTTAAAATACTGTCAAAATGTTAACTTATAACAAAAATACCTGTGAACTTCGTATAATAATTTTTTTTTTTTTTTTTTTGCAGGCACTGGTTTTCTATAGATAATAATTATGTCCAGGATCGAATAACTCCACAAAACCAAATATTACAGGAGAGGCCAAAGATGATTTAGGTTCCCTATCGGGTACCATGCAATTTATCATACCTAGCAAATGAATCATATCAACAGATTATTTCATGGTTAACCCCCCCCCAATTCATCGCTGACCATTTGCTCAAGCGCAGATTTTCCATGGTGAAATTGATATATTGATATAAGACTATTTGACTGTTTTTCCTGAACTACAATCCAAGTTGAACAATAACTGAGAAGGAAAAAGACACAACAACCTGAGACAATTATGCTTGGTTGATTATTAATTTAAGCATGCGCAGAGTGAAGTATAGATTTTAGAGCGATGGAATGCTTAGAGGACCATTTACAGCATAACTCGCACATTGCCAGAAAATGTCATGAAAATCGAATGACAACTGTGGCCTACAGTAAAGAATTAGACTTGACACAAGGATTTGACATTCACGCATGCGCAGTAACTGCCGCATTAAAATTTGATGAAGATTATCACACCGTTTTTCGCCCTGACTACTCTGTTATTTTGAGCTCAATCAGATCAGAACCTGCAATCAGAACCTGAGAAAATCATAATTGTTCGTTCGAGGGACGGGCAGGCGTTCAGTAGTGGCGACGTAGCCACATCTCTGTCGCTACAAGCCGGGAACATTCCTACCGCTTCCCAAAATCCCTCAAGTATAAATTTTTATTTTCATGGAGAACATCCGTTCCGAGAACATATACATTTCACACAGATTTAAATTAACTAAAAAGGTTGGAACCGAAAATATAATAAGGTTTGAATAAGGAAGAACAGTAATACTGTCACAGTATTCAAGTAGAGCTAAGAAGTGTGAGGTGATAGTTGGAACCTCGTTCACTAAATGAACATACCTGAAGGCGTCTTATTTATCTCCCAAGGCGACGGATTCAAGAATTAACCACAGATATTTTTCCCACAAATTATCACTTCACTATTGGTAACACCTCCAAAATGTACCGCAGTTGACGGTAAAATGTGGTACCAGTAGTAATTCGTAATGCACATATGGTCAAGATCTAAATTTAACAAGGAAAAACATCTTTTGGTTTCGCAAGGAAGAACGAGAAAGAAGAGGTTTTGTCTAAACGCAAAGAATTTGCAAGTTGTATCGTCATGTGCGTGTAGAGGATAAGGAGTTGGTAAATGTGGTAAAAGGAAAAATAAAAAGTTGGCCTGGGAATAGGGGAGAAAAATGAGGAATATCCGGTAATGGTTCGGTTGACGGCATGAGCGGTCCCGCGGGCAAGTTGGGGTAGCACTTGTACCAGCGGCTCCGGTCGGTCTAGGCGTAAATATCCGAGCGGCCCCACGGAAAAAGGGAAATGAAACCAATAGCACCAACTCGAATCTTTTTCCATGCGTATAATTTATTGCTCTAAAATGAACACTGTCAAAACATGCAAATTGACAATCACAGTCACATGACTCTCGACCCAAAGAGGTACTTCTCAGTTATTCGATCCGGGCTGGTACTTTTAAGAAACGATTTGGACATACTAGGCTAGGGTAACCGTTTACCAACATCATATCTCGATTTCCACGCGAAAAACGAGGCTAACGGATTTCTTCCAGTCACTGGGTTCAACTGGCCTGCGGGCCTTCTCACGCTACTTAGTATTGGAAGCCTAGCAATGAGCTAAAAGTAAGGAGTTTAAATTGGGCTCAAAGCCCTGGTGCAATGCATATTGCAGTTTTGTTGTTTCATAAGGCCGAGTTCATTCATTAAATTGCTCTATTGTAGGTATTGTTTTCACCTCTGAAAACTATAAGCTTGCAAGTCACGAAAAACTGTAAAATCTTTTCAGCTGAGTGAGAAAACGGCTTTGTATCCGATATTTGAATGGTAGAATAATGATTTGAGGGCTTTCCAAACCCAACATGTTATGCCATGGACTGACTAACGGTATGTTTTGACTTCACCTTTTGTCCACGGAGTTATATTTGATACGAAGCCATCCAACTTTCTTTGGACAACTAAAAGTCAACTACAAACTATGGGGTTTGAAATGGGTTCAAAGCCCTGATTTGAACAGGAATCATTCCGGTTACTTTTGCGCACAGTCTGGGTCTCGTATCGGTGCTGCAAACCATTTTCTATGATTTTGACCAGCTAGTTTAGGTAAAAGTGCGAGAATATTAATAAAAAAGGGGGAAAAACGTGGCGCCTACTTGAGTTGGCTTGAAGTCCATTTTTTTCAAAATTGGGATAACAGCCATTCCTTCAGGATTTTATACCGAGAAATCAAATGGTGATACAATTTTGCGTCTAACGTGGTTAGGTCCCCTCGAAATAGAAGCTTAAAAGATGCGATTTGTGGCAAAAACGAATTTAAAATACGATGATTTTTTTTTTTCAGTTATATGGATTTGTTTTTGGTGATAGTTTCCTTCAATTTAACGAGCAAAACTGGTTATATCTTTCAAGTTCAGTTGAAACTGGCTAGGTCCTTCAAGTTCAGTTGCGAAACTGGTTATGTCCATTTTTTGGTTTCAGAACTGGCTAAGCTCAAACGTTTTTATTAAATATTGCCTCTAAGAAGAGTATTTTAGGTTCGGTTCTGATTTGCTCCGAAGCAGAGAGGCATAACTCTTGATTCAGAACCATAAAATGTTCACACATTGCCAAAAATACACTTCTAAACGTTTTTCGTGGTTTCCTTAAGAGGTGCCATAATGGACTTAGCCAGTTTTGCAACTCAGCGCCTCACTTATGAAGAGTAATAAACTTATACTTACCGACGGCGGATTTGTTCTCTGGTTCCTTGCTAGATCGAAAAAGAAAAGGACTTTTCCAGCCCCAATACCGCGAAATCATACCATGATACAGAATAGCCAACCTAAAAGGAAAAAAACCCGAAAAGACAACCGTTTTTTCTCGGATGTCCTACTTTAACTCTTTTGTAGAAAGTGAATCCTTTGGTTGCTCGTAACTCCCAGCGTTGTATTCAACGTCTAACTTCCCAATGACAACAATATGTATCTGTTGAAAGGCAATATCCAAATGATACGGAAATACGTTTGCAAAGCAGAAGTTGGCACCACGTGATGCATTGAGTAGGAAGACGGAAGCCTACTCTGTGGGGAGATGCTTCATACCAACTCTCCTGAGTAGTTCACCAAACCGGCGATAGAGTTCGGGGCAATCTCTCTTTCGACTGGGATGTCCATTCAGTAGGTATAGAGTTTTCCATTGTTCAATCAAACCACTGTCAGAATGAGAGAATTGAACCTCACGAAAGTTAGTATTCACTGACAAGTATTTACTTACTTGATTGCTTCCTTTCTAATTAGACTGATGTAACAAAAAAACAATTCAAACGACGTTACATTGTATTAGATCAATTTTCCATTTGCGTTCTTGTTTAAACAGGTGAATGTCGCTCTCTTTATTTACTCTGTAATTCGAACCAACTGTAGTCTCTTCTGTACAAATATTGATCAAACTTCATTTCTTTATCATACCGTTTACTTTCCCATACACTCATCGTGACCTTAAAGAGTAAAGGGGACAATTATTGACAATTTTAAGGACGTTTTCGAAGTTTGTCTTGGATAACTTTAATATTTCCCATCCTATTCTCACGCTCCCAAGATTTTCCTGTTGGCCAGGGTGTACATAATACCTACTGATCTCACTTGTCACTTATTATCAAAATACAAAGCAATCACATTTTTATAGCTAAAGTTCAAAACTAAATTTTTCCCATAATGTTGACCAGTTATTGAAACGAAAAACAACTAATTATTGATATGCGGCTCCGATTTTTGGCGGACTTTGTAATTATTGACACGTTTTACGATTTTCTGAGTGTGTTCTGTGAGACAAATTATAGAGATAACCATGTTCTTTGGTACTCCCCATTATTGGAAGAGATTGTCAATAACTGGGTAAATTCGACACCTCTGAAATGAGTTATTATTGAAATTTACTATTAGAAACAATATTCCATTAATCTATTACAGTACCAAACTGGATGAAAAATAAAGCAAGCTGAAGGACACAAAATGAATGTAATTGGTCAAGAAAATGCTGGCTCACCTATTAGTGAAACTGGTAAGGAACCGAAATCGATGGAAAATGTATGGCAGCAGACTAATGAATTGCTACTGATATGATAGAGGCCGGAATCCTTAAGTGACCAGCTAAACTTCCGTTGGAGCCAAATGTTTAATTCTACATCGGATGTCCTAAACGGCAATTTTCCAACTTTAAGTAAGCAAGTTGAGTAGCGTAGAAATTAGCTTTGAATGCCTCTCAGCTGATCCAGGGCCTATGAAACGTCAGGTTAAAGTCCTAACGAGCCTACATACTAAACTGCATCTTGAAAGCGTCAATTGTGTAGAAATCAGCTTTAGAAGCCTCTCAGGTACCTACCTGAAGGCCCTAACCTAGGTGATCCTACCTAGGAGTCAGCGTACTAAATTGGAGCGTTAGAGAGTAAACATTGTGGAAATTACCTTTAGGTGCCTTTAAGGTGATCCACGGTCTATTATGCATCGTCAGGTAACAGCTCCAAGGAGCCTGCATATTAAAATGCAGTTGAGAGTGCAAAAACGTAGAAATCAGCTTTAGGAGCGAAGAAATCAGTACTTCATGCCGGTTCGCAATCAATTTTTGAGTATATAACCCAGTAGTAAAACATGTTAAATCATATTACGAGAAGAGGTTTTCGAAAAATGAAAATAACTAATGCACTGAATTTAACAAAATTTAATGAATCGATAGATCTTCAAAATTACAGAAACTGATAATCCTGTTGTTAATTCAAAAAACTATTGATAAAACTCTTCGAAGAGTTCACATACTTGGTGAACAGTTCAGAGACAATGTTAAACATTTATTTCACCTAGTTATTCATTGTTCATAAAAGTTACCATTGCTTAAGAACTATTGGTATTAACATTTGAATTCGACAAAACTCAATTTGAATCTTAAATTAGTTTTTTTGAACTATTTCTAACGGACCTTTTGAAGATATTTTCACGTCATCATCTGGGACGCGTTCGCATCATTTACTACACTTTTTAACATTCTGTTTTATAAAATAAGTCATGAACAAAATTTGAAACTAAAAATTGCACCAGGTTCTGAATGATTCTCACGAGAGCTTCGAACATATCGTTCCAACCTCAGAGATTCGCAGATTCAACATGCCAACGAAACAATGTAATGAAATACCCTTTAGTAAAAATAATTTAACAAAAAATATACTCAGGTTCAAACCCTCTCTTGGATGTAAAATTGCATTATTACTTTGATTTGTCTTACTTCATAGATTCCTAATCAAGCATCGTATTGCAGCTTTTTGTGAAAAAAAGATAAAATATACAAATTTATACAACAATAGAGAAAGCATTGTTAGGTATTAAGAAATATCACAGCCTTTCCACATATTTACACCATTATGTACAAAATTTGTCTTGTGTACCGATGTATAAAACACTATACAGACGAATCGACATACATTTCATCATTTCGTTCCAACTAGATTAATTTTTGTTATTCTCGTTTTTCGAGATATGATACATTCTAATTTCCTACGACCAGAGATCATTTTTTTATTTTTTATTATTTTTATTTTATACAACGCCATAAAAATTACTTCATTGTTAACACTGCCTTGACGAAGTCAATAAATAAAATTAAAAATCGATAAAATCAACAATAATAATCTACAACATACATATGTACATATATGGCAGTTAAAATTAGGTACAACTCTTAAAAATAACCAGAAATATTATCTTTAATTACAGAATAACATTGGGTTGGGTTCAATAAATTGCAAAGTTATTAGCATAAATTAGCAATTGGAATTTGTTTCAGAAAAAATTATCAGCATTCGATATCAGACACCAAAATGTATAATCTAAAAGTATGGGGTTCGTTTAATTAATTGGTTTTTAGAGCACGAAATTTGCGATTTATAGAGAGGCCTAAAGATCAAACAGGTCGAACGGTCGCAAAACATAACCATCATAAATCCAAATTTATCAGCTATGTTATAATAATATACTGTCTGAAGGGTTAAACAGTTCATCAGCACTTTTCAAGTATCAAGTAGGTAGGAAGGAACGTCAAAAGATACTATTTTTTTCAAAAAGAGGTATTCAAAATCCTGCCTGTTGCAAGATTTTTTAACTCACCCCTCATGTAATTCATCTTGAAATTCAATTATTAAGTGGAAAATTGAATAATCTCACTCCAGAATCAATAAAGAATTAAATTTTTTATAAAAGGTCAAATTTGTCGTAAATTTACGAATTTGATCGATGATAGATTTGATTTTTCTCAAGTAAATTTGATGTGTCGCACATAGTTGACACATCAATTTATTGGGATGTAGTAGGATCTTATTGGTTGGCAATCGTTCAGAAATTTTGTTGACAATTGGGTTATTATAATGAAAAGTGACAGAACGAAAATGTTTATCCCTTCGTACAACGTGTTAATTTTCTTTTCGAGAAACAATCATTTCCAAAAATCGTGGGGAAATTCCACTGTTAGAGGCACATTTACTATTGAATTTTTCGATTAAATTAAATGTACTGGCATTTGACATCGGCAGCATGGGGGTTATAGCAGAACATGGAGTTGGGGTACAGAAAATAGGGGTTATTTGCAATCAACTGATCCATTTGTTCACACGAGACTACTATACGCTCTTCACAAACTCACTAAGCGTTCTCAGAAACAGGTAGTCAACATGGATGGCAAACAATTTTCAAACGGAATTTACTGGATCGACATTCAAATATCAATGTGGTATCCGATGTCCATTCCCATAGGCAACAGAAAGGAAAACCCCACAGATTAGAATTTTATTACTTATTGAACGATTTACAGAAGCTAACACTATTGTGCATGGCAGTAAGTTCATTGTTAGGGTTTGACTACCTGTCATTTAGTTTCGTGGTTGAAATATGTCGGATGGAAGTAAAAATTCCTAGATGTTGTGAGTAGATAGGTACCTCCTACATCATATTATCTCACAGTAACATCAGTATTATTAACACTATCGACACAACACCGAAAAATAAACACAATATTCACAAAGTAATTCACAGTGTTTGTGGATAAGTTATTGCACATTGACGCGGTTGACCACCGTATGCAAGGTTCAAATCGGCACTCGTCACCAGGTCGAGAGGTTTCAAAACATAATCTTGACTTCGCCAGGTCACCTCGGGCAAAATTTGAAGTAAGGGAAGAGGAAACAGTGGAGCGACAAAAACCTGGAACAAAAAGAAACAGTTACGTCAATCCACGATGTACTCAACAATTAAATTACTTTGTTGAAACGTAATTAATCAAAGGGTATTGTGAGGCAATTGGGTCTTTAAAATCTTTTGTCACAGTGAACTTTCTACATTAATATAATATAATTGCACTGTTGTATTTCATATATTAAATTAATCATCTATTTCATCAGATGTGATAGGAAATACCGATAATTTGATTTTGGAGTTGAGGTGTCGGATGAATTCTCTTTTCATGTTAAAGGGAAGCATTTTCCAAGATCTATTTTCTGAATAAAATGTATGAATTAAGATTGGATTCTTATTATATACGTTCATTCCAGTGGCGAAGCCTGTGATCATTTCTGGATTCGGCGATGACCAGACTATTTAATGAATTTAAAGAATTAGTTAATACTAATGTTAATTATACAATTCCCTCTTTATAAAAATCGCTTTAAGGCTTCTGCACAAACACGCAACTTTGAGCGAGTCCGGCAACCTCCGGGAGCTCTCGTGACTTCTCGTGGCGTCTGTAGAATTTTGATTCAAAGTCACAACGACAGGGTACCGTAGATAGCAAGCGATTTTCAACCTTAAGGCCGGTTTGTAGACGTCAAAGTGGCGTTTGTTTGAATTTCATTCGTCAAAAAAACATTGGCGTTTTTGACAGGTAATTTTTCGAAATTTCCCGGGGGAGGACCCCCCAGACTCCCCCCCCCCCCCCACTTCTGGTTACTAATCGCCGCCAATAGCGATGACCTAGCAAAAATGTCACGCCTCACCACTGCTTCATTCTGTTTCTAGTGTATTTTAAGCCTTAAAAGTTTCTCTGAGTCTAAGGTTTTAGTCATAATCCGTAAAAAGCCATTACCCCTTGGTTTTTTGTAGAAATATTTACGTAAATAAGCTAACTAACGTTGAAGAAAATCCTTGATTAGAATAGAGGAGAGGAAACGAGAAGACAATTTAAAGTAGTTAGCCCCCCAGGAGTAGAGGGGATACAGACAAGGGGTATTCAGTAAACTAACCTGGTGGGATCTATTCTGGTGTCGAACCCATCGATTCTCACGACGTTCATTTCGTCCTTGGAGTATCTCGAGTAACTGAATGTTATCTGAAACAGTTATCAGTAACCATTTAGTATCCATATTATAATCAAAACAAATATAATATATAACATATTATGTCATGAAAAAGCCCATAAATACGATATCAGTGACCGAAACTGGTGAATCTCATTTGGCCAACACAGCCAAATTCAGACTACTGGATCGAATGTTATCTAGATTGTTCAAGTTTTTCCAATGTTGCTCTTGCTTTTTGATGAAAATTTCATGAATTGTACGGTTAAGGAAGTAAATGGCAATCATATAGACGCCTTCGCTCACAACTCACTGGTAGCTATTACGGAAGCTACAATTGGTTGCTTTTATGCAAACTAAAATCATTTCAACTCGCTTCAAAGGTGGAAGGAATACACTGTTGAATAGAAACGACAAAAACTAAATAGAATAAAAGTGGGGAGGATGAGCAGGTTTACTTTGAGAGCTTTTCCCCACACCATAATACAGTCTCGCCCATGATCTTGATGTTATTAGGTGAAACATTTTTTAGCTCAGATTCAACTTGCCGAAGGGCAAGCATCCTTCAGAGCATATCTATTTATCTTACCCCACCAGGTCTGCTCCACGTCCACACTGCCTGGTCGACCAGGTTACACAAAGCAGGCCCGTGGGCTTTGGGAAGTTGAGGAAGATGGAGGATAGATGAAAGGAAGTCCCCTAATAAAATGACCACTGATTAAGGAAAGAGGAAGGTCGCGGGCGGTGATACCACAAAGCACTCTTGATGAGATGCTCAACTCGAGTTACTCCACGACACTCTTCCCACACCTCATTCCATGCTATGATACAGCCTCAGCCATGATCTTTATGTTATTAGGAGCAAATCCTACTAGCTGCTTGCCACAGGTCATTCCTATCGTATTAATTTAGGATGGTTTTTATTTTCTAGGTGTGCTCCATGTTCACACAACCACTGAAAACCTGGACATCCAGGATTTGACGACAGCAATATCTGGCTTCTAGCCCCGGCCACTCTCGCTCTCCATTTCCTAGCTGCTGGATGACGAAGCGCTTATTATCAGCTATGCAGCCGCATCACGACGAAGAATGCTATCACCGTGAGTTCTCCACATGACACAGGTTCTCATTTTTATACTCATAGGCATGGCAGAGGCTACAATCCCACGACTATCTCTTGAACACTTCACTGGAGTACCAAGTGTGGGCACCTTGATGACTATCAAGCATAATTTCAGCGTTGACCGATCTGAAACTTCACGCTCTACCTTAATTTATTAGTTTCCTCAACCATACGAACGAGCTGTGGAACTTTCTAAGATTAAATCAAACAATATAATGCTCTGTAGATTACTGTTACGGATATGAGGAAGCTATGCGCCACACCGAACAAGGAAGACTTGTTTTTATTGTATTTATTTATTCTTTTAACGATTATTTGCCTCTGCCTGAGTTTTCCCAATCCTCCCAATACCACTGTGGTTTGAAATTCGAAACTGACTACCTATATTTAGGTCTATGCTACAGTGGACATACAAGTATACATACAATAGATATTGTTCGACATTCTTTCCAACAAATATGGCCGCCCTATCATCATCGCTCGATTTAGCACGGTCCAGGGCTGGAGCGCATCAATTTTGAAACGATCTCGAAAATCAGGGCCGATCTCCCCGAGTCGAGAGAAAAAGGTGATTTGAACGGGATATCGAAGATCTACATTCGGCTAATCACTATCATCAGGCTCCCCGCCTTGGAAGGATGTTCGCCTGAGTGGGACCTTCCTCCACCAATATCCTTCGTTTTTGACAGCCGATAATTAAAAACTACTCAACTTAGCTCCCTCTCTCCCTCTCCTTATTTTTCCACCCCCAGAACTGCGGGGGCTTTAATTAAGCTACCGGTTGATGGTAAAATGTCAGAAGTTAGACCCGTTCCTAGGGCCGTTGGAAAACCAGAATCATCCGAATCAAAGTGAAATGATTGTACTACTATAGAAGGAGGTAAGACGTCGTTTTTTGAAGGAGGCACGCTTAGTAGGAAACGAAGAATGAATACGAAGTAAATGCTTACTTCAAAGATGTCAGTATATTAATATTTTACAGTCGCGGTTCTCGATGGGGGCGGT
This sequence comes from Creontiades dilutus, assembly GCA_031894815.1. Taxonomy (NCBI): domain Eukaryota; kingdom Metazoa; phylum Arthropoda; class Insecta; order Hemiptera; family Miridae; genus Creontiades; species Creontiades dilutus. The sequence goes on along the minus strand of JAVIWC010000472.1, from coordinate 1,721,795 downwards.
AAAAAAGGTATACATGGATGTCTAACTGGGTTAATAACTAAACCGTCTTTTTGGAGGTTTCAGCCTTGTAACTACGAATAAACTATACTTCGATTCCATTCTGCACGCAATGGGTTTTATTGATGGTTCGACTAAATCTTCTGTCCGTTCGCTCCTCACAAAATTCACAAAAAACTTGACTTCACAAAATGAGAAATGCACATCAACACGTAACTATGCATCTAAAATACATAAATTCGTTCAGTGACGGTAACATAGTATTCGTATTCATATTACTGATATTCAAAATAAAGAAACCAACCTGATCGTGAAATGTGTCAGGACGAATGAATTTCATAGGCTCCAAGTGTGAGTGGAACTGATCGATGACAGTCAACGGTTTCTTCAGCAAGTGCTCTGAAGAAGAGAACATTTAAATACATGTTAAATTTATATAATTTCACTGACATTACTATTATGATAGTAAAATGGTGATAAAATTACAATAGAAGCTAGTTTTGGTGAATTGCACACGGTAAGTAGATGCTGATTCCAACTGGTGAACATGTCTACATCCACGTGTTAGGGGGTAACCTTCTGACATTATAGGTACTTTCTTTATTCAATTTAATGCTTTTATATCACCTATTTGTTATTTTCTTTTCAAGTTTCATTTCTCTAACTTCTCCGCTTTAAATGAATTATTTCAGTGACTACCTTAACTAAAAGAATTGATTTTATCTACCTGCCAAGGTGAATAGCCGAAGTATAGAATAGCCGGTTTTGTGAAAGGTATCAGGGTAAAATCCTCATATTCTGACCTGATATTAATTTAAACGAAATTTAAAAGTACTCATGAATAACACTCATCGACTATTCGATAATCGCAGGTACATTCGTAAGCTTAAAATGTAAAGCAAATAAGAGAGCTACAAATACAGTCTGTAGTTGATTAGTGACCAAGTAATTTTTGTATGGATTTTATCAGTTTTTTTGTCCATAGAAAGATTGAAAGTTAAGTTTTTTAACAATAAGGAAGTATGAGGTTGAAGGTTACTGATTACAGATTAGTAAAGTCCTTAACAAGGAGGTAATAGAAAGGTGTAACTGCCCCTACCATGGGTAGAGACGATTAGCCCTCAACGCCCGAAGGACACCACTGAAGCCTAAGATCACCTCATAAATACTCTAGGACAGAAATTAAAAAAAAAAAACTACCCACGCACTCCCGAAGAGAGGCTGATCAAAATTATAATTACATGAAATTGTAATTGCAAAGTAATTAAACACCAATACCTGGTGTAACTACAAACGAAACAGACAGACAGACACACAGACAGACACGGAACCAAAATTGTTCAGAAAGGTCTAAAACGCAAAATGCGAGTGGAATTTTTGATTTTGGAGACAAAAAAATTTTCACATTCCGAAAGTGTAAACAATGCTTCCGCTACCTTGGTAGACTCGGAAGCAAAATGAAGAATTATAAACAACACATTATAGCACAATTACTTGAACGATTCCAGTTGCACAGTGTAATGAACACATTTTTCTACATTTCTTTCTTAATTCTTATACCAAGAAAGAGACATGCGTTTAACGGGATTCGTAATTTAATTACTTAGCGATTATAATTTACACTGTGATATAATTAACTTTCATCAATTGAGGTTTTGTCCACTGTTCTTTTCAATTTGTCATGTATAATAATCTTATAATTACTCGTGTAATTAATTAATGCCCAACTCTGGGAACAGGCTTGCGATGGGCAGGACAAGGGTAACTAAATGTTTACAAGAACGAATTGTTGATTACCTAATCTTAAACTTGAAATAGGCATTGCAAAACCGATATAGTACATAATGATTGAGTTCTCACCAATAATGTAGCCCATAGTCACGTCATCTGGGAGACGGATCTTCTCACCGATTCCCATGAACCGACCACCACTGCAACAGAAGAAAGTAACCAGTTTTATTTTAAACCTCTTAGCATTGAAAAAGTCACAGTGAAAGGAAAAAATATATATAAAGCAACCCAACAGTCTTTAACCTCGACAATTAATTCATTGGGAATGCATCAAACCGGTTTGCACATGTCCCCATCTACATTTCAAAACATGTAGGTACAGGGAATGGTGGGACAAGATGCAATGCTAATGTAACTTGGGAGCCTTTTTAATCAGATGCGACAGAAAAAAGAAATCTGCAATGTTAGGTACTGCAGCTTTGTTGATCGTCGGAAATGAGATCGTATTTTATTTTTAGACAAGAAACACGATGAGGGGGGGGGGGGGTGTATTCAAGTTAAATAATGCATAGGACTGGCCGAGCCAAATATATAGGTACCCATCGCTTATTGAGAAAAAACAACAAGTTCAGTTAGGTTTAAGGACATTTGTACAGGGATTTAATGCTTGAATAAATATCCATAAAATTGTTTGAAAGAGAATAAACATGAGGATAGAATGGAACGCTGAGTGATGCTCTACCTCGGTATCACGTGTGAGGATGTCCGGGTCACGTGAAAGTTCGAACTCAAAACGCTGCAAATTCTTCCACTGGGGTTTATTATTCAATTGGCTTGCGTTCATGATTTGAATTTATACTAAGAATCGGAGTGTGCGTGTTTCACAGGTGATAGAGCGATTATTGAATTTCAGGAGATATGCATAGAGCACGTAAATCTGTTCTCAACCAAAATAAATATTTGGATTGCTCAGTTGATCATGTTCGTGTGCCTCCTGAAATTCAATAATAACTCTATCACCCGTGAAAAACGCACACTCCAAAGCTTAGTGAAATTCAAATCATGAACGCAAGCCAATTGAATAATAAACCCCAGTGGAAGAATTTGCAGCGTTTTTTATGGTTATCAGAATGCTTCAATCCGTGTATCGGCTACAAAGCCTTTTTGGAGTTCACTCCAATATCCACATTACTACGTCACTACATCACTACGTCAATAGGTTACTGATAGCAACACAAAAACAATAATAAACCAAAAACTAAATGTCGACCATTTTCAAGTATGTTCTACCCCTCAGTTTCGGTAAGACCTTCCCCTTTTCTGTAGCACTTGGAGCAAAGTTGATAGTAAATGAATGGCAATGGCTCTTAAGATTTTAAAATACAAACGCTCAGAAATTTTCTTCATCCACAAATTTTGTTTTGAAGCATTTTGCAATGCACAACATATAAAAAGATAAATCACGACAGGATTGAGATAAAAACTTCGTTCTTTCGCCAACTAATCAAGCATTCCAAAAGAAAGGATGAGTTCGTTGGACAACACTTTTTGAGCATAATAAAATCGAATTCCAAAAAAAATGTACTGACGTAAAAATCACAAAAAAAGACGAATTTCAGGAGATATGCATAGAGCACGTAAATCTGTTCTCAACCAAAATACCGATTTGGATTGATCAGTTGATCATATTTGTGTGCCTCCTGAAATTCAATAATCGCTCTATCACCTGTGAAACACGCACACTGCATATTCTTTCAATGGGGTTTATTATTCAATTTTATTCATTTGAGTTGCATTCATGATTAGAATTTCTACTAAGCTTTGGAGTGTGCCTGTTTTACAGGTGATAGAGCGTTTATTGAATTTCAGGAGATATGCATAGACCACGTAAATCAGTTCTTAACCAAAACACCTATTTGGATTGATCAGTTGATGAAATTTGTGTGCCTCCTCTACATCAGTCTACCTTTGGCTACATCGTTTAAATTTGGATTTGGGGAAGTTTTAACGCAATACGAGTGCTAAAGGACTTGATAAATTATAGATGTTTTTATTGTGTGTGGGGGGAAAGGTTCAATAAAAAAACGCTGCAAATTCTTTCACTGGGGTTTATTATTTTTTTATTCATGATTTGAATTTCTACTAAGCTGTGGAGTGTGCGTGTTTTACAGGATTTAAATTTATTGAATTTCAGGAGGCACACAAATATGATCAACTGATCAATCCAAATAGGTATTTTGGTTGAGAACAGATTTACGTGCTCCATACATATCTCCTGAAATTCAATAATCGCTCTATCAAAGCACACTCCAAAGCTTAGTAGAAATTAAAATTATGAACGCAAGCCGATTGAATAATAAACCCCAGTGAAAGAATTTGCAGCGTTTTTTTAATTAAAATTCACTAAAACTGCTGAAAATCGTCAAATTTAAATTTGTTCGGGGAATATTACTGGAAGAAAGTTACAGCCATGAACTTCAAAAACTGAAGCTCCAACTTCCAAAATTGTACTTAAATTTCACGAAAATGTCCCCCAAAAAATCGATAATTTTTTTTTAATTCTAAAAATTCAAAATCTTTATTTGAATAGAAGAATATCACTTTGGACAAGCTGTTTCGGAATCAGATTAATAATTACCATTTTTTGCACTCAAAGTGCTCGAATTTCGACTCAATTTAACTAATTTGTAATCCGATAATTTTGGGAAATTCGCTTATACGATACAGCTGCATGACTGGAACTGTTTACGTACCGTATGTCCATGAGGGACGAAAGGAAAATTATTTGAATCTCCATCGACCAATGGAAAATCACTCAAATATTTTGATGGCAGAAATGCTGGAGCAATAGTCCCATTCGCGAAGTGTTGAGAAGGATTAAACGAAAGCGCCCTGCTGATTTAATTGACGAATGCACTACTAATAAACAATTAGTCACTTGAGAAATTCACTAGTCACTAGTCAAATGATAATCGATCAATCGTTTATTCATATCTATTATTAACTTTTCACTTATTTAAATCAGTGTATCGTGCACCTTATGGTTGTTATATTTAGTCAGGTCTGTTGTATAGCTGTTCCTGCATCATGTTTCATGTTAATTAGGAGTGATTTGGATCTAGGGGAGCTTTCTCAAGTTCAACCTTCAAGGCAAGATTGGCTTTCCAAATTTTTCTCATGTAGTTCGTTTTATAAATAAGTTATGAACTGATAAAATGAATTGTGATTTCAATGCTTTCGAGTAAGTTAGCCATTAGAAAAAACACTTTCCTAGCAAAACGGTAGAAGAAACATAAAGAAGCAGGTATATAATCGGAATACGCTTGTAAAGACACAACTATACAACATGTTGATTAAGAGGGGAACGCTATCAAAAATGGAAGATTCGGCCTGCAATATTGTGAAGAAACTGCCACCAATTACTTTGTTCCATTACATTCCAAGTCTTTACAGTTTTCAAAATAAACCAATTAAGGTCTTCATCAATGGAGATGGAACTGGTGGGAATCGCACGCTTAGCCATAAACTCATTGACCCTGACCGTAAAACCGCAGGTGGCCGGATAATCAAATTCAACGTTCGTTGTTATTGTCGTTCAAGAACAGCATCATCGTCCTCCATTTACGGGTATCAATGTCGCAGTTTGACGGCTAATTTTCAATATGATGCATCATGTTCATGGATTTTTGGTCAAATTCAGGTCCAAATGTGATTTTTGACGCAAGATCCATTAATTACTATTTCCGCAAAGAAGCTTTGGACCGCGTACGGGTAGAATTTTTAAAATTCGGTTTTCGGATTCAATACCTTAAACAGTAGACTTGGAGCAAAAGGTTATTCAATATCTGATGTTTACTGATAGCAAGAGCTTCATTACTCCGAAATTGCCGTTTTTAGAACAAATCGAAAACATATTTATTTACAAGAATGTCAATAATATAACAACTGAGCATGACCATCAAGTCAATCTACACTCGTACAATAATAACAGTTTATGGAGTTAATAGCCCAATGGCTATACTCCGGATAGCACCCATTCGCTACACTGACTAATCTCGTGACATCACTAGGTCCAAGGGTTTTATCCTATCAAGCCGCAGGATGACGTTACTGTTGTCTAGGAGGTGAAGCGCTTCAGGGTTTATGTGCGCGTGAAGTCGCTGTTAATTGTGTTATTTGCGTGCTGATTGATCAGTTCGCTCAATGTCTCCATTTTAAGGTCCCGATGGGGGTCGTCATTACGAATGTACCAGGGGGCGTTAATGATACTCCTTAGCACTCTGTTTTGAAAAGTCTGAATCATCTTAATATTAGACTTTTTCGTACAGCCCCAGAGCTGTGAACCATACGTCCACACTGGTTTCAGAACTTGCTTGTACACTAGCAGTTGATTATGCATGGAAAGCCAAGTACCAATAAATCTTCTAAATTTTATCTTCAGTTCTTCGTTTTTCTTCTTAACGTGCTCTTTCCATTTTACTTTAGAATCAAGAGTCATTCCCAAGTATTTCGCCGTGTTAACAATGGGTATCACTCGTTCATTCAGCATTATAGGCAATGCAGTTATTCGTTTATTTGTAAAGTTGATGTGAGACGATTTTTGCTAATTTAATTTGAGCCAACATTTTTCGGTCCATCCACTCATGAACGGTACGCTGTAGTTTAGAAGTTGCTTCTTCAACGGATTCACCAACTGCCAGAAGAGCTGTATCATCTGCAAAAGTTGCAATGGTCGTGTTTCCGTCCATTGGTACATCGCTTGTATACAAATCACTGACCTATGTATCTATGATGTAGTCTGTGGTCAGTGATTTCTCTATATATATATCCCCTATGCTTTGGGTCCAAAAAAGAGCAACATTTATATTTCTCAAACGTAGATCGATCAGGAACAAAATCAGCTGTAAGGGGCATTCAGCTGATCTCTTTTAAGTTTATACAGGAGTCCTTCGTGCCACACTTTATCGAATGCCTGTGACACATCAAGGAAAACGCTTGCACAGGCTTGTTTCTTTTCAAGACAGTTTTCAATTATATCGGTGATACGATGGACTTGATCTATAGTGGAATGTTTTTCTCTGATGATTAGGGATGAGTTTCTTTTCTTGGATAATAATTTCCGGAAATTGCTTACACCTAAAAGTATGAAACGTTAAACTATACAAAGTGATATGACAATCCATCATATTTTCCAACGGTCTATGATAAACGACCCCTCCGAATAGTACCTGTGTAAAGATCTCACATAATGAAAGAATTGAACGATAATTAAGTATCGTATAGGCTTTTCTCGAGTTCAGACAAGCGGTAATTATCTTGGGGCCATCTTTTCTCGTACATCTGATAACGCAATAAGAGGATACCACGATACGGGTACCTGTGCAGCCCGAGAAAGACGAAAAGAAAAGGAATGAGCCGAAGAAACCATTCGAAAACCATCAACTCGAATAAGGATCAGAAGATAATAGAAGTGCATTAGTAAGTATCAATGTCTGAGGCTGTCTGCGGAGAAGCAGCAACATAAATCATAAGTCGCGGGCGTCACAGCGCCTCCAGCGCCTGCGGGCGTCGCTTGGAAATGACACAGCTTTTCTTAGGAGCCCCTTCTTCCCTCTCAGAACAGATATCGATGTCCACTAAATTACTGCGGGCTCCATCTCGTACCACTGAATGGCTCACATCGTTCGAGGGCATACGAGAACGATTAATGGGATTCGGCCCCTTTTTTTCCCCCTTTAGAAGTTTCCTTTTTCTTCTCTCCATAGTTTCAGTCTGTTGCGCGCATTTCGTGGGTTGACCTCTTTGCTCCCGAGATTCAATTAACGCTGACAGGCGGAGGGGTTGGGCTCGAAGACTTATTCAAGTTTTTTTTCATACAAAGGCTACGCTCACCGCTACGTTACCTTTCTGGGAATCGTTCACATTCTCATTAAAACGTCCGATTGTCCAACTTCCTTATCACATCCAACGTTATTTATGACGTATGTGGATACCTCAATTCCCATCTAATTCAATCACATTCCTAATATTCTATTGAATGACACGTTACCACAACCACAAGTGCTACCCAGAGCTCTAGCGAAAATCACGAAAACGATTAGTTAACTACGTATTTAAAAAATATATGAACAGGGTGTCAACCTTTGTTACCTGTCACAGGCAGGAGTCGATTATACACCTAATTTCCCTCAAAAGTTATCCTACACGCATTCATTTTTACTTCGCATGAAATTCGTGTTTTTTTCCAGTTTTGGTTTATCGTTTCCAACAATAAGCCTTTGGAGTCGTACAGCAAACAATTAATATACCCCCTCAAATTTCGTAATTCAACTTTAAAAGGTACGTATATTCAAATCACCATTCCAAATACGAGCATGAATGGCCCGAATTTATTATTGTTTGTAAAGCCAATTCATCTCCACACATGTAAAATATATCGGCCAAAACTGGTTTAATTTTAATTCAAATATTTAAACACAGGTACGTATATTCTAAACTCTTCTATGTATATACGAGCATGAAAGGCCTTATCGAATTGTAAAAAAATGATTTCTCTCTGACACATTGACACAAACCACTTTCAGGGGGGTCATTTTTGCTTAGGGCGGATCAGATCGGCCGAAAACTTCTAGCCAACTCAATCACCACACATGCAAAGAGGCTATCGGCCGAAACTGGTAAAAAAATTGTAGTTTTCGAGATATTTACGGACACAGGTAAGTGGGCTGTCACGTCAACTAATTTTCGACATAATATTGACTGTGATAGGTTTCTAAATCGTAGAAATCCTCGCAAAGCCAATGATCGCAATTTCTTAACCTTAAAGTACACCTTACCGAACCACACAATGATACGAGCAATCACTAAGTCTTTTTGACTACGAATCGAGAATCCATTGCAATAGCCCCCCCCCCCCCCCCCCCCTGAGAATCAGGATAGTATGCATACATTTTTGTCAGGTTTTAGGGTTTTGATGTTTTCTGTTGTTCCTTTACAGCACTCTGAGACGAGTAAAAACTTGGATAAGGAGCACCATGTCAAACGATCGGAATACCGGCCTCTGTCTACTGTCTGTTCATAGGAACACAGTAAAACAACAAAAAGATGAGCTTAAAAAAGACCATCAATGTTTTTGGAATGGATAAGAGAAGAGTACAATTCTCGTTCAAGTCATAATATTTTACTTCCATTCAGATCAGGTCACACATGAGCGCCCTCAACAGACTCCAGATGACTCTGGACTTTTTTAATCTTGAAACGTAAAACAACAAACTGAGAGTTAAACTTTTTTTCTTGGTGGATAACAAAGGTTCATTATTGAGCCTAATGAACCAAAAGAACAATTTTGGGCGAGTGACTCGTGAATATCACCTAGCAAACAGGATTGAGCAGGATTGAGCTGCCGAAGGGCTGATGTATTGCGTCTTGTGGAGAGCAGTCGAAGCCGTGCTCTATGGGCAGCTTCGGGGATACAAGAACCCTTACTTTTCAATGACCTCTGGAATTACTACAATAATTGCGTTTTACGATTCAACGCGGGGCCCTTAAGTGAGCGCTGCACACCTGATTACGGTGACTTCCTCGCCAGTGCCCATATAAACCTCGGGCTCCTAGGGGTTACTGCCGCTTGAACGCAGGCACTTCCAGTACCGAGGAGGTTCCGAAGACCCCCAGTTCTGACATATTACGACCTGGTGGAAGCCGACTTGGCTACCCGTACCGTATCTTCTTCCTGCCTCGATTAGGTGTAATAACTTCTAGCCTGCCTCGATCCATAAGAATCACTCTAGAGAAGGACCTCTTCATTAGTGGAGAGCGAGGCAGGCGTGTAGTGGTAGTAGACGCATACCACGTATCTCCCTCTTCTTCATATTATCGGGCCGTATCCAACTACTGGGAGCCGTAATAATCTTTTCAACCTAATTGGTGGCGACCTCCATAATTGGAAGGCCCTTGATTGTGATAAAGATTGGACTCCCTCCTGGAAAAAAGAATCACTCGAATACCGACTTAAGACTTAAGAGAAAAAACTAACCAAAACTGACCTTGGTTTGTCTATTTTGACTGTGACTACCCTTCTGTGTGACTACCCTGTGTCTCACCCTTGTGGAAAACTGTCCGCCGATCCTTGCACCAATGTATTATGTTGAAATTTTCAGAGATTGAACTAGTTACGCTGTAGATCCCCTATGCTGTTTCATTGCCCGAAATCATTACACCAGTCTGCTCAAGTGGAATTCTAAAATCCACTAACCATAATTTTTTCAAGTCATAACGGTCCGATCGATCTAAACTTCTAAACTTTTCAGGGTGGTTGGGGAATAACAATCTAATGATCTCATATCAATTTACACTACAGTATCATAAGTAGTAGAGCGAATGCTCGAACACGAAATCGAAAAGCATCAAAACCTAGGTGTGATATTGATGAAGAAACAGTACTTTTCGTTATAACCCCCACCACTTCCCCTAGTTGAACCGTCAAAACAGCAACAAATGACGGCGAACTGAATCAGTAGGAATAACAGTGACAAGTAATAACTCATCAGAGGCTTTCATTTCCGAAGAGGAAATGGGGGGCAAGTTAGGCGTTGGAGGTGAGGCCCTCGAGAATTGGATGACGAAGTTCCACGTGGATCCTCATCAGGCAGATCTCCAGGTTTTATGATCTCCCTGATTACTTTCCAGAGCGAGAAGTCGAGGTGAGTTTCGAGGCGGGTTGAACCAATTTAAATCAAGTTAAGGAGCTCGTCGTCCAAGATGGCGGCTCCCTCTTAATTATTTCCAAAAAATAACATTACCGTCATTAGGGAGCCCACACCTGGGACGCCGTACGCATACAAAAGCGGCGTCAGGTAGCAAGAGCTGTAGCTACCAACTTCATAATAAAGAGACGTTAATCATAGATCATGAAGTTATCTGATTTTTCCTAGAATCTTAGCAGCTATTCAGAACTTACGGGAAAAGTGAAAAAATTCCTTCAAACCCAGAAAATTGTCTTAGCTCTTAGATTTGCCTACAGCTTTGCTTTGCACACTGGCAAAGGTCATATTTAGCTTCTTCCCCTACACATCAGCTTGAAAGTCCACTTGACCATTTCATAGTATTGTGATGACTGCACTCTCGTTAGCAATCTTTCAATTAATCAATTTTTGATCCTCTAATTGCCTTTAACCTATTTCCTCTACGATAACCATTATCTATTTCTAGTCGTAACTTTTTCGGTGAACATGCACCCCTCTTTAGACCCCAAAACGTCCAAGACCTTGGAGGGAGGAAGCAAAGTACCCCTTATCGGTTAGGGTTCCCTTCTTGCGCCCCTTTACTTTTCAAGGATAATCACTATCTTCTCCTTTTTTGCTTATAGTACTACTACGAGAAAAATGCATACATTAACGCAGAGGTATGAGAAACTGTATAAGTATGGATACGTAGGCGATGCACTGTTACATGATGTGAACATGCATGCTTACACTTAAAGAAGACCATGGCATTAAACAAACCTACACTACTTCACCACATTCATCGTCAAATGTTGCAGTTCAAGATTTAGGGGGAAATCACATTACTGCACGTGACTTTAGTAATAATGTCTGACTTTACAATTGGGAATATCGTCGAAATGAGGTTTGAAATTTGACAGTAGTTATTGAAAACGGGACAGTTTTGTCTCCCCAATACCATCAGATATTTGATAGGTTATTGGAATTTTCTTCCCAGAGTAGAACCCTTGTCTATTTACTACGCCATCCGTCAAATCTACTGCCATTATAAGCATTATCCACACCTAGCTTCTACAAGTAGGTACCAACGGGAAAATTTCATTTTATTTTATATGAACGTGAACACTTCATTAGGGACAAACCGAAGACTTGAACCACCGCTAACGATCTCCAGGAGTTCCTTATCGTAGTTTCCGATTGTCAAGCGAACCCCTGTTGACCACAACTGAAACTGTCCTAAAGGCCTAATATATCCAGCTACAGAGGCGGGAGCTTAAGTGATGGGCATTCATATTCAAAAAAGAAGCGATGGCATCAGGATCCCTCACTCCTGAGACACTATACCGATGAGCCAAGAAAATGCGTGAATCAGAATACGGTTTTACAGTAGGTACCTATGCATTCACATTTTGATGGATATCTGCGAGGAACACTAGTACAAGTGCCCAACACAGTTCGGGGATCAACTTACTCTCAAGTAAATTTATAAAAAATATGTAGCCCCAAAAATTACAACCTGCAGTTCAGATTCACTTATCACCACTCCTAAAATAACCTGGCATCTCATATGTGATAAACATGTCAAGGAGCCCATCGAAACCAACAGCCTATAAGACAACATTTTTGACAGCGATTCTAGATTCTTTCTAATTCCATCATCTCGGAATAAGAACTCGTCATATTCCTTGACCTTTCCTTTGAAATGAATATTTATGAGTGGTCAAAGATTGAACATGTTTGGTTGAATTGAAGGTGATATTCTGATGAAACGCGATAAACACAGCTCTGGCTGCGTACCCATTACCATTGCTCAGCGAAGAAAACGCGTTGGTACATGTACATAAAAGACTTCTGCAGGTTATAATGTATTCAACAAATTACATAGTCTCAGACACATGGCACTCATTGGAAATTGCCGTCGCCGCCATCTCTTCAAGCCTGAATAATTAGGTATTGTAGGGTGGAAGCGATAATGTTTCGTTTAGTGGGGAGGTACCCGACGTTTTCAGGTCGTGGAGACCATTGATTATGTCTTCGCGTCGAATCGCTCCAATTTTAATGGGACGCGATTACACGGCCAGAAGGGAAACGAAATTACGATTGAAAATCGACCGGTACACCAAAGGAGTTCCAAGTGCTCTTTATACTGCGTACAGAAACACCCACGAAGAGCTCAGCTGAGGGGGTTTCTCGTTTCGATTACTATTCTTGACGCGTGAACCGGATTCTGTCGATGGGAGACGGGATCACAAAAGCCGGAAGGGGTTAAAAAAGAAAATAAGTCGGACCTTGAGAACAGTTTTGCCCTCGGGGCCGCAACGGCGGAGATGAGAAACTGAATTTCGATTTAAAGGAAGACGCGTTGCAATTCGATTTCAGCCTCCAGCGAGATACAACTCGCAGTTTGCCTGAATGGCGGTCAGCTCATAACATACATTACAAACACATATAACCTTTTCTTCAAGCTAAGCTGATTTTTCTCACTTTTTTAGCAAGCTGCAAGGAAAATTACCCTGGAGTTTGTCTGAGATGAAGGAGATCCTCACATGAACAAAATTGATCTTCTCTGTTATCAGTTCAACAGTGTTATGGAAAGGTGGAGAAACAATCGTTCGACATAGAACCCCCTGAACTCCAGGTCCAGCCAGATCTTTCTCACTATATGCACATCTGGATAACCTGAAAACTAACTGAAAAATATGCAATATTTGGAAGAAGAAAGAGTGATTGCCCAGCTCAGCATTTCATCGGCCCGCCGACTACAGTTCTAGAGTAAAGTTAAGTGAGTAAAAGTAAAGTAAACAAGGAATTTCACATTGGATTTTCGTCCGACTACCCGGAGGTGTCTCCTCTAGAGAGGATCGGAACTAGGTCTGACGATTTCGCTCGTGGCTGACAGTTCTAGACTACAGACTATTATGCGAGACTTCGAGACTGACTGTACATAAAGATTCACTAATTTTAACATGAATTAGCAAACGAATTTTGGAAAAGCGCTGCTTTGAATGTATACTAGGTAATCACAATCAACCTTTTATCACGCACTAATGATTGGTTTGACTTTTTGATATTTGTCAATCAAGACACGACACATTGAAGCTATCCTACCCAGAAATCGTTTTCTATGCTGTTTACTGAACAAAACTTTGTAATGTAGCTACAACGGATAATGTAATCTAGGGTCCAGATTAGCTAAATGGGTCCAACATCATCAGCTGAGTAAACTTTTGCTTCCGAGTCTACCAAGGTAGCGGAAGCATTGTTTTCACTTTCGGAAAATGGAAATTTTTTTGTCTCCAAAATCAAAAATTCCACTCGCATTTTGCGTTTTAGACCTTTCTGAACAATTTTGGTTCCGTGTCTGTCTGTGGTGTCTGTCTGTCAGCAAATCCTTGTTACGGGCAAAACTACACGAAGTTGTAGTCCGATTTTGATGAAATTTTCAGGGATTGTGCGGGTTGGGGTGTACATGGTCCCCTATAAGTTTCATGACCCCCGGATCAATAGTAGCCTCTGCGCATGCGCAAACGTGAAATCCTTGTTACGCGCATAACTCCGATTTTGACCAATTTCGATGAAATTTTCAGGGATTGTTCGGTTTGATGTGTACATGGTCCCCTATAAGTTTCATGACCCCCGGATCAATAGTAGCCTCTGCGCATCCGCAAACGTGAAATCCTTGTTACACGCATAACTCCGGGAGTTCATGACTGATTTCGATGAAATTTTCAGTGATTGTTCGGACTGATGTAAAGATGGTCCTCGTGAGTAACAAAGAGAAAATAAAGTTTTAGCCTCGAGCATGATTGAACGAAGTTCTTTAGTCAATAATAATCTTCAATGATCTATACAGTCATGTTACGGATACGAGGAAGCTATGCGCCACACCCACTTGGCAGACTTTTTTTATCTTCTGTTGACCCTAGAAAGCTGAAATTCTATAGGGAGCCTCCCTAAGACACTAAGAGATGAATGACATTATGGAGTCCAATTTGATGACCTGAATGAGCTAAATTTTCTCCTGTTCACCAGAGAAAGCTGAAGTTCCACCCTCGCTCAACGGTTATGGTTGGTTAGTCCAAGGCTACCGCATGTTCCGTGCAACAGTACTTCGAAATCGATGCCACAGATATATTATTAAATTTACCCACTAAAAGTAATCTATATCTCTCTCCTCTAAAGGTAATGTGGATGGTTTTTCAGGAGTTTTGCTTACTGTGTGACAGACGGATGCAAATATAAGTCCTCTCCACGGAAGAAAAGGTGAAGCCGGTTAACTGGCGAGCGTCAAAGTCGGCGGATGGCACGGAGGTTCGCGAAGCAGAATGCAAGCATGTAAAGGAAGAGCGTGCAGGCGGCTAAGGGGGAAGAGGAGGTTCGCCAGATGAAAAGATTCGAGACATGAGCGCGGGGCAGACAATGCGAAGTAGTCTCGTCACGACAGACGCACGTGGGATTGTGCTGGTCGTGAGCCAAGGGCCATCCCGAGCATTAGTCGTCATGTTGTCCTACATCATATTATCCGACCCCTGAGTAGCTTTTGCCCTCAGGTAATCCAAACCTCGAATGGCTCGTAAGGAGTAATAACTACTAAAGCTATTCACGATCACGATGCGTCGATACAATGGAAGGATTAGGGAAAGATTTACCATTTGATTCCCGGAGGAGAAGATTAATCACGTGATTCCTTGCGAACTTACCGGGTTTGGACATTTTGTCGGAGTCGCCAGAGGTAGTGCTAGTAAGTAAGATATTAAACAGCGACAAGAACTGTTTTGGTTTATTATTCAATAATAAACCATTGTAATCGCTCTGGAAAAGAAAATTCTAACCCCCCTGAAAATTTCATGGTTTACGTTTCAGGGGGTGTAGAATCCGAATCTGCAATAACAATTTTTCCGTCCGTACGCACGATTTCTCCCAAACGGATGGAGCAAAAGATTTGAAATTTTCAGGAAAAATCCATGTTGGTCCGACGACGCCCCAATTCTTTAGCCAGCTCTCTCACTAAATTTAAAGTGCCCTTTAAGGGTTGTCAAAGTTTTGTAAAATCCCTAAAAACCTCAAAACAAGTCAAGGCGGCCTATGCGGCGGGTTTTTAAAAACATACCTCAAGGAATCGAATGAGCCCCTCCCCAGGTCCGTAGGTCAAACCATTCCCGAGCTATGGCCCGATTTATGGTGCTAACATTTGCGTTTTTTGGTATATTATTGTTTGTAACCTAGTAATGTCCGGCCGATAGCGTCGAGTTGTAGTGAATGTGGATACTGGAGTGATAGCCGATGTGAATACTTGTAGTGTAGTTAGTAGCCGATACACGGGTTGAGGCATTCTGATATGCATGAAACGCTGATAATATATAGGTAAATATTATTCATATTATTACTGGGGTTAATTATTCAATATTATTACCGGGGTAAATAAGTATTCTTTCACTGGTGTTTATTATTCAATTGGCTTGCGTTCATGATTTGAATCTTACTAAGCTTCGGAGTCTGCGTGTTTTACAGGTGATAGAGCGATTATTGAATTTCAGGAGCTATGCATAGACCACGTAAATCGGGTCTCAACCAAAACACCTATTTGGATTGATCAGTTGATGATATTTGTGTTCCTCCTCTACATCAGTCAACCTTTGGCTACATCGTTTAAATTTGGATTTGGGGAAGTTTTAACGCAACGAGTGCTAAAGGACTTGATAGATTATAGACGTTTTTATTGTGTGTGTGTGTGTGTGTGTGGGGGGGGGGGGGTATTGAGGTTCAATAAAAAACGCTGCAAATTCTTTCACTGGGGTTTATTATTCAATTGGCTAGCGTTCATGATTTGAATTTCTACTAAGCTTGGGAGTGTGCGTGTTTCACAGGTGACAGAGTGATTATTGAATTTCAGGAGGCACACAAATATGATCAACTGATCAATCCAAATAGGTATTTTGGTTGAGAACCGATTCAAGTGCTCTATGCATATCTCCTGAAATTCAATAATCACTCTATCACCTGTGAAACACGCACACTCCAAAGCTTAGTAGAAATTCAAATCATGAACGCAAGCCAATTGAATAATAAATCGCAGTAAAAGAATTTGCAGCGTTTTTTCTTAACGATCTTTTTTGAAACGATAAAATGGAGCGGGTAATAGATAATACATTCCAGCGCTGCTCATACGGCTAGCTTATGCTGCTGATTTTCCTGGTTCTTTTCAGTTCGATTAAGAACTTTGGTCCTGGTTTGAAATGTATATCAGATCTTAATAATATAATTATTACACCATTGTCTTCAATATTTACATGTTCTTTTTTCTAACAAGCCTCTCTTGCCCAATACACCTCGGGAACCTCGAATTTGATGTCATGACGGGGAGGCAGGGTGATCTCCAATAAATTTAAGCGATACTCATATCTACTAAAATTCCCAGTCAGTTTTCGTGACTTTTTCTGTTTTTTGATCGATTAAGAATTTACTCGTTTTCTAGTGTGTTCATAAGTATGATCATATAAAAACGGAACGAAGGGGCTGCCTTTAACGCAAGCATAACTTACCAATATTTTGCTTCCGAGTCTACTAAGGTAGCGGAAGCACTGTTTTCACTTTCGGAATGTGAAAATTTTTTTGTCTCCAAAATCAAAAATTCCACTCGCATTTTGCGTTTTAGACCTTTCTGAACAATTTTGGTTCCGTGTCTGTCTGTGTGTGTGTCTGTCTGTCAGCAAATCCTTGTTACGGGCAAAACTACACGAAGTTATAGTCCGATTCTGATCCGAAATTTTCAGGGATTGTGTGGATTGAGGTGTAGATGGTCCCCTATGAGTTTCATGACCCCCGGATCAATAGTAGCCTCTGCGCATGCGCAAACGTGAAATCCTTGTTACGCGCATAACTCCGGGAGTTCTTGACCAATTTTGATGACATTTTCAGGGATTGTGCGGTTTGATGTGTAGATGGTCCCCTATGAGTTTCATGACCCGCGGATCAATAGTAGCCTCTGCGCATGCACAAACGTGAAATCCTTGCCACAAGCATAACTCCGGGAGTTCTTGACCGATTTCGATGAAATTTTCAGGGGTTGTTCGGACGTATTAGGTATATTTTATAGTTTGTTCAATAGTTGAACATGCCTACCTTTATTTTCTCAAGTTATGCTCCTGCATAACAATTAATTTACCCTAATTCAACATTTGCTTCGCCTAATTGAACGAAGTTCTTTAGTCAATAATAATTTTTAATGATCTATACAGTCATGTTATGGATATGAGAAAGCTATGTGCCACACCCACTTGGCAGACTTTTTTTTTTTCAATTTTAGCGAAAGAAAAATGGAAATGCAGTTTTTAGACATTCCTAACAAAACATTTCCCATTATGGAGAAATTTATCCAAATAAAGTCTGTTGTTCCTGTAAGAGACACTTTTCGAAAATCTAGAACCCAACTTTTTCCCGTCCACATTCCTGACTGAATCGATGAAGGGTTGATGCAAAACCTTTCTTCGATGCGTGCAGTAGACCGAAAACTTTGCTCTCTCACAATCCCATATCAAGACAGCAATTCCAACGCGAACCTTCCATAAACCAGTGAAACGTATAATCATATTCAGGACCCCGTTTTGAAGGGAATGAACAAACCCGAGACCTGGAGGCGAGTGAATTTTACAATCGGAACGTTCATGGAGGCACAATTATTGTCTATCCCGAGGAAGTCCACACTCGCAGGCTGCATAAGAAATAAAGAGAAATAAGCCGTAGGTGCACCCTCGAGACGAAACCGTGGCGAAGATGGTGATACGAGATAGCCCCGAGGCCTCGGGCTGGAAGGCCTCACGCAGAACGAAACCAGTTCAGGCAATTACTGATCTACCGAGGAATCTTCCAACAACAGCGCGTGCACGTAATGGACCGACAGGTAACCAAATATCGGCACAGTCCGCTCGGAATGCGTTTGCTCTAAACATTGTTATCAACCCGCGAGCGAAACGGCGCCCCTTTCTTACTTTGGTTCAGAGGCGGAATATCTTCGAATCAAAAGGTTCAAAAGATGAAAAGTGGCGTTTTCCTCAGGAGGTGGGGGATTTTGATTTTGAAATTGATAGAGGACACGCCCAAGATGAACTAGGAACTGGAAATAATACGTATTCTGCATCATCAGTTGCACGCCGCTACAATTCCTCCCAAATTTCGATAGTATAGGGAAAGTGGATTTAACATTGCTTATTACCACTTCAGGGTGGTTGAGGGTGAAGCAATAGATTAGGCAGGTCTTCTTCACGTACATTGTCCTCACGTATTCCTACAAGGTTCGCCTGTAAGGCATCAACAGGGCCCTGGAATTGGACTAGATACCGTAAGCATAAAGTAAGGTGGTATTAGGAACCTTTTTTGGGGGATGTGAAGCGTAAGAAGTGCTTAAAGCATAAGATGTGCTCGTGTCATAATTATAGCCACAATGAAAGCTGAAGTAGTTGTTATTTCTCAACAACAGCGCCTTAGTTATAATCTAGTGGAGATGCTGAAAATAGACATAATAGTCACAACAAAGGCAGAGGAAAGCTTGTTTTCCAGAGGCACCTGGTTACATAACACGGTTATAGGTCACATTAATCAGGTTACTTAACTTTCAACCACCCTACACTAATAGGGTAACACACTTGAACATTATTACTTTTTATCTTACTGTTGTTTGTATTGTTAATATGGTCAAAGAATTGTAACTATAGGAAAATTGGGATAGAACCAAAAAAAGAACCATGAAAATCGGGCAAGAGCTGAGAGTCGAAAAAAATTTTTAAATTTTATTCTCTGACATTGGCAAGTGGGGTGTCGTTTTCTAGTAATTGTTTGCCAAAAATCGACTGTGATAGGTTTCATACCCATAGAAAGCCAAAGCGAATACACACTATGTCTGAACCTAAAAGTGACCCCACAAACCTCACAAGGACTCGACAAAAATAATATAATAAAATAATGAACCCATAAGACGGAATCGGCAACTTTTTCTCAATCATGTTAGGTACCTTTTTTCCGTCAAAACGTAACGTGCCCAAATTTTACACCGAAACTCCGTTTATCTGCAACAACTTCGTGTTTGGACTCGATCAACCTACACAATCAGGAATGTTGGAGAATTTAACGAATTGTATTGAGCATGAGGGGTTTTTGGCATTTAGGGTTTCTTCCGAAAAAAAAAACGAATGAGGATGAACACAGTTTTGAAAGAAAACTATTCATACATCTAAGACAACATCGTAACAGTTTAAAGTGAAATCATTGCTTCCCCTAATTGTATGTGGACTCAAAGCAATAAGTAAAAGTTAATTACATAATCCATCCAATTTTCCTTCGTTTCCAGGTAGTTGTTTTCTAAAGAAAGAACCCGAGTTCAGTTGGGAAAAAAAAGAATCGAAAAAATAAATAACGAAACCTTAATTGGGAACATTGCGATCGGTGCGTGGCACCCCCATTAAAAATCGGAACGTTGAACATCAATTCGGAGTGTGGACACACAAAAACCGGTCACTGTTTTACCCCATTCAAAATAATTTTACACGTCGCCGTGGAATCAAATTAGAAAAAAACTAATGAGGGTGCCGGGGGGAAAAGTGGTGAACGCAGCAGGGGAGGTGAAGCCAGGACGTTGGTAGACTTGACGTGGGTAGACACGAAAAGAACTGTTTGAAACATTAATTTGTAGGAAATCGTCTTTGTCTGGCTCAGAGGTACCTGGAAGCCGACGGGGGGCCCGATTTGATATCGGATACATAACTTCCAAGGGTTTCTGAAATGAAACGAAAGAAACTCTGGGAAAACAGAACATACTGATTTTGGTAGTTTGAGCGGGCAGGAATCGTCATTCGTTTGCTTTTTATTAATATTGAAACTAGATGTGGAGTAATCATGAATCATGTGGTCCGATTATATAAAGGCCGCTACACAAATGCAGCATTCGCCGGGCACTGAGCAACTCGACGAGTCACCCTGGTGCTCGGTGAGTGGTGAGCACATTGCTACACACATTCGCATTTCGCCCAAAGACGACAAGCTACTAGTAGTTGCTTGCGATGGAAGACCAAGTAAAAATTGAAATGGAGAGAGAATCATCTGCGTAGGAGGCAAATGCTCGCTACTTGACGAATATTCCTTTGAAGCGGGAAAAAGACTGACAACGACGAGAGCATCTCCGAGCACGGTCCCTCGGCATTCGGCAAACACCAAGCACCCCTACACTCCCCTGCTCAGTGCTCCGCGAATGCCGAATATGTGTAGAGCCCTTAACATGAGAAAATCCTATCAAGGATACCGAGTATCAACCCGTGGGTTGGGCAAAAATCCAGGGTTGGATTTTACAATTAATTTTCAACAACTTTTCTCCCTTAACAATTTTTTTTCTCCCCATAAAATCCAACTTTTTTTACTGTCAAAATCTGTTCCGTGTTTTCGATCTTACGCCATAAAAAGACCATAACTCCCTCATTTTTCAGAGTAATAAAAAACCTGAAGGACACTGTTAGAAGTGCGTTATATTAGACAATTCAACGTTTATATCCTAGGTACAAAATCTAAATTGCATGACCAGTTTCAATAGATCAAAAAAGGGTCATAACATAAAATTTGGAAAAATTTAGATATCACAGTTTTTTCTTTGATTTATTTGAGTCGTCCCTTCGCCACCCCTTCTATTTATTGTTCAAAGTAGTTCACCCGTTCAAAATTTTGCAATTCAACACCAAATTTTAATCAGTACAAATTTGATGTCCCCTTATATTCACAACGTTATGAAATCATCTCAACATTTTGCTTTCTTCATGATGATAATATTTAGTGGATGTGACTGGTTAATATATATTTATTCAATCTTAACTCTTCCACATTTGATAACCCGTTCAAAATTTCGCTACTCAACACCAAATTAATCATAACCTAACCACCCAAAAATAATCCCCTAACCTGGTTAAGCTCATAAAATATTATATTTCAAAGTAGATCATTATTATACTTCAATAGTCCAATTCAAGGAGATGTATAGGATAGGAAACTCCTTGGTGTTGTGAGTAATGTTTCAAACTCTTTGGAGGGGCATCATGTTGGCTCGTGAGAAGGGATATCATGTTGGATAATAACCAACAACGCGGGGGTTGTTATAAAAATCCAGGTAAACCACGATAAAGGTGGGATATTAGCGAGTTCATAGTGCAGGGCGTGGTGGAGCAACCCGGACGAAAACAACAAAATACAGTAATAAATGACGAGAACTGATCTAACGTAAGGCCGTAACGTATTGTTAGTGAATGCACAGCACGGTGAAATCTACAGGGAGAGTTCAAGTAACCATTGTGTGTGTGGGCACTCTGAGTAATCCTGTGTATGTGTGGAGTGGACGGTAATATTATTACGGGGATCATGTTATTACCGCCGAGGGCAGGTGAGGAAGTGGTGCGGCGGTAAAGGCGGATCGTCGGCCGGAGTCACGGGCGCCCCCGGGCGGGTCCCGTGCCTCTGGGAGACGACGGGCTCCGCCTGAACGTCAGGGACCTTCGGCTGCTCCTAACGAGAGACTCGAACCCGCTTCCCCCTTCAACGGCGTCGGTAGGCAACACGAAATCAGAGCGATCGAGCCCCAGTCGTGCAGCAAGACCTGATGAGCAAATATCAGCACTTTGTTACGACTTGGGAATCATTTTTGGTCCGGAATTCGTACGAACACACGCAGCACGTTCTTATCCAATCTAGTAGTAGTAGGAAATAGTAGGGATAGGAAATATCGATGTTTTGGCTCCGATAACATCGGTTTGGTTTACTCTTCATTTGTCATCATATTTGTGTGCCTCCTGAAATTCAATAATCGCTCTATCCTGTGAAACACGCACACTCCAAAGCTTAGTAGAAATTCAAATCATGAACGCAAGCCAATTGAATAATAAACCCCAGTGAAAGAATTTGCGTCGTTTTTTATTGAACCTCAATACCCCCCCCCCAAATAAAAACGTCTATAATTTATCAAGTCCTTTAGCACT
Organism: Creontiades dilutus; assembly: GCA_031894815.1. Classification (NCBI taxonomy): domain Eukaryota; kingdom Metazoa; phylum Arthropoda; class Insecta; order Hemiptera; family Miridae; genus Creontiades; species Creontiades dilutus. The sequence goes on along the minus strand of JAVIWC010000472.1, from coordinate 1,699,339 downwards.
CGTATTGCGTTAAAACTGCCCCAAATCCAAATTTAAACGATGTAGCCAAAGGTAGACTGATGTATAGGAGGCACACAAATATCATCAACTGATCAATCCAAATCGGTGTTTTGGTTGAGAACCGATTTACGTGGTCTATGCATATCTCCTGAAATTCAATAATCGCTCTATCACCTGTGAAACACGCACACTCCAAAGCTTAGTAGAAATTCAAATCATGAATGCAACTCAAATGACAAAACTTTGACAACCCTTAAAGGGCGCTTTAAATTGAGTGAGAGAGCTGGCTCAAGAATTGGGGCGTCCTTGGCCCAACATTGATTTTTCCTGAAAATTACAGTTTTTTTTCTATTGCACCAAGTTATAAACTTCTGATATATAGCATTAAGAAACCTAAGATACATCACTTAGTCCACATTGTCCTGATATTTGCACTTTATGATGCTCACACTAGATGAATTAAATCGTGTGGCTTGGTTCTCTTCAGTCTTCTGAGCAGATCCTCTGTGTTGAGAAGCTGGACGACATCCTCATTTGCATGATCTTGCTTCAGCCGTTTGGGAGAAATCGTGCGTACGGTGGACGGACGGAAAATTTTTTATTGCAGATTCGGATTCTACACCCTTTGAAATGTAAACCATGAAATTTTCAGGGGGGGTTAGAATTTTTTTTTTTTTTTTTTTTTTTTTTTTTTTTTTTTTTTTTTCCAAGAGCGATTACAATGTTTTATTATTGAATAATAAACCGAAAATCGCCAAATGTCTTTGCTTCATACGAGCCATTACTACCACTTACTGCCAACCTGTAGGTGACAGACGGAGCATTCTAATGCAATTGCGGTCGATTCGATCAATTTCTGAGCGGAAGGAGCGGAACCTCTGTTTGGCGGACGCACAATTCAGATTTGGATCTACACATCTTACAATGTAAAATGACAAAATTTTACACGGGTTATGAAAAATCTTCGCTATACGGTTCCAAAGGCTCATTATCGAACACGATAAACCAAAAGGCAAGTATCTGGGGTCTATTTGTCTAATTTCTGTCTACACGAAGAACTACCATCACAAGAACACTTTCCAACCCGTACAAACACATCTGAATTGAGCAGCCCAACCTAGGACAGTACGTGACCTCACCTCCTGTTATCTCTTGCCCCGTCCATCAGGTTTTTATACCCGCCGTACATGCTTATTCATGTCCTCCGCCTTTTTTCAAAGTTCCACACGACGTCTTTTTGCCCTGATGAATCGCCGTCTCTAATGACATAACTTCTCTCTATTTATCCAACACAACCTCTTTCATCCAGTTCTTTCTTACGCTCCCACTCGTCGAGCGAACAAGTTCTGTTTACGCAATGAATCTCCCGTACAAAAATATCAAACGCGACGTACCGTACTCCCTTACTCGAGTACAACCGCTACCTTATCTACCCTCGTTCCCAAGCAACGGAGGAACAGTTTCAAAGCACCGATCAAGCTCGGAACAAGTTTTTTTTCCCTTCTTTATATCCTTTACCACCAACGGTGCCTCGTAAAAACTCCCTAAGCAAGCTTACATGCGGCTTACTAACGTTCTGGATTCATTGGATTGGGATCCACGTTCTCTAAAAAGCCGGCACTTCCCTTTTTATACCTCAATCGACAGTGTGGTGGTCCATACATTACTGAGGGGGTAAAATGGGTTAGTCCACAGTCACGAAGGAGACATGGCTCAATTCACAACGGAATTTTTCAACGTGGAATCTCTTTCGAGGTGGTTGAAATGAACACAGACTTCAAAAGTTCCACACGTGAGCAGATTTGTTTATATTTGGGTTATTGTTTCCTGGAATAAACCTTTGAAATTGACAATGAAAAACTATTGATTCCCCCCCACCCCCCCTCCTCAAAAGTATTGTTTTAAGTTTCAATATATGTAGTACCGAAAATGTTTTTAAAAACCGTCGTATGCTACTCGCCATACAGATTTCGTCTAATATACATAGATCATGATTTTTTCCTGAAACAGGAATAATAAAACTCTGTATAATCATTTGCAGCGTTTTCATACAGATTTTAATAATAGAATTGTTTTTACCCCAACCACAAATCAATTCCAGCATTTTATCTACAGAAATTGTTTAGTATCAATTTTAGGGTGAAAAAAGATTCTTCTGCATAACCATCCAAGGCATCTTCTGCCAACCAATTTTTGAAGTTTTAGTAGGTAAGTCGCTGTTTTTATCAATTTATAAAATCACACAGTTGAACGAAAGGTACCTACAGAATTTCAATACTATTCAGTGTACAAATGTCCAAAATTGATAAGCCTTTACACACTAATATTTCTCTTCCAATCCTTTAATTTAAACGTTGTCTTGAAATATCTATATAAAAAACTGGAATAAAAAGTATTCAGATCCACAATTTTCAAAGAAAAGCTTGACAGATAGAACCTGAAAAATGTTGTAATTTTGCTCATACGATCAAATTTCACGACTACATGTGTTTATTTTATTTTTATTCATCAATAATTGATGAATTGATTGATCAATAATTGTTAACAATTATTGGTAACCTGACTTGTGTTTCAACATGTAAACCTAATTTTTGGATAACTATATAACTACTTCTCTTGTATCGGACCTCCCTAATTGATCAGATCCGGCGCCGAACTATAAAATTATAAAATTTACTCAAGAACCTCATCTGTAATATTTATTTGTATGTTTATTCTGTGAAAGAACGCGAATTTGTGAGATAGTTAGCTCGACAGTGAGGACGATCTGGCTGGACATTTGATACGTGGAGGGAGAAGGTGCACGGGGAACTTCGCACTGAAACCAAACACCTTTAGAATCGAACGTGGAATCAGATCATTCCAACGGGGGAAATATTAAATGCCTTCTGCTTACTTGGCAGAGGGAGATGGCAATCTCAGTGGATATTCTAAGAAAGAAAGGAGATGAGCCAGGCATCTTCGGCTAGTTGTTCTGGGATAAATTCTCTTGGATAACGCGTGACTTAAATAGCAACAGCACGTGCAGTAACTTAGTGCTATTGGACAGTAAGCTTACTGATGAGGGTATGTACAGTATCGAGCCATAAAGATGAGGAGAAATATCAGTGAAATTTACCGAAAAACGCTGCAAATTCTTTCACTGGGGTTTATTATTCAATTGGCTTGCGTTCATGATTTGAATTTCTACTAAGCTTTGGAGTGTGCGTGTTTCACAGGTGATAGAGTGATTATTGAATTTCAGGAGGCACACAAATATGATCAACTGAACAATCCAAATAGGTATTTTGGTTGAGAACAGATTTACGTGCCCTATGCATATCTCCTGAAATTCAATAATCGCTCTATCACCTGTGAAACACGCACACTCCAAAGCTTAGTATAAATTAAAATCATGAAGGCAAGCCAATTGAATAATAAATCCCAGTGAAGGAATTTGCAGCGTTTTCCTGAAAATTTCAGATTTTCTGATTTTTCCTGAAAATTATCAGAATGCTTCAACCCGTGTATCGGCTACAAAGCCTTTTAGGAGTTCACTCCAGTATCCACATTACTACATCACTACGTCACTAGGTTACTGATATCAACACAAAAACAATAATAAACCAAAATAACGCGAATGTTGGCACCATAAATCGGGCCATAGATCGGGAATGGTTTGACCTACGGACCTGGGGAGGGGCTCATTCGATTCCTCGTGGAGTGTTCTTCAAAAAGAGTACAAATTTAGGCCGCCTTGACTTTTTTTTTGAGGTTTTTAGGGATTTTACAAAACTTTGACAACCCTTAAAGGGCACTTTAAATTAAGTGAGAGAGCTGGCTCAAGAATTGGGGCGTCGTCGGACCAACATGGATTTTTCCTGAAAATTTCAGGTTTTTTGCTTCAGCCGTTTGGGAGAAATCGTGCGTACGGCGGACGGACGGAAAATTTTTATTGCAGATTCGGATTCTACACCCTTTGAAACGTAAACCATGAAATTTTCAGGGGGGGGGGGGGGGTTAGAATTTTTTTTTTCAAGAGCGATTACAATGGTTTATTATTGAATAATAAACCAAAAGGAGAATATAGCTACCTATAATGAACAAAACAGGGGCAATGGTACATTAACAAATGCTACTCTCGTCTTCATACCTACGTATTGCATTCTACATGACACAAAAAGAGCCACATTTTTATTTAAAACAACAACTTTTGAAGGATGTTAACTTCTTTTTCTTGTTCAATTACAAAGCTTCACTATTGAAAACGATAAACCAAAACCTTGAAATGGCAAAGTCACTAAACCAAGAACAAACTTCTATTTCGGAGCAATCTTGTTTTAAACGCGTGGCTGCGTTTAGATGCAAATTTACAAACCGTTATCATCATCGTTATTATTAAATTCATTTTTATTTTCACTTTTTTTAACGAATTGGGAACATTGATTATTCTAATTTATCGCTTGGCTTTTCTATGCATGCAAAGAAGGTGGTGTAGCTGGTACCCACACGGGAAGGACCTCGCTCCAAGTCAGGTAGGTAGGCGATCCCATAAAACGGCTTAATTTGATGTTCGGGTTTTCAGCGAATGATAAATGTGCCCACTACTTTTAGGAGCGACTTTTTTTACGGGGCAGCTGGGTGCAAAAACTGGATGCAAAAACGAGATGCTCGCAAAATGAAAGACCGAAAAAAAAACTCGTTTTGAATTCGATCTCAAAGGAGAATGAATAACTTAACAAATAAAAGAAGAACAAAAATTACGTCGAATGAACAAAAAATTATATTCTAAAATATTTTGGTGCTTAATTTCATTAATGTGGCATTATCCATTCAAAGATCGTGTTGAAAATGAGATATTTATACCTCTCATATTTCAATATGTAGCAGTTATGAAATAATGTTGACACCAATGGTTTGACATCAGTGGTCTTATTTTCTCCAAGGCAATTTATCGTTCAAACAATTTTTATTGCGGCGTTGGCTACCAAAACCACCTTATTCCGTTTTTTAACTTTGATTTTGTGTTGAATTGATTCAGTTAACAGCAATCTAATTGAATTAACGAGATATTTCATACAACCGATCATTAATCCAGATTGATTGGCGATCATTTTGGTATCTCAAAATAAGGTTTGAACTGGGAATGAAAAGATTGCCAAAACTGGTGAATTGCAATATTGTTTCGAATCCAGGGAGTAATCTTTCAGGTCACGAGATTGCTAGAGTACATGAGTGATCATTGCATTACATTTTCATCGATGTAAACAACAATCGCTTGTAAATTAATAATATTCCCAAGAAGTACTGGTAGATTACAAAATAAATAACACTGAAGATTGCATACTGCATTTTTCGGTTCGGTTTTGTTTGACCTAAAGAAGAGAAAATGTGAAGAAATTTTCAAAAAACTATACGGAGCAAATGAAAGGATTGGAAACTTCAATAAATGCATCTCGGAAAATTGGTTACAAAGCTCTGCCCTTGATACCATGGTATCCTTCCATATGTTACTATGGACATGTGATAGTAAATAGCTAGGAAGAACTTGAGGCAGTCTGGTTAGCGGTATCCAACCAGGTTGAAACCACTCAGGAAGATCCTTCGAAGAGGAGACTGAACCTTAGTGAGAGTCTTTGGATGTATTGATACACAGGACTGTGTGAGGCTTCATTTCCAGCTGAGCAAGCTGACACACAGTAGCAGAACTAGCAAAACCTCACGCATTCACGGCAGGAAGGATACAACTCTAAACCCTCAGTCAGCACATTGAATAACTGCTGAAGTGTACAAACCACTGCCCCACTAATCCAACCTCAACACGTGGGCAGGCTGTTAGTACTTCGACCAAGACTGTAAACCGATAGGCTGGGGCCTCTCCTACCCACGATACCATTTATTGAAGAAGGTACCACAACCCACTACTGCTAATGCTAATTTATGTGTGCGCCGAGTTAGGCTAATGTACCATACAAAGTTTTGACTAAGGTTCTTTTTTTTAATGTATTATTCGAAATTATGAGCCAAAATGTTAGAAAAAGTGGTGCCGATCCCTGAAGGGCAAGTTCGGGCGAAAAAAAAAAACTTGATTGGATTTTCTTCAATGGACTTTTGAGTACCCAGCAATTCAAGAGTCATAATGTTCCAGGATCTTACCGATATGTATAAGTCACAATAAATACTCTCGTATAAGAAATAATTTTCAACTCAATTTTTCAATTTAAAAAAACAACTTAGAATTGAAAACTTCTTGTAGCTTGAACACTTCTCAAACTGAAAACTCAATACTGAATGACACAAGACAAATATCAGGATGCGAATCGGTCACAGAAAGCGAATTTTAATTCTGTCCTCTGGACGTTTATCATATCCATCCTGCTTTCATCCCGTTACTTGCTTTCATCCCGTTACTTGTAGGCACCTGGGCAACCATTTTTTGTTAAAGAGCAGATTGTTACTTTTAAAAAGAGTTGATTTTTGGGCTTCCTTCCCGCTAGATTGTCAAATGGCCACACTGTGCAGCGTGTGGGCCCGAAGCCGGACTCACCTGACCCACGAGACGACGCAACCTGAATGAAAGGGCGCGAGGTTCAGAAAAATCACGATCTCCCAGGCTCAGTCCTGAACCCACCTTCGATCCTACTGAATATGCATTAGGATTATACTCAACGAGTGCAAGCCCTGATTCGTGACTTGAAGTAATGCGAAGGCCTTTATTGTAATGTAAGCGGAGAGGGCTGGGAGTTCGAACATTCACACTTTACAAACTTTACTGCCGTTTAAAAGGTTGTCTAATTAATTTGCTCGGCACTCGGCAATAAGCTCGATCCAACCAAGAAACCCGCACTTCTGCGTTCTCTTTTTACGGGGGCCGCCCACTCATTTCACTCCGGCGATAGGAGCTGGTTGTAATGTTTCAGATTTTATGGAAGACATATCCGTGTACACGAGATCCCGTCTCGCCTCCACTTTCACAAACTGTATTTTCTGATTCCCACCCTTTCTCCGGATGACAAAATGCGTTTTACTTCAACTCGTAACTAAATATGGCATCAAACTATCCTGAAATTACTGAAAGACGGTAACTTTTTCGAGCCGTTATTAGGTAACAATACAGTAGACCATATGGTTTCAAAACTCTCAACGAGTGCGTGGCATTATCTGCTTTTAGCCACGCAACGCTTTAATATCCACCATCTAGTATCTATTTGTACCATGAGAGCTGTTTTTATATGCATTTCCTATGCACTACCGTTGCTATATTAGTATGCGCTCCATATTCCTCCACCCCACAACCCTTGGTTTCTATGGAAGTATGCGCCTCACAGTGCTACGCTTTGCTTTGTGGAAGGTACTTACAACAAATCCTCATTGAAAGGTGCTTCGTCGAGGCTCTATCACAGTTCAGGGTCGGTATACTTCTTTCACGTCCTTCAGGAAAGCGACGAACAGGTCTGCAGCATTCTACCATAGACGCTTACCAGCAAACCGGGATTCGTCAATTTGAATAGGGTGGTCGCAAGTGCCTATCATTTGCGGACGTTTGTGGACGATTGAGGAACAAACTTCAGGACACATATTGGACCAGTCCGTGATGGTCTTAGTTGATTTTCCGGTCAAATCAGCGGTGGTGGTAAGCGATAGGTCAAGAACAAACATAAACACAGAGCATTTCCGTGTAGGTAGGTACCTAGTTCGTTTGAGAAGTTTCGGTCGACTGAAGGACAAGATGGGATAGGTTGATCATAATGGAACATTCGACTTCGTTCTAGCGATAAGCCGCTTGTCTTGCGACAGTTGTCTAAGATGAAACACAACGAGATTATGTACGAAACAAACACCGCTGAGGGGCATATTGCGAGTACGTAAGTGTGGGGCGCGTACTAATAGAGAAACGCGACTGTGGGGCGCATACTAATATAGCACCTGCACTACCTACGTGAAAAAGTGAAAAGTATTGCGTGATTATTCAATTTCTTGTAATTACATATGTATGGTATGTGGAAATTACAACTGCCGGGGACGACTTTGCCGGGGGGATATTGCCTGGGAACATGCTATTCTCTGTTTCCAAAACCTTGTTTGAAATACCGTAAATCCAGTGACTAGCAGTTTAATATTTCCAGCCTAAGGAACCAGTATCGTGTCTCACACTTATTTGTTCACGAAAAAGCATATTTCCTTATGTGAAACAAGTTCAATTCGTTAGAGATGGGCGAAAAAAATTAAGCGACAAAAATACAAAGTTTACATCGACGCTATATCTCAAGACTGCTACATTTCAAGGTGCGTTGGTTAAATATCTGCGATGTCCGTATGCCGCACAGTGGTCCAGAAACCCTGATTTTCTGGCCAAAAATCCAAGGAATTCAAAATTCAACGAAAACAGCCATTCTCTATGTCTATTCACATTGTACCACGCGCAATCCGATAGAATTGTCTGTTTTCAAAATAAATACAATTTCAAATCAGACATTTAAAAAAATGTTCCTATTTTTATCTCCGCTGAATCGTGTTTGGTGTGGTTTCCTATGTTTTTCGGCCTCCTAAAATGAATGAAATCATTTTCACGCCGATACGTCCAACCGTTACCAAATCATGGCTACCTTTGAATGGAAAATAGATGTGAAAATTAAGGTTATTCTTGAACCCAAAGATGGAATGATCGGTTTGTTGAATTCGCCGGTAATCGCCACCTGTCCCGACCTTCAGAATGTTATGCATCATGTTATGACACGTGTTCTACACTCTCCAGGTATCCTAGTTCATTGAACCATAAAAATATATTAATTTCGATTCTTTGATTTTTGGCCAGCTTTCTGGGGTTCTGGACCACTCTATGCAGTAAGGACCATACAAGGCCTCAAAATTGGTGTGAAAATCCGTCCTTCAACACACGTGTTTGGTGGTTTGGTGTCCAATTGATCCATCCCCATCTCAATCGCCCCACACGTATAGATTCCACGTGGATTCCCGAGGGCTTTTAGGGACATAGTCAAGTGGGGTGTCATTTCCACACCAGTGCGAGCTCATATGACTTCAAAAATCTCTTTTTCGAGGATAAAAAAGTTGAAAACGGGAGTGAACTTCTTTATTTTTCTCTTTGTATGGGTGGGGTTTATGACTGGGGTCAAAAATAATAAACCCTTGTGAAATAATTTGCAGCGTTTTCATTAAAAGTTAGCATTAGAAACGAGGAACCTACGGTAGCAGTCAAAAAGTTTCACTTTGACGCATATATCCGAACGTCGGAAAAATGGTGGGTGGCTCTTTGCATAACGGTAGGTATAAATCCCAACAATCTCCCGTTGTCAAGATAATTTAATCCGAAAAAAAGTTCCTTCCTCCCATTTGCCCTCCGTCCCAACTGGAGTTCCCGGTAATGAAAAGCCATTAATATTTACAAAAACATCAGCCCCCGGGGGTCTTACCGCCGTATTAATATAACCGGGGGAAAAAGTGTCAGCTAAAACCTCCGATTTTATGGAGGCGCTCTTTCGGACTTGTTGACAGCTCGAATGGAGACACCAAAGCTTATGTCAGCGGTTTCACTCGTAAATCTGGAGTTTTACTTTGGACGAAGTCGACCGGTTCAGCCACTAACCGTTTGGACTGTCCAACACAAAATTATGTGGTACTAAGAGCATTTCGAGTTTCGGGAACTGGCTCTGCGGAAAAGGAGAACGTTATTTCCAGTAGGTAAGTACCTACCAACATACCAAACCGTTACAATAAACAGAAGAAGGATACTTTTTGGCTTCTACCATGTTTGGAAGCGTTGGTGTATGAGCTATCTGATGGGTGAAAAACACGAGATGATGAAACCTTCAACTTACCGCTTGACATTATTTCGAATCAAAGCTTTCCCTCATACTCTGAGCAGCACAAGCTCACAAGGCACATGCTGCACAAGGCACAGCAAGGCAGGCTGCTGTCACAAGGTACATGCTCACATATAACAGAGAAGCAGATGTAACATCCCTAACTTCATAACCTTTCATGGACTTTATACCTAAAGTTTATAAATGGGGGTAATGGATGAAGAAAATTTTAAATTTATCCAATTTTTCGTAGATTCTAAAACTAATTTGTGACAAAAAGTGCATCACAGAGTTTTCTTTTATTGGTAAATTCTTCCAAGATCTCTTGGCCGCATAAAACATTTTAGCTGCACAAATATTTTTCATACACAGATTGTTCCATCTGACAAATTTTTCTTTTCTAGGAATACCACCTTCATTCCTACTATCGGCGATCGGTTCGCAACAAGGAGCCATGGAATCGGCGAAAAGCAATCAGATTGAAAACAGTTTGCAATCCTCAGAACTCGTCTTGCCGTAATTCAATCCACCCGGATAATCCCGGTTCGACATCAAAAGAATCGATTGGGATTCCGAGGAGATGGTCGCGGAAGGTGTCAAGCTCCCAGCTCGCTCTGCTTCTTGATGGGCGCTTGTCAGGTTTATGGCAGCGTTCGCTCCGACCGGCTTATTATATTCGTGTTCGATCTCTCCCAGTTCCGAAAGACCGCCAGTTCTTTTGCGACACCCTCGACACGGACGTGCGCGGGATTCGTGATGTGGACTTGAGAAAATCGTCGATCCTTTCAAAAGACGAACCGAACAATTTCAGGAGGGGCGTCGCTGTGAGATTCAAGAGCGACCAGGTTAGGTAAATCAATTTGATCAGATTTCTAGTCAAGGAAAAGGATGTAAAATTCAGGAATCGGAGAAAAATCACCATATGTGCGTCAGCATAGGCGTCAAACTCTCAAATAGTGTGCTCTGCGTAAAAATGTCACTTACTGACTACCAGAATTTTCAGTTTGCCCTGACCTTTTTTCACTTGGTTCAGATATCCTTAACATTGACATTCCTTTTGAAATACCTAGTTTGCAAACACTAGTTTGTTTACAAACTCCAAATCCTCACTCAACATCGTAAGTTGATATTCAACATGCATCACACTCTTAAACCAGCCATAAAATATTGTAACTATATAACATAAATGAAACTTTTCGGTTCAAGTGCACGTATTTTATAGTAAATCAAGCCGTACCTTGCAATTGGCATCATCTTCAAAGCTAGAGCTCTGCTCAGACAGAAACCCGCTCCACCCGTTGCAAACCAAAAGGAGATGTTCTTCTGTAAAAAAAAACAATGAAAATACGAATTAATTATTGTAAACCTATGAATAACATCATCATTCAAAGTATGCAGGATTGAATTGAATAGATTAAAATTTTTTAGGGTATCAATTTTTCTTTCCTCAATACCGAAGCAAGCGCATTTTGCACATTCGTGCGAGCAGACAAAAAATGCATGACCTCCAAAACTTAGATTTCTTAGTTTATGCCTTTGCTATTTCCACACCTTATTTGTGATATTTATCGAAACTGAAAATAATATAAATTTAATCTAGCAATGTTCCATTTCCTAATACTTTCAACACAGGAGTAGCTAAGTTTCACAGTACACCTTCCCCTTGACAGCATACTTGTAATACACAGAGTTTACTGCACTATTTTGGGTTTGAGTCGGGTGTTTGTTTCTTTTGAGGTGCCGAATTCAACTGAGACTATGACTAACAGACTTCCAGCATTTCGGAGTTCTCGTGACAATCGAGGCGTCGCAAATGCTTCCTGGCGTAATTATGACTTGTTTCATGGACAGTCTCTGTAGTGTAGGTTGCCAGTAATTATTATTACCAGTCATTTGTTTCCATGACTACTTGTGTATGCCACGTCAGAGTGGAATTGAATAAAAAACAGTTGCTTGCTTCACACGTTATGCGATTCATTCTTAAACATCATTAGTGTTAATTACTTAATATATGTAACATCACAGTTTCTATCCTCAAGTATAGATGAATGTAATCGTTTTCCACGAGTGGCAACAATGCTTTTCAATACTTTGTTTTGAAAATTTGGATTCTTTTAATGTTTGTCTTGTTTTGCACAGCCCCAGAGTTGAATCCATTAGGTCCAGATAGGGCAGAGTGTCTGCTCGTAAGGCAGGAATGATGCCTTCTTAACAGTTAGTATATCCTTCTGTACTTGATCTTACACTTTTGCTTCAACTTCCAACTTTAGTTTTTAATCAACGGTCATTCACAACTATTTTACTGAATCACTGTAAGGTATTGGTTTATTATTTTCCGTAATAAACCTTTGCAATCGACCAAGAAAAAAAATTTAACCCACAAAACTTGTTGTTTTACATTTCAAGATGAGTAGAATCCGAAAATCGAATTTATACAAAAGCTTAAACGAAAGATAATGAAACTTGGGTCAAAAATCATTCATTGGTTGTAGTTTGAACGCAGATCTCAACATCGATCTCAGTCAATTATCATAGAACAAATTTCGCTAAGATTCGCTTCGTAAGTATTGTATTTGAAAAACGCACTTCATTGCCAAGGACAATAACTCGGCTGGATGAACCATGAAAGAACTGGTTCATCGTCCCTACATCTCGCACGGCTATTAAAGCAGCGGAAAGTTAAGAGATCGTTTAGCTTTAGTATAACTACGGGTTGCTGCATTTAATGCGTGACGCTCGGAAATCAAGTTTAATTATATGGTTCCGTACCCCGGCTATTCGCTTCATTTAGTTTCTCATTCCGATATTACCAGTCCAGTTATTAGGGCGTCAGATTGGCGAATTCATATATTGTTACCCGGAAGACGCTAATTGCCATTAATGGCTGAAATCTCGTGAGAAGCAGAAGAAAAAGCCTGCAACCATGCATCAAAGATAAAGCGATAATTACGTTGGAAGGAGAACTATAGAGTTCAGATGGTTTGTGAAAACGAATGCAGTGCGAAAAATGTATTTTATGGAAGAGAAATTAGTGACGTTAACTTAGCATTGGGAAAGAAACAAAACAAGATTGTTGGTGAGCGACGATTATGTCTACGGAACAACAAAAATAACTATACCCTCGAACGGCCTACACTTTGATTGTTTCACCTTAACTTTGAAATTAATTTGTCAACTTCTGTAGGGTTCGCGACTTATTTTCCAATATTAGTTCAGTAAAATTAGACCTAAAAGGGAGGTTGAGAGGAGAGAGGGGGGTTTAACTTGAGGTAATTCGAGGAAAGCTGGAAATCATTCTAAAACATTTAGATATCTTGAACACGAGGAATGTGAGTTACTGGAATCGCTTAACTTTTCAAGGCCCTAAAACATCGAAATTTTCGGTATTTTTTCAGCTTTTCTTCTACAACTTCTGAACAACGCAACCTACCGAAACCTGTACCAACAGGCGAATATCAGAGCATTAAAGTCTACATGGATTGACTTACCCAACTTTAAAATTGAACGAATTTAAAAAGTAGTAATCGGGGCTGAAAAACGACGAGTTATCCATATCTTTCTCTGTATATAGTAGTTTCTTGAAGCGTGATGTCATTTCTGATAACACAACTCTTTCGTCACGTTCGGTCAAGAACAATATATAGTCATCGTGGTAGTTGAAGCAAAAACACAGGTTTACTAGAATAAGGGGTGGCGAAGGGATTAACCGTTTTCTAAGTGTTTTCACTCCTCATGCAGTGTTACTTTGGTACGCCGATCCAAGAAAAGAGAGAGAATTTTCTCAAATTCATTTCAAGCCCAGGGTCACCTTGAGAGTCAATGAGATTAATTAATATTTTTTATTTTTCCATCATGTTGAGAAAGCGTTTGTCGACTGAGGTTTGAAGGGGTTTTGAGCTCATACCCATGCACGATTAAAAAGTTTGCTTTATTATTTTGTAAGTAAATTTAATTAACTTTTCCACCACCCTCCCCCCCACCCCGGAATTTTCATAACACCTCCCTGGGGGGACGTGCCCAAGTTTTGAGAACCGCGTTAATTTCTTGCCGCTGTCACAAACACAACTAAATGCTCGGATGGCAGTCATAATTGCTGTTCCCCATGAAATGCGGTCGAAAAGCGCGACTTTGTTGATGTCTGATAGAGCGAGGTTTCCTGCTCGTATTTAGGTTTAAAAGGGCGAGCCTTTTTGTTTATTCATTTTTCCCATAAGCTTTGGTGTTAATATAGTTTGGTCGCTACGCTCGCATCTCACGAGTGAAAAATATCTTAAAATTTAATGTTGTGTTGATAAGTTGAAGAACTAGATCGGAATCAGTTTAGTCTGGTGATCAAAAATTAAAAAATATCCTAAACCAATCCTTCTAGTATTATACAGATTAGGTGGACAAACAGATCGGAATATGTTCAGTTTGGTGATCAAAAATAAGTAATTAGTTTGCAAAATTAACGGTAACACGATCTACGAGTGAGTATGTAAGTAATAGTTAGTAATGTAATGTAAGTAGGAGTACTTGGCTCCAGCACGCGCTTTTGACTTATTTAGCAGTAGCGCTTATGGACCTAATATTTAATTTCGGATCGGCGCTTTTGACACTAAAAATTTAAGTTTTGACCAACGAAACCATGTGAAAGATCGATAAGATTTAAACAGTTCCCAAGAGCGGTACTCATTTTGAAACATTAGGTATGTAATTCACGTTAATGAGGACACTGGAACACATAATACCTGCGATGATGGGAATGTACAGAAGTCAGAAGGGTGGTTAACATCCTCATACGTTTGGTTCATGGAGAAATTCCGCTAGATTTCAGTGGTGCCTGGGTATGGACCGATTCCCAGTTTTGGAAATTCGACCTTCAATGCGGATTCGCAGGGGAAACTAGATGTGATAGGCAAAAAATTCCAATGGATCTCACCATGAAAACCTCATATGAAATGGCATATTAGTTATCAAACATCATGCAAAGTTGTAGGTCTAAACAATTCACGGAAAGACTATTCAATGGCGCGGAGGAGGTATGTTAATACTAAAACAACACACCTACTTGCTTCTAGAATAATTCGCTAGTAAACAATATCAGCCCCGGCATCCTTTACAACTGCTAGAAGGGTCGTACCTCAATGTTATGATAGGTGGAAGACAAGGAGCACATCAAAACCGATCGTTCCTTTTCGTTTTGCTCTGGTGTGTTATGATGGCATTATACAACACCAACAACGACGGATGTCTGCCGTGTTTATCTTTCGAGCCCATTTTCATTAGCTCCCTCCCTCTAATAGCACTCAAATAATGAGGAAAAGGTCTTATTTTTGTTCTCGCCGTGGAAGTGTAAACAAGCAGAAGTGAAAACTGGATACGCGCTTGTCATTGGATGCATGGGTATTCGGTGAATCTCAAAATCACTCAAGTTCTTTTACACTGCTGACCTTCCAGAAGTCGAAAATAACATAACAGCTACCTTTGCAGATGACACTGCCATCCTAGCCATCGGCCAAGACAACAACGAATCTGTTACTAAATTGAATCACCCTATCTCCAAAATAGAAAGATGGACTGCAAAACGGAGGATCAAAATGAATGAGCTAAAGTCGATACATGTGGACTTCACTAACCGAAAGCTACAGTACATTCCGACTTTTCTCAATGGTAAAATCATCCCGTACGCCAACGAGACAAAATACTTGGGGATGACCCTCGATGCAAAGTTGCGGTGGAAATCACACGTGAAGAAAAAGAAAAACGAACTATGCCTGAAATACAAGAAACTTTACTGGCTCATGGGACGACGCTCAGTCTTGCCAATAGAGAGCAAACTTATGCTCTACAAACAAGTCCTCAAGCCAGGATGGACTTATGGATGCCAGCTATGGGACGCAGTTAATGCTCCCTGGTACGTGAGAAATGAGAACCTCCATCGTGATCTTGGATTGGATTTGGTTCAAACCGAAATACACCGTTTTGCTGCAGCCCATCAACAGAGGCTACAGGGGCATGTCAACGAAGAGGCCGTCCATCTTCTCGACGTTGAACACCTTGTTAGAAGGTTGAAGAGGAAAAAACCACATGAATTAGTGTTGTGAAAATAGTTATAGTGTAACAGTGTCCAGTGATTATGTAGGGACGCCAAACTATATCAGTATATATACAAAATTGCTCACGTTTGCATGTTTGGATCAAGTTAACATCATGTCAGAATAATATCACTCATTAGTTATGTAAAAAAAACTAGATTGTGTTATGAAATAAAGTCTTAAAAAAAACTCAAGTTCTCCGATATGTTATAAGATTCCTGTCTCACGATTAAGAACTTACCAACATCCTAAGTAACAGAACCAGTATCACGTTCAATATTCATATAAACAATTCCGATAATACAGAAATGCCAATCATTCAATTTGAATTTGAGTTTTTTTGAGGCTGCTCAGTAACGGTGGCAAATGTACAACTGCCTCTGCACAGCTGATGGGTTCTTCAAATATTGCACCCAATATATTCATGATGCCGATTGAAATTCGAAAAGTACAGTGTTACTGTATAAGCTAGAATACATTTCAGGCGTATTCAATTACTATTAATTAGCTGCTGTCACTGTCGCTGTTACATTCATTCGATTATGCTGACACCGAACTTTTGTCTGCATTTGATAGTGTTAATTTCTTTTATTTCAAATCGCAGAAAACTGGTGCACCGAAGGAAATATATATTCTACACGCATCCTACTCTAATCCCGATTCAATCCTAAGGCTGTCTTGAAGAAATCTCTTTGAGAAGACGCCCAACGGTATCTTTCCATTGAGCAGGCCATCGCTTGTTTGTATTTGGACGGACTTAACAAGATGGCCAAACTAATTCTGAAGTTGTTACGCCGTTACAATCTCTTCCTGTTACCGCTTCGTCAATCTGAAAGAAAGATCAGTTTTGAAGTCAAACAGGATACCCAACTATATAATCAAGCGGGTTTTTCGTAGTTGGTGCGTTGCTGAGTCATAGCGTCAAATGAGGATCGTCGGCTCCCAAGTCGCCCGGGCTTTGCGGATGCCCCTTCGTTGGAATGAACTTTATGACCACTTCACACCTCGTGCCCCAATCATTTGTGGATTAAGACATTCAGGATTGGGCTTAACGACTAAATAACAACGGCTCCATGATTGCCTTCATGCTCGCTCGTCCGCTCTTAATATCACGGTGTCTATTATTACTTTCACAACAGCCGAAGGGTCAATGAAAATTCCAATTACAGGACTAACCAGACATAAGTACTTTCTTCCATGCGTTCTACCAACACACAGTTCCAGTTACAAACTGAGTAATCATGAATCTCGAAGCCCTCAAACATCGTTCACGATTTATATGGTAAGGAAAATTGTTGACCCTAGAACATTTGAAATGTACAATTTGATGAAGTAACGGCAGCCTAAAACGAAGATTAATTTCGCTACGTATCTATGAATTCCAAACATCGCAATCTATGATTTCCAAAACTAATAAGATTTTTTCGTTAGCACTTTGCTGACGTCACGAAAAATAAACTTATTCGAAAGGCATTTTAAAAAGAACAAACGCTGCAAATAATGAGAGAAAGGTTCAGTATTTCTGTGCCCCCTCCTAACAGGCGTGTCACAATGTACATATCCGGGAAATGCAAAGAAAACCGGCTGGTTACAGGAAAGACAGGTATTAGTTGATTATAACATCGAGCCGTATCAATACAAGTAAAGCCAGTTAAGCCTACTCCTGCAATCAAAAGTCGCATTGCGATTCATGATCGTGTTGACAGTTTGTTCTAGCACTCAGATAGATCTGTAGCTTAAACGATTTGATCCATAGAGCTTTTTGAAAATTGACCTTTCACTTCGAAAGTTTTATAAATATTGATTTTTTTGTATTTGAACTATTTGAATTTCCGTTCAGCGTTGATCGAAAGTGATATCAAGGTTCTAGAACCAATTAACAGTCATAACTGGTTGTGACGAATGTTTGTAAATTCGAAGTTTTGTAAACGTTGTTTCAGTAGTTACAGAGAAATTTCTGCTGGTGGATATCATCATTTAAATTAGAACAAAACCCGAATCCCATCTAATGATGCCTTAATCTCTTACCGAAAGCTCCAGATAAGTTTGCATCTTATCAACTTAGATTGTCAGAAGATTCATAGAGCTACTTGAAAATTGACCTTTCACTTCCGAAGTTTTGTAAATATTGATTTTTTGGTATTTCAACAATTCACATTTCCGTTTAGCGTTGATCGAAAATGATACCATGGTTCTAGAACCAATTAGAGTCATAATTGGTTCTGATGAAAGTTTGTGAATTTGAAATTTTGTAAACCTTGTTTCAGTACATAAGGTGAAATGTTACAGTTACCGCTGGTGGGCGGGCGTGTATATTTATTTCAATTAGATTGAAAGCTCTAATCCCGTCAAACGATGCTTTAATATCACACCAAAAAGCGACAGGGGAATTTTCGAATTTCAATAAGTTAGTCAGAAGGGGCAGGTCATGTCCAGAAGGACGTTTAGGAACCAAACCAAAAGCTACAAGTAACCACAGTGATGAAAATACGAAAAAAACAAGACACCAATAGGCTTTATGATGTGGCAGGAAGAAAACTCGACGAAATACCAATCCTGAGACTGAAGGGAGTATTTACTTCCTTTTTCATCTCTTGTGAATTGATTACGATTTTCCTGCGCTTATGACAATGAAAGAGGTAACGCTCTTCACCATACCTAGCCCCGGTTGCTCTTGAGATTCGGCGCTTTTGGGGTTACCGATTGACCAGTAAACCAACCAATATTGATGGTTCTTTTCACCTAGGTCGATTACAAAGGTGCACTATGAATAGAATGTTGAAAAGACCTTCCCCAACAACGCGAGCCAAGGCTATCGTTGAGAAAGTTACCAAAAGCGAGTAGCTCATGTCCGAATGTAGAAAACCAAAACTGATACTCACCCGAGCTTTGGTGAAGTAAAACCTATTTATACATATACAATTACCAAAGCAGTTCTTACAGGTTTGCCTGACAGAAGCCTTGACATTTAATTGACGAAAGGCAGATGGGCGTAATTGATGGAAGTGGAAAACCAAAGATCTGAGCGGTGTTATAATACGGTTACTTATAATAAGTGTGATGCGATTAGCCTTGGAAGGAAGGAACCATTAAGGAACAGCCGCGCCCATTCGAAATAATTAAAATCATCGCGGCGAAGCGTAACAGTCTTTAGATCCTGCCAGAATGGATGTTCGAATACAGGTTTGAATACAGGATTGCTAAAAGCAAATCAGCGTCCAACCTGATTGGACCTGAACCTCAATTAGGTTACCTACCGAGGGTTTTATTGCTTAAAAGGTTCAGAAATGGGAAGACAATACGAGGAAAATGCATTGGCACAATACTCCGAAGCAGAGGCAAGCCAAACGGTACATTCATCACTGAGGCGCTTAGAACTACATGTGGGTGTTGTGCATGGGTTCCACAGAACTTTATAACCCCAAACTCGGGAGTAATTTTGCCGTTCGAAAAAATGTGAATATGGATTCTACAGGTGTTATTCTAGCGCATTCTAACATCGAGGCGAGGTGTATAACATGGAAATTACCTTGTTGTCATGGTAACGAGTAAACTAGCCAAAACGTTGCCATTCCTTATCACTCTTGCCCACACTGGAACTAGCCTAATCCAGTAACTGGAACTATCAAAATACGCAACTTGATACTGAGTTGTTATGGCTGAGTAGTTATTTGGTAATAAATGGAAAATGTGATGAAAGATTGGTTAAATCTGGGGGTCCTCCCTATTTTTATTTAATGTAGTGTTTTCGTATTTAATGATGTGCGCCCTCCGCTTTTGAGGGGAGTTTATTTTTTAAGAGAAAATGGTTTTTATGGTGTCCTTTCGTCAAGCCTTGGTCATATGACCATTTCCACCAGAACTCAATTAACACTAATCGATGGACGAAACGAGTACTGTAAAATGTAGGAAGGAAAGGACGGATTTTCGCGGTTAGGACTCGTTCAGGACAAGTCAAGCTCGCTTTATATACTTGCAAAGAGGAGAAGAATGCGACAGGTGGTTACCGAGGGGTTTTTTCTCACCTTTAACAAGTCCGCCGGCTCATCGATACCCCTCGGAGACCAAGTTTACAACAAACAAAAAAAGTCCGCGGCGAGAGAGATTTTTGACGGAGGTGGCCGCAATCTGTTGGGAAACAAGCAGAAAGGTTACAAACATGGGTGAGGTTACATATCACAACATGCACCAACCCATCCTGGTCTCCGCGATAAATTTCAGTTATGGGAGGGGTTGAGTCTGGACGGGATGAATGGCTGCCTATTTCGTTTGCCGGATAATTACATGGTATGGCACAGAGGCAATCAACCGGTTGCTTCTCCAAACTGAAAAACCTGCCCCCTTGGCCGCAACTGACAATTAACGGGGATCGCCTCTTTTTGCCACTAAGTTCTCTCTTTCCAGGTACAGGTGGAGAAATTAATTTGGAAATGACAACACCAATCATACGGACCGAAGAACATCCGTTGGAAGGGTCTTTGGCGATAAATCCTAAAGTGAGAAGTGTGGAACGCTGTTGTATCTTCCATCTTCAGAGAATCGTTAAAGCTTGGAGGGAATGGCAAAGCGTATGCAAGTCTTAATTGCATACCTGGACAAGCACATCAATATCCGTAAGAAGAAACAACTACCAACAATGGGCACCTCATCAGACACACTCGTTATTTTCTATTTGCTTGTGATCTTGTTGTTATAATCAACAATTGCATGATTACGTCACAATAAGATAGTATAATTCGGCTAACATTTACAGAAGAGACAACCTCTTGATCTTGAGCGTAATTTGCAAGATCTGTGCACATTTCCCTAGAAAATTGTCATTTCATCATTTTCACGAGTGTTGTGTGGATCGAACTTGAACTATTATATCCACAAATACAGATACACTCCAGCTTCAGTAAGGAGTATATACTATTCTCAACCATTTGAACATCATCATTTCATATCGAGTCAATGCACTTAAGTCACTTATGACCAACTACAGAGCAGAACGCAAACCAAACACTTTCAGCCATTAGAGGTTACTGGCATCAAGTTTTCACTGCATATTTCAAGTTAAACGGCCCGATCTAATCGAATCTTCTAATATCATATGTCACACATGAGGGTTCTGACAGGTACTCTCAGAACCTCCAGTACTATTTTGGTATCAAGCGAAATATCGACCTCACAACAACTAGAAGATCATTCCATTCAATTATCTGGCGAGTCCAACAGCACTTCAAGACCATCAACACTAAAGACAGTTGCTACCGTGAATGGGCTATGGCGTCCGAAAACTAAGAGCACAGTAGATTCAGTTGAAGCAGTTTTGTTGAAATATAGTTATTGATTTCCTGAAAATAATGAGTGATCACTTATGTGACGCTTTCACCTACTTGCCGCCTCCTCCTTACTCAATATGGGACATTCATTAGACGGCTTTTGCCTTGGTCTGTAAAGTAAATGGAACTATAATCATAAGTGGTACTGTAGGGAAAAGAGAGTTTTCTGTAATAAGAGCTGTTTCCCACAAATCAGAGATTCTCATGATCGAGGTCAGAGAATTTCTTCTTCAAGGTAGTAGCACTGTTGGCCTCCAAGACAAATCGCTGCATTATTACACAAAGGTTTACTATTTGTGTATGCTCTTCAACGTAAATCACTGATCTGTTCATTACACGTAACCAGTACATTTTTTTAAACTCAAAGGTTTACATACCTTGTAACTGTATTTTATATGCCTGAAAAAAAGATCCATTTATACTTCATCTCCGTAGATCATTGGAAAACAAATTATCCGCATGGGTCATTCAGCTGATCAGTGCGTACCTACACCTTGTAATTAACTTCTAAATATACCGAAGATGATTGGGTGACTTCGTTATAAATTTAGGTAACTACTCAAACCTTACAAGAGGCTTAATAGGTAACACAAGCTGATATTAAAGTACCTACAATGAGTACACGTATACTATACATCGAAACCCAAGGATGGAACAGCTGAAATTTAAAGAGTTAAAGTAAAACACCGATCTATGAAGGTCAGCGAATATTCAACAAATCTGATTGAAAAAAAAAAAAAACTAAAAAGTACTAATAGAACAAAACAATAATGAACCAAAATACGGACCTGGGCCATAGATCGACTCTAGACAACAAAGTTCCGTTGGAATTATGTCGGCAGATCCTTTTTTCACATTTTACTGCGAGAATTTTATTATGTGCAAGGACGCTCACATTCGTGTTGACATTCTTTTTTCCACTCAGAGTTGAAGCCCTAGGGAAAGGGAATGGATGAACGTAAGCGATCCGCATGGGCTCATTCAATTCATACAAGGGACGTCGATCCAAGGCGAACATAAAATTAGTGTTCAAAGGTATTCGATTTCCATATTTTTCAATATTTCATCTCTTTGATTTCACCCTTTAGAATTGGCAAAAAGTGGAGGCTAGAACTCAGTTCCAAACAGACCCCATTTGCGGTTTTTACCCAGGTTCTTGTCAACTTTCGTCCAGTAGTTTCGGAGGTAAGGCTCAGGATTCTAAGCATCTTGGAACGAAAATCAACAAATTCTAAGGACGGGATAACAACCTATTTTCCTGAGTCGAGTGCGAAAGTTCTCCATTGAAATGATAACTAAAACTTGAAAATTCGTGAAGTGCCCCCTGCAGGAGGTGAGCAAACAACAAAACACCGACTCTCATGACATTAATGGCATGTAGGTGTGTCCTTTATCTGGCAAACAGTATTTATTATTAATATACTGGAAAGTAGTGCAGATACGCTTCAAAAATAATTCGTTAGCTAGTAGCAGTTTTACAGTTAAATAATGACAATTAACTGTAAAATGGAAATGTCAAAATACTCAACATATTTTTCGAGGCCTCTTGGCGTGCTCCCGGGATTATGTCGGGAAAAAAGGGGACTTGATCCTCGAGGCACGATATACATTAAATCGAGAAACTGGATGCTAACGGAGGTTCATTCCGCGTTTACCGGCCGTTCGCCGATCGTGATGAGGGCATCACACCGCTGCCAAAGGGAGGGCAGATCCGACGCAAGGCCATGAAATATTCATAGATCGGGTAAAACGAGCTGATTTCATCGCATCATTGCTCCTTCTATCCGGACCTCAGATAGCTCCTACTCGGAGGACCACGCCAACGCGCCACCTTGAAAATATTAATTGATTTGTCCGAAGGAAATCATCGACGATGGAGTTTTCAACGGTCAAAACGATTGCTGACAGGTGTGATAAAGAGTGGAATTGGGGTGTTCATTAATATTATAACGATGTTTGCTCCGAGTTGCCTTGGAGGAAGAATAAATCAAAAATCAAGTTACACCGACGATTTCAAGTTGAATATTTTCTTTATGAAATGTCACAGATTTTTGACATTTATAGGAAGTACAGAAACGAAATTTGTAGAATTGAAGGGATCAGCGTGGGTAAGCAACCATTCCGAATAATATTTGACAAACCAGCAATTAATGTTCATTATAAATCCGAACACATAAGTTGAATCTGGCAGAGTAATTGTTTTGTGTACTTTAATCAGTCAGTTCAAATCGTGTTTCAAACAAGCGGGTATTGTGTCTTTATTACAACAAATGACGTTATAAATACAAACAGGGCCGGAACCAGAGGGGGCAGAGGGGGCGGTTGACCCGGGCGGCAGGGTTGAGGGGCGGCAAATTTCTGGTTGCAGAAAATTTGTTTAATACAGTTTGTAAAAGTTTTTAATGAGCGAAACGTCATAAGGAACGTCAATTAAGTAATTTCAAAACTGCATAACGTACCTAATAAACAAACAATAATTTTACAATGGCAAACAATATAAATTGCAACGGAGAAGAAAACACTGAGAGCCCTAATCGCATAGTTAGTTATTTGTTTACCTATTCCATTTTTGTTTAATTTGCGATTTTTTGTTGTGGGTGAAGGGGGGGGGGCATTTTACAAAAAATTGTATAGATCCGGCCCTGAATACAAATATATTACTGGAAGTTATTAGTGAGAGATTTCCAAGATTGAGGTATTCGAAATCCATTTCAAGTAGGTTTACATTGTGTGTACAATAGGATGAGGCTAGTGACAATACAGGAACTCGGTACCTTCACACAGCACCACGAACGATATCCAACCTCTTCAGTAGTCAAGATTCCAGAGTCTTTCAAGAATGTTTTCTGAACAACCTTTTTACATTCAAGAAGAAAATGATGGTTCAATAACGAATCTCTCCAGATCGACATTGGCAACCGCCGCAGTTGAGCTTGTACCACGACCGCAACGGAATCAAATTATGAGCCAATCGGAGGTCCTGGCCAGGGCCACCATAAGAAAATATCGTTGGTTCAATTACGACGGGGCAACGGAGTTGGAAGATGAAGGAGGATCCCACGGTAGACTAGCACCGGGCTGGTCTGACCACATGTAAACCTGAGGGAATTGTTTATAGAGGCTCAACTCATTTGCGGTTTGCGGTGGCGAGATCTTGAGAGAGCCCAGCGATTGCCGGCGACATTGAAATCTTGACCAAACTCCCGCACGGTGAACGAAAGTTGAGAACTGGGTGGACAGTGACAATTCCAATTATGAAACACGTTGATGCGTGCTTGGTTATGAATTATACCTTAGATTAATTAATATGGATCGTATAAGTATGTAATCAGTCACAAAATGCCGTAACAAACACTGCAAATTATTATACGAAGGTTAATTATTTATGTATGCCAATTAAAAAATGTCTGTAATGTGAGAAAGACAGCCCTTGAGTAATGATTCGCACTCCTGGTTCGGAACCCGTGAGACTTGAACATCCTTTTCGATTTTAGTCCTATAAGTTTTATGTAGTATTACCTTAACTCAGCGAATACAAACCTCGTAATTGTATTCTACTTCCCTTAAATCCGATAATATTTCAACGCCGTAGATCGATTAAGAAACAAAGTAGCCACAAGGGGCATTCAGCTGATCAGGTTAATTCACACCAGGTAGTTTTCTAGATACACCGAAAATAACTAGATGACCACCAACAATGGTACAATACAATGAATATCGTCATGGACGTTAAAACCACGAATGGAACAACTGAAATTTAACGGGATGAAATAAAACGCCAACCTACACTTCACTTGGCCGCAAATGTGTAACAAAAGTTATGGAAAACTTTTGAAAAGACAATGACATTGCAAAGTCAGCTGATTGTCGCAATTTACAAGGCTATATTTACATGTAGAGAAACGTTCAGATTTGCATTCATATTGAAGTTCTAGATCTTATAGGTAGCGAACGAATGAACGTAAGGCGGTCCGAGTGGGGTTATTGCAGTCATTGAAAGGATATCTATCAATAACGAGCCTAAACACATTATGTTATTTCGAATATACGAAAAATATAAGTGAAGAAAACGACAGCCGATATTTAAGATTAAAAATCGTCCCAATCAACTGATTGTACCTTTAGGCTTCCGTACGAGCAATGTTATTCTAAGTTTAGAATCTGGGAGGTCCAGCAGGTTGACGTTTTCTTTTATGAACCGTAACTTGACAAAATTATTTTGATTCACCTTCATCAAGTTCCAGTTGGAACCTGACGTTGAAAGGAAGTTCGACCAACTTGCAACAACATTGACTTTTTATTGTTATCGTAAAATGTTGGCCAGGAGGCAGAATTTTACATCTGGGGATCGTTATGAAAGTATTTACATCTGCGTCCGTCCTGCGAACCACGTTCTGCTTTTTGCTCCACTTGCCGTTACCTCGATTCCTGTACAGTTACTTCAATAAACAAGCTTGGGAATTTCTTTCTGGGGCGTCTTGGAATCGCGTTTTTTTTCAAAGTATAGAAAATGCAACTACTCTACCTCAAAAGGTTTCTCGACGATATGAAATAGTTGTTGTTCTTCGTGCCACTCAACAGAATGGTATGCAGATGAATTGCAACGAGCAGGAGTAAAATTTGCAGGAATCTTCAAAGTAGCAAACAGTGTAAAAGCCAAGAACAGCATTGGACGTTGAAGCTAAACTGTTCATCTTTCGAAGTTACCGTGGATAAATCCTTACAGAGTACGTTAGGGTTTCTTTCAACCCCGCAAAGGAGAGCAAAACGATACGATTGAAGGATTTTCGATAAAAACGGTCGAAATGGTTCAAAACAGAGAGACTTTGGGTAAATTGTTTGGAGCTGACAATATAATCAGCCCCTTCACGAACAAACAATTCGAATCTAGTGTTTTAGAAGAAAAACGTTCAATGTAACTAATTTCCGAAAAACGCCCAAAATAACAAGGTTTTGATGACAAATTTTAAACGTGCTAATATCAACGTTTTCTCCCGAAATCCCTTGTTCTAGCGTTTCCTTTTTTTCGGTAATTTGAGCCCTTCCTTCCAAAATTTACTCTCCTGTCCGTTTTCAAGGAAAATTCGGTCACTTAGGACTTACTACTTGTACATTCGTCGAATTCCAACGACATCTTTGATGGGAGTTTTGACCAACCATCTAACCTGTGAAGACGTACCTCGTTCATTCTGGAACAACCAGATTTTGTAGAGTACATCCACTTAATGTCCAGGAAGTATTCAGATTGAGTTGTACTACATCAATCCGTGGATACAATTGAAAGAAGAAGTCATCTAGTCAATAGAGCTAGGAAGACTTTTCACAACCCGACTGACCGTAACCCCCGCTGATCTTCATCCATGCAAACCAATCCGATTTCATCAGAGAACACGCTCAACGCTCACATGATGAGAACCGCTCCGATCTGAGAATGAGGTTATTATATTATGCAACATCTTTAAATTAAAACTTATTGGACGCGGCCGGCAACAAGAAAAACTCGAAATTGTATCTTCTACCCGGAACCCCGATAGATAACATGTTTCAGGAGCGAGAGCAATTAATAAGATTTCGAAGTGAATAACGTACTTAATCACGTACAAGAAACCGGTTCTTCGACCTTCCAGAACACGTACGCCCCTTTATAATAATACTTAAGCAACAACCTTAATACAGACTCGGGGGAAAAAGATTTGTTTTCTTTTTAACATTAGATGAGAACGCCAGATAACAGCTTTTCAAGTTACTAGGGTGCAAAACCTGGCCTCTCAAAACCTGTGCACTCGGGTTGTCTGGAGGCGATGCACGTAAAAGTAAATCCTGCGGTAAGTGCGTTCGCGAGGCCCTTGTCATGCGAGCAACTTGTGAGTACGTGATTTTCATAAATTGCTCGGAGAGTGATTTATATTAAGAATCAGGTTCCTCTTAGATAAAACGGATATTGTTGGTAATTACGGATGCAGGACCACAGCGTACATTGAAGTCTACGCATTGTTGTGATTTTACATACAGTAAAACCGAAGAATACCAAGGGGACGATAGAATATCCAAGTCAATATTTTCAATCCATCAAATTGTGGTGGCTTAATGCGTATTTTCGAACCATTAATGAGGAACCACTGCCTCACAGCAACAGAGGAAATGATCAATTTCCGACTGAGTCGCCATTCTTGATTTTTGTTAATTGGGAATCAGCGCGAACGTTCAATTATTAGCTAACTAATTAGTGGACAGTAAGTATTTCAGACATTTGGTCCCTTAGCAATAAAAGAAAGATAACCACTGGTCTGATAGTCATAGCTGCACATATTGCACAAAGAGGAGCTATCGTTTGAAACGGACGGGGAAAGCTCCGCATCACGATATAACGTCGAAATTGACGATATGTGCCCATATTGACGTCTTACATTCGTCCTCTCCCCCCCCCCCCCCCCTTGTTAAAGACAGATTTCGTTCCAAAGAATCAAATGACACTCCCAAGATCCAAATTCTACTCCAATTTGATGTACTAAAATGTTCAAACCATTTGAAAAACAAGCAAAACTATGAACAAAAACATTTTTTGATACAAAGAGCCACTTCGTAGTCATTCTTGGATTAATGTAAGAAAACACATTTGTTTTTGTTGTTGTTTGAGGTTTTCATCTGCTGAACCAAAATCGAAAAACCCAAATGGTACCCTGTATTATTCAAAAGTGCCAATGTATAATTGTTTTTAATTGTCTTTAGGCTATTTTTCCTGTTGAAGTTCTAGCCGTTAATGCAAAACTGATATTGTGTAATAATTATTATAGTTTTTTATTGTTCATAGGCTTAGGCATAGGCTATTTTGTCCGTCTCCGCTTTCCATTATTTGGTTTTTATGATGTTCCATGATTTGAAGTAACCAAGAAACCCAACGGAAGACACCATGCCATATCAACGAATAAAACTAATGAGCAGAAAGCACAGCTATGCATTTTTCCTTAGAAAGCATTAATTTTTTAGAGAAAAACTCTTCTACGAAAAACGGACCTGTCATCCGTGATTTAAAGGTCAGATTGCTGAATGAACTCCTCGGAACATGTATAAAAGCCGTAGGTAAGCTATAAGTTAGGTCGTTACATTATACGTGCAAACCCCATCAAGGCTGTGGGGAAGTCATCTGCCATTGAATCACCAATCGGCCCATCCGTTCGAAAACGGGTCCATAAAAGCCGCGGACAGGCAGTTGGCCTAATGAGGAGAGAGGAGGAGAGGAACCTGAACGCTCCAATTCCGACCGATAAAGTTTACATGGGGACAGTAAAACTTTTACGGTTACTTCTATGATTTACGCTGATTGGGAAATAAAAGGGTCATCGAAGGCTCAGAGAGACGAAAGAAGTAATTTATAAAGCCCATTTTCACGAGCGAATCTCACCAGCTGTCATGATGTCTATAAGCAAAATGATGGAGGAAATCCGATACCAGGATTCCTCAAGTAGAAACTATACAATTAAGTTAGACAGCAGGAATTAAAGTAAAATTCGTTGTTCAGGAGAATAAAATGAATAATAATTAAAATAAGAAAAAAATGCAATCACTTGTCTTAGATTAATGAACAATGAAATGAGAAGTGGGTCCAAACAAATTCATCTAAACCAATTAAAAATTTTGGTGTTTTAACTTGTTCATTTTGGTTTATAATAACGACACAATAGTGGCAACTTTCGCCGATGATACAGCACTTCTAGCAGTAGGAGATACAGTAGAGGATGCAACTAAGTACAGGAGACTATCAATAACGTCAGTGCTTGGACAAAGAAGTCGCGCCTCAAGCTCAATGAGCAGAAATCGGCTCACATCAATTTCACGAACAAGCATATAACTAAAATACCAGTTATACTAAACGGAAGAGAAATTCCTTTTGCCAATACAGCAAAGTATCTTGGGATGACTCTTGATGCAAAACTTAGATGGAAAAAGCATGTCATTAAAAAAAAAAAAGAATTAAACATCAAGTTCCGAAAAATGTATTGGTTGCTTGGAAGATACTCCAAACTATCCCTACATACCAAATTGCTTCTCTACAAGCAAATTCTAAGACCAGTTTTTACATATGGAATTCAACTCTGGGGCTGTACAAAAAAGACCAACATCAAAATAATCCAAACATTTCAAAACAAGGTGCTAAGGAGTATTGTCAACGCTCCTTGGTACGTACGTAACGACGACCTTCATCGGGACCTCAAGATAGAACCAGTCAGTGAGGTGATCAAACTATTTGCCGCTAAACACGAGCAGAGGCTTCATCAACATATGAACCCAGAAGCTCTACGATTATTAGACAACAGCATCGTCATCCGACGTCTGGATAGAACAAAACCTCTCGACCTTGTGGCGTGACAATGTGACAAGTGCTTGATGTGATCATATAGAGTAGTTGCCATTGGGCTATTACGTCTACAAACTGTAGTTATTGTATTAATGTAAATTAACTTGATGGGCTATGCTCAGTTGTTATGTTCCTAATAGGAACTTTGTTTTCTAGAAAAAAAAGTTTTGGTTTATTATTCAATAATAAACCATTGTAATCGCTCTGGAAAAGAAAAATTCTAACCCCCCCTGAAAACTTCATGGTTTACGTTTCAAAGGGTGTAGAATCCAAATCTGCAATAAAAATTTTTCCGTCCATCCGCCGTACGCACGATTTCTCCCAAACGGCTGGAGCAAAAAATCTGAAATTTTCAGGAAAAATCCATCTTGGTCCGACGACGCCCCAATTCTTGGCAAATACTTCGATACTCCCCCCCCCCCCACTTTTTTCGATTGAATAATTCACCATTACTATCTAATTCTGGTAAATTAAGATTCACTAGATATGAAACTAGACAAACTGAAGTTTCCAAAATTCACCTCAACATCAAATTTTTGTTAGAATTTCATGAAGCGACGAGCGTTTGAAAATGGGGGGGGGGGGGGGGGAGTACCGAAGAACACCCGAACTACCAATGTCATAAAAATTTCGGCCACTCACCATCAGAAATATCGTCTTTCTGACACATTCGAATCACTTCTTTATAAGTACACAGTCTGCCCACGATATAGGAAGAAACCTTGGAAACCCTCAACAGGTAATAAAGTTCTTTCCTCGGCGGAAATATTTCTGAGATGCGAGGATCGCGCATTAACGCCGAATCGCGGTGTTGGCTCGCGGAGCTGCCGAGGGCCGAGTGACCTATAAAAGACCTGCGGCACTCAAACAACACAGGGAAAAACAACACAAACAAGACGACACTGACTCCACACCACAACCCCAGACCTCTCCGGCATCCTCTTCCCAATTCCAGACGACATTGTTTCTCTTCTGACCTCATATCTCGTTTAACTTTCACCCCTTCCACCTATCAAGGGGAGCAGATATCTCTTGCGCGGAGGGTTTTCGGAAATGTTTACTCCTTGAGTTTTGTGGGAAAAGCCCCTCCTCGAGACCGTCCCAATACCAACCCCCCATTTTTCGAGGTCTTCCCAGATATTCCAAATAGCTTCAGATCGCCAACTATTCATACCTGGAGGGTCTTCCCTAGATCCCGAAGTGCTCTCACATCAATCAGTCGTTTCGAGGGACATTCCCGATTTTACTTCTGGAGATTCCTTTTTCTCACACGGTTGATACAAAAAAGAGGTCGCCGACAAAAATGTGGAAGATAACAAATTAACGGTGTAGTAATGAAGGTTTGAGTCGTTTATACCTGTTTATACGTGTGGCGGCACCTCTTTCATCTCCGGGAATAAAGAAGAAATAAAATTTACCCTTCAATACGTTCTCTAACTGGCTTGCTACTAAATTTCCTTATAGCCTGTACCAAAATCATCATTCGGTTCACCTTTATTTCCCATTTCCCAAGCCATCACAAACACAATTAAGGGTTTTTTTTACAGAGATATTCTCATGTAAGGAATTTGCGGTATGTACTGACCTTAGCACATCCTCAACGATTCCAATCCAACTGTGTCTTCCTCAGTTATCCCTGAACCTGAATAGAGGTGTTGTTTATGGTGTTTATAAACAATCCAATCAATTAGAATTCTAAAAACTAATTCCTGGAGTCTTATCGAGTCTGCAGTGCACTACTGTTAACAAACCATGGCATTTCGCATTCTATTAGGAACGAACCAAACAACTGACGCCAATCGCTTTGGTGGACTGTTACGGACTCATTCCTTCAGATTCCAAATACTATTTTCTGGTGATGCCTCGATCCTTTGAATTCAACATAACCAAAACTATAGGCTGTAGCAGACCAATTCCTTCAACGGCCAGTGGGACGGTTTAATCCTTGATCTGATTCGCTCCATGGATGCTAAATCACTAATAATGAGTATCCTATCTGTAGATCCAAACTACCTAATTTTACTACACTCATACCAACGTAGATCGCTGTGGATAACATACCTTCTTTTCTCATTGAAGAAGTGTATTTCAAGTTACTTCCTTTCGCATACACTCTATTTTACGTATTTATTTTCGTTTTAGTATCTTCATGCATGCGTACACTAGTGTATTTTCATTACAAGGGTCTTACATGAACAATGATCAAGTACCCATTGTGCGTTCCAACTTCCACACAAATTTTACACTTCTCCTTCAACTTACAGAACAAAAATGTTCCTAAGAGTAAGAAGAGATGAAACCATCCAGCCATGAGTCTTGCTGTAATCCGTAAGCTACTTTACATAGCCTACATCAACAACCTTCTACGAACACCGAAGCGAATACCGGTCTAATGTGAGAAAGGAATTCGTCAAGTTTTAAATGCTATAATCACACGAGCGGCCTTTCTGCTCAGGGGGAATGAAAAATGCGTGTGTAAGAATTTCATGGGGAGCGACTCTCATTCTCGTTGGAATCAGGAGGAATTACAATGTTCCGGTCACGTCCCCCGGCTTGTCTCTACCAGCCATCCAGCTCAGCGTCTTTATAACGCCCTCGTATCCCACTAGGTTCTGTAGGAAGCTGCAGGCAACAGTCCCTCTAGTCAACATCACAAGAATGTTGACAGCCAAAAGAACACTTTGAAAAAAAAGCTGCTCAGTAATTGATTAGAAATTAAATTAGCCAATCAGAATACGGTTTTTACAAATAAAACGGAGTAAGATGGAACGTTGTCTATATTTCCACGAAAGTAAAGAGTTACACTGTTAAATCGATTTCGACGGTTAGGTCATTATCAGTAACAAACATGAACTTTATTTGAAATGGGTTTCCACAACTTCGTCGCGAGTGACTTAGTCCGTACGGTTTTTACTGTGTTTAGATGTATTCACTCGTGTAAACGTTCTTTCTTCTAACGGAGACCGCTTTCTGATTGCGCTCCTCGCGTTGACATAAAGAGTTAACAGCGCATTACAATACAGCCAGGAATAAACATATTAATAGACAGTGATTCAGAAGTTACCCCACGAGAACTTGATAGGAATATAACACCACCAGGATGAATCAGCCTGTTTATTCGACTACAGGAACTTCGGTATCGTTCACCCATTCGACTCTAAAATTTCTCCATTCAAGGCTATTTCTCTATATTTAACTATTCTAGATAACGCAAACAGATAAGACGCAAAGTATGACTTTTACCCAAACGCTACCGATAGAACTATTTCGTTTACAAGGCATTAAATCATTCGCGACGAAATTGTGGGAACCCAAGTCAAGAAAAACACGGAGCTTGTAGGACAAACGTAATATATTTCTAGAAAAATTAGATGAGTTACAACGTTGAATCGATTTCGACGGTTAGGTCATCAGAAACAGAACAGTAGCTGAACGTTCATTCGTGCAATTCTATTGGTAGGGAAAATGAAGGGGGGTTTCCAACATCATTGGAGAAATAACAGACAAACCATAGAAAAGTAAAAGAAATAGAAAAATGAAAAGGCAAAGCTATTTTAGAAATGAACTTGTTTATTAAAAACTATCTAGTAACATTCATACAAACATTTACCAGCTCTATCGCTTTTAATTATTTCAAATTTTTCAGGGGCATAGACTGCGATTCTTCTACAAACTTTGTGTTTTTCATTCTTTACAACTCGAATGGTCTCGTTCTAGCAACGAGAACTGTTGACAAAACAAATATACAAGCTGCAGAGAGCGAATGTTCCCACGACCGAGTTGATAACTTTCTCTTATCGGATACGCCGCCTCAGCCTTCGAGAAACATTACGTTGATGGATTACCACGTTGCGCCACAATATTCCGAGAATAGAACGCCCTTGTTGAAAGTAACCAACTGATCCAACCAGTCTGATGTTGAGAACGGTAGTTAAGCATAAAGATCAGTCAGATATTAAACCATCGAGGAAGGATTCGGCCAAAACAAGTTTATATTGACTATATAAACTTGTTCTCCAAATTGCATTGGTAGTCTGCAGAACTGTATTAGAATTTTATGGAATGTAGCAGTTGTCCAGATGATGTCAAAGCATTTCTGACAGTAACTGGTCTCGGGTGTAACTACACGGGTTAAACGAAAACCCAAAATTGTATGTATCAATAGAATGCAGATGTATCAGGATGAAGCAAAAAGTTGAGTGCGGCAATTATTTTCATATTGCATCAATTGCAACTTGAATCGGCTGCGGTGTCAGTGATTACGTAGCTAGCACAGCACGTAGCAGCGTTCTTACCTGGTCCTCGACAATTCTAATAGCTCTCGAAAATTATCCAAATTGCAGTGGATAACCTCAATTTTCCCCGTTTGGTTTATTATTTTCAACTACAAATCTTAGTATTTGAACAAGAAAACAATTTTTAAACGCCCCCAAAATTTGATATTCAACGTTCCAAGACGTTTAAAATCCACAATTTGAAGTGATTATTTGCTCTGAACAAATTTTTAAATATCTGATACCGATCCCAGTCGACTTTTTGTCCGAAACCGCTAGAATATGACACCACACTTGCCCATTT
This sequence comes from Creontiades dilutus, assembly GCA_031894815.1. Classification (NCBI taxonomy): domain Eukaryota; kingdom Metazoa; phylum Arthropoda; class Insecta; order Hemiptera; family Miridae; genus Creontiades; species Creontiades dilutus. The sequence goes on along the minus strand of JAVIWC010000472.1, from coordinate 1,665,204 downwards.
TAGTAAAAACCCCGAAAAACCACGTTTTCGACCCATTTTTGGCCAATGGCATAGAACATAAAAGTTAGGGTCAATAATACCCCAAGTGAAGTCCATGGGCGAAAGAACGGAATTTGTCCATCAATTCTGAAGCCTTTTACAGTCTAAATGGCGGACGGTGGTCAGACATTGCAGAGTTCGAATTTAAGCACTTAACAACATTAAACTTAAAATTTTGAGGAGGAGAATTATCATTAAAAACAATAGGCCCAAAGTAGAACTTTCGACTTCCACATCTTTTCTTCCCACATCGGTTTTCACGACTACGAAGTTTGTGGTCTCCTGTAAACACAACAGCCCAACGCCGCTAGTCATCATCCGGGTCGGGCACCCTCGCCACGGGGCGCGCATGAATATTTATTTTCCATTATCCCCGAAGTTTTGACTTCGGGAAACGTTTGAAACCAATGATTGATTTCGCCTCCTGTTAGTGAAAAATTGATACATTTATCAATTAAAAAAACAGCCCGAGGGATTGTATTTCGGAACCATGATAAATATAGGTGGTAATTTGAACCCTCCGAACCAGCTCCCGTGCCGAATCTCATAACTTGGTACTGCTGTGGTGTTCCTATCTCATTTTTGAAACTTCACATTGAAAATTAACGGGGATTTGCCCTTTTTATTTCAATTATCGGTATTTGAGTGCCATTTTCAGTTCTGTGAAATAATCACAACTATTTATCACATTAGTACTACTGGACTCGTTGAAATATCAACTTAATTCCCAGTATCGGCATGCAAACCTATCCATTAAACACTCGTAGCACCCTCTCCATAAACTGATACTTCGCCAGTGATTAGTCCCGAATTCAATACTCATACTTGATCAGCATTAGGAAAACCAATAAAACTGATTAATCATAATAGCCTCGAGTTTTCACGTTTACTGATATCACATTTTTGCCGGGGTTTCTTCACACAAGAAGAAGTGGGGATGAGTTTAATCACGCGAGTCTCGTCTACTTGGTTTTTCACAAGAACCGAATTCATTTACAGGTCATCGTTGGCGAAATATGTAAGCAACTGACGATAAAATAACTGGCGTGGGAGGATTGCGTCGATAAACTCATGGTTTCTAAAGAAAAAGCTGCAAATTATCACACAAGGGTTATATCATTCGTGTTTATTTACGAATCTCCTTCTAGGTAAATCTGTGATCTGTTTATTAGACGTGGTCTGTGGTAATCAATCAAAACTAGGCGATACGCATCTTCTAATTGTACTCAAGATACCTTAAAAAGATTCCATTAATGCGTCACCTTCATAGATCGATTAGAAAACAAATGAGCCACAAGGGTTCTTCAGGTGATCAGTGTGTATCTACACCTTGTGATTGACTTCTAGATGTTATAGGGGTGGGCAAGATTGATGCCGTTGATTCAGGGACATCCACGCCCCATTTGTAATTTTTGGTACTTGTTTCATCAATTTTGGTCTAGTAGCTTCGCAGAAAACCTCCAGACATCGGATCGACAGTTGTTATCTTTATTCAATTTTTAAATTCTTCGCTTCTTGTAACGTAAAACAACAAATTTAGGTTGAAGAGGGGGGGGGGGGGTTAACGGGTTTTTTTTAGTTGATTGCAAAAGTTTATAATTGAAAATAATAAAACAAACATCACGTAAAGTACTGCTGTCTAATGTTCGGAATAATTCTCCCATAATGTGACAATCATTAAATTTATTACGTCGTCATTAATGCGTGAGAGCCTCGAGCGAAACTGTTTGCCTTCAGGACAACGATGTGACTGTCAGATGGTTATCAACCCTCCATGAAGAACAGAGGAATCGTGGGCCGCCCCCCTCATCCTACTCGGACGACCCATTGACGTAAAGTGAGTGTAATTGTCAGTTGAGAAGGACAAACGATTTGTTTGTGGCACCTTTAGCGGGAAAATTCTCTTGTCCGGACTTCACGGAATCACGTTCTTATCGGAAACTGCTCCCTGAAAAGTCCTTTGTTTCGAAGCCTTCGTTCCTTTTAATAAAACGGGTTTTAATTGACAACATAATTTATATTGAATGCTTATCGAGAGGCCAAAACGAAGACGAGAATGTATCAAGGATCAACGTATATCAGAACGATTAATTAAAAACCTACATCTAACAGAAAAACAAATACACAGGTGATTTGCCGAGGAGCCAAGGTATCGTTAAAGCCCAAGGGATGACTATTAACATGCAACGTCGAGAAACAAAACATATTGTATAGCAAAATTAAACTTCTATGAACCTCAAGTTTGTTTTGACTCACATTTCTCATCCATAGCACCACAACGCTTCGCTGTGGGAAGCTGCAGCTACTATATTATTGTTTCAAAACTCTTTTAACGTTAATGGATCTTGACAAATATACCATTCCTATTTACCTTATTCTGCGGTTTGGAATCTCGATTTAGGATCTCCAGAGGAGTTCGGATGCTGGGCTTTCCCAAGTACCAGTCTTCCTGGGGGTTGTAGTCTCCCAAGAGTTTGACGAGACGGTGAACGTTGAGGTAATTGTCATCGTCTAAATGACAGAACCACCTGCAATTAAAAACATAAAACTGTTATCAAACAGAAATTTTTCGAAATTTTCATTTTATTGCTTCATTTTTACTATATATAATAAACTATTGTAATCGACCAAGAAACAAAATGTAACCCCTACTGTTGTTTTGGCTTAAGTTTCAAGATACAGGCATTTCAAAAATTGATTGGTGTCCTCCGAACACCGTTTGAAGGTTTTCTGCAACATTAAAGGAACAACTAAGTTTTCAAAATCGGGCTCAAAAATTCTACACGTGCCAGTCATCTTGGAATTTTGATCAATTACCCGGGATTGGATACTTGAGTGGCATAGTAGGTTCAAAATCTGCAATGTCCGTCCACCGTATGTGCCAGAAAACGCTTCGGAAATGAAATGAAATATCTATTGTTTCGCTAAAGATCTCCACTTAGGGTTTGGTTGGTCCCAACTTCTAGCCAACCCGATCGCCTCTCACTTACAGATGCTTCGGACCAATCTCGTTAAATTACAGTCATCTTGGAATTTTGATCAATTAACCCTGAGATCGAATACATGAGGGTTGAGCTATTGAAAAATTGAAATCTCAAAAAGTTTCAATTTAACAGTTTGTTAATGTTTTACTGGTTGATCCAGGTAGAAACTAGTTCCGTGAATTGACTTGTGTTGCTGTACAACCGTGCTTCGTTTTCCACTTGAAAAATCCTAAGGTTGTCTTTAACGATAGGATAACCGAGAGTGGATACATGAGTGTCATAGTAGGTTCAAAATCTGCAATGTCCGTCCACCGTATGTGCCATAAAACGCTTCGGAAACGAAATAAAAAAATCCGCTGTTTCGCCAAAGATTTCCATTCGGGGTTTAGTTGGTCCTAATTTCTAGTCAACCCGACCGCCTCTCACTCACAGATGCTTCGGACCAATCTCGTTAAATTACAGTTGTTACATTCCTGGGTGTCAATTTAGGCCGGACGCACACATAATCGAACAGAACAGAACAAGACATTTCGTTTGAAGATGATGTTTCTTCGTATCGAACGCTATCGAACAAGACAGAACAGGATCCTGGGCAGTTGTATTCCAGACCTCGCGCAGTGACTTACAATCTCGCAAGTATAGTGTTGTTTTAAAAGTAATTGGTAATACAATTCCATAGTTTGTTACAATGGACGACGAGGAGGAAACCGTAGTCATGTTGTGGAATTTTCTACAATTGTTAGACTCTAAAAGTGATAGAAACGTTTGGGTTCACCCTATTAACGAAAAAGGAGATTTACCTGGCTTCATTGCTGAACTGAGGTCAGACCCTGCAAAGTTTTACAACTATTGTCGTATGACAATGTCAACTTTTGACTACATATTGAGTCAAATTAAAGATAAGATCCTAAAGCAAAATACAAAATGGAGAAAAGCCATAACGCCAGAGGAGAGACTTCTGATAACGGTAGCGCTGTTGTTCAAATTCACTCCGCAGCGCATGCGCAGATTAGATTGTCTGACAGCTTTTGCTTTAAGGCCAAACTTCGGCAGACAGCGTCACTCATGAAAACACCGTTCGATCGTGTTTTTTGTCTTGTCATGTCTTGTTCGATGTGGTGTGCTGGCACTCCATATCCGTGCATTATAAGCTCTTCGCATCAGACACTGTCAGTCAAAATGTCTTGTCGTGTTCTGTTCTGTTCGATTATGTGTGCTTCCGATTTCGCATCGCTGTGGATATGTAGGTATCAGATTTAGTTACATACTAAGAAACAGCTATCTACTAGCCTCACTAAACTGTTCGATTCAAATGACCTCTACTAGAGCGACTTTACGTTGCCATTACCAATAACAATGCCAAAAAGCATAGGTATGTTCTGTATTCCATCAGGTAATCAATGGCGAAATGTCAAACCAACGAAGTCATTGACAGATTCGCAACACTTAGAAATTTAGAACCTACCATTGATATTTATTGGGCGGTCTGTATTAAATAATCTAGGTTAATCAACGTGGAAGCGTGGGTTGTAAGAAAATGTGAAGTTGAGTTCTCACAGGTGCATTCCGTTAAGTTGACCTAAATTTTTAGAGCAAAAAAAATGTAGGTCAATCGAGTAGAGAAACAAGTTGACTGTGCCCTGCACCAGTTATCTCGTTTGCATCCGATTTCGGGTCATCTTCGCTTCCAGAAGACGCCCCGAGGGGAGGACGCCTGCCCCGGTGTCTGGTTTGGAAATACGTGGGTTGTTTATTATCCCACGGTGCCCAACCAAAACCCCAGACGCGTCTTCCTTTACGTCGAACCTCCGTACGGCTTGAAAAGGCCGCCGTACTCCCGATAAGCCCCGAATTAGCCCGAGTTAAAACCGCTTTAATGTTCATGTTTCCGACGGAGGTCCGAGCGGACGGTTCAATCATCCTCCGATGTCAGGAGAAATGGGACGGAGGGAACGGATAATTCCCCGCGTTTATTCTCAATCTTCCCCGCGCAATTATAAACGTGATACCTAAGCAAGATGCATCTGAAGACAACCGTTCTCTAAACCAGCGGTTCTCAACCGGTGGTACGCGGGGACAATGCAGGTGGTACGCAGTCATCACACTATATAAAGACGAGCTTATCAGAGTATATCGACGTTTCAGGGGGTGGTAACGCCGGGCGGGTGGAATTCTCGCCCCTGTCTCCCAGGGCAACCGACCTGATCCCCCCGACCCCGCCAGAGAAGGGGAGAGATGCCCCAGCGGGGGGAAGCGTCTCTGTTATTATACTCCCTCATTGTGTTATTCCCCTATTTCTTTTTAACCTGCGTAGCAGGGAAATTACAGTAGTATGTTTATACAATTAATATACCTACACTAAAAATAAACTTCAACTAAGATGATAAACTACCAATATTTTTTCTGCCAATCATTTGTATAATAAAATAATATAGACATATATTATTCGTTGGATTGCAAGCTTTGCGTTGTTCTATTTCCTTAATTTTTTTAAGATCAATTTGGTTAGTTAGCATTTGATATATAGGAGGTTAATATTTTTTTAAATATTAATTTGGTTGGGAAAGTATTAATTTGGATGGGAAAATTATTAATTTGGTAGGGAAAAGCATTGATTTGGATGGGAAAAGTATTAATATGGATGGGAAAAGTATTAATTTGGTTGGGAAAAGTATTAATTTGAATGGAAAAAGTATTAAGTTTATTGGGAAAAGTATCAATTGGGGAAAGTATTAATTTGACTGGGAAAAGCTATAATGAGCGGATTATCATCAATCATCTTATAGACTTGCTGACAATTCAGTAGGCGAATAAAATCACCACAAAGGTAACATCAACGAAGAACGGTAAATCTCGTCAGAAGCAGGTTATCCTACAAAGTGCGATAGCGCCGCGAAAATTCTAAAGTCAAACCACGCGGCACGAGGGTTTGCCGCGACAAACGTGCTGACTAGCGCGGTGCCGCGCTTTTACGTATGACAATTCCATAGAACAGCACAGTTTGATCGATTATAGAACAGCGGGCGTTGGTGGCCCGCGCGCTCGGGTTCGTTTCACAAATGACCCTGACGCGTCCGCGGCTGGCGACTTCTTCATGTAAACACTGTGTGTGTGGACTGTGTGATTTCGCGCCGCGCTGTGGGAGAATGGTCTCTCAAGAGGCGCGGCGCGGCAGGCGGCCAGCGGCCCTGTTCCTAGGACTCAAGCCAGTTTCCATCATCAGCATCATCATCATCATCAAACTATCTAAAGACGAAAATATCAGAGTGAGGTAAGTAGGTAGGTATATCCCCTTTCAGGGGGTGGTAACGCTGGGCGGGGGTAATTCCCCCGTTTATTCCAATCTTCCCCGGCAATTCTCCCAGGACTTGGGACGTACGATTTTTTGACTTAGCATATTGTTATTATATTGTTATTATATTGCATATTGTTGTGTTATTCACCTATTTCTTTTTAACCTGCGTAGCGCAGTCTATATATTAATAATAACAATAAAAATGTTGAATGCGAATAACATTAATTTACACCTACGATGCAACAATTCCGCGTTAATTGATCCAGATATAGAAAATTTTGTCAAGAACAAACAACAGCAGCGAGTTCATTAGAATTTGTTTAAATTTAAATTAAATAGGTAATTCAAGAGTGTTTTTAATGTATGATACAGTTTATTTAGTATCTAAGTAAATTGTATGTACATACATACAGTTGTAGAATGCATTTTTATTTTCCTAAACATGACCAAATGTAAATTGTAAATAATTATATATTACCTATATATAAATAAATAAAAATATATATAAATAAAAGGTGGTACGCTAAAATCTCTGAAAATTTTAAGTGGTATGTGGTTACTAAAAGGTTGAGAACCCCTGGTCTAAACGATACCTTGAAAACTGGAGAAATAATTGAATAGAATACAAAAGTCATTGAACGGAGCTTAAAAAATTTTACAACAGAAATTTCGTAATATCGTCAATTATCAAGGAATTTTGTACTTAGTGTGTACAGCATGAGTATGAACCTGAACAATGATACATTTTGACGCAACAACTTTGTTTTAAATTCCGAAGGAAGCCGTAAGCTTTAAAGCTCTGTTTTTGGACAAAAGGTGGAACAAATGTCCAAAAAATCAAAATGTCCATTTGCATCACGCGTTTCAAAGCTTGCTAATCAATTTTGGTTCCAAATTTTGAAAATGACCTATTCTACCAAATGACGTATGAGGTAAGCCATTGTGATGCCCAAGAACACACCAAGTTAAATTTTAGTTCAATTTTGATAAAATGTTCCAGGATTATGCGCAACCCCTAGGCTCCGCGGGGACTGCTGTAGATTCGTTTACAAGTAGGTACCTTATCAGGTTATCTCTGGCACCGATTGGGGTTCTGTAACTATGTGGTACCTTCCTACATCAATATTTCTGTCACTTTGATGCTTGCCCATATTTTATTGGATTTCACTTTGCGCCGAAGTTGTGATGAATTTTGTCCTGGGTAGTACCTCCGTCATGATAGCAACTTATTTATATATAAATAAATATATGTGCATAGATTCGTGATTAATGATCGCTTGTTATTTTGAGTTGAACCTATAAGTGATTTTTGGTACCTATTTTCGTCCCTAACTTATGATTTCCGGAAGTTTTGAAAAACATTGAAGACTATGTAGGAAGAGCTATTGACAACCATATAACTCATTTATTACCTACTTCCTACTTTCCCTAGTAGGCAGTGTCGAGACGACTTTCTTGTGACAGGTATCGTGAAATTCTTCACCGGATTAAATACACATTTATGAAAAATATGTCATTTTCTTGTGGCATTGGCACTTTCGCATCTTATTCCAAATGTATCGCCTTGAGAGTAGGTTGATACGGTGGGTACCACCTAGCAACCTGAGTACAAACAAGTATGGTTCTACCCATTAAAGTCGGTAACTAGGTACTTTGTCCTCTGAAAACTATCAGAATGAGATTACTAAGTATCACTGCTAGACTGTATGAACGTTTAGAAAACCCAAATTCTGAAGAAGCCGACGCCCCTTGCCGAGCCTACGAGAGTTTGGTACTCTCGACCTCTACTATCCAATGGCATTGTGCGGGTTAGCTCCGTTACGATCACCTATGAGAGTTTCTCATGATGAATTCCAATTAGAAGTATCATTGGAGAAAGTCAACTAAACAACCGCTTTGGACGTGCATCACCAGGTCAACAAACTTCAGCATCTGACTCCACTGTAGCATCGTAGCTACAGAACTAGATGAAAATAACAAATTATTTAGGACCACGTCAGGACTGGAAGATGACAACGAGCTGAAGTAAACAAACTAATTCACTTTTCACATTTTAGTGCGGCACTCCACTATACGTACACACTCACGTGTGGGTGTCTAAAAGTGGATAACGGCAAGAGGTGATAAGAAAATTACTGGAATATCGAAATTTGGATTAACAAGTTCAACTGGCTCCTCTGAAAAAGTTGCGTTTTGACAATTTATGCGCTTTTAACCTACTGTAACTTGTATTAGAATTCAGCGCTGGTTAGAGTTGTTCTATGTCGACAATTTTACATGTAAGAGAGTCTTGTGGCAAATAGTGATGCTTCAAGGAGTATACATTAGAACAAAAATCGAGTTCAAAATTCAGGGACACCCCGAAGTGAAACCTCAGAGTTTCGGATTAGGAGCCGCCACTCGCTTCCCTTCGGGTAACTATTAGCATCGAAGAATAGGCGACAGGTAACGTACCGAAGGATAACGAGAAAATTACATTCCACTTGCTAGGAAAGGATAGTTGTTGTAATAGGAAGTATAGGCGTGGTGGAGAATAAATCGCTCAGTAAAAGGCGGTGGGCCTTGAGGTGAAGCTTAAAGGGTACATTCCTACTCACTTGGAGGCAGCTAGCGATTGCACAGTTTACAACGAACCAAAACCTGGACGTTTAACGTTCGAAGGGAGGAGATGACATCTGTCAAATGAACGACAACTCACAATCAAAAAACAAGATGAAAAAAAAAACCAGCAAATTATTACAAAAAAGTACGTTTGTTCTGTATCAAGAAGCAATTTCACGCAGGTCATTGGTCTACTGATGATTATAATTAATTATTAAACTAAACTTATAGTTACTCAACGGTTCTATTAAACACTATTCGGTTCTATTATTACAACGAAGTTTCCATCTAAGGAGAGTTATGGTCTGAATTGAAACACACTTATAAACGTATGAAAACGCTGAAACACATGAAAATGGTTTTTCCTTAAGGTCTAAGGAAGTTATGGTCTGAATTGAAACACACTTATAAACGTATGAAAACGCTGAAACACATGAAAATGGTTTTTCCTTAAGGTCCCTGGCAAGAAAATTAATAACAACTAAAAATATACCTAAAACAAATCGGCGGCTACCATACAGTTGAACTGAAAGAAAAAATTCAATCCAGCATGATCGTATGAGCGAATTTTCCTAAATCGTGGTAGGTTAGGGGAAAAGTGTAGTCCAATAAGTGGAAAATTTCCAGTTTTGCTCAATATTTTGGTATGTCATCTGGCGAGCTTGAAGGGGAACCAAGAAAATGTCTAAAGTTGGTTGATTTATTTCGAAAGTAGATTTTTTCATGCCACACAGGGCAAAAACTAAGTGTTATTAGTTTTGTACACACTTCAGATCCAGTTTCTGAAAATTTTAGAAACAAAAACGGATTTTTATCCGACTGGGGTGTAGCGAAACTTGTAGTTTCTGGAATCAATGTGTGGAGCCATTGCAATAGCTCCATTTTCTGAGACAATTCACTAATATTATTTTCGTAATTTTGAACTGAAAGAATTCCATAAACAGAATAGCGCCCAGGGTTCGGAATTTTGAAGATCGTTGCCCTGGAACTTGGCAATTCTTCAAGATCAGCAGGTTCCGATACCTAGTATCATACACCCCCTGTATGATACAGTCATAGGAATTGCAATGTCTAGTAAAGGTCATGTAATAAATTTCCTAACTACCTTCAACGATAATAAAAACACGATTTATTTGAAATTTAAGAGGCACTTTTTATTGTAAATTACCTAGTTCCTGGCGAGTTAGTAACTGAAAGTGAGAACAGCATGTATAGATCATGCAGAGTCATGTGATCTATTCCGTCACTAAACTGTTTGGTTCCGATATCTGCTACTAGAGTGAGTTGGATTTGTCATTATTCATTCCCGAGCCAGATACCTGACCTGAAATAGATATGTTGGGTGTCTCGACTTCGTAGGCCGGCTTATTACGGGACTCCACGGTATCTAGATAGTTTGACTATGATTATGAAGTTAAAGCAGTTTCTATAACAATGAATAAATATTCGAAGCGAAATTGTAGTTCTGTTCGAGATTGTTAACAAATGATGAAACTTCTACTAATTTGTGCAAGCTTATCTTTTTTTAAAGAGGCAGTAAGTTTGACGCATGGGAGGGATGCGAAGGTAGGTGAATTTCCGTACATCGTGAGGATCCATGTGGACCTTGACCCAAGAGAACACCCTACGGAGGAGGGGGTCATAGAAACTGTTTCGACCGGAATTCTGATCTCGACTATGCGAATCCTCACAACTTGCGACGCCGTCGGAACCTTTTCAGGCCAAAAGATCAAACTCTACTCCCAGAGAAAAGTCACCCTCATGGCAGGGTCCGTGACATGGCAAGGGGAAGGAGGTGAAACTAAGCACCCCAACTTCAACGCCGGTCACCCCTTATGCTACTTATTGTCCAGCTCGAAAACCGTATTATTCAATTACGGAATTTACGGGATCCCAGAACCTTTCCACCACCCGCACGTCCACCCGATACAGAACTTGATACAAACCCAACGGCATATGGAAAGAGTTTTGGAGAGGATGTGGGAGGGGCGATCCTCAGGGGAATGCGTGACGGCCAGTTGGGGGAATCCGACCAAGCAATACGACGGGAACGGAAAGCCAGATCATTTTGAAAGATTTTCAAGAACTTTGCAGACCACTACATTAAACATAACTGATTACCCATCATGCTACGAAACATGGTGTACTGAATTCCGCAGTTGTATGATATCTATATGGGAAAACGGTTTCGTCTGTGCAAAAGCCCCAAAAGGAGGACCGTGCGAAGATGATGAAGGTGCGCCCCTCATATGTTCTGATCAGGTATTTGGTATCCTCACGAACCCCAGGGAGTGCAAGGAAGCTGGTTTGCCCAGACTTTTTCTAAGGATTGACCTAGAGTTTGGCTTCGTTTTCGGCCTAGACCAATCAACAACTATTGAAATCAATGCGTTCGCAATGACAACTTCACTTATGCTAACTTTCTGGAAATATTATGTTCACTGAAAGACAATAATCCCTGATAAGCTGAAGCTCTCTCAAGAACAACATCAATTTCATCTAGAACACTTTAATAACCGTAGTTTATTCCTGGCCGTTTCCACCAGCTATGGACTACAGTTATCCAATAATTTCCAGTCATCAAAAATTGTCTCCTCCCGGCCTGTAATCTGACAGTTTCAATGGACTGGATTGTTGATTTATAATACATGTTTTCTAACTATGTTATATTTATTTTGTTGCGTAAAAATAACTTGAACGTTTGTTGAATGAGCAATTGTTGATTGTTTGCACAAAAAAAAACTATTTAAACTATCACAATGAGTTTTTATAATATTGCATCTGTTATAGGTCAATATAAGTTCAAATCAATTGATGATGGAATGATTAAACATATTGGACAGCAATACATACATTACTGGGAAGTTCTTAGTTAAGTATAAAAAATAATATAAGAAAAAAGCGACGTAAAATGTGATGTGTACCAAAAGGTTTTAGACTAAAGTTCTAGGAGTATATATTTAGAATCTGCAATGGATTTCCTATGTGTCTTATGAAGAAGTTAGTGAAGTCCGTTATTACTGCTTGCAGTAACTGTAAGCGTATTTTGCAAAATACAGTGTAAAGAACGGTGGGATAAAGAATTAATTGAATTAAAAAATTTATTTACATTTTTCAATGAGTATAAACGGACTTTATCGATTGAAACTAAGTTTGGGATCTCGCTCGGAAAATAATTACCATAATAGCGAATGCAACAGCGCTGGCGGCAAGTTGGTTGATTGTGGAAGAGTCTTTGATATTGAACACGTAGTTGAAAGCCAAGTCGATTCTGACAAAATGACGAGGGAGACCTTCATCGATGCATCCTAGAGGATTGTTGTGGATGGCGTACAGTTGATCACCGCAGATGAGCGGAGCGCCCTTGTCGTTCAAGCAAGGACCCCCTTTGGCCGCCTGGGCGCAAACGTATCCGTATTCCCATATCATGATGAGGCAGTCGTTGAAGAACTGGCAAGTCTTTTCGTAGCAATAATCGTAATCGACTACTTTCATCTCAGCTATTTGCAGGATTTCGGAGGTCGTCTCGAAATTGATTTGGGTGCTTTTGGGGTCGTAAGTCTTCGGGAAGCCCCAGCCGGCGGTATAGCATTTCTCCTTCGTCGCGCCGCTGTACAAGTTCCGGAGAGCTAACTCCATATCCTTAGAGCTTTTGAAACGGGCTTCCACGGGTTTCATGGGCAGATTTTTTGCTTTAGCGAGCTCCACGAAGTTATTAACTTCGTAAAAGCCGTAATTATGCAAGACGTATCCTGACATCAAAAAATAACAGAACGGGTGAACGCTGCTGTTGTTAGGCGTGACAGTAACCCCTTCTAGCCTACTGTCAACCACACCACCCGTAATATTCACTAAAGAAGTATTGTAATATTTAACTGTTCTGGCATACGTGAAAAACCCCACAGAGTCACAAGTGGTAAGTACTCTCGTCATCGTTATGAGTACTCCAGTAGCGACAAAACCTATATGACGATCGGTATCATGATTGTGACCGCGTTGCTGGTCGCTCCGATTATCTTGAACCAATCCAGTAGCTATTTCACAAATGAAAATTCTCACGATGTGAGGGAACTCCCCTGCATGCGCGTTCCTTCCATGATTCACACCATCCGTCGTAATGAAGATTGCGAACGCGGTGACTATGGACAACAACATATCGAAACGTTCAAGCCTGGATTACTTTTGTCTGTAGCACTCCGGTAACTGTAAAGTTTTGACTTGAGCGTTCTCTCGCGTAGGCGACGGACAGTGGAAGACCTGCCACGTCTCAAATTTGAATAAAATATAATTGTACACCTACAACAAACATGGTTAGAACTACCTAATGAATGTTCCGAAACGATTGGTATGGAAACCTAAATATAAACATTTTCGTAAAAACGCAACTAGAGTGTTTTAACTTAAATTTATGAAAATTACCTAAGTACTTATTTATTCATTTTACTTTCTCAAATCATATCACGTATGTATAGTTGGGGTGTCTAGAGTTGTAGCGTACGTCATGGCGACCGGTAAACTTTTGCAACAAAAAAATTGAACGATGAATCCAATATATGTCTCGATATTCATAATTGTCCTGAGAGTATCAATTTTATGTTTGAACCACGGCAGAGACGCGAGGCTGGGTGAGTTTCCTTATATAATGAGGATCCACGTGTCCGAAGATGCATCGGAGAATCAAAGCGCGACGGACGCCGCGATAGTTGCGACTGGTGTTTTGGTCACACCGACGCGCATCGTCACCACTTGCGATTCCGTCGGAACTTTCACGGGGCAGAACGTCATTCTGTACAATCTCTCGAGGGTGTCCATCATGGGGGGATCCGTCCTCAGCGGCGGAGAAGGAGGACAAACGAAGAAACCCAATTACATCAGCGCACACCCTTTTTGCTACTCCATAATGGCCACGAAAATCATCATGTTCAACTACGGGATTTACACCGTTCCGGCGCCCTTCAATGAAACGTTGCAAATCAGGCCGATGTTTCGAGCTTATATGAACAGACGGGATTTGGAGAGAGCCCTGCGACGGATGTGGGACGGGCACGCGAACGTGGAATGCGTCACCGCAGGCTGGGGGAACCCAAGGAAACAATTCGAAGGAGAAGGAATGCCGGATACGTTCGAAAGATTTTCCAGAGTCCTTCAAACCACTCCGATGAGAATCGTAGACTACCCGACGTGCTACAAATCCACGTGCGTCAATTTCCACGACTGTCTATTGATGATTTGGGAGTATGGATTTGTGTGCGCCATGGCCCCGGAAGGAGGTCCGTGCCACGAAGACAACGGCGCGCCACTAATATGCGCTGGTCAGTTATTCGCCATCTACACTTACCCGCAAAACTGTGAAGACGAAGGCCTGCCCAGACATTTTTTAAGAATCGACCTGGCATTCGGATACGTTTACGGCTTCAAGGACAGCACTGACTGTCACAAGGCCAATGAATTCAGTGTGACAGCGACATTATTGTTAACTTGGACATCTTACTTGTACCACACTGCCAACATAAGATGACTAATTACCCTTTAATTAAGAAATTGATTTATGGATCTTGAGTAAAGCAGTAATATCATAAACCTTGCTCAGCGTTATATATTAATGTTAAGAAACAATCGAACTACGAGTTTGATCAGTTTTTATGGCGCATCTTTCTCTCTATCCTTGATTTTGTCTATTGTTTCTAATGATGAACATTTGTAATCTACCAAGAAAACAACATTTCAACCCCCTTCAAAATTATTTATATATGAGGAGTCAGAGGAAAAAACAATTACAGTTCACTTTTGGTAAAAATTGAGATTTTGCCGATATCTAGTGCGTCTACTATAAACTTTCAGATGGCATCTAGTGAAATAGCAAAAACATTCATACTCCTGTAATATTGGAGGCTACAGAAAGGACGTGCTGGGGAAGCATGTTCCACGCACTTTGGAAGAAAAACTGTCCGAGGAAGTAATCATGTACTATCGTTTTTGGATACAGAGCTCGTGAAACGGAAAAAAACAAATTTTGAGATGAGGGGGTGACAGTTAAACTGGTTGATGGGTTATTTATGCAGATATTCATATTGTAGTACACGTCAAACAGATCCACGAAACTAGTATTGAAAGTCATTACCTCAATTTTCCGGATCATGTAGTATCTGTGACGGAAGATACAGAGAACAAGTAGCTGCAACTAAGTATACCTTTCCTGTAATGTACTGTAAAAACAATACACTTGAAAATTGAATGATTAGGCCTATTTTCCCACAAGGACTTTTCCAGAAGTATCCGAAAAATTATCTGGATACCCAAGTAACTAGGTACTGGCCAGCTCTGAACCACATTCTGACAGGAAGACGCTGAATTGCTCCAGACTAGGCAGGAAACGTCAGAGAGCGTGTAGAGTAGTAATCTTCCATTCGAATACCCGCGAACGGCTCCTTCAGAAACCGAGATCCTCCGTCAGATCGTCAAATCCATCGTAATGGGAGGGACAAGGAGCAAGCTACCCCGCTGGGGCAAGATGATCCTTCTAATCTCGGAGAAGACACGACGGTCAGCGGAGCTCGGGAGACCCCGGTTGGAAATTCTCGGCTTGTCTCTCTCTCCACTCTCGAGGGAAGGAAGATTGGAAGAAGCCTTCTACCGGTAATTAAGAACGTGACTCCTCGTGGGGAGGCCCCCGCTACCATTACATGATAATGATATTACAATTACGGAAATCTCATCCTCAAAAAACCATCGGAAGGCAGGCAGCTGGACAATCAGTACCCTTCTTCTCATCTTCCTCGGGAGATTGGTTTTGATCCCTCAGATTCGAAGAACTTCCGAATTTTTTCGTTGAGTAGAAGAAGACCGACGAACGGCCTCACGTTAGTGGAATACTAATTATTGTATGTCCATTTTCAGGACGTCGGTCTGAAACATGGCTCCGTCAATGTAGATCCAGACGCCGAATAGACCTATCCAGAGCAACCCAATGAAACCTCATTGGTAATAAGCATGCAATGAAGGGTTCCGGTAGGGTATCCAGTTTTCGTATATCAAAATTTGTAAACACTTATAACCATTATCTAAAAATTTGGTCAAATTCTTAATTGAACCAAAACTAGTAGGTATGAGCAGCTCCTGAATGTATCGGTACAACACAAAACAGGCTCGTAAGAAATATAGAAATAGGAATAAATAAATATATATGAAAGAAAGTGAACATATAACGATTATTCACTTTTAACCTTTCCATTCCAACGTCTGAAATGTGTTTCAAAACTAGATCATGGTTCTCAATCGAACAAAAAACAGATACAAGAAAATCGGTAGTATAAGCTTTTCTCAGCAGAGCTTGAATGGATTCACTACTACACCCTCCGAACAGAAAATTCAAAATTTTCTAGGTTCGTTGCACAATGAGACTAAAATCGAAGTCGAAAAAAATGTAATTTGGAATAGTCGATAAAAACAAATTAAAATAGTGAAGAAAAACTATTAACAAATAAAGGAGAAGAAAACATGTGTGCTATTTATCACTCCATCCACTCTCTTTCATGATGAAAATGAAGTCAACGGTAGGTACATCTAAACCTGGCGATCACATATTTTGTAATTATATTGTGGAACATTTTAAAAGAGCTCTATAGATCGGTTAGGAAACAAATTAGCTACAAGGATTCTTCAGCTGTTAAGTGACTTTTTGATACACCAAAAATGATAGGGATACTTTGTCATGCATATAACTCCTAACACTAAAACTTAACTAGTCCCTTTGTTCGTGAAACAAGCTGATATCTAAAACCCTATAAAGATGCAAAATATCGTAAATTAACACAGACGTTGAAAGCCACGAATGGAACAAGTGAAGTATTGAGATGATAAGTATTAGGTTCTCCTTTCTCTGTATGTGTATATTTGCTAAGTATTAATTCTATGCTGGGCCGCATCAATGCAATTGTTCGAATTTTGAGGTTCGTTACATAAGTTCTATCGTTCAATGTGCTTTGTGATTACCCTCCACTTGTTAAATGATGTTTTTTGTAATCAATTTCAAACGAACTTATCTTGGTCGATTACAAAGGTTCATTAATGAAAATAGTTAACCAATATTTCAGAAATAATGTAAACAGTCCTCGAGCTAAAAACGCTGCAAATTTTTCACTGGGGTTTATTGTTCAATTGGCTTGCGTTCATGGTTTGAATTTATACAAAGCTTTGGAGTGTACATGTTTCACAGGTGATAGAGCGATTATTGAATTTCAGGAGGCACACAAATATGATCAACTGATCAATCCAAATAGGTATTTTGGTTGAGAACAGATTTACGTGCTCTATGCATATCTCCTGAAATTCAATAATCGCTCTATCACCTGTGAAACATGCATACTCCAAAGCTTAGTATAAATTTAAATCATTGAATAATAAACCCCAGTGAAAGAATTTGCAGCGTTTTTTATGGTTATCAGAATGCTTCAACCCGTGTATCGGCTACAAAGCCTTTTAGGAGTTCACTCCAGTATCCACATTACTACATCACTATATCACTACGTCACTAGGTTACTGATATCAGCACAAAAACAATGATAAACCAAAATAACGCGAATGTTGGCACCATAAATCGGGCCATAGATTGGGAATGGTTTGACCTACGGACCAGGGGCTCATTCGATTCCTCGTGGAGTGTCCTTCAAAAAGAGTACAAATTTATTCCGCCTTGAATTTTTCTGAGGTTTTTAGGGATTTTACAAAACTTTGACAACCCTTAAAGGGCACTTTAAATTAAGAGAGAGAGCTGGCTCAAGAATCGGGGCGTCGCCGGACCAACTTGGATTTTTCCTGAAAATTTCAGCTTTTTTGCTTCAGCCGTTTGGGAGAAAGAAAGAAAGGAGAGGACACCCTTTAAAACCATGAAATTTTCAGGGGGTTACATTTTTTTTTTTTTTTTTTTTTTTTTTTTTTTTAAGAGCGATTACAATGGTTTATTATTGAATAATAAACCAAAATAAACCAAAAAAATGGACACTTTCATAGCCAGATTTCCTCCTCAAAGGTTTCCTCTAGATCACAGAGCCGGAAACACAAAAAGGTGCGATTCAGGTAAAACAGTATTAAAAATCATGTTATTTGTACTCCTGCCAGCACTGACGGAATTTGAACTTTTTGGATTAAGAACAGCACTGAAATCTGTCAAAGACTACAACACAACCCACGAACTTTTAATCAAGGTTCTCCCATTTGTCTTTCATTAAACGCAAAACTTTGAGGAAAGTACAGGGGAAAAGGTTTGTTTGTGTTTCCAAGGGTCCTTCACTCCTTGCCTGGAATCTACTTATATCCCTTCTGGTCGAACAAAGCGTAAAATGCGTTCGGAGTACAAGATTAAAATACAACAATGTTAAGATTTTTCGAATCTATCAGCCGTCAGTCGTTGAATCTTATTAAACACAATGGGAATAAAATGAAAGTGATCGATCTTGGGGTTTCGGCTCCTCGACACAGCGATATTTTAAAAGCTCCATTCAAACGTCCTGTGTTCTCCCTTAGTCTCACCGGGCGAGAGGACAATGGTTGACAAGCTAGATGCAAACTAGGGATGCCACCGATGAACCAAGTGCTTTCTCGTTTAAGGGCTTGAAGTTCCCAATGACATATTTATCACCAGACGAAGGTCTATTCATGTGTCACGTACCTTCCCTTTTAAGCCCCGCTAGAAGTCTTCCTGAGTTATTTATTTATTTGATTTTTTATTTCAGTGTATGTAATCGACCGGCGGGTGCAGATAAGCTACAGAAAGGGGAATTCACATCAAATTGAATCACAGGAACTATACAATGTTAATGATTTACATGTACCTCAGACAGGCCGAATATATGGTGACTTTACTAGAAACTTGTAATGAGGTTCATTAATGAAAACCATGCTACAATTAACTAATTGAAGAACTGAAAGTCAGCCTAAACCTAATCAAAGGAACTGTGCAATGTTAATGAATTGCATGTACCTTAGGACAGGCCAAACGAAAATACAATGTGATTGTGGCATCGCATTAATAACTTATCGTCGGGTTCCGGGTGAAAGTGACCAAGTAACATTTTTTTCAAAATGAGCTTTTTTTGTCATTCCGGTACTAAGGAACGTTGTCTACTGCGTGTTGTTGCTAAGAACGTTATCTTCAAACTGATGTGCAAGAAATACTTGAAAATAAATTTTACCTGCCTGACCCAAAGAGTTTTATGTGACCAAATGGCATTTGAACTCAACCACAAAACACGAGATGGATTATAAATGTACTCTCGCTGGTGCATGTAAATGTTATCAAATGCCATTTGATCACTTTTACTGTGTAAGATTTGTAAGATTGCATAGTGGGCAGGTGAAAATGACCAATTACAGTGATAGGTAATGGATAATCCTTTCTAACAGAAATAGGTATATCATTGTTATTAGATGCTTGGCAACACGATAAATTAACGAAAAAACTATTCAATCCCTCAATTTCATGTAACTATGCGACAGATTTTCGAAGAATTGAATTGACCAAATGAGTAAAGCTTGAAACTCCAGGCAGGTAAAAATGATCAAATAGAGTTTTCCGGAAAACAGCTCTTATTTAATGAAGTGAATTTTGAAGCACGATATCATAGGCGGGCACTAGCTAACTACCTACAGGATAAAGAAAAATCGAAACATAGTCGGATGGGACATCACACAACCAGTGTTCGTAAGAAGAAAATAGGTGAAACTTCAGATCGCTCCCCTGTAAAATTTTGCAAATGTTACTTGGTCACTTTTACTCGGAACCCCACGTTATGAACTATATCAGACAAACTATACAATGTAGAATTTTAGACTCTATCTTTATAACTACTACTATTCCAACCCTTTCACCCTTTCGGATTGATAGAAAACGATAATTAGAATCAGTCAAAACTAGAACCCGTTAGTGATTTTTGAACCATCAACAGTTTAAAGAAGTATGATAAAACAATCAACTAAGTTGATTAAGAAATAATCCGTGAGTCCGCCTGTTCGGAATACGGCTATATAACCAATTTTCTGAATCTTTCTTAACCTCTAGTAGACACAGAAAATAACTATGGCGAGATCACTTCTCTAAATTGTACATTGGTTCTCCGTCCATTATTTCTGTTTAAACAGTTTCGTAAAAATTGTGATGACATAGATCCAATCCTAATGGTTGATTATAATCAAATAATAATAACTAACAGTACAACTTAGCCCTGGGGTGTGAAATTACGAATATGTGTTTTTTATAACCGAAATAGAAAAGGAAACTGGTGACATTGAATGAAGAGATGGTGGGGATGGTGAGTTGATGTCGCAAAAACCAGATAGGTAATATCAGCTTCGATGCGGAGTCAATAAAATGATGAATTTATAGTTGTTTCGTTGTTGGCCGATCTGAAGGCGATTTGCTCTGTTCGAAAGAAAATGAATCCATTTGTTCGCGTTCTTGCCGTCGAATATATCGCCCACTTGCCAGATGTTGAATGACGTTGTCGTAGGCGGTAACTAAGTTAAACACCGCCTTTCTCTTTATCTCAAACACGAGGCGCCCAGTTCAAGGGACCAATACCTCGTACGCCAGTACGTAATGATGCAATCCACTCATTTACATATCGGTCTTACCATTGTGTATTACAAAATCGTTTAGAGCGAGGCTTCAGTCTACTATCCCCCTCATCTGGGTGGTTTTGAGGTGAATTTTACTACTGAATGAAAACATGCATTTTGTGCATCATCAATAACAAAGCATTTTTTCCCTATGTTCAATTTTTGCTTTAAGCCATAATTCCAAAACGATTGAGTGAATTTTATCATTATTGTATTGCCGGCCGATATTATGTTGGAACAAAAGAAATTTTCAGAAAACATACCTACCTATAGGATGTAGTTGGTCACCGCCCACTATAATTTTTCACACAATATTTCAATCAAACACCATTTTCTTGCTTCCAAACCAATCAGAAAAGAACGGTTTATCGAGCATCTCATTTCAAATTCAAAATGATCCTATCATTTGCACTCGTAGCTTCTGCGCAGAAACGTAGCATCCTAATAACTATCCTAATTTCCATAATTTTCATCAGATTAAGTAAAACTTGCTGAAATATGCCGAGAAAGATTTTTTTTCATCTCTTCTATTGCACCTAGTAAACTTATTAACAACATCAATTTGACTTATTTTACTAATATATATACAGGGTGTCCCAGGAGTTACGCACAATCCGACTCCTAGGTGTTCTACAACTCAATTCCGACCAAAAATGCCACTTAGCAATTTTTTGCCAGAGGCCTCGTTTCCGAGCTATTCGCGATTTAAGATTTTTTTCGTGTTTTCGATCTTATGTCATTAAAACTGTCATAACTCCCTCAATTGTGGAGATAGCTCAAATTTGATGACACCGTTGGAAAGAGCGTTAAATTTTCCATCTATTTGATGTAGGAAACTTTTTTTAAATTGCATTGAAGATGTGCGATTGCTACGCGAAGAGTTTTGTCAAAATCTTAAAATCGCCTGTTTTTCATCTCGCCTAGAAACCTCATGAATGCTTGACGCAGAAATGTGCTGGCCTGGTAAAACGTGTGCCAAAATGTCAGCTTTCCAACGGTTTAGTCGTTTTGGTTTTAAAAAATATTTTTAGTTATGGAAATGGTGTTTAACTGGAGAAAAACGTATGTTTTCGGTTAAAATTGAGGTTTTTCCAAATTTCTCGAAGATGAATGCAACTCATCGCAGTCGGAAATGAGTTGTAGAACACGTAGGAGTCGGATTGTGCATAAATCCTGGGACACCCTGTATCACTAAAAATGACCTGATGTTTGAAAATTGGGAAAGCTACGGAGGAAGCATTGTCTTGGTCAGGGGCAAGGATATGCAATGACCCGCACGACCCCCGGTCTTGAAGGAGGGGTTGCTTTGTGCGCCGTGTATTCTCAACCCCAATCTGATTTGGCCGTAGCATTGGGTGTTGCAAAGTTGATAATTTGTTGTTTCTGACCAAATTCAGTTTTAGTAATTTTTTTTTTTTTAAATACATATAATAAATACATATTTTTAAAAACCAAAACGATTACACCGTTGGAAAGCTGACATTTTGGCGCAGGTTTTACCTGGCCTGCACAGTTCTGTGTCAAGCATTCATGGGGTTTCCAGGCGAGATGAAAAACAGGCGGTTTCAAGATTTTGACAAAACTGCCATTTCGCGCAGCAATTGCACATCTTCAATGCAATTTTAAAAAGTTTTCTGACATAAAATAGATAGAAAATTTAACGCTCTTTCCAACGGTGTCATCAAATTTGAACTATCTCCAAAATTGAGGGAGTTATGACAGTTTTAATGACGAGATTGAAAACACGAAAAAAATCTTAAATCGCAAATAGCTCGGAAACGAGGCCTCTGGCAAAAATTGCTAAGTGGCATTTTTGGTTGGAAATGAGTTATAGAACACGGATTGTGCATAACTCCTGGGGCACCCTGTATATTTCAGGGTTAAGGTACACAACTTAGTCCCATCTCTCTTTAACTTTCACAATCACTTCCTACACAAGTTCATGTGGTTTTACGTGATTGAGGTGATGCGTTACATCCTGTACATTCAGAAGCTTGACAGCTTCCTCATTTAGATGATATAGATGAGCAGTAGGTTGCTTTTCAATAACTTCATCCACGGTGTCGACTCGAAGTTCACGGTGGAGGGCATCGTTTCGGAAATACCACGGTGCATCCGCGATACATCGTAAAACGGTGTTCTGGAAACGGATTATCTGTCTATTGGTTGGAGCTGTGCAGCCCCACAACTGCGCTCCATACTCTCAAACCGGCTTTAGTACTTGATTGTACAATAGCAGCTTGTTACCTCATTGTCATGGTGGATCTCCGGCCGATTAGCCAGTACATTCTTCTTAAGTTTTAACACGAGTTCAGATTTCTTTTTTTTTACGTGTTCTTTCCACCTGAGCTTAGCGTCAAGCGTCATTCGCGTAGGGAATTACCACGTTATTGAGAAAAGTAGGTATGTAGTTGATTTTCCGATTGGTTAAGTCACCGTACACTGACTTGGCCTCATTCAACCTCAGCAGTTCCTCATTGTGTCAGCACAATCTCATCAACTCAGTTATAAATAAAATTGATAAATATGAAATGCCGAGAAAGATGATTTATTTTTTAATATTATTGATTTTATTTGCTTTCTAAAAGGAGCAAGCTTGAAAAGTATTTTTGACATTAATTTATTCGAAAACTTCATTCTATTAAAATTCTTGAGCGTCGATAGTTGTGAATTGGTTCGGACGGTTCAAAGCAGTCGGCCTGCTTTCTCCAGCGTCCAGCTTCTTAGCTTCTGATGACTTTACAACGTCGAGTTCTGGACGCCGTCCTAACGAGTTGGCATTTGGATCCTCCATTTCAACATGATATACAGCTGAGAACCAACCACCATTACCTCTCCGCCGCTCGTGAGCTTCCAAATCGCCATCCCACTTCCTTCTGATATCAATCTGCTAAAGACCTAATTGCTCGGTAGGAGCGAACTGTTCCATTAAAGGTCGAATGGATCCGTAGAATGGTGATTTTGAACCGGACGGGTGAGATAACGGAGCGGTATAACTTCACAGTTGAAACTGTCTCCGGAAGATTTAGGGAGTTCCTAACTGCTTTGATTATACTTAACTGAGCTCTTTTTACCGAGTACCAAATCTCACTAACTAGCCAGTACAGGAAATAAGTCTTCTATCGAGACGACAGTTGCCATGGCAGCTTTATCGAATTATGGACAACCTTAATGGATATGCTTCTTGGTTTTTATTTTCAGTAATGATCCCATGTTTGACCAAGAAAAAATAATTAAACTCCCCCCCCCCCCCCTCCTCCAAATGTGTTTTATCAAGATGGGAGGAATCTAAAACCCGAATTTCAAAAAACTTCCAGGGCTTCCATAACTACGGGACCAAAGTTAATAAAAAATGGAGCAGAAATCACAAATGGGGTGTAGTCGGTTCCGCGTACAAACGCAGTTTTCCGAAATCAGTTTCTGGGGATCCTAAATGATGAATTCAAAGGACTAATTGACTAAAAATTAGAAATCGAAAACGTCCGAAATGAAATTGTTTACTTTTGTTGATGATAGACATCCCCTCAGGGAATCGAATGAGTCCACTCGGACCGCTCCAAGTTCACCCGTTTTCTCTACCCAATGGATAGAATCTTGACAGAAACAAATATAGTCAATACGAATGTGAATATGTACGTCCTTGCAAATGGTAGAAACAGCCTAGTAAATAGCGGCAACGTGAGTACTAGTAGTATAAACTTCAGCCGACCAGTTAGCCAACTTGTTGCCAAAGAGTTGAATCGCTGACAACCCAGTTGCTGATGAGACATGCAGACAGAAAGAAGTCAATCCAGGCGCTATCAATCAGGATTCTTGGTACGTGCTTTACCAACATCAGAGAGCTGATCCAGTAGGAGAAGGATGAGCAATGGCCAAAGAATTATCACCTTACGACAAATGGCGATACTTTCTTTAACGCGGCTGTAAATCGTACTTCCTTCCTCCTCCCCTTGGCGCTGAGTTATTTTATGTAACGATTTTCATTTTTTAATGAGTGATTGTGTCGATTCACTTTAGATTTGTTAAATACAGGGATGTTCTGACCTCCCACAACCATTACTCAATTACTAGATGTCCCTAATCGTATTTTCCCAATTATTAACAACCAAAATGGCATGGATCGCCTCCGAACCTTTATGGCCTAACCTAGTACAGGCGCGAGTGTTTTAGTGTGTGATAAAAAAATAAAAAACCACTGTCCCTCGGTATCTTAGTTAGAACATCAAGAATACGAATCGAATGCTCTATCAATTGAGCTACGGGCATAAAGAATCAATAACTGCTTATTAATATGACTGTATGTACAAGGATATACATTATAATAGTCATGAATTACGTAATGAGGGGAAGTACGATTTACACCCGCAGTACAGAGAGAGCACCACTGTGATATCCCTTAGGGATTTTGCCGTATTTAATCATTACGTCTCTATTTGATAATCAATATTTTTCAGTGGGTTGGGACTTTTCTGGGATGTTTACTGTCCTTGCATCGGGTATCGTGTTTGTTGTTTGCGTCCGCTTTCCCAGCGGCCTCGGTTGATAGCCTTCTTGAAAGTTATACTAATTTGTCGGGGAGTTTGTATATATACTACCGGGTCTGGATCAACATTCAGTTCGTCTTCCTTCAGTGCCCGTCGCTGTCAGCCACCTAACGTGTAAGTTCACCATCTCCACCATCACCTATTAAAAGGATTCTGCGTTACTTCTGAACATTTGAGTCTTCTCAATTACGTTTCATCCCTGTGTATATCACAGAGATACGATTTTTTTCTCAGAAATACGCCAATATCCCTCTTCTGACACCAAAAATTCGTATCTCTGTGATATACACAGGGATGAAACGTAATTGAGAAGACTCAAATGTTCAGAAGTAACGCAGAATCCTTTTAATAGGTGATAGTGGAGATGGTGAACTTACACGGTAGTTGGCTGACAGCGACGGGCACTGAAGGAAGACGAACTGAATGTTTATCCAGACTCGGTAGTATATGTACAAGCTTCCCGACAAATTAGTATAACTTTAAAGAAGACTATCAACCGAGGCTGCTGGGAAAGACGATACCCGATGCAAGGACAGTCAACATCCCAGGCAAGTTCCAACCCACTGAAAAATATTGATTATTAAATAAGGGAATATCCCTGAGGGATATCAGACCACCGTTTGGCAACTAGCGTGGGTGAGACAACCCTCATTGCGAGATCCTGGGAGAGATACCTCTACGAAACAACCAATATTTCGCCCTTCACCAAAGATTCCCCTCCTCATGTCGGGTAGATATAACTGCCTTTTCACGGGGCAACCAGCACGATTAACGACCTACTATTTCCAGCAAATTAATAATCGAATTGGAAGGGGCAACAAAATATCTCAAGCTTTCTTACACGGACCTTGGACATCGCCACACCATCTGCAAATAGTTGATCCGTTCTCAAGAAATAAAAAGCTCCACGTCGCCCTATATTAGTCGAAAACATGCAAATCCATTTTAATCTCTGCGTGGCGTCGGCCGCAAGATGTCCGATCTGCAATTCGAACTCGACCGAGCGTTCAAGTAGACAACCGGTTCCAAAACTCATAATCCTCATTGACAATGATCCACGACGCCAACGCTACTCAGAGATTTCTCTCTGATTGCACAAATGTTCGACGAATGGAATCAGCGGTTTTCATTACCTGTGGAATTAACGAGAACGGTTTTGCTGAAAACACTCCCTATGCAATCGGTAAAGAATGCAGAAGTAAAAATAAATAAATAAATAATGAAAAAAGTTGCCTATCTGTACGAAAATGAACGGGTTTTAACGTGAAATAGATTTCGACAGTAACAAACAATAACTGAATGTAAAACCATACGAGTTGCTGAAAGTTATTTCTTTTATGATCGACCGCAACTGCAATCTAAATGAAGCTTCCTTGAGAAAGCGATACAGAACCACCAGGTTTGAAGGCGCAGGCATCAGCTGATGGGTCTCTGGAACTAACTTCTTTCCTAATAGACCTCAGTACTGGAATACAAATGGAGCTCCTTTGAATGCATCTAGGATAGAATTGCAAGGAATGGAGAGATAAGTGACGAATTTAGATAATATGCTGTAGAAACCGTTTCATCAGGGGCCAGAAGAGCTATCTAAGGCCAAAATATTGAAACTTTGGGTAATAATTTGCAGCGTTTTTAATGCGAGCATGCTGTATTTTTGACACTAGGTGCTCGATAAGAGTTTTCAATAGCAAATCAGCCGTACCTACCGAAAAAATCGACAAGGCTCGTTAAAATCAACAGCAAATACACTCACAACATACGTGCAATATGTATCCAGGTATCCAAAAAGTGAGATTCTGTTCGTTGAAATGAAAACAACACCCATGCATAGATGCTATGGGCCAAAACAGGTCAAAGACGTGCCAAAACGTGTTTTTGCGAAGTTTTTATTAACTTAGGCAAGCGAGACGTTCATCAGAAATGTCATTTTCAGCAACTTCGCGATCGACTGGGATAGGTTTTAGATTATTAGAAATTCATCCATAGCAAATCATCATAATTTCTGAACCTAAAAATGAGACCCAAAACCTCACAATGTCAAGAGCAATCGAGGTTGACAAAAAAATAAACCGTTGAGAAATAATTTGCTGCATTTTCCATTTCTTTTGAAAGCGTTTTACAGTTTTTCACACGACAACTTAGTTTTTGGACAACCCTAGTACATTTTTTGCTTGAATGCAGTTTAGTATCGGTTCGGTAGTATGCCCTTATTAACTTGAAGAGATGATTTTTGGACGTCCAATAGTTTTTACGTCGATCCTACGTAACTACCAGATGTGAGAGACGTTGACGGATGCTCTCCATCATTCAGGAATTAAGAAGGTGGGCGCTGAGAGACTCAGGACCCACGAAACCCGGCCCGCAGTTGGCGGCCCTCCCCGTGTCATTAAACTTTAAAAACCGAACTAATTTAACTGGCCGGATTTCTGATTTGACGCGCAATCGTCTCGGATCGGGAGGAATATTCTCACGATCCCGTCCATTAGGCAACCGCCCCTCATCTCCGATCGTCTTCCAGGGATTTTCGAGTGGCTCTTGAGGGCTCCCGTGGGATGGACTCACCAAACCGAGATCAATTAGACCAAAAGGCTCGGGAAGGTTTTTAAGACCGTAATGAGACAAGTTGGAAGATGATTTGTCCCAGTGAAGAAGGTGGTTTTGTGAGGAGTTTTTTGTACTGTTTTGGATGCGGGAAGGATGAAAGACTGCAGTTGAATAAGCAGGTTGATTGGCTGGGCCCCTATGTCCCGATGAGAAAAGGGAACCTCCATCAAACCGCTCGCTTGTCACCGGTCCCTTTTCTATTGTCTTTCGTACGAATCAACACGCACCTCAACAAAGCCGGAGGTGAGCGTCAGTTCGGCTCATCCTCCAATTACGATAGCTGAGTACAATCACCCATGACTTCTACGCTAACGAATACTTGTTTTCTAGATCTCTGAAGCTTGCTTCCTTGACAGAAGAAACTGATCGACATTGGTTGGTTATATCCAAATATTCTAAAATGAAACGTTTCCGAAATTGTCTTCGTATGAATCCTTTTTGAGAAATTCTGGTACCATTCAGATCTGAAGGCTCTCTCTTGTAAATATAATATATACAACAGCCCTCCCTAAGACTGAAAGATAAACTGTATTCATTAGCCAAAAATTCAAAGATCCCAAAATAAATTATGAGTTTATGTGACAGCACTTTTTGAGCACTGTAAATGTCTCTAACGTCAACATTTGAGCAAAAATACCACTTCAAAACGAATGAAAATTGATAAATTTATACATAACAATTTTTCAGCATAACATTACTACGAACAGGTTCATCGAACATGATCTAGGACATCCGGCAAATGAACGTGCACGCCAATTCATGTAATCTCACATCTAGAGGTTTCATTAGATTTTGATGTAGGTTTTTAAAAAATGTATAGGCTCCCTTAACAGTTTCATTTCCCAATCAAAATCAAAAATCAATACTTTAATCTGCTCATGGCCAAGCTCAAAATCCATCAGTCATATCTTTCTCAAGATAATCGAACTCAAATCCGGAATGTATGTAATTCCGGTGGATTCATAGTACGTTGAATAAACTTTCAAGTATTAATCAATTTCGAAATCAACAATTTAATCAAAGGTATTGACCAAAATAATGGAATAAAAACACGTCGACGCCTTTGTACTATAGGTATGTAACTACTTCAACGTCATTTGCATAGATGCGATCCGTTATTGCGTATTTCACGGATACGATGCATTTCCCCTTTCACGCTGTACGTCTTCGAAAGAATCGCATCATTTGCTAATGGAAGGAATATTTCAAACAGCTCGCCGGCCTTTGCCACAACAAGATATTTATCTCTTGTCTCGCATCGCTATCCGCCTCATTTGTTGCGGTGAGCTATGGAAGTGGTTGTAATGTGGTAGCTTTCAAATTGCTCATTTCCCATTCGTCTGCTAATTCGTCTGACAGGCTTGAAAATCGTCTTCCAAGAGCTCTGTGTTTTTTAGAATAATAGGGTTTTAAACGATAGCTCGAGGAGTAATATTTGATTGATCACATCTTCCATGAAATTGGACGGAATCTATTCATATTTTCAATGTGTTATATATTATATGACACCAAAGACGTTCGTAGCCGGTACGGATGCACTAGTACACCTAAAACTGATTCAATGTTGAATGATTTATTCCCCAGACCCAAGACGCAGTTAGTAAATAAACAATTTTCGTATGAAAATACCAAAATAAAGGAACTACTGTACACCAGTGAAGTAGATACAAACGTTCCTGCAAATCAAGAAAAACTACACGTTATAGAAGAAGTTTTTGAATCGATTTAAAGGAGTAAACCATTTCATACTCTGGTAAAATGGAGATGATTGCTCTTATAATATGCAGCTACGAATTTCATAAGCGTATTAAATCGGTTCTCAACCAAAATACCTATTTGGATTGATCAGTTGATCATATTTGTGTGCCTCCTGAAATTCAATAATCGCTCTATCACCTGTGAAACACGTATACTCCCAACCTTAGTAGAAATTCAAATCATGAATCATTGAATAATAAACCCCAGTGAAAGAATTTGCAGCGTTTCTTTCAGTAGCGATTACAATGGAAAAATATTCTATTTGAAAATTTTAAATTTCGTAAGAGCATGCATATCAGAATGCTTCGACCCGTGTATCGGCTATAAACCCTTTTAGGAGTTCACTCCAGTATCCAAATTCACTACATCACTAGGTTACTGCGATCAAAACAAAAAAAACTCTTGTGTTTGTTTTGATCGCAGTAACCTAGTGATGTAGTGAATGTGAATGCAAATGTTGGCACCATAAATCGGGCCATACATCGGGAATGGTTTAAGCTACGGACCTGGGGAGGGGTTCATTCGATTCCTCATGGAAAGTTCTTCAAAAAAGTCCAAATTTAGGCCGCCTTGACTTTTTTTGAGGTTTTTATGGATTTTACAAAACTTTGACAACCCTTGAAGGGCACTTTAAATTAAGTGAGAGTGCTGGCTAAAGAATTGGGGCGTTGTGGGACCAATATTGATTTTTCCTGAACATTTCAGATTTTTTGCTCCAGCCGTTTGGGAGAAATCGTGCGTACGGCGGACGGACGGAAAACTTTTTATTGCAGATTTGGATTCTACATTTCTAAAATTTCATAATTTTCAGGGAGGGTTACATTTTTTTTTTTTTTTTCCAAGAGCGATTACAATGGTTTATTATTGAATAATAAACCAAAATAATATCACATCACCGTTTAAAAGCTGACTATTAAGAAGACAATAATTTAGCCTGTCAGACAAATTAGAAATTTGGGGATTTGTGATTTGTAGAGAGAAGAATAATTCGCAAGGTAGGAACTGTTGCTGTATTTAAAGGCGATATACCATTCGAGTATAAACACTAAACCATGTGATCAATATCACATCAACATATATTGTATTTCGGAATGGAACCAGATAGGTACAAAATTCCCCAAAAACAAAATTTTACATAATGCATGATCTACCGTGCAACTGTTATTTGATCTATATGATTGGATTAGTGGTTTCCATGGCAACATATAAAATTCCACCGAGAAAGTAACAAAAATACACTATCATAAAAAACTTTATGGTACAGATCCCAGAACTTTCAGAAGTAGAATTCAAACGATAACTTGGACTGACTTATCGACTCTTGAGAATAACTCTCAAAATTGTCGAAATCTCATCAAGGAATTTTAAAAACAACGTTAATTTACCTAAAAACACAGGAATGCTATAAACAGAGGTAAACTCCTCTTTATGAAACCATGAACTTGATAAATGTTATTTTCATTACTTTTGTTAATACGGGAGAGATCGATGTGAATGAAAATTTACCTGATAGGATTGATGTGTGAAGGCACATCATCTATGAAGTTTTCCATAGCATGTGACAAGGTGTATCAACTAACGGTTCGGATTCGACCTAACACAATGAACTCGTCGCTCCACGCTTTTCTCTATTGATTCTATTTAACATGACCGTGCATAATGGCTAACCACAAGGGCAGATACCTCGTTCGTGTTCCAATTACATTTTTTCCCCGGCCTCCCATGTTTGTTTTTATCGTCCATTCTTTGGGCGACGCCCGCACAATGAATGTGAGATCGTCATCCCCTCATGAAAAACTTGCCTAGCCACGTCTTCGAAAAAACGTAGCAGGCGGTGAATATTTTTCCTCGCGGTTCCATCATGCAGAACACAGCAGCGTTCATGAAGCTGCCAATCACTGATCATCAATTGCAACTAGCGAGCCAGCATATATGCAGCTTTTGGTTAACAATTTGAATCGTCCATCTAGCGTACCTGACATTTATAGATTGCTACATTCGTTTTTGTTTGATAATAAATGGTTGGTTGTTCAGACGTTGTTTTCGGGTTGGTTAACAAGAAATTGTTATACGATATGAAAATAAAATAAGACCGTAAATATTGTTGCAACGATTGTGGTGGGTTCATATAAGTCGCAAATGATTCCACAGCGTACACATCTTGCGGGGTACGATTTCAATATCCCACCAATTTCTTGAGGGCTTTTGTGCCATAGTCAACATGTTCGAACCTGCACACCAAACTCAGGAAGTGCTCTAGGAGAAGAAATCGCCGTTTTCTAACTTTTTATAGGAAAAATTCACACCGCACGTACGTTTAAAGCAAGTTAGGAAAGTTGTAAGGTGCGTAGTATCTGACCACTACTACTTGAAGTTCAACTGTTTTTATTATAACCTACAAGATGACCTTTGGGTTATAATTCCACGATGTGGTGGAATCTCGCTCGTAACGAAATTATATTAAAAATCTATTTACTTAGTACTGCCCTTATTTGGGCGTACCCATGTATTTTTTTAAAGAGATGGTCAACTTGTTGTTTATTCTCATATCTGGAGGAAGTCCAACTCTCACCCTGCTACAAGTCCTTCGGACCACCTGTAAGAAGCTGCTGATTTACGTTCACAACACTCGCGGCCTGTACGAACTTTCATGTCCATTAAGCCTAGAGATAACGACAGACAACCCAAGAGGGAGTATTGGGCACTTGACAAGAAAACAGGTTCCCTTATACGGAGCTGCTCATATCACGCGGGGCTCTACAATAAAAGACCATCGTCTCTTTGATAAATAATGCAGAAAAGGGACTTCTAATTAGAGACGAACAAAAGCCAATGGGAAAACAGCCGGCGGATAATGAGAACGGAGCCAATCGTTTTCGGAATTCCGACTCGATGGTATTTTGATTGGAAACCAGTCCAGTTTTTCACCACCTCCGGGTCCGTCTCAAGAGAGGAGACGAAAAAAAAAGTGACTTTGAGTAAGGACGAGTAAGAAAGGATCAGCAGGAATCTGTAGAATTTGGAAGCAATTTTAACGAAGTTGAGCTGCAGAAGATGGCGCAAGATCGGCTAATCAAAGACGATCATCTTTCACGCCAATTAGTTCTACAGGAAGACATTCGAGACGTAAAGTCTGCACGCAACCGATATAAACAATACACAATAGTACCTGCTGGAAGAAGATTTTCTTACATCCCATCTATGCTTCAATGTAGGTGTATTCGCCAATGAACCCTTATCTTATTCATAACCTGTGTGAGTAGTTTCTAACAGTGTCATGTTTCACGTTTCTTTTGCCATGGATCCGGGGCAGATCAGTTTCTTTACAGTTCATCTCATTGTATTACCGAGCCCATCTCCACGATACAATAAGCGATGAGGTTGTGCCCCGCCCTCCTATTTTCAGTATACTGAGAGGAACACTTCAACTACTTTGTATTTTTATATTAAAAATGAGAAACTCCATCAAACAAAAGTTGCCATTACTGAGATTTCCACTTGATCAAGATTTCAGTAACCTGCAGCAGGTATGGATGGATATGATAGATACATAGATAGAGAGATAAAGCATGCTTTATTGATAAGTACATTAGTAATGCATCAGAAGATAAATATAATCAAGGTAGTCATGCAAATTATCATAGTCATAGAATGACCGTCCGAGGGATTCGCCGTCAAACGCAGTTATTGCCAGAGAAATAATAATAATTGCTTGCTTAACGAATTTCACAAAAAGGATATACTTAACACATAATATAACAAATAAATAACGCTTAATAATATACGTAACATATTCAGAAACCATTCTAGAAACTTTCTTTCAAGAATGGTTGAAAACCGTATTCAATCTTCGCCTTATACCTTAGATTCCAGGCCACCATACAACATTTTATTGAATTATGACTTCCAGATGTTATTAATTTAATATATTCCCCCCAAATTAATTCAAAAACACCCAAATATTTTGTTCTCGCAGCACGCAGTGCACCACACCTAGCTATGAAATGAAAACAATTCTAAATTTCTCCACTGCTGCACAAGTCACTGGTTTGGTTGGTGGATTCATATGGCCTGTAATTTAGCACAAAAAGGTCCCCTGTAATTTTGAACAGTCGCTTACAATATTGAAAGCTTACAATAATGTGCATAAGTGGTACTACTTCATCCTCGTGTCTGAGAGCACTATATTGAGGGTGACTCTCCCTATCTTTCCAAGACTCTCTTCAATAAGGTTTTTCCAATCACCCACATCCTCAAAACTCATTAAAGGTGTTCTATATTTTTCTTGTAGAGATCCCCACTCTTTTACCCCAAACACGTCACACTCAACACTCTTCTTTGCAAGATAGTTTCGATTACATGGAAGCTTCATGATTTTCAATATATAATGGATATGATTGGGTAAGTCTGGCATTAGGTGTACCTAGGTATATTAATTTACTGGTATTCTTCACGGTGCGTAAGCCGCGAGAGCAGTGCACAGGCTTCTAGCAGTCTACAGGAGGTTCGAATGGGCAGTTTACAATGTCCAGAACTCTAATTAAAAGAGCTCCCGGGGGCACGACCTTAATGGGCTGGAGACCCCTGAGAGTCATCGTGATAGGAACCGAAACTGATGACATTTCACGGTGCCCTGCCCCCTGAGATGTGAAGAGCGTGCCACTGTTATGGAAATGCCCCGACCGACGAGAGACAATTAAAAAGGAGACGCTCGTCCCCCGTCGCCAGACAGGGTACAATAAACAAAGACCCTCGCAGTCCACTGCTTGGTCCCTGTTTCCAAGGAGCTGTGACTGTCAACACCATTAGTAAGCGTCTTCGAAAGGAACCGCCTACACGTCGAACAACAATGCTGGCGTTAATTTGAAACACTCTTCAACGTATGATTTCAATATTATTTAAGAGAAAACCCCTTGGATGACCCGAGTCACGACGTCATGATAGGGTAACAAAGAACGTCCACGCACAATAGGAAACCAGAAGAGACAACTGCCAGACGTCGAAAAGACCATTGCAATAGGGTTTCGTTGTCGAAACAATTCAAACAACACCGCAGAAGTTTATTACTTCTGTATTATAATGAACCTTCTACGAAAATCACTGATCTATGTATATTAGGAGCAGTCTATGGTACTCCAACCAATAAACTCGCGTCTCCACATCTTGTAATTGCATACTATACGCCATAAGAAGAGCCCCCACACATACAGAATGTCCGAGAAACTTACGGCAAAACAGTGCTCACGCCATTTTAAGGTGCCAGGACACAATTTATTACCGAATAAGGTAGGTCAGTTCAATAAATCGTATATTGAACGTGGTTCATTTAATATTTATACATATAAATAATGAAATCAGTCATGTTATTTGTCCTGGGATGATACATTTTTGCCTTCTCTGTACTTGAAGTCAGAGCTTCGCAACTGTGCACCGCAGGATGGCTGGGGCTCGCAAGCGACCTGCCGCTGTTGAAGGGCACGACCGGGAGATCGAGGGCAGTCGTGACTCTCGCTCTTCTTTCACTGCACTAGCGGTTCGCTCCTTCCGAGCTCCCACAACTTTGTTTGTTTTGATGCTTCCACCTCAGTTGCGATTTTCTGCATTCCCAACAACAGGGAAGGTTGAAGAAAATTTTCGAGACATTTTAGACTAGTGAATATTAAAAGTTCTCTACTGTCAGGTTCACTTCTCCAAGGACATAGAGGATCACAAATTGATCTAGAATTGAGGCAGGTACTTCACTTGTTTAAATCACCGAGATGTAACGCTGGATTTCGGATTAACGCTCCGTTGACCTATAATGAAAGATATCTCTAATATAGTGGAATGCGCAATGAATGTGAAGACTCAATTTTTTACTGCTTGATTTGTAACAGTTTCAGTGAAATCAAAACTAGTGAATATTTTCAGGTTTCGCTGGGAATTAGTATCTACACCATTGCCAGGTTTTTGCTATTTTTACTTAGTATGCATTGATTGGTTGCGATTACTAGCTCCACCAATTTGCACGAGTGTTCAAAACAACCCTAAGAGCTCTTCGTCTAGAATGCTTCACTCGAACCTCACTCCGGCGTCCCCGCAAGTCGCTCTCTTCAGAGTGAGGAGGTGCAGTTATAATAGATCGGTATATCTGTGAAGAGAAGAGTGTGTTCGTACTGTGTTGTGACTTGTTGGAGGGGCTCGCCTTCCAAGTTCACAACTTATGTATAATTCTTCAGTTATTGAATCTTAAGACCTGTTTTGGTCTCGTAATAATTGGGTCGCTGGACACAATGACGAGGGAGATTGCTGTCGACAGCAGTTCATTGCCATGGGAGAACGCTTTGCCGTTGGTTTTTTCGTTTCAATCTTTGTAGTTTTGATGAGTCGAGAAAATAATTATGAGTGAATTCGTTTTGTTATAATTAATTCACACAGTCGTTTCTAGTGATTTCATCTCTACTCTCTTCATATATGATTTCCTCCCTCTATACTATAACAATCAGAATGTTTGGTCTCCTCCTGGTCGATATGCTGCCAAAACGATCAAGTGGTTCCGTTCAGTAGTTTCTAATTCTTTTCGTTGGGTTATACTACTTGCTGGAGCTAAAACAGCCACAAGTATGAGCAAACGGCTGTGATTGTCGTTTGTACGATCATAATGGAAAGTTCTCAGAAAGAAACATTGAACCGTCTGCAAGAAGAGCGAGGGGAGTTTATTATCGTTGTGATGGCAGGAAGGCGGTACTTGGCCCCTATTGGCTATTTCCTACCAAACTGACTCAGCTGTCACCGCGTTGCTGTGAGGTTACTTGTAACAACCTCCTCCGCTTTGAAGAACCACCTCGGCTTGACGTCGATCTGAAGGAAACGGAGTCTTTTGTTAATTGAGGAAAATGGATTGTCCAAGTAAAAGAAACGAGGAGATGATTTTAAGTATTTCTAAACATTTATGTCGATGATCTCATTCCTTCTTCCCACTGTACACGTTAAGAAGTAGAACCTATCTAGTAAACCTACTTCCTGTGGTTACATTAAATACAACACAATAAACTTCAATTTCCTCAATCATACGTTTCCTTGACTAACTCTCTTGTTACAATTAACATGAAAAATAATAAATGGATTCACTCCATAATTTAATGATTCACTCAACAAGTACAAGAGTTAAGAACATTGACATCATACTGATATGATAGAGAAGAAAATGGAGGGTCGGTTAGAACGCTCTAAGGGCAATAATTGTGTTATCATGGAAATGATCTGAAATTTTTAACATCTTTACTATTGAATATATGAGTATGCAAATAATAGACAACGAATAAATTCAAAACTGAACGGTGTTACCTCTTTACTACAAGCTAGTTGGTCACCCACCCCGTAATCGTCTTCATGAACATTCCTCATTTAGGGAGATCTCAAATGGCAGACAATCCTTTAACCCTCAAATTATTTACTGCTTCTGGTTCATGAATTTCCATCTTCTGGAGCATCAAGCAACCATCAGAGATAATTCAAGACTTGTTTGGATAGAATTTCACTTGTTCAAATACTGCCGCTACAAAACGAAGAATTTCATTTGATTATCGTTCACCATCTGTTGATCAAAGACTCAATTTTATGCCTTGTGGTCGGTTTTAAACTGAATAGCTCCAACTCGTCGAACTCCTTCCAGCTTTACAGCTTTTATGTTTTATGTGAATGTTTCTTCGATTCCTGGAATCGATCCGATTGGAACGGTCGGTATGTTTGAGTAGTGCATTCTTTTAAAAAGTCTACCAACGATTGTCCCGACCGTTTCTTTTCGAAGCCTTTCAAAAATTGGGGGACGGAGTCGTAAAAATCGCATAAAATCACTCGGATCAACCTTCGGCTCTTTGATGAGCGTTCGGACAAGTTCTCACCGATCGCACATGAATCGGCTGTTTATCGATTCGGTGGTGGGGTTGACCTTTTTCGATTTTTCGAGTTCGTTCCCAAAGAACAGATTCCTCTGGAGATGCGGTCAGACTGATAGCTGCATTTCCTGAGTCGAGAGGCTCTAATGAGTCTTCAGTTTCCTTTATCTTCTGCATCTCGTAGACTTCGTTAATGCGCCAATCACTCGCGAAAGCTGCGGAACTTTTCCCTTTGTCTTGCGGTCTTTTAATTAGAAATAAGATTTTTCTGCCAGCGCAAGGAGCCGTATCTTCACCAATCCTCCATTGTTCTCGCGGAATAATTCTTTTTTGATTGCTTGGTAGAGAGTAATTAATAAAATGTCTGGAAGGCCTACATTTTTAGAGTCTTAAGGAAGGCATGGGAAAGATTAGCAAAAACACCAAGTTGAATGCTGAGGCATAATTGCTCAATCAATACTCCATTTCTTATCAGTTCTGCTGTTGCAATCACTTCACATCATTCTGCAGGCTTTACATCTAATTTCTATCGCATTCATGTTGAGGGGTCATTCCTATGTTTTCTGGGGATAGCTGATCCATTTTATAGGCTTGACTTGTTAGGATTGTAAAAGGTGATTGTACATTTCCTTCAGTGTGTATAGTTTGCTTTTCGACCTTCTTGTTCCGATATTCGTCGTTTTTCTTCGATGTTTCAAGAGAGCCAGCGGCGCTCTAACTTCGAGGCCCGAACATCTTACCTCTCTTCTGGAACCCCGGGGACTTGGTGATACTGCCCACATTGCTACAAATTGCATTTTAGGCTTTACCCATGTGATTACCATAGACATATTAGCTTTACCATAGACATTAACGATAGAGTCGCTTTCGAGAGGAACTCCGTCACAAGAGCCGATGAGAGGAGTGAAGGAACTTGTTAGAACCTCACCTATTTTATTATATTCCCTGTGCTCTAGGCACGTGCAGCTCCTCTGTAGATGGGAATCCATAACTGGGAACGAATAGTTTATGGATATCCAAGGACCATATCCAGGAGTTCATTGCTATAGACATTAGATTCTTCTATGTGTGCACCCTACGATCAGCCGTTGTCTACTTCATAAGAAATCAAGATACTCCCCGCACTGATTTCTGTCAAGATCTACAACCAACGCAAACTGTGTACACTTACCACCCGAAGACCTCATTCAATCCCAATCTACTGATAAGCTAACGATAAATTCTGTGCTCTTCCAAGGCATACTGTAACCAAATCAGATAGCTGAGTTTTAACTCATTAATTACCTAGTACTCTATTATTTTGAAGCCTGAGTTCGTCCTCCCATAACACAGCACAACAATATGTCATTTATTTTGTTTGGACCTAGAGATTTCAATAAACTTATTCAAACGTCACTGGCATCGCAAGAAAAGTGACCTCTGTCGGTTTGTTTCTCCTCCTCTAAAATAACGTATTTCAAATCCAATTTACTTGATTAGTTTTTGCTCTCCTGAAAATATCTAGGAGAAGAGACAGAGAAGGACTGTTTGGTTTTGATGGACCGCTGAACGTTGTTTCATTATGGGGAAAAGTAAATGATAAATTGACAGTTAAATAAAGAGAATTGGTACCTCAGCTGAACATATTGAACTCCGGCATCGGCTCAGGAAATTTGCCGCGAAAATAACTTTATTTACGGCGGGGAGAGTGGTTCAAGTGTGAGCAATATTATTTTCGACCTGTTCGAAATCTCGAGGCAGATATTTGTTGGATATAATCAACCGATATGGTAATATTCTCATTCTCTAGGTGATTTTGTAATGGGAAAAACACATGATTTTCTGCTAATTCCTCTCCCAGAGAGTGTGAGGGGTAGGGGGTGGGGGTGTTTACATTGAACGGGGTATCGTGTGAAGTAGATGAGATGCATCCATATGAGCATCAAGAACGATTTCTTTATTAATGTGCCTATCAACGCTTTTATTTTCTATGGTTTCGTTTATTTGTTTCATCTGCTTTTCAAAGAAGCGAATCCAAAACGGTGGGAAAGGACCACTCATGACGAAAAAAACACGGATTTTTCTATTTGGTGAGAAACTCGAGAGCTAATGAGGTAGAAGCGGCTAACGAACGCATTTCGGGCGTCCGAAGCTGAAAATTCCCTCTAATGATCAAAAATGCTCAGCAGGGGGAGATCGGTAATTGGTTCCCCGTTGACCCCTAAGCCAACCACCACCGCCACGGCCTACCAACAGTGACAAACGCAACTAATTTGAAGGAACCGGTTCATGAGCAGGAGCAAGTAACATAATTAAAGCTCCGTCGGAATTGTGTGTTTTGTTGAATGTTACGAGTGATTGCTCCTTCTTCCAGGATGTCGAGCGGTTCCTTCTTCAAGTTGTTACGACGATAACGAGGCAACTAATTTTTCAGAGTACAAGGTTCATCCATTAGATTTAGAATGCTCACTTTAAATTGGAGGCGGGAAAACAGGCGTACGGATCGGCTGAAAGTTCACATCACATTCAGTTTGGATTGTGGAGCCTATTCAGTTTCTATTCATCATTAAATGATTCATAGATGAATGATGATGATTTTAACAACAAAAATGAACAAATTTTGTGAAAATTAAAATCATGACTGATGTTTCGCTTGAGCAAGCGCAGTAGAACTATTTATATTTGGTTTATTTATTGACGAAATTGACAACCATTCGCAGCGTGACCCGCATTTTCCCAGAAAATCTCATCAAAATTAAATTCAAATTCTAGAAATAATAACTGCTACAAGGGTTTGACATTCGCGCATTAACATAGTTCAATAGTGATACCATCTTGTTGATAGAGGATCAAATTATTCATATCTTCGAATGTGAGGAACAACAGACGACTAAGACGTGAGAAAATTATTCTTGATGGATTTTACGTGTGTTGTTTTACGAGTGGAGCATTGATTTGTAGGAAATAAAATAGAAAGAGGATCATCGACAGCCGAAACCCCACATCCTCTGAAATGGAAATCGGAGGAAAACGGTAGAAATTGAGGTCTGTTACAAGATTGCTTGTATAAAATGAGCTTGTTCAGAATGATCTAAACAGTTGAATGCATTTTCACTGACTTTCCACTCATATTTCACCTTTCTGACCGACCTTCTTAATAATCAACACAGAAATGTGGAGGAATAGCCCAATGATTAACTACTCGTGATTAACAAAATGTACCAACACAATCGCTTTCTATCGATACGAATACAAATTCATCAAAGTAACCTGATCTAATTTTAGAAAATGTTTCAAAAACATGGGTGTTGCCGCAAAAACAGTTGAGCTCACTCAGCTGAACAAGATGAGGATGTATTTATGATTTTATGAAAGTAATAAAGTGAATTCAAAAGTAATAACAAGT
Organism: Creontiades dilutus; assembly: GCA_031894815.1. Classification (NCBI taxonomy): domain Eukaryota; kingdom Metazoa; phylum Arthropoda; class Insecta; order Hemiptera; family Miridae; genus Creontiades; species Creontiades dilutus. The sequence continues at coordinate 1,624,504 of JAVIWC010000472.1, read as the reverse complement.
TCAGTGTATTAATAACGTAAGTAATTTTGAAATTTCCCTATTACATTGAAAAACATAATTTTGGAATGTTGTCCCAAAAAGCCTCCCCAGCGGGGAGTTCAACGTTTTTGGTATTTTGAATCTTGACGGTGGTAGTTGTATTTGGTTGGAAGAATGTCAAATAATAGATGGTGATTTTAAGATAATTTTACCAGCGTCAAGAACAACATCTCGGTCGAATTCAACTTAGATTTTCATATTTTTGCAAGCAACAGTGAATATTGCAAAGTAAAATGTTATTCCATAGAACGTTGAATTCGTTTTACTTTATGATAAGAGCGGAGATGTCAACGAATGTGTGAAAGTAAATATTGCATCAAACATCTCCGACGTAGACCTCCGGTGAAGGTTCTGACGGGAATGTTAAACAACCATCAAGCTCACGTGTGGCAGAGGGCCCGACTGGCTTGCAGCTCGAGAATGATTCTTCTTAAAACTAATTTTCCTTCCCGCCGAACAAAAAAGGACACCCCCTCAACTATTATCCCAGGCAACAATGGGCCCGGATGCCCTCAGCCAGCCTTGGAGCGTCAAGTCCTCAGACCTGCAAATGCAGGGCGGTTACCACAGCTCCCACATGCAGGTTGAACTGAGATTGCGTGCAGAGAGCTTTCCGAAAAAAAGATAATCTTTGAAGAACTACTTACCAGTCTTATTAGGTTAACTGAATTTTTTATTTTAATGAAAGTAATGAAATGAATACAAAATTAATATCTTGTTCAGTACATTAATGAGATAATAGTACAGAAAGAAGTTTCAAATTTTCCCATTACAATGAAAAACATTGAATCATGGTATGTTTTTGGGTGCTGCATTTTCTTATCAATAATTGATAAGAATAGCAATAATTAATCAATAACATTTATTGTTTTCCAATAAGTGGATAATTAGTTATAATTTCCACGCGAGAATAAACTTTGAGAAAACCAATCACTGAAGTTATGACGAGGGTTTAAATAATCATTGGCTAATAATGGAGAATATTATTTCATTCTTATCCTCAAATTCGCAGAGTCAATCTGTCATATTTCGAGAATTTCGCTCTCCCAGCTGACCAAGATAGATTCATAGATACGTCATTTTAATCGTCTCTTCATATCTCAGAGAATATCTCTATCAAACTTCAATTTTCCAAGGTGAAAAGGATAGAATTTAGTTTACTCAGTTACTGAGGAAGTAGCCCATCCATTCTATCTCCCTTCATGTCCCTAAGAGTGTCCTTATCAATTTATTAAATTTATTACATGTGCTTCATATCCCCAATAAATTCACAACAGCATCATATGTTCTATCATATGTTAAGTAGCGATTACAGAAATTTGGGTATTACTATAATAACCATACGAGGGTTTTTCCTTAATCACAAGTTGTTTACCCAGGCAATGTCGATGCTTTACGATGAAGGATTACGTCTGGAGCATTGCAGTACAGTCTAAACTCATCCCTGGAAGTTGCTTGTTAATTTGCGTCCACCCACATGGGACTCCTTTTTTCTGATACCCTGAATACTGTTGGGCTCAGAAACACTGGTAGTTGTGAGTTGCTTTGCAACGTTCTTCCACTTTTGGAAGGAAATATTTGCTGTTTTAGCTTCATTTTTCAAGCCCAACAAGGTTCTAATGTCAAACCAAATACAACTTACAAACTTTGCTCACGAAATTCAATTAGCCGCAAGGCAGAGATTTACTACAAATAATGTTCTTTGTTAGAAGGTTATAAAACTAGGTGGAATATACAGGGGTATGCAACCACTGGAGCATTTCTCCAATTAAGGAATTTGTTGGATGTATTGATTCAGAGTAATGGGAGTAATCTGCCTCATCCCTCTTTCATTAAAATCGGTAGGCTGACAGGTTCCTTGATAATTCCGGTTGGTCGTTCTGAAACGTTAAAAGTGAGAGAAACGCGTAGGATATAATTGGAGTTATTCGTTTAAACGATGATGAACGGCCCAGGTGGTACTTTTTCACGTTCTATCCAAAACCTAGGACCATAATCCGTACAAATGAGAGGCGGAGTCAGTATTAATCACAGATTGAGGCTCTAGGGGCAGATGAGCCCCCTTCTTGCAAGATTTTAATGGTTCCGGGCTCTCACAAGACACCCCTCGGTAGTTTTTCGGTCGGGTACAAAAGATGGAAGGAGGATTTTTTTGTCTTGGCACGACGCCCGTTGACCATATGCTCAAGGGTAAGAGGAGGCGATTGAGTTGAGACCGGCTTCAGGGTTGAGGAGCTCATCAGGAAACTCGAGGGCACTTCAAATCACGAGGGTGATTTCGGCCCAATCTTTTTCAACCAATATTGACTACTATCACTATCAATATCAGGTCAGTCGCTGGTACCGAAGATTAGGTGTTGGACTTTGCAGGGCTGATACATTGCGGGTTAGATTACAAAATTAGCTGAGAAAAATGGGTTTGATGGAGAGATAAATGAGGAAATCTGCCCTCGACAAATATTCGCCAAGCAGCGAGCATCTGCCCCGCTACACAAATGCTGGGTCGCTCTGGGTTGACTCTAGGGGTATTTTCCAGCATCAATCATCACTCGGTCCTCCATCAAGAGTAGCTATTATCTTTTTCGAGACAAGCACGGATCGGGGTGAACTAGCCAAGCATATGGGCGAATGCCGCATATCAATAACCACATATTAACGTGAATGCCAACAAATTAGTTCATATTCATAAGGAAGAAAGCTCCTAGAACTTCTCGGGATGGCTGGAGAGGGATAAATTGGTCCCTTGAAAAGTGGAGTGATGAATGATGAATTCACAGCTTTACAAAGAATTTTTGTGGGATACGACGCCAGGAACCTATACTCTCGCGAGCAACGACTGGCTTTAATTGAACTGTTATGAAAAATTGTGAAATTTTTTCAGTAGAACGAACCTTTTAAATGATCCCCTGAGCTAATTCAAATAACTATGTCAAATATATATAAGAAAATCATGTTCTTCAGTCCAGATGAGCAGCTCGGTTATTGTTGAAATGATATCAACCGACCTCCACCAAACGTGGTAATCATTTCATGAAATACGAACCTAGGTATTAGGTTTCAACACAACATCATAGCGAGCGGGTTAAATTAAAATAATATGGATTGGAAATACACTCACTTTTTGTCACTGTCAAGGAAAGCGTCCAACTCTACAGACATTTTGCAGCACAAAGCCTTTCTGTTATGTGTTGACGAGCAGTTCGTGTTAACCATGTGGCCATCTGAAAAAAAAATGCATACTTCAATAAGAACACTTCAAGTCTTTAATGAACCAAGTTATGATAAATGAAGTGAGTGACGAGCCCAATATTCCATTTCAGTTCAATAGTGAGACCGGCTTATTTGTTGTCCTACTACTTCATAATGGCCTTTCGTCCAAGATAAAACTGCATCTGCCAGACATTGCACCAACAATTATAAATCCCTATGGTCGAAACGTTAATCAAGGAGTACTCGAAAATCACAACATACTGTGTTAAGGGACGAAACCACCACCGTAAAAAGTATTGTTTTCATGCTATTCAAATTTACTTTCCAAAAAAATGAAAAAAAATTCCATCCAAAATGTACCCACTTTAGTATTAATCAGCAAATAATATATCTTGTTTTAAAACAAAATTTTAAGAAAAAAGGAATTTAATGAATTACAATTATTACAACCGTAATGTTCTTCCTTGTCTGGTAATGATGGAAATTTTTCGTTCAAACGTTGAGACACGTTCTATTAACCGACTCAAAAGGAAGTTCTCAAAGGGCCGGTTTCAGCAAAGTTTTTAATGTAAATTTAGCCAATAAACCGGAGATTTCAGCTGTTAATCAACGATGTTAGGTTTAACCAACTCCGGTTCAGGTAAATCGACGAACAAGCGGCTATTCGAGTTATTGTGTAATTTGTGCTAAAACATGAGCCACACAGGGTAGTTGAGGAAAAGTTTGGAGAGAATTATGTAGATTTCACTATTCAGATTTCGAGCTCCACAATAAAAAAATATTGAAAACCCCCATTGTAACGGGTCAATGGGTCATTTTCTATAGTTTTAATTAAAAAATAGAGCATAAAGTGACAAAATTGAAAGACTAATGCGAATAAATTACCTCAAACTTCAGTTTCTCTGTAGTGTGATCCCACAAGATATATCTTGTAGTTCAACAGGAGGCAGAACATTCTTTACACAAGATGCACTATTATTTATATTTCGCAATGCTCAAATTTATGTTCACGTTTGAACACGAGCAGCACTATTAACGATAACAGAAAACAAGAAAGTGAAGTAACAGAGCAAGTAAAGTAGAGCAAGCAGCAATCGAACAAAAACGGGAATTAAATAAATAGAACGGAAAAAGAAACGGTTGTTGGTTACGTTATCACTGCCATTCCGTTATCGACAAAATTATGCGGCACAATTCTTCTTAATGTCGCAACGTTTGAACTTCAAATCGACGTCTTATGAAAACACTGCAGATCTATGTTCACTGACAGCAACGTAACCACCGATTTGCATAGATGAAATCCGTTGTTTTTAATTCAACTTTCAAATCCCTGGTTCGGTAAAACAATGATATAGTTTAACCTCGGTTAGGGATTGTTGGAGACAACGGCCCTAAATCAATCGATGCAGTTGTTTGAGACGTGGTGCAGAGGTAGTTATGCTGTTGACTGGACGTCTGGAGTAAGATGGATTTCAATAGAAAAGCTCTCGTGCTGTGACGGACGCCGAACAGAGAGACGGGCAGCCGACCGGGAGCTGGTCGGACAGATGCGTCAGCGCACGACCATATGGAGACGAGCGAGCAGGTGTCCGCAGCTTTTGAAAGGACCCAGGTACACAGATTTTAACCGTCCATCTAGCGAAACGGCCGTCCAGGGGGAATCTAATTAAGGGGCGGTTTCACCAAAAATCCTTAACTGAGGGTAAAGTAGATCATCGTTTTGTGGTGACGAAGATTTGAACGATGATTTAAAACAAAAGGATTTCACCAATGAAAGTAGAGATTTTACTGTTATCAGAAAACATCGATTGACAGCGTTCCCATGAAACGATTATTCAAAGTGTAAATGTTCAATCAAACGTCATGAAGAATGCATCTATTCTTTGGTTAGCTTTGGACAGCGATAACTTGACCAACAATCGTTTCAATTTGTACCATAGACCAACGACTGTCGTGGAAAAACCATGTAAGTGATATCGCATCGAGGATCCGTCACAGAATCAGTAAGCTAAAGCCTTTTCTTCTAAACAAAAATCTAAGCATTAAAAACAAACTGCTTATTTACAAAACCCTTATCAAGCCTATTTGGTGCTATGGTGGTGGTCTATGGTCGTCTGGCTCTAACACCCAAATAAATAGAATTCAGGTGCTCCAAAATCGTGTTCTCCGCTTAATTACAGGGGCCGACTGGTATATTAGAAATGATGAACTTCACAAAGATCTGGAAGTGCCTTTGGTGAAGGATTGCCTAATTTCCACCTACTATTCCTCCTACCAAAAGGCCTCATCTCATGGAAATAGCCTCATCAGCCGTATCCCTCAGGATCGTCCACCCCCTCGTCATCTTAGGCGACTCAAACGAAAGCATCACTCCGACTTTGCTGAAGGCTTCAACTAGACCACTACATTCAAACCTTCCATTGAGTTTTTTTTCTTTTTCTCCATACACTCTGAGCCAAATCAGTAATATTTCAGTACAGCTGGTTTTGTACTCAACATATTATGTTCCCTACTAGGTAGTTAATGAACATAACCTAGTATTTAGCCATTATACACGTTGCTTGTTATATATCGATTATTGTTATCCTACTAGAAAGTGCTATGCACAAAAATGTATCGTTTGTTAATAAATAAATTTAAAAAAACTAAAAAATTAAAAAAAAGCATGGGTTACGTCGCCGTTCGTGGCTGGTCAGCCCCTCGTCTTCCCGACGTCCGTTCAGTCCGAATTGGCCTCAAGAACAGGGAACACGGGCGGAGGAGTGAGGCAGCCCAGTGAGCGACAGGTGCTCCTGGAATGACGTCATGATCCTGATACGATTAGTGGGCCCCGTGGGAAACCATTGTTCCACCTCGCCGATGACTTCCTTCAAGGAACGATTTGCATCCACAGGTGGATGGATGATGACCACGAACCGTGAAATTTACTTCTTCCCCTCACTTTTTAAACCTTTTAAAAATGAAGCTTCCCATGCGATTGTTAAAGGACCTCGAGTTCCTATCTAATTAAAGCAAAGGCAATGAACTAGGGGGAGAAAAATCGTCGAAGTCCAGAAGGGTGGGCAGTAAATCAGGAATAAAAAACTTACAAGGCAATTATGGATGCTGCAGATTATTACATATCATACATTATTATCATTTCCATACTAGAATAAACCCTGCGTAAGTCACAGATCATAGATCAAAGATGTATATTAGGCGTAGTCAGTGATACATGAGTCAAGACGTTAGTTCGATTAGGAACTAAATTAGCCACAAGGGCCTCACCTGATCACTGATCTTTCTACCTTGTAACTGACAGTTGGATGATTTCGTCTTGAATATTCTCCGTGAACACCAATTTTTCACTTGTCGCTTTGGACGAAACGGAAGCTGATGTAAGAACTCACATCTCATGAACCTCTGCACGAGAGACCATAGGTCTGTCCATATCCTTCAACATGTTACGCTGGAAGGTCCTCGATTTATTTTTTAATTTATTTTCGTGATGCACGGAATTATATTACCCGAGCGAGGGGGACAGGTTGTCCGAGCGAGCTAAGGCATCAGTCCTTCGGCTGTTTGCTTTCAGTGGGAGTACTGATTACCCCGGTTCGAATCCGGAAGGCACCAATGATTAGGGCCAAAATCCTATCAAGTGTTGTATACCTGTCCTGTCGTAAGACAGTTCACCTCTGATCTCAATGTCACGTGAATCCAAATCGCTCCCAACCCAAGGGGCGTGAGCCACTGGGAAGCCACGAGCGAAATCGTCAGACTTAGTTCCGACCCTCTCTAGAGGACGGCTGGCGACGTCCGCGACACCTCCGGGTAGTCGGACGAAAATCCAAGGTGAAATTCCTTGTTTACTTTACTTTACTTCATTTCCCGAGAGAAGGTGATGGTTATTCCACAATAGTGCAATATACTGTACATGGACAAGGCGTAGAAACCCAAGAATAGAACAACTGCAATTTATCGAGGTACAATAAAACACCTGCCTACACATCACTTATCTACTATTAGTATAACATAAGACTCGAAAAACTCGACTTCGAAAGGACTCTTGAAACTAAATTCCGCTGCAATGTTATAAGCTGATGCAAACCTCACATGATACCAGGGGATTTTACTACGTCCAAGCACGTTCACATTCACATTTATGTTGACGTTCTTTTTTCTGTCGCTGTTTCCCTTAGAGAGACGAACGTGATGCGGTCCGTTTGGGCTCATTCGATTCTTTGAAGGCACGCCTAGCAATAACAAACTCAAAAATAACACCGTTATTTCACAAGTTTTCAATATTCAGGCTTTTGAAATGTCATACCTTAGATTTTGCCCTCTACGATTACTGAGATCGATGATGAGAATTCAGCCCTAACTAGATCCCAAATTTAGATTTTTGACTTAAGCTTCATTAATTTCGTTCAGTAGCTTTGGAGAAAAGCTCTGCATGGTTTACGGCAGAAAGAGTTTTTTAAATTCAATTTTCGGATTCCAAACATCTCGAAACGTAAAACAACAAATTCTGAGGGGGTTAAAAAGGTCGGTTATGAAGGTTCATTGAAACAATACTCAAACAAAAAGTTACTCGTAATTTGCAGAACCCACGTCTTAGCGAATTGTAGTTGGAAATGGAGCGTCCACTATCTGTATACACAAAGTTGTGGAGTAAAAATAAATCCATTAACGAAATGCGTGCGGAAATAATTATAACACTCCAAGACAAATGGCTAGGAAGTAGACTCATTTATACAGATGGCTCAAAAAAGTTTCGAACAACATGCGCATACTACGATGACACATGCAGAATATCAGGTAGTAGGAGATTATGGAATCAGGCTTCTATATTCTCTGCTGAAATGAACGCTCTTTTGAGGGCAGTGGAACACATTGTGGGTAGCCCACAGAAATACCCAACAAATGTTATCCTCTCAGATTCCCATAGCGCTCTGCAGAAGTTGCACAAAATCGGTCCTGGAACATCTTTTGGAGAAATAGAGAGTGAAATAATCCGAACAATACACCAACTTAAGCTCCAAGGAATACATGTCCACTTTGCTTGGATCAGAGACCACGTGGAAATTCGTGGGAACGAAATAGCTGATGGACTCGCTCAACAAGAAACAAACAATCCACACGAATGTATCGAGCCACAATACCCTCCTACAGATCTCTACAGCTACTTCTCAGCCCTGGCAAGAACAGAACGGCAAACGGAATATTCCACCTACCATTCAGGGAGAGACCACGTATTCAAATTCCCAGTACCACCAAGAATACCATGGTTCTATAATATAATCGGAAAGTCCAAGAGGTTTTACAAGTATATGCCCAGGATTCGATGCGGGACAGAAGTCACCAACGCCTACTTACACAAGATTGGACGTGAAACTTCACCAACTTGCAGGTATAGTGGACTGAAGACAAATTGAGCACATTCTATTATTTCGTCCTATCCTACAGGGTAACAGGAAACTCTTTATCGAGACAATCATCCGCAACCTTCAACAAACTTTCTCAATGTCCATTATCATACAGACTGAAAAAGCAGAAGTGTACAGTGCTGTATTTAAATTCTTGAATTTAAATTGATTACAACCCTTAAATAATACATTCCATAACATGTTATACAAATAAGGAAATTGTCATCAAGTTGGCTAATGGAAAATAAAGCCCGAAGCCAAAAGAAAAAACCTGGAACTATCCGTTGTGAGGCATTCTAAAGCGATTCCTGAACGATTTCAACCGTCCGCCATACGCACGATTTCTCCCGAACGGCTGGAGCAAAAAATCTGAAATTTTCAGGAAAATTCAATATTGGTCCGATAACGCCCCAATTGTTTAGCCAGCACTCTCACTTAATTTAAAGTAAAAGTTTTGTAAAATCCCTACAAAACCTCAAAAAAAGTCAAGGCGGCTTAAATTTGGACTTTTTTTGATGAACTTTCCATGAGGAATCGAATGAGCCCTTCCTCAGGTCCGCAGCTCAAACCATTCCCGATGTATGGCCCGATTTATGGTGCCAACATTTGCGCTATTTTGGTTTATTACTGTTTTTGTTTTGATTGCAGTAACCTAGTGATGTAGTGAACGTGGATACTGGAGTGAACTCCTAAAAGGGTTTAAAGCCGATACACGCGTTGAAGTATTCTGATAACCATAAAAAACGCTGCAAACTCTTTCACTGGGTTTCATTATTCAATGGGCTTGCGTTCATGATTTGAATTTCTACTAAGCTTTGGAGTGTGCGTGTTTCACAGGTGATAGAGCGATTATTGCAGGAGGCACACAAATATGATCAACTGATCAATCCAAATAGGTATTTTGGTTGAGAACAGATTTACGTGCTCTATACATATCTCCTGAAATTGAATAGAATAGCAAACCCCAGTGAAAGAATTTGCAGCGTTTTTTCACAACAAATGCAAACAAAGACAGAACTGCATTAATTGTGTGTCTTCCCTATACATTGTTCAGAGAATATTTAGATATTGGGAGGACAGATTATGTTGGACACATCTACATGATATATACCAATGGGAACTGAGCGAGAAATCTAGGGAGGATATTGAGCTGGTTATTTATTTCGGTGAAGAACGTGAGGCCCGCGGTCGAACGTTTTAATGGAACTGTCCGTCGGTGTCAATGATGAAGTGCCGGAGCCATTTAATTACTCATAAGGTTCTGTTTTGACTGGGGATCCTTCGCGCCGCGGGACGCTCACCGCGGTGCATCATTCGGCGATTAGTTCTCCTTTTGTTGATGTTCGGGCGAGAGGTTAGGACCAGAAAATCTTTCGGTAGTGTGGACTGTTTCGAACTGAAACTTCCTTCCGACGTGCGGCTTTCTCACGGGCTTTTAACAAAATTTAATGCCACGGAACTGAAAGAATGGAAGCATTTCAAATCATTAAATTAGGGAGTTATATTATACTGGGAGTAACAAACCTAATGGTCGAAAATCGAGGGATCGATTTCAGAGATAATTTCCTACAAAAAAGAAGATTTTTTTGAGTTTCCGACCTTTGCACTAAAATGGCCATAACCCCGTTTTAAGTTCAACTACGTCTTTACTTTGACGACATCGTTGAAAAGAGCATTAAATTTCTCATCTCCTTAGAGCAAAATAGAAGAGTGCCAACAAGAATTAGATGGTGACAAATTTGTCCGAAGATCGGATTTAAGTATTTATGAAAAAAAAAAGAACAATCTTTTTCTCTAGCTCATAAGAAACATCTATCGTTACTCCAACTCCCCAGGAAAAACTTTCCCAGAATTTCAGCTTTCCAACGGTATGAGCAAAACATTTTTTCATGAAGTTGATGGAGAGATGCGTGGAATTGTGGAAAAAATTTCAATTTCAATTATTGGAGTCGAGGCCAGGAAGTTAATCCGCTTTAATAACCCCTGGTGTGCCCTTTCTGACTGGTGCAGCTTTCTGTCGTTGGATCCTAGCGGCATCTTCTTGAGACTTTTCATCCCAAAAGACTGATCGAATGATGCATCGTGGGATGTCGTATGCTCGTTAATGGGCAGTAGTTGATTGTGACTGAAGCTCGGTGGTTGTTGACCGGCAGAATCATTTGGCAAGCTTCGCCAACGTAAAATTTTTGCATTTTTGCCATATTAAATGGTCATTTGCTGAGTCAACACATGCAGGAATGTATGGTGTTGATCGATGTGGATCCAGCAATGTCAATCACATGGTTGTAGAGTTTACAATTCAGTCGCATGGACGTAACCTTGACTGAATCATTATTCCGATCGGTAAGATGCGATGTTAATTTTTTGAATTTCCGCCACCATTTCGCGACTACTGTGCGCCGTTACGTGCTTTCTAGATCCATTTCTTGGGAAGGCGGCCTCGGTCTAACCATCCAGCTGATGGTGGTTGTCTCTGGCACCGCGAGGCTGGAGAGCAATTTAGGACGTGAGGTTTAAATGGTCCCGAGCCGCTCGCGGGATTGTGTGGGAATGGGGAACGTGATTAACCTTATCTGAGAAAGTCATAATTACGACGCAGAGGTAGCACCTGAGTTCCATGCAGAAAGGTCCTCGAGGTACTGCAGTTTCACAACAATTTTCATTCCGAATGTTCTCAGGAAAGATCTTCATCAGAGAGAAATGTTTCACTTTCACAACAACTCGAACGGTCCGCGGTATTCTTCCAGAAATAATATCAGCCCCCACTTTTGACCCAGAATTAGGAATCCAAGTGTTCAAGGCGAAGGCTACTACAATCAGCTTAATTAGCTATGATCTAATTTATTTCTCATTCAAAGAAAATTTAAGGAAGAGCAATTTTTAAAAGTTGGGCAACTTATCGGGGTTTTTTTCCCTAACTACAGGACCAAACTTGATAAAACTGGGGTCAAAAATCACATTGGAGGTCTAGTTGGGACTTTTTTTTAGGTGAAATCAAAGATCTTGACTATTCAAAATCAGAATACCAAAAACTTTCGAAGTAACACTGACGTTTTTGTGTTCGACCTCGATAGATGACTCGAATCGAATGAGCTCGCCGAACCGCATGTGTTCCAAAACCTTAAATTCCTTAATTCCGATCTGCCCAGATTTGGAGTCAGCAACCTAACAATTTTGTTTGAGGCATGCAGAACTGAGATGGTTACATTTGATGCCTCTTGATACACATCTGACACACTTACACTAGAAAAACAAAGATTATCCAGTTCAATTCGTTAACCAAGAATATGTTGATCCACGAGTCTTGGTTGGGTCTAGAAATCTCATAGAGGCTCAGTTGGGTGCCACAGGTAGACAATTTATCGGCCAAGCTTCTCAATCCATATTTTCCCTCATAAAGCTCTATAATTGTACCTCTCACCGAGTTCTCGTTGAGGTAATCGTGCGTTGGTGGACTCTCACATACGTTACTGCTTGTTGATATAGGAAAATTATCAGGGGGGCTGCATTGACTGTTACAAGTGGCGTTGAACCTCATTTTGTAGGTTTTTGTTGAAGGAATTGAAGCAAGCAATTTCGTTTGATTGGTGTTTAGTCTGTATGTTATTGAATTAACGGAATTCGTGAGAAACTATACTTTCGCCTGGCTTTCGGAATACGCGCTGTGAGGGAGACCTAATCACAGAGAAACTCCGACTTAGCACGTCACAAAAATATAACATTTCTTACATGGGTGTGAAAGTTTTTAATGCCCTGTCAAGTCTCCTTCCTTCCTTGAAGTGGGTAATGAGGAAAAGCTCTCCGATACGCCAGTATTTTACTTGGAGGAGCTATTTAAATAGTGAAAACTAGATCTTGAACGACCCGTGATACCTTCAGTAGGTATTTAGATATCTATGTATATTGTTTCATCTTTCTTGTAATATGTGTGCGCCATGATCGTTACACGTTATACATATAGGGACAAACCTTTTTTGACGATGTCTTACCATGTCTTGGTGTCGTACAGATAAATCATTCTTATTCTTTGAATTACATACATACAAACTTGGAGTGGGGTTATGATATGGATTTCGAACAAACATCTCATTGCGGCCCTGAATCACGTACTAGGCCCTAACGACTAATTGTGATTAGTATTCAAATCGAGCAGAGAAGGTAAAAAAAAAGGACGCCCGAGGGCTAGGTTGGGTTCTTCCACTATTTATTCCACGGCGAAAATGAGCGAGAGGTCAGCCAGCGAACGGAGATTGATTTGACACAATTAGTCAGGCTCTTGTTCCAACCAATTACATCAATCAGGCGCAACAGAGGCCGAACCGAACGCTGGAAGTGATTCGGAAATGATGGACGAGAGCGGCACGTCACGCGAGCCCGAAGCTTGTACATCTTGAGATATGGAACCGATTTTTCAAGTGCAAACAGCAACGAACTGGATCACTCTCTAAATCCGAAGAAAAATGTGGAAGAACTCGATCTCAAAATCCACCAGCGTTCGTACAAGAGGTTCAACAAACGAATTTCAATCCACTATAGAACAAATTAAGAGCCGATTTATCAACAATATTTGTTATACATAGTTTAATCTCCCTTATCGAATAATTACGATTAGCTAGTGAGGTGTTATTTTTCAAAGCTCGATAGTGGCCAATGACTCCTACTACCTTGAAGATAGAAGTTAGCATTTGGTTTTCAATCTCGAATATAAGAGATACTTATATTCTCCCTCAACTAAACTCCCATTAACTATTGGGCATTTAGCTGGAGATAGGAAATTCCCAAGAACTGCTGATTGATTCTCAAAGCAGTTACTGAGAGGTTTGAAATTCCTCCTTATAAGCCCGCCATGAATCACATACACATTTCAATGTCATCAAACCAAAATTATATCTACCATTCACCGAAACTCAATAAAAAAAATGAAAGAAGTTAAGGATTCAAGTTCCACGAAATAGGACAAATCAGTGGCGTAACGTATTTCAGCGAATTCAGGAAGAATTACGCAAAAACCGACACTTTTGTTTTCTGGCTTGTGACACCCATTTTTCATTTTAATTTCAAAATTTTTGAACTCATTATACAATTTTTGTTTTGAAGATTTTATGAAGCTGAAGAATTTTTTATTTGTTTGGCACCAATCTACCTTCTTTATCATCTTTGCTCTATTTTGGTGGATTGAAATATTTCTAATCCGATTTCACCATCGCGTTCAGCATGAAAAAACGTTTATAAAAGAGAGTACCTGCTTGATTTCCCCAATTTGAAATGCCTCAAATCTCCCCTTAGAGTGAAGCGATTGTGCTCATCTTCAAACATAGCTTTTTGAAAGCCTATCTCTGTGAACCAAAGAGAAAACCAAACCAAAGAGTAAACCGATGTTATCGGAAACACATCGATATATTGATATTTTCGAGCATGTGGCATCGATGGCAAAAGAGGGTATCTTCCCAGATGTTTTACCAAGATTTTATGATCAGATATCGAATGGAAAAGCACTCGCACAGGCATAAAATATTGAGCTAAATAATATATGATCTCATCGATAAAATTCATGAGAGAATAAATATTATTGTTAGAGGGGGTAATTACTGACCGTATAAAACTTCCTTAACAAGGAATGTTGGTGTGTTTTGTTACCGAACGTATTGGTAAATTTAGTATGCTTTAGGGCCAGTATCTTTGTGACAGCGGTAGTACACCTACTTATGAAATGGATAAATGGAATTCTCGATTAATCGAAATTATAGAACAAAAAAGATGTAATTTAATTTATAGATTTCATATCCATAGTGTAATAGATTGTAGATATTGAGCATATTGTCCTTAGCCAGCTAAACTCTTCTACTTCAGATTGTCAACATTAGATATACTCGGACACTTATCGGACTCGTATTTCATATTCAATCATAATGTCAAAGGAAATTAATAGATAAAATAAAAAGCATAAAAACTAACTTACTTGTGCGTTTTTGAAACTCTGGATCGTCAGAGTCCGTGAAAAACCATGTCTGCAACAAAATAAATAACAGGTAATGAATACATGGTGTGATACCACACAAAATCATATTACCTATGTAATAAAAGGTAATACAAATACTATTCTCATCGGGTGAATGTACAAAATGTAGCTGCATATTCATAAAGTTAAAGTAATAGTCAATATCATATTACAAGTACTTATTGAATGAGGATAATGATGCTTCATCATGCTTCAAGAGGTCTGATACACGTCCTATGGGGGATATCTTGATGTAAGTACGTTGTGTGTGTGTGTGTGTGTGTGTGTGTGTGTGTGTGTGTGTGTGTGTGTGTGTGTGTGTGTGTGAGAGAGATTTTATTCTTCCGGTAGCCAAATTGCTGCTCCAAAATACTTCCTTCGTGTGTTTTTTCCTAAGAACTACCAAAAACCTGTTTTTTCTTCAGTCTCGAAGATGTTTGTTCACTGAAGATTCTGAAAAACCTACAATACGTGGCCGAAACAACAAAATTCCGCCATATTTCTGCGTCAAATGCGACCAACCGCACCTCGGTAAGTAACCATTTTCTGCGACTGTTTTTACTCAAATCGAAAAAAAAAACCAAATTCCCAAATTTTCCGTATTTTTCATCAATAGTTGTGCCATTTTGACAGGAAACGTAACGAGCTTGTGCTTTGGTAGGCTCCTGTTTGTTTAATGAGTGTGTGAAGAGGTAACTGGAATGAAGTTGGCTAAGCCCAGTACGATCGCGGCGCAGAGCATGATCAGCAAATCAAACTTAGCATACATAGGAATTTGAAGTTTTGTCGATAAGGTCGATTTGGATTAAAACTTCAAACAGTCGTCAAAAATCGGCTATTGCACTTATCGAGGTGCGATTGGTCAGAAATGTTCGGCTAAGTATAATACTTATTAGGTTTCGCAGAGTCGTCAGAATAGTAAACTAAAATCTTCAAGATTGATTAAAAATCACGTTTTTGGTAGTTTTTTGGCAAAAAATACAGGAAGAAAGCATTTTATACACACCAACATGTATATAGAATGTATTCAGCGTTAGATTTCCTGTGAGTTGAATAATAATGTAGTTGGTAGTTAACTGAGTTTTTTCAACGTTTGGTTACAGTAAAGCAGAACCTCTGCTTCTAGGATTATCTACAGAACCCTTGATAACCCCCAGGACCTCTTGAACCATGAGTTCAATTTTTTTGTACAGCAGTGTATAGTGTATTAGTGATTAATGATGGCCCTTGAAAGCGTAAAACATCTTGAATTGAACAACCCTTTACCGAAAACGACCATAAGAACTGATCTTAGATAGGTATGTTCTTTGTACGTAACATACCAACGATCAGTCTTTTCACCACTCGAATAAGCTAATAAAACTGGATTCCAATGACAAATAGACAAATCATTTCTCACGAAGAGCCTCGATTTCCAATTAAACGAACAGGTTTGTTTGCATTTAAACGCATATCTCCCTTAATTAACGGGGTAAATTAAAATATTATTATACCGTAAGAAACCTGAGAGTTAACCTGGTACTCAGTCGGCGTTTTTCATTTCAAAACTCCAAACAATGTAGTATTTATCATTATTTTCTTTCTTCTTACGAAATTTTCAAGAGATTCTTAGCTATTTTCAATGCGGTTTTCAGGTAAAACCTCCTCAAACTCTCAGCTTTACCTTTCTTTGGACGAATCTTTCTATGACACGCTGTATGCATACACGGAGCATAATGGATTGAACCGTATGGGGATTGGGGTCTTTGCTTCGATGTCATCCAAATCGTTAGATAGTAGCTTGAAAGAAACAGAAAAAATAACTTTGATCCTTCGACCAGGAGGGTAATAATGAATCTACGAAGATCTCTTTTGTTATTGATTCCCTCAAGTTGGATTTCAGGTAGGATTTCCATATCCATCACAACCTCGGCTAGTAGGTACTGTGAAGATTTCCCGGCGTTGAGGGGAGATATAGCTGGGGAGGAGCAGGTGGCTTTGGTTGCTACCACTTTATAACTGGATGGATGCGCTCCCACACGTGGTTGTTGCACGTGTGTAACAGGTGGTTATATTTTTCAGGCATCTCAACCCCCACGGCGGTATAAGACCGTTGTTGAGTGTTTCAAATCTCCTCGTTCTCTATGTCAGAGGATGGGGAGGCTCGAGAAAATGGAGATGCCCAGCGGCAGCCCGGTGAATGAGCAATCCCATTCAAGCTCTTCGAAACTTTGTACCAGTAATGTGTGAAATTATTCATTCTATACCATCACTAGACGGAGTGAATTCATACATTGTATAATCATTCTAGACAGGGTGTCCATCACTTGATACCATAACACTTTTTGGGTGTCATAAAATCGACATTTTTCCTCTTGAAAACGATTTCTTTCAGGCTTAGACCACACTTTCGATTCAGCTCTGAATTCCCTGCTGGGAACTGAGCCCTAGGTACCGATTTAAGATAGTTGATGTACCGCAAACTTACCTACCACACATTGATCAGTGATTTACTTAGGAGGACTGTCTAATACAGAAACGATACATCGCTGTGAAATCATTTGCGACTTTTTTTACATCAGCTAACCGATTTTATGGGCCATACGGCGAACGGACATTGCAGATTCGAAAGCTAAGCACCATGAAACATAATTACAAAATTATTTTCGCTTTTCGATTATAAAAGCCTACTATTGAAAATGACAGACCAAAATGGCAAAATTGATGTTTCGAATCCTTTATGAGCGATTCCATATTTCAGAAATTATCTGCTTTTAAAAAACAACGGTGATTAAAAAAATGTTTGTGATTGAAATATATTGAAATATCACAAAACTTTCAGATCTAAATTTTTTACACAAAACATTACAAAAAAGTTTAACAATCATGAACATAGTCATTTAAAAATGAACCTCGAACTTATGCAGAAAATTGGATTTTAATTTTCCTCAAAATGTGCTAAAATCGAATTACATTGAATGAGTCGAAGAATATTGTTCAGATCAAGTTTTTCCGCAATAACATCGATAGCACTTATCGACAGTTTTCAAATTTCAATTCAAATTCAAGAATTAAATTTAAATTCAATTCAACACAAATTTAACAACTAAGTTAATTCTGGAAATTTCTCTGATTCAGTCATGCTGCATGACAGGAACTTTTGAGAGACGAATGAAGTCTAGTTACGTTTGCTCTCATATTATGAGGGTTCAATTCTCGAATGTTTATCGATCTTAACCAATAAATTTCATGTTTGTATTGTGGAAGAGCTTCACGGAAGATTTCCATTGATTTCCCAAGGCAACGATGGTCGTTTTGGAACTTCCCTCGTGAGGACGAGTAGGACTTTTTTCCCGAGACCATTGCGGCTTATATCACTCAATATCAGGAGACTCGAGTGTTATGATTAAGTGCCTCATGTCAGTTCGTTTCTTTGTGGTTTCAGACCCAGATGTTTCTGGACCCGATCTGTCTTCGATCGGGCGGGCCATGTGTGGGGCGTCAGGCGGTGGCGTGCGGAGCCGTGGGAATGTGAGTAACATTTGCTAATCTTATTAATGAAGGAAGTTTAGATGATTTATTTTTGATCAGGAAAGATTTACATTTTAAGCGAAAAGTTTTCAATAAAGAAATTTCTATTATTTAAATCATTTTGACCAACTATACAATCACGTTACCGATATGAGGAAGCTATGTGGCAAACCAAACTTGCCAAACGTGTTGATTATGACAGGATTTGCTATGAAAATATCTAGTCTTAAATATACATGGAAAAATGTGAGAAGAGTTTCTATTTCAATATGGAAACATTAAGATTTACTATAGAAAATTCACACATAATCACAAAAAGTGTTATTTATATTACCCTTAATTGGTCTAAAATATACACGGAAAAAATGTGAGTTTTTAATTTCTGAAAAGTGTCTCCTATTTCAAAATGGAAACATCAACAAACAAACACTCCATTTCGATAAATTTCTCCATTTGAAAATGTTTTTCTAAAAAAAAACGGAAAAAACTTGAAAAATTCACTTTCCTACAAATTGTCAACGAACAAAAATACCGCTGATCACAAGATACTACGCGATTTTAACAATGTCCAAGCAAATTTACATTCACATTCGTGTCTCTGTTCTTTTCCTGTCAAAGTTCTAGCCCTTGGGGAGAGCAAACGGATAGCTATTAATCGCAAATGTCGATATTGATTTTTAATATTTCAGCCATTTGATTTCACCCTTTAGGATTAACCAAGATCTTGCCCTGAATTCAGACCCAACTACACCCCGAATGTGATTTTTGACCCATTTTTCACTGACTTCGGTTCAGCAGTTTCGAAAAAAAGCTCTAGACGGCGGATATCTTCTTCGGTTTTTGGATTTCACACATTTTAAAACGTAAAACAATAAATTTTGAGAGGGTTAAAATTGTTTATTTCTTGGTTGATCACAAAGGTTCATTATTGAAAACAATGAAACAAAATCACTAGAAAATTGTTAAAAGGAGAAAATTATCTGAATAACAGTTCATGTGTTTTTACAGGAGGCAATTTTTATAAGTCTTCAGTATTTTGCCGTATCCAAAGAAAAAAAAATTGTTTAAAAGGAGAAATTTATTCAAATTAAGTTTTTTCTGTTCTTTCTATATTTTAGTATAACAGAGAATTTTAAAAAATCCAAACCCTAATTTTTTTGCCCTGCATTTCCTTGACTGAATCAGGATGATGCATAACTTTTGGTTTATTATTCAATAATAAACCATTGTAATCGGTCTTGAAAAAAAAACAAATGTTAACCCCCTGAAAATTTCATGGTTTACGTTTCAAAGGGTGTAGAATCCGAATCTGCAATAAAACGTACGCCGTACGCACGATTTCTCAGGAAAAACCAATATTGATATTGACAACGACCCAATTATTTAGCCAGCACTCTCACTTAATTTAAAGTGCCCTTTCAGGGTTGTCAAAGGTTTGTAAAATCCCTAAAAACCTCAAAAAAAGTCAAGGTGGCCTACATTTGGACTTTTTTTTGAAAACTTTCCATGAGGAATCGAATGAGCCCCTCCCCAGGTCCGTAGCTCAAACCATTCCCGATGTATGGCCCGATTTATGGTGCCAACATTTGCATCCACATTCACCACATCACTAGGTTACTGCGATCAAAACAAACACAAGAGTTTTTTTTTTTTTTTTGTTTTTTTTTTTTTTTTAATCGCAGTAACCTAGTGATGTAGTGAATGTGGATACTGGAGTGAACTCCTAAAAGGTTTTATAGCCGATACACGGGTTGAAGCATTCTGATATGCAAGCTCTTACGAAATTCAACATTTTCAAATAGAATATTGTTCCATTGTAATCGCTCTTGAAAAAAAACGCTGCGAATTCTTTCACTGGGGTTTATTATTCAATGATTCATGATGAATTTCAGGAGATATGCATTGAGCACTTAAATCGGTTCTCAACCAAAATACCTATTTGAAATTCAATAATCGCTCTATCACCTGTGAAACACGCACACTTCAAAGCTTAGTAGAAATTCAAATCATGAATCATTGAATAATAAACCCCAGTGAAAGAATTTGCAGCGTTTTTTTAATGTGTGTATAAACTCTAAAAGACTCTAGAATCTAAAATGAGCTTCCCTTTTCGATTTACTTTCGACAAGAACGTTCGGCCATCGATCACCTATTGAGGTCACCGCTTACTTTTACTGCGCCCGATTGCGATAGGCCGCGGAGGTCCGTCCGAGTTTGAGCTCGATTCAAAAGAAAGGATTATAAAAGTTACAACGGGCCGAGGAGGTAGGTGGGAACGGGAGCAGATCTGTGGTGAGCTCCTGAAGGATTCTGCTCTCCTGGTATCAGGGATCGCGGAGAGCTGTCCCTCGGGACTTCCCGGGACTTGGTCCTGCGGCTGCGTTGGCTCCTCCTCCTGCCGGCCGATATCGTCCCAACCGTTGGTCCAGCGGCTTGCCTCTGATGCGATGTAATGTGATTACTCATTTGATTAATGAATTCAAAATCTTGAATTTTGTCGGCAAGGCTGCATTTGCAGGGATGAATTTGTTGGCGTTTCAGAGTATAAAACACGTTTGTGATAGATTTCGACCAAATTTTGACGCATATGTTGCCACGTAATAACTTGCATATCGCTGTCTTTGGTGACGATCAGCTGAAAACCAGCTGCCAAATTTTAGCACAAAATCGTGCTCAAATCTCTCCAATACACCGATCAACGTCGAAATTTGATAGAGCAACGTCTCTAGGACGATGAGAGACGAGTTAAGTGAGGAGTGCCATCCTCATCAGCTGAGTGAGTTAAAACCTCTCCTGTCTTCCGTATGGACAGAGATGGACACATTCGTACTCATAAATAAGAATACGATGATAAATTTTTCTTGTGAATTTCACAAAAAAGGCCAATTTTTCTGAATTCCCCCAAAACTCCTGTAAATTTTACCTAAATTCCCAAATTTACCAATAAATAAATAAATTTACTACTTAAATAAATAAAAAATAAATATCAATAAATTTACCAATAAATGAATAATTTGATGAAATCAAGTTATTAGTATAATATAGTTATTATTATAACCTGAATTACAATAACTTGTTTTGTGAATTTTTCCGAAATGTATACTTTTTTGTACATTTCTCAGCAGATCGATCAATTTTTCGAGATTTTCTCCACAGCAATATCCCAAAGGCTTTTAATTAGTAATAAAATTGATAATTTTCATTCTGAGTAGACACAATTCACACAACGAAGTGAATTGAAGGAAAATTCACACAAAAAATATATATTTCACACGAAAAATCTGATCCAATTGGTTTTTGTAACATCAGCAAGCCAGAGGACGTACCTAACTAGGAAATTATTCTGCCAAAATTATTTTCTTTGACATTTTTCTGTATTGTGCGTCACTTTTCTTCCATTCTCGCGTTCAATAACTGCTCCCTTTTGGTTTATTATTCAATAATAAACCATTGCAATCGCTCTTGAAATAAAAATTCTAACCCCCCCTGAAAATTTCATGGTTTACGTTTCAAAGGGTGTAGAATTCGAATCTGCAATAAAAAATTTTCCGTCCGTCCGCCGTACACGATTTCTCCCAAACGGCTGGAGCAAAAGATCTGAAATTTTCTGAAAAAATCCATGTTGGTCCGGCGACGCCCCAATTTTTGAGCCAGCTCTCTCACTTAATTTAAAGTGCCCTTTAAGGGTTGTCAAACTTTTGTAAAATTCCTAAAAACCTCAAAAAAAAGTCAAGGCGGTCTTAATTTGGACTTTTTTGAAGAACTTTCCATGAGGAATCGAATGAGCCCCTCCCCAGGTCCGTAGCTCAAACCATTCCCGATGTATGGCCCGATTTATGGTGCCAACATTTGCATCCACATTCACTACATCACACTACATTTTTTTTTATCGCAGTAACCTAGTGATATAGTGAATGTGGATACTGGAGTGAACTCCTAAAAGGTTTTATAGCCGATACACGGGTTGAAGCATTCTGACATGAATGAAACGCTGCAAATTCTTTCACTGGGGTTTATTATTCAATTGGTTCGCGTTCATTATTTGAATTTATACCTACTAAGCTTTGGAGTGTGCATTTTTCACGGGTGATAGAGCGATTATTGAATTTCAAGAGGCATACAAATATGATCAACTGATCAATCCAAATAGGTATTTTGGTTGAAAACAGATTTACGTGCTCTATGCATCTCTCCCGAAATTCAATAACTGCTCTATCACCTGTGAAACATGCACACTCCAAAGCTTAGTATAAATTCAAATCATGAACGCAAGCCAATTGAGTAATAAACCCCAGTGGAAGTATTTGCAGCGTTTTTAAAGGTTTTATTCCATTCTTCTACCATGTTTATTCGAAAAGTTGGTTCTGCATACCAAAACTGCGGAAGAGTTTCTTTATCAATAATAATAATAATTATTGATTGATTATAATTAATCATATCGGTATACTATAATTGTGGTTAATGAAATGCGTGTGCGCTGCCTTAAAACCCAGAAGTCGTCACTTTCTCACGAACTAGCTCAAATTTTGAGGGTGGTTTGAGAAATGTCGATTGGATAACCTCATGTGTGTTTGGATTCGTTTACCTCAAATCCTTCAACAAACATCTATCTACACTTTTCTCCTGATTTTTATGAAACCGGGAAAAAGTAAGAGATGGGATTAATTACTCCTTTATCTTTATGAGGTAATATAATACGTGGAGCACTGAGCACACCCCTATGCCACGAGTATCGTCTCAAATGTTCAGAAACATCCAGTATCACTCGATAATAATTATCGAGCTTATAATTGATAAGCAAAATAGCGGAGTGTGTAGTGTAAAAAGCAAACATGCCTAGGTAGTTAATCATTTGTACTTCCGCTCCTACCGCAAGCAAAACCCGCAAAGAAAAGAATCACATGTTGGAAGGAAAACCAACGATACGGGCTTGAGGAATCCACTCGTCCTCTTCAATCTGCCCGCATCTCGCGTTCCTGTACACGCACTTATGAGGGTCTTACGTGCCATCTACCGCTCTCCTTTTCTTTATCGAGATGATTTACTTAGATGATCCCGAGATATGGGTTTTTCTTCTTAAATCTGCATCTCCAGTTTGAGTCCGGCACAAAAAACAACGGTCAAATCAAAATCTGATCTCTAACATTCATATTCATGTTATATCCTTGGCTATCTGATTTGAAAACATAATGACAGGCTGTCAGAACAGGAATGTTCCGTAGCATCAATAATTTGCAGACTTTCTCATTAGTGTTTTCACTGGTTGCTTCCTAGTACATTGCTACAATCGAAATTTCGTATTAAAAATGGTTGCCACATAATTGTTAATTAGTTACTTTAGTGTTGTTTAATTATTCTCGATTACACCGCTTATATTTCCATATTCTTTTATTGATAAAAGTCCCTTCAAGAATGTGCCCACCCGGGCCAATGTCAGTTCATCCGTTCGCTCTCCCTAAGGACTGGAACTTAGGCAGACACATATAACATCAACACAAACGTGAATGAGCCAATCGATACAATTATTGTACCGAGCGATACTAGATGTTCCCGAACATTCAAGATGATCCTCGTAGTACAGAGTGAATACTCAGACAGAATGTATTCTAAGTACCTTATAACAATAAAGATGTATTTAATCTCGTCTCTCCCTTTTTTCCTGGTTTTATCAAAATTGGTGAAGCAGTGTAGAGGCCCGTTGAAGGATTCGACAAACATCAGAGCAACTTATGGTCAGATCTTGATTAAACGCATATGAGTTTATACAATCGTCATTTCACTAACTATCCTCAACATTCGAGCGTCATCGGACATGAGAAAATGAGGACTGCTGGATTTTACGTTATGATGAATGCTCTGAGATAGGTATTGATTTATGAGCAATGACCCACACACCGCTAGGTTCATCAAAACCTGACAAAATGGCAGAAATTGAGTGTACAAACATCTAATGACACTCACAAATACGAAACCTCAGTGTTCAGAACGGTCAAAAACGCAAAAGAGTAGTAATTTTGGTGCATTATTTCCAATAGTCGATCAAGAACACCCGGCCTCAAAATTTGTTAGTTCAAGTTTCATGCGTAATTTCTATAGATTATGTATTATTTCTGTATTGTTAACCCACCTACATAAATCATTAATTACTGTTTATTGGATTTAAGGGTGTGGTAAATTTTCCAACCTCGGAGCTTATGTCTCTTATAATTGCATGAATACTTGAATGCACCATGTATAACTTCACCTCCATAGATCGATTAGAAGTCGCTATCTGATAATTATCTACTGCAACTCCTGTTTATTGGTCCCTATGTACGTTTTTTTTTTTTTTCATCCGAAAGTATGCTTCAATCCATGGTACACATTACGAAATGTTGATCATATGGTAATGTTTCGTGAATGGAGTTTTTGCTTTTAAAAGAGGATAACGTTTTACTGAATCCGTTTTGATGGTAATTTCTCATTACCGTACGACATCCATCAACAGCCCAAAGCTGTCGTCCGAATCCCCTCGTCGAGTCTAGCCCTTATGGGAATCCACGTTACGAGACGATTTATGCGGAAATGACGTTAAGGGCAAAACGGGGATCTGACCTGGAGCAGTTGATCGGCGAATGGAGCCGGACCTCAGATCGGGTCATGTGTTGTAAAAGGCGGCTGAGCTCATGTGTGCGTTGACGGGCTCAGATCGTGGGAACCAACTCGCGCCCGCCACGTGTGGGACGTCACGTGTGGGGAGACGGCGTTTCAAGTGAACAGGAGGCGTCCAGAAAAGGATCACAAAGATCTTTACCTCGTTTCCTATCTATCAAACTCTATCAACCCTAACTATAACAAAAAAAAATGTTTTTAGTGACCGAATGCCTTGTGAAGCCCCTAGAAAATTCCGATTATTAAACTGTAACGAAAGAAGAGTGAAGCGTGGCTTCAACTTTGATTTCGTATTGTAAGGAAGATACATCGAGTGGAACAACTTTCCGCTGTATTGGACAGATATAATCCGCAGATTGGAGATTTGCACATTCAATTGATGCTACACACTAATTGTTGAGAGATACGCACAAAAATCTCCCAAACGGCTGAAGCAAAAAATGGTGAAAAGGAAAAATCCATGTTGGTCCGGCGACGCCCCAATTCTTGAGCCAGCTCTCTCACTTAATTTAAAGTGCCCTTTAAGGGTTGTCAAAGTTTTGTAAAATCCCTGCCTCAAAAAAAGTCAAGGCGGCCAAATTTGTACTCTTTTTGAGGAACACTCCACGAGGAATCGAATGAGCTCTTCCCCAGGTCCGTAGGTCAAACCATTCTCGATCTATGGCTCGATTTATGGTGCCAACATTTGCGTTATTTTGGTTTATTATTGTTTTTGTGTTGCTATCAGTAACCTAGTGACGTAGTGATGTAATAATGTGGATACTGGAGTGAACTCCTAAAAGGCTATGTAGCCGATACACGGGTTGAAGCATTCTAATAACTATTAAAAAAAATTTAAAAAAAAACTGCAAATTGATTTTTTTTATTCAATTGGCTTGCGTTCATTGGCGAATTTACATTGGAGTGTGCGTGTTTCACAGGTGATAGAGCGATTATTGAATTTCGGAGATATGCATGGAGCACGTAAATCTGTTCTCGACCAAATACCTATTTGGATTGATCAGTTGATCATATTTGTGTGCCTCCTGAAATTCAATAATCGCTCTATCACCTGTGAAACACGCACACTCCAAAGCTTAGTATTAATTCAAATTATGAACGCAAGCCAATTGAATAATAAACCCCAGTGGAAGAATTTGCAGCGTTTTTCA
This sequence comes from Creontiades dilutus, assembly GCA_031894815.1. Taxonomy (NCBI): domain Eukaryota; kingdom Metazoa; phylum Arthropoda; class Insecta; order Hemiptera; family Miridae; genus Creontiades; species Creontiades dilutus. The sequence continues at coordinate 1,598,540 of JAVIWC010000472.1, read as the reverse complement.
ACAACATTGAACATCTTAGGGAATTTTTATAGAAAATGGGATTAGCGATAGCAATAGCATAAATATATGCCTTGTTTACTTTCCCAAATTATGATCACTAGACAATTAGTGTTTAACATCAATTGAATGTATTCCAATCAGCGGATTTTATTTTCTGAAAAGGGTGGAAAGTTGTCCCACTTACTTCTTTCGTTACAGTACAAAATCCCAATTGGTGCGACGCCTCACAGACCTTCCCTTACAGTACAAAATCCCAGTAGGAGAGAGGCTCCATACGTCAAATCACAATTGGCTAGGGGCTTCACAAGGCATTGATCACTGTATACTTTTGCTATTGTCATCTCAATTCCCATTCTAGATTTAGATTTAGAAAAAAATCACATTTTCGACATCGATTACTAAAAAAACTACATTTATCGTAGTTTTGTAATCGCGTAATGTAATGACAATTATTATATGACTCTTGCCAAGTCTGATTCTAACACAAGGGTTCATTGCTTTTAAAATAATGCATGATTGCTAGTGCCTTTGTGAGGTTTCGGGTCACTTTTAGGTTAAAAACAGCGATTATTTGCTAGCCGTGAATTTCTACGGATTCAAAATCTATCCCAGTCGACTTTGTGTCGAAAACTACTGAGAAATGACACTCCACTTGCCTACGTCAGTGAAAACCCCGAAAAACCACGTTTTCAGCCATTTTTGGACCATACCGTCTATGCGTGTAAGGCGATCGGGTTGGTTAGAAGATATAACCGACTAGGCCTCAACTCATTTTCAACTAAATTGTTGGAGACAGTTAATATACTTCATATGAGTAATATTCTAGTAATAAATATCGTAGTAAATACGTCCCTATGTTTGGTTTGAAGTACTACAATGATTACTCCTCGATCCGCTTGCTCCAACACGGGCACAGTGAATAATAGTTGATGTGATTAATTACAGAATTATACCGTGAGTGGTTCCGAGAAAATCAATCGGGAATAACCTGCCTTTTCTTTAATAGGACACTTACTTGGGTCAAGAAATTTGAAATTCCCGAGGTTCGTTGCACAAATAGACTAAACTTGGGGAAGGACAAGAAACATTTTCAATCAATATCAATAAAACCGTATGAACATAGAGAAGATATTACGACTTGTCAATATCCTCTCTTCACTCACCCTCTTCCATAGTAAATGTTCCTCGTTCTAAAATATTTCTAAATAGTAAACTAAAATTTTAATTAAACAATAAAAGGAACGATACGAATCGGTCGAATTCGGCATAAGGATTTGTTTAGGAACGAAGAATAATCTTGTAATCAAAGCCAAATATGTTCCATTCCAGAAAAAAATTAATGAAAGGAAATTCAGCAAAAACATAATTCACTTAGGTCGCATTTAATATTGGGATTTTTAAATTTTATTATCGATAAATTTAGTGAACCTAAATTTGAACTAACCCTCAAATGAAAACTGTTCGTTCGTTATGCATATGAAAGAAACCTAGCGTTGGATGTTTTCCAGTGTTTCTTGAAACAAGAACCACCTGCTCGCTGAAGTCTTCCGAATGGCAGAGGGACCGATTCAGGTAGCGAGAGCTCCCCAGCCAGGGTTTCCTAGTGACGGTCACAACGTACGTAGTTAACCGCAGTAATTTGTATCGATTCGATTTATTGAAATTTATCGTTTAAAGAAATTACAAGAGAATTTAGGACTTCTGGACACTATCGTGGTATACAACAATGTAGTTATACAAGTAAGCCTGTGTCAGTGTAAAAACGAAATGCCTAACAAACAGCCTCAAGTTTAGGCCCTAAACCGAGCAACATAAACAGTAAGTAACATACATCTTATTTATTACAATTACCCGTTCGTTATTCATTTCCAGCTTTTGGTAATTCGGCCTGAACCATTCCACCAACCAAGAAGAAAAAACGCTGCAAATTCTTTCACTGGGGTTTATTATTCAATTGGCTTTCGTTCATGATTTGAATTTCTACTGAGCTTTGGAGTGTGCGTGTTTCACAGGTGATAGAGCGATTATTGAATTTCAGGAGGCACACAAATATGATCAACTGATCAATCCGAATAGATATTTTGGTTGAGAACCGATTCAAGTGCTCTATGCATATCTCCTGAGATTCAATAATCGCTCCATCACCCGTGAAACACGCACACTCCAAAGCTTAGTAGAAATTCAAATCATAAACGCAAGTCAAAGCATAAATACCTCGGGCCCATACATCGGGAATGGTTTGAACTACAGACCTGGGGAGAGGCTCATTCGATTCCTAATGGAAAGTTCTCCAAAAAGAGTCCAAATTTAGGCCGCTTCGACTTTTTTTCGAGGTTTTTTAGGGATTTTACAAAACTTTGACAACCCTTAAAGGCACTTTAAATTAAGTGAGAGAGATCAAGACGTTGTCGGACCAATTGAAAATTTCAGATTTTTTGCTCCAGCCGTTTGGGAGAAATCGTGCGTACAGCGTACGGCGGACGGACGGAAAAATGTGTATAGCACATTTGGATTCTACACCCTTTGAAACGTGAACCATGAAATTTTCAGGGGGGGTTAGAATTTTTTTTCAATAGCGATTACAATGGTTTATTATTGAATAATAAACCAAAATTTCACCTCTCTTCAAAATTTGTTGTTTCACATTTCAAGACGCTTAACATCCGAATCGAATTTAAGAAACTCAGAAAATTATTACATAGAGGTTCATTATTTTTGTATTAGAATAACCCTTTTATGTAAATCACTAATGTATCTATGTTAGTCACAGTCTGTGGTACATCATCTAAACTCGGCACCTCGGTCTAGGGAGGTCGCGGCACCTCCATATCCTGTAATTTCATTCTTGAACCCGTAAGAGCCCAATTTGTTTCAAGAATCGGAACGAAAATAGTCAGAAGGGTCCTTCAGCTGATCACTGTGTCTTTATACCTTATAATTGACTCCTAGATGTCCCAATCACAGTTGGATGACTTTGTCTTAAATACAATGCAAGAAACGCTTTACAAGTCCCAACGTGTGAAACAAAAGCCGATATCAAAACGCCGAAAATGGGGCAATATACTGTAAATGGGGAAGACTTGGAAATCACACGAATAGAACAACTGAAATCTAACGAGATAAAATGAAACACTGGCCTAAGCTTCACTTGTCCGCAAATATATTTTAGCTCATCGATTAGGAACGAAATAAGGTAATGGATCGAGGATGGCCTTGAATCGCCGACATAAATTTTAACCACGCCTGAAGGCTGAAGTAAAAGAGATGACATTTTAAAGAATCAATATCGAAAACTTTTGAAATTACAAGTTTTTCTTCAATAGTAGATTTTATCACGTCTGGAAGCACCAATTTACTTGGGTACCCCATTTCTGTGTATTGCTCACATTTTACTCTTTCACTACAGTACACTATATCGTGATTAGAGAAGCTGTGATGTGTAGCGGGTATCGGCTCACCTGTTGTTTAGCGAGCTGGAACCAGGTCTTGAGGATGACTGGGAGCCTCGCCTGGTGGTAATGGACCGTCGTTTTGACGCTGATGAAGAGATCCGAGACGGACGTGGCGGACGGCGAAGGGGTCGCCGTCGAGCGCAGAACTTCCACGAAATTGTTATCGTAGTCTCCGCTGAGGGACCTCGGGGCCCGCTCCTGCCAGCCCACCTCCTGGAACAAAGGGGATATGATTCGATGAAACAGCTAAATCAAACTAAGATGGCATCTGAATTCCGACTCCACCAAGATAATGGTAGAAATTCGTCATCAAACCTGCACAAACCTGTTTAAACTAAACCCATAGGGTGGATTTCTCGTGACGTCAACGACATAGACAATCTATATGTTTCAAAAATCGAACCCGCCAAGAGTCCGTCATGTTTGATCACTACTCTCGGTCTGCTACAGACAAAACAGCATTATTCGAAATTCATTCTCGTTATTCTCACAAAATCTATTAGGTACCTACATATTATTTTGATGCTGTTTAATTTTCTAGCAAGCATTTGATAATTGTCATCATCCGTGGACAAAGTCGGTACATAATAAAAAGTGAAACAAGCACAATTATCGCAAACCTGTGATTTGGAAGTGGAAGTAATTCTGACGTTTTGTTTACGTTCTACTTCCAGCCAATCCATTTTCCGGGTGGTTCATACACTTTGTTTTCTTTAATTTGCACAGCATAATTTTTTGAGTAAAAATACCAGCATGTGCTTTTGCGGAATGTAAGAGAGGATATGTACTATGGTTCTTGAACGAAGAATCAACATGAATATGACTGGGAAAAAGTTAGATAGCTATAATGTCAGAGTGTTCGACCGACACTTTCCAAATGAGTAGCTAAATGCAGAAGATGAAAATTTTAAAAAGTTTCTCCAAAACTATTGGACAAATCTAACTCTGAAATCCCTCATTGCCCAGGAATAAGCTTGAAATCACTTCTACGTCACGTTACATCAAACCCAAGAGTAAAATTTGAGAGTTGCAATTTCTAAATCCTCACTATCCCATAAATTTTCTAATTTCCTTGACCATTGGTGTTGAATTCCACTGCTTGCTAAACTATAAATAACCATAAATGTAAGATTGATTTAATTATAAAATTATTTCAAAAGTATAGGTAAGAGAACAACGTGGTTCGAGCACACAATGGATTATTCTTTATTTAATTCGATATCTGTGATATATATAATCGACATTATGATCAATTATTAGGTAGAATCAAATAACAAGGACAGGCGGGGTGAAGGTGACTAGGTCGCTCGAAGACGCTCGGCGATCATAGCGCAAATCTGGAGCGATTAGGCATTAGTTCTACCTGATGTTACAAAAAACACGTTGGGTGCCCCTGTTTCAATACTTTCATTGACATGTCTGTCAAATGTATTCTGGTTCCAGATTACTAATACTTTTGACCTCAAATTTGGATGCTGCAAGGGAGACAGCATTTTATGTTGTTTGCACAGAGTATGTCAGTAATCGCGGTTCGCTCTGATCTCCTTCAGGTATCATCCTACCGCTACCGACCGAGGCAGTTACTGGATTATTTTCGGCCCGAAGGAGTTCGGAGGCGGAGCTTACGGCTCCTCCAGGATCCAACTTTTTTGTTATCAACAAATTTATCTTTTGTTTTCCCCCAAGGTACATTCGCGAAACATTCTTCGTCTTAATTGGGTGCTAATCGACATTGTTGGTTGTCCGACCCTCCACTATATTGACCCTTGTGCGGTAGGTATGCGCTAACGAACAGTCCCCTTAGCGAACCATAATGGGAAACGCTATCTCTCACTCGGCAGCGTCCAAGAGACATTTCAAGAGTGATTCTCAGAACAAGAAGAGCAATCTTCAGGGTTGTAGGAAGAATGGCCCTTTTGGCGGTATCAACTGGTGGTAACAAGACGATACAGCTACTGCAACCTCGCCCAAACATTTTTGCAATTTTTCCAAAGGCGGTAGTCGACATACTTCGTTTTGAAGCCAACTACACATCTGGTGGGGAGATTCACACAACTTTGCTGAGTTTGTACCCTTTAGGGTGATTTAGGTCCTGTCAAGAGAGACAGCGAGGGAGGGAGAGATCAACATTAATGAACTGATTCAATTTCCTCAAAACTGGATGAGTTATATTTTACTAAAACTTTTTTCGTAATTATTTATGACTTTTAACGATTTAGTCGTGAGCACAAGGGATGGAATAAACTCCTGTAAATTTAATCAAAATCCTTAGATAAAATTTCGATAAATTTCTCAAGACCCGAATATAGGTTGAATACACCTCAACTCCGACCTACATCGCTCCCCGGTAAGAAACGGGAGGAGCTCCTGGTCACTGAGACCACTGTGGTCTATCGTGACACTATTTCCGAATCAGAACCTTTTAAGCGATTTTTCTTAGACTTAGAGCTTTTGCAATGTCACTTTTTTCGCTGAATCGAATGGTGACTCTCTCGAGCCTCCACACTCAACGAATAATCAACAGTTGAAAATTTCAAATAATAAGGGAACTATTAGCTAAGAACTTGAGTGGCCTGTGAATCAGCTCTTCCGACTAGAAAATATTGCCTGAAAATACCTCATTTATTCAGCAAATCAACGAGGGAGTCTTCACACGATTCAGCAAAAAAAGGTACTTACAATTTGATGACAAACTAATTTTCTTGAAACAAGCCGATTTGCGGTGTAAACTTTGATTTTCGTTATAAACCCATGTTTTTCCGAATTCCTTCAAAACAAGTCATGTGAACAAATTTTTTCCTTATATTGTGAGGAAACTAAGATTCCAGGAAAGAGGAAGTTTAAAACCCTTTGTATTAACAGCAATAGAAAATATTGGAAAACGTTGATATTCATCAATTATCGGAATTTGATCATCGGACCAACGTCAAGTCGTGTTGAAATTTTCTTGTTTTGCCCCAACAAGATAAAACGTTCAACACTTTTCCAAAGTTGTTACCAAAACTGATTTTAGAGAGAAGTTTACGGGAGCTTAGCCGTTTTAGTGACTTAAGATCGGAAAAAGGGAAAAAAAATAACCCGGAAACGGGGAATCTATACAAAAAGTTCAGGAAGCGTTTGGTGTTGTGTTTGTTGTTAAACAAAATTGTAATGAGAACAGGTAGGTATGTCTTAAGGTTCTCTCGTTTAATCTCTCGAGATTCAGTCGATGAATAACCCTTCTTCGAGAATGACGTGTCTCCAAACTTATTTAGCGATTCAGGATTTTCAGGTAGATGATGATAAAGTTGAATTTAAAAAACGCTGCAAATTATTACACAAATGTTTATTATATCCGTGTTCAATTACCCTTCTAAGTAAAACACTGATCTATGTTTATATTTGTTTTACTGTGCTACAGAATATTACTTAGAAAAAGTTTTTGGTTTATTGGTTTCAATGTGAACGTTTGGACTCGACCAAAGAAAAAAACTATTTTAAACCCCCTCAATATTTTTTGCTTTACATTTCAAGATGTGCTGAATTCGAAAATCGAATTTTAAAAAATCTATCTTCCCGCCTGACGCCACCCGGAGCTTGTCTCAAAAACTATTGACCCGAAGTAAATGAAACTTGGGTCATAAATCACATCCGGGGTCTAGGTCAATCCTGACGGATGAAATCAAAAGGCTGAAATAGTAAGAAACGTGAATATCGAAAACTTCCAAAAAACGCTGCAAATTCTTTCACTGGAGTTTATTATTCAATTGGCTTGCGTTCATTATTTGACATGTTTGGAGACGGACGTAATTTCGAGAAGCATGAAAATCTGTTCTCAACCAAAATACCTATTTGGATTGATCAGTTGATCATAAGTCGAACACATGATTTGTGAAACAAGCACAATCTCAAAGCTTGTAACCATTTCAAATAACCAATCCAGAAGAACTCTTCGTAATTTTGACAAGACCAGAAAAGAAAGTGAAAATCTTCCAGAAAGTCACGACTGATTTGTGCTCATAATCCGAACCGTCAAAATTCTCTGGATTTCAAAGCATAGCTAAACCCAGTGACAAATCTCAAAACACGACTGGGTTGATAATCGCCTCACTTTGAACGAATTGGAACAGTGGAAGGAACTAAAGATATTCAAAGAAGGCCTATTAGGTATTAATACCGTCATTGGAGTGGGACCTTTTTCGAGAGCTTCAGAATCGGCCAAACCAAAAACAGGACTTGCTGGCCATGCAAGTTACATGGATGTGAAGTACCATAGTTTTTATTTGCAATGAAGCCGCTGTTAGAACTGTGTGTAGTAAACATTTCAAGATTTTCTTCAAAAATTCCAGTTACATAGCCTTTTTTAGCGATTTCGTTCAATAAATTTCGAAATGAAGAGTGAAAAAAAAGTTTTTTGCTTCTCCTGAAACATTTTAGTTCCTTGACTTAACACCTTTCCCACGTCAACGCCTCAATTGATAGACCCTTCAATGAATCGAATTCATAAGCTCACGCGGGACGCTTCACGTTCACCCGTTCGCTCTCTTTAACGGCCTAATTTCGAGAGAGAAAAAGAACATGATCGTGGTTGGAGAGAGTAAAAATCGCCTTGTATAATTGCAGCATAGATATAATTGCAAGGGAATTTCGTTTTCAAGAGTTCCGTTTGAAATCGAGTTTTTCAGGATTTGGGGACAAGTGAAGCGTGGTAAGGTATTTTATTCGGTCTCGTTAAATTTAGATTGTTCTGTTCGTGAGTTTCAACGTCGTGATCATTTACAGTTTATTGCATTTCAGGTATTTCGAGGTTTTGTTTCTTTGAAATGTTTAGTGTTCACGTAGTTAACGGAGTTACACCAAGACGTCAATTACAAGGTATGATGACACAGTGTTCATCTGAAGTACCCTTGTAGCTAATCATCCGGATCAACCGTGCTAAAATACAAATAAAACTCTTTTTATGGCATCTAAAATGCAATTACAAGATATGGAGGCGGGAAGTGACGAGTGTAGATAATTTGGACAATGTACCACAGACTACGTCTAAAGTAATATGATCAGGGATTTACGTAGAAGGGGTATTCTAATATAGAAATAATGAATAATAAACCTATGTGTAATAACTTGCATTTTGATAGTTAACAATTTTATTGTACAAGGTGCTCAAAATTCCACTCAATTTAACAAAAATGAAACAAGTATTATAATTTGGAAAAACTCGCTCGTACTATCATGCCGCATGACAGGAACTTCTTCTTTTACGCTGATCATTATCAACAAAATTCGTTTTTGTTATTTAATAAGGTGAACTTTGATCAGGAATTAGAAATACCTACCTCCTTTGACACTTGGTTAGTCATAACATGACAATCATGTTCTTCTCTTACAATAGTCATAATTATCCAACTTTTCAATGTTATTCTGCGTTATCAACCATGATTTCACCATCTCTACCTCTAAGCCTTGAAGATGTCAAATAAATTTAGCATGGCCGGCCAAGAAATGAAATTCTTTTGTTTATCGACTAAACCACACGATCGTCCAGGACTTGCCTACCATCTGTAAACACGAACTGGGCCAAATAGAAAACAAATTATCGACGTTTAGGATGCATCACGACACACAAATCAGAGGAGAGTATAAATTTATTTCAAATAGGTAGCATTTACTTTTATAGACATTTCCTCAAAAATATCTTCCCCAAGCAGAAAACAAATTTCTTGCTTGGTACTGCATTTTCCACCAAATAACTGGTGTGTCATTTTGCTCAGTTATGTCATGACACCAATGTTCCCAGACTAGGCTGTTTCCTATTATGTATTAGAAGGAAAACTATCCAAAATCATAGCACAACTCAGCTATGATTAATTTTATCATGGCATAGAGAGCTGTCTACAAATGCCTCTCGGCAAAACTCAGTGACGTTGTAGTATCCATCATAGTACAACTTCAACACTACGTCCAAACATTAATTTCCAAGTATTTATTTTCATCACTCATTCCTATCTGCTACGGAAATTGGAATAGTGAGTATTTATTTACGTTTCCCAATGCAAATGACGCGTTAGGTTTACAGAACAACAGTCCAATAAGGATAAAATCTCATTGTAAATTCATAAAATCTCTCCTCATGGAGGCACTACGTACCTATTTTAGTTGTGACATACTTATAAGCAAACGTTTCTAGTTGTGTCTTGTTTACATAAATGATTTTATAAGTTCCTTGTGTTTCTATCGTGAAACTAACTTCACTATTCGATTCGGCGCGAAATTTTGAATCTGTGAAGGTACATCACTCAGAAAGAGAACAAAATTGAGTTACCAATGCCATGATATGAGGTATGATTTAGGTAGTTATGACGAGAGGAATGTGGAAGGTGTTTTATTGAGGTGAGTGAGACAACCTACCTGGTTGGTCGCAACGTCAAGATTGTGCTGATTCGTCTTTTGAAGAACCAGAAGAGCAGTGGACAGCAGAATCGTCCCCAGCAGCAGGAGCTGAAGGTACCTCTTGCAACGAGGCATAGTTGGGAGACGGTCCCCGACGTTTGTCATTTAACTCCACATTGCCGCCGAAACTTTCGAGAAGGTAAACGAGATATACGAAAACAACGGGCGAGATGGAAATAATCAAAATACGCGTGAACAGGACCGAATAAGCGACTGGCGGACCGACATGTCCAGGAGAAGGAGACGGTCTTCTGGGAGCTGCCCCCCACTCCGGAGGCTCCTGGCGGTCCAGACCTGTTGATGGAGAGGTGGGAACCGAGATCCGCCATTGAGGAGAAAGTTGGATTACGCTCAACAGGTTGGGGAACTACAGCGACATCTCTGGAGTGAACCTCTAACTACTCACCTAACCTGAACACAAACTAGGTGAGTTGGTAAGATACGACATGAGGAGCAAGATGAAATTACAGTTGAAATTAAGGCTGAGGGAACGAATGATCAATGTAATTTTTTAGGTTTTAGGAATTTCAATTACAAAGTTTAATTACTAATAAAAATATGTTTCGAGACAAGCTCTTGAGCTGGGAAAATGTTGGACACCTTCTATGACAGAAAATAAATGCCAAGAATAAGAGTATCAAATGTCGAGCGGCATGAATTGAGAAAATGATTGAATCAGGAAAGTGTTCCAAAAATTGCTCTTAATAAAATGTGAAAGGTTTATTAACAGTACAAAAATGTGGACCTAATATTCGTGTACAACCTTCGCGGTGTAGCGCCTGACGTTTTTTCCCCAACAAACTAGAATTTCCCCGTTAAATCGATATAGGAAATCGCAAAGGTGATGTTGTGCACAATTTACAAACCACTTGACACCTTAGAAATCATTCTCCGAATTTTATCATTTTCCTAATTTGTACCGTTATGGACTGTTGTTCGTTTTGTTCTTGAGGTTCCTCGATTGTTGTTTTTAGAATGTGCCAAACGTTTTTTGGCCTTCAAACTGAAATGTCTCTATGAATTGCAATACCAAAGTTGCCCATAACATTGGAGAGCTGATTAAATTTGAAGGTGTTCCTGGAATGTCAGCTTCCAGAACGCTTTAGGGAAATGGAGCTAAGGTTCCAAGAAAGAAGAGGTTTAAAGTATTTCGAGAATCTTAATTTTTTTTACAAATGTTGATTTGAACCGCAATTAGGGTCCTTAGAAGTCCTTGACCTTCTACTGCAGGATGTCCCCTAAAAGATCATAATCCTTGACGATTAGAAAGCTGAAATTTTCCTCTGTGGGGCATCTGAAATGTTATGAGCAGTGTGCACTCCTAGTGTTCCAGCGGAGGAACCCCCACTGCTGCACTTGATGTGTAAAATGTATTAAATGAATGAATATAAACTCACATTTTAAGAGTTGGACTACTGTTGAGATATGAAGGTTATTACAGCCAAGCCATATATTGGTATTTAGGTAACATGGTTGAATGACATTCGAGATATGGTGAGTTTATATCAAGCAAATTAGATGGATGAAAAACGCGAGTTCAGTCTGCTTATTGATCACAGTAACGGAACAGTTTGAGTCATTTCTCACTGAGCAACTCAGTCGGTCATTTGATAACATCGTAAAAACAATGAATTACCCGACCATATCTGTCATGTAACTGCGAACTGTCATACTTGTTGTTTGAGAACGAACACACAATGAATCAACGAATTTCAAGATTTTAATATGAAAAAAAAAAACTGGAAACACAATTATAGCTGAGTTTGTTAGGAGCTGCGTACCAGCCAAGGGACCGAACTTGTTGTTACGAATCGTAACGTAAACAATTTGAAAGAGATTTTAGTTAACTCACTGAAATAATCAGAACTACCTTCACACTAAAGGAGTAAGTTTAAATTTGATTTTACCATTTGAAAAAGCGTACACATAGAAAACAAAGTTATTCAAATCGGGAATTGATGATTCGCCTGTAGACGTAAAATGAATGAATATCTGTCATATTGCCAGCGAATTTAACAAAATATTTTACGAAAGTTAAAGACCAGTACGTGATCAATCACGCAATTATACAGATTGCAATAAGTTAACAAAGTTCCTACAGAGTGTTACCAGCCACTGGCCGGGTATTGATTGTAGCTAATCGTAACGTATGAGATTTTAGTGTTTCCGACTTTAACTCACTGAAATAATCAGAACTACCTTCACTGAAGGAGTAAGTTTAAATTTGATTTTACCATTTGAAAAAGCGTAAAATTTCCCATCTTCCTTATAGAAAACCAAAGTTTTTCAAATCGGGAAAAAGCACTTGAAGAGGGAAAATCTACTCTTTTTTCAATCCCTCAAAGGCCCCTGTGATCCAGAGGTGAAATGTTGCCTGTAGACGTAAAAGTGGCGCATATCAGCTTTCCAGCGGTATAATTAACAAAATATTTTACTATTAAAGTTATTCATAAAACGGAGAAATTGATCTTAAAACGTTCTGAATTAGAACTTTTGAAAAAGTTCTTTGATTGCATCTATCAGGGGGAGAGCATAAGTTGAAGTTCCTAGCGACGAATCCATTCAGTACAGAGAGAAAATTTTAGTTATTTGTCATATTAAGTTGCGGATTGTTTGCACTGCTTGGAACTTGTGGCCTTGCAACTTGTTTTGTCCTTCAATGTCTCTGATTGTACTCTAGGCCGAGGACCCACTTACAGACAGCAGAAACTCTGCTATTCTATTCCTGGGTCAGGTTGAGAGACCAATGGCTCTTTTCTCCTTATAGAAAAAACGGAATGACAACGACCAATTTCTCACTAATTTTCCCAGTTTGAAACGTAAACCATGAAATTTTCAGGGAGGGTTAGAATTTTTTTTTTCAAGAGCGATTACAATGTTTTATTATTGAATAATAAACCAATTTATGGTGATATCTTTCAGGATATATTTACATGTATCCATCAAAAACACCCACTTTCACTGGAACACTAGATCCTTCCCACAAGTTATGTGGTTTCCACTCATACAACTTGATGATAACTATAGTTTTTTTTATTCCTACATTCACGAATAAGTAAATAGGCATTTAGAAAACAGAAAAATGAACAAAACTATTACACTTTATTTTTAAAAATAAATAAAATCTGTAACATGGGTCACATTCAAGGCACATGTAACACAAAGGTAAATGTTTTTACATCAGGTACAAATTTTGTTTTGGTAGATCAACAAGATCTACAGGTTGAGGAGATAGGAGGTGACTATCAATTGAAAAAGAATAAATCACGTAAATGTTACGTACGTACAACAATAATCTAAGTGTAGATGTATAAAGAATTGACAGGTTTTCGAGTTTTCAAACGATAGACATTGATTCATAAATTATTACTGCAGAGTTATATAAAAATGGCAATTCTTGATTTCAAACAGATATTATTGAGGAGTACAAATGAGTCCGAATATCCTCAAAATCTAGGCGCTTGGCACCATTGTAATACTTGGCGGTAAAATAAAATAGATAACAATAATGTAGGTAGGTAACTCAAGTTTGGACTAGACATCTTCTATGAGCTAAGTAATTATTAACAATTCCTACATTAGTTGGCGATTTAGTTTATTTTGCTACTTATCGAAAACAATGAAATCACTAATTCGTTTTCTTTGTTGACTCTGACTTATGTTTCACTTTGTATAAAACAGTGTTCTCCAACTCAGTGTGTTTCATGTAGGCGAGGAATGTGGTCCAGATGAAACTGCAAAAACTGACGAACACTATTCTGTTATTCTCGGGGATGGTCGTGTAATTTATAGTTTGAAGAACAGGCCACACACACACTCCAACCTGAAAGGAAAAGAAACAGAATTTTGAGGAAGATGACAAATCGTGAGTCATGGGTAAATACAAGAGATGTTAACGTGGTGCATCCTAAAAGGTGAAAACAAAGAGCTGAAATATTGAAGAATCAGAACATCGAAGCTTTACGTTCATTTGTACAATCTCTCGAGAGGTGTAAATTCCTAGACGCGGCTCACGATTGCGACGGCGGCTCACGATTTTTGGTCGCATTCCACAATTTTGTACCATTCCTAGGTACGGCTAGCCGTGGCGTCAGGCTGGCTCAATATGTCCGCGAAGGTGGTGCTCGCTCTCCTGTTAGCGGATGAGGAGGAAGATGAATTCTATTCCACGATTGCCCGGGAATCCCACGCTGCCACGTTCCGAACGAGGAGAGATGAAGGCTTTTATAATTTGCTGATACACGTCCATTTGAAGGACGACCCCATCCGCTTCCGGAGTTTTTTCAGGCTGAACGTGCCTCAGTTCACCTACACTTTGTCACTGGTTGAGGACAGACTCCAAGTTGCTGGGTGCAATAGGGTGCCACACCCTATTTCTGCTGAAGAAAACCTAGCCCTCACACTGAGGTAGGTAAATGATGCTAAATTTAAGCTTTCCAAGCCTTTCAAGTTTTCCGTCAAATTTTACTGGTTCTATCCCTAAGTAAATATCAATTATTTAATATCTACGTGATTCACTCTCTAGTAACGACAGGATGAAGGAAACGAGAAAATAGTATTTTATTCTAGGTTGTCGGAACAAAATGAAGAATTTTATTATTTACAGATTATAGAATTATATATAGATTATAGAATGTAACATGTTCTGAGTCAGAAAGATGGACATTTTGAGGGCCCCGTTCCCACGTCTTTCTATATAAGCTCCATTCTCACCTCTTTGTATTTGGAGCTAAACCTAGCTCTCTTGTTAGGATTACCTAGAGACTGAGTTTCTGAGAATGATCATCCTTCGAAAGGATGCAGACTTCGTGGGGTAGAGGATTTCACATTTTTGGGCTCGAGTGGGTTTGCATACCTCAGTCGCAGACAGGGTGCGGAGTGGGAAACGCACCTAGGAACGTTATTCCATAAGAATGCATCGAAGGACGCGGGCAATCGTGAGCCGCATCTAGGAATTCACCCTTAAGGGCTGGAATTTTGACAGAAAAAGAGAACGTCAGTAGAATGTAAACGTGAACTCTTTGCTAATAGGTATAATCGTCTAATCTCATGGGAGGACAGAATCAGCTGATGTAATTGCAACGGTATTTCTTACCTAAGAGTTCTACACAACTACAAGGTACGGAGACACAGTGATCAGCTGAAGGGCCCTTGTGGTTAATTTCGTTCCTAATCGTATACCGAACTGAAACCGAAATGGGTCATTTTCATGGCATCTTGAAAACAATAAAAATCTAAGGAGGAGCGAGGTATCGAGTTAGCTGCTAACTACAGCAAAAATGTTTGGCTATACATAGATCAATGATTTACGTCGAAGGATTATATACATAAACAATAAACCCCTGGGTAATAATTCGCAGCGTTTCAAGAGGTGCACTTTTCTTGACTAGGAAATGTTAGCCCTTTCAAAGTGCTTCATACAAATAATTGAATGACACGAGGTAGGCAGATAATTGTAAGAACATGTGTCAAATTCCAGGAGATACCTATCGAGGGATTTCCGCCAGACTTGCAAATAGGTAACCAAACTTAAATAAAAGTATTTAATTAGATAAGAACAATCATTTCTCAGATGTCTCACAGCGATGAAATTTACGCATTTACGATTTCTTCGAGAGGGCTTTCAAGCAACAAAGGTTTACGTAATCTGCCCTTGATAGATTTGGTCCTTATCGTCGACAGCGATAATAATATTTACTAGGGGAGTCAACGTCTGAAATACGCCGAGTACTTCCGCATATCGGGTTTCTCCTCAATTTTCCAGCTAGAAATAACAACGTGAGCACCCAAGCTAGCATTTTAGATACCTGGTTGAAAGAATAGATTGCTACCAGCTCTAGGAAGAAATTCCTTTCCATCGTTCACTAAGAGTCATATCAGGGCGCTGCTAGTTCTTCCAGGCTTCACTGTACAGAATACGTATCCGATTTTAGAAATAGGAAATATGGGTTTCCCAGCTCAGTAGAGTCGTTGCGAAATTGGGCTACTCCACACTATGGGAAATGCAAGATGCAAATGCAGTTGCGCTTCAAAAACAGGCAGTTCTAAATACATTTGTCACTATGATGGCGCATGAAGACTATGAGCGAATGATTTGTTCGTCTCATAATAAAGTATACGTTTCCACCATCGTTGGATACCAGTGTTCTAAAGGCTAACTCAACTGGGACATCGTAGTTAAGCAAGTGATTGCGCGAGTACGTCTTCGAAAGGAGGTGTTTCGGCGGTTATTCCCCAACGGAGAAGCGTGGAAAATCGAAGGAAACAAAATCTGTGTAACTACGGGAGAGTATGAATCAATAAATCGTATACTGGCTAGATGTCCAAAGTACGAAAATGAGCGAAGAAAGTATTTTGGAACGCTACAGTTGAGTAACGAGTAAATTAATAATTGTTTATTCTCTTGTCCAAACAAAGATATGGTGTTCAAATTATTTTCATTTTATATGGGACTATTTAAGGAGAAGAAAGTTTCTGTTGGCATTGCTAGAGAATGTACAACTGCTATAGAAGAACTTAATCAACTTCTATTTAAATTGTTATTATCGTAATTATTTCATTCAAGATTTAGGATATTTGCGAACTCTTGTTGTAGAGGTCAGTGTTACCTACATCAGCAAATAAAATTATATGAATTTGTATCCGATTTTAGGACATTTTAAAGCAAGACTTCGTCAGTAGACAATACAAGGTATTCTGTGCAACTCTCATAAAAAGGAGTCACTCCAACATATAATAGGAGACTGTCCCCAGCTGTCACTTCATCGTATTAAGTATCTGGGGAATAGATTTTTATGTGCCTACGAGATTTCAAATATAATTAAATGTCGAGGGAAAGAAGAAGCCCTTATGTTAGGAAATTGTATACTATGTTATATTAGAATAAGGACCTTCTTGAGCAATTTAATTGATGAAGCGGGATTGTAAGGGTACATAGGCGGTATGTATACCAATAATAAATTCATTATGCATATGTAGTAAGTGCATGCAGTAGTATTTTTTACTTTTGTAAACTGTCTTTGACAACATTTAGGTATATAATTAAGTTGCCATATTGAGAAAATGTTAGTGTCTATTGATGGGAACCGAAGTAGATAGGTAAAGTGAATGTAAAATGTAGACAATTAATTTATTTAAGCAGAAAAAAAAAGAAAATATTATGTGAGAACTCTCATATTGTACAAGGAAACGTTATGTAATAAATTACTTTGACTTTGACTTTTATATCAGCAAATAAAATTATTTGAATTTGTATCCGATTTTAGGACATTTTAAAGCATAGGACATTTAGGACATTTTACAAGGTAAGGAGGCGCCTAGCATACCAGACTATTTCTAATGATTTTACATGAGTGATTCAAGTTGAAGGGTTATCTAATACAGAATTAATAAACCTTTGTGTAATAATTTGCAGCGTTTTCTTCGCTACAAACCCTATTAATCTAAATTTAAAAATTTTTGTAGATAATACGAAACTTAAATTTTTTAAACGGATAGCTAAAACCTGAACGTAGATTTCAGACTGGGCTGGCCACCGTGAGGCCGAAAAAGAACAGCTCAACCCTCAACTTTGGCTATTTCCCGCGATTATGTGTAAAAATAAACGAGCGCAACGTCCAGCCTTGTCGGGCACTGAGGTCACGAAGAGAGACAGTTGGGCCACAAGTCACACGTGTGATCAGGATGACAAGTCAAGAGTTGGTCGGTGTATTATTAGAATATCGTCATCGAATTTTACCTTGTACGTCGGGAGGAATTTGTCGGACACCTCTTTTTTGGCCGCTTCAATGCCTTTCATCTCCAGCAGAGTCATTCCGAAATAAAAGCTGGTCATTGCGAACGGTGTGTAGGTAACTTGTTCCACAAGCGCCTGAAATGCACGTATAACACAATGAAACAAAGTAGATGAAATGAAATGAAAATGAATTTTATTCCGAAGAAGAACAACAATAACTCATCGAGAATGTTTTGACCACAATGGAACATACCCCTCAACCAAAGGGCTTGCCTTGTGTGGTTGGGGGGAGCCGGTAGAGCTTATTTAAAATTTAACAAGTACTCGAGCAAGAATACAAAACTTCAACACAGTACGTGCTCTGAATACAGTTACAAAAAAATAACATTCTTTCTACAACGGTTTTCCATATTATTGGAAGTTGGAAAAAAATGAAATAAAGAAAGTAACAATGATCTTAGCAGACGTACATGCTTATCAGTACAGTTCCACAGTTCTCTAAGCCCTCTAAAATTAACCATGTAAAAATCTTCTTCTTGTAATTGTTTCTTAAAAAATTTGTGGGAATCTTTAACCTTTTTTTCAGATACCACAGTATACCAAAGAAATAAGTACCAATTAGTTCAGAACTATTTCAAATATTTTCTCAATCCCTATTTAAGTAAATTTAAAAAATTTCCAGTCAGGCAGCATGACCCTATGAACGAATTTTAAAAAATTATAGTATTAAATAGATGGTGAATTGTGTCTGAATTTGCACACTTTCTGTGAAAATAAATGGTAAGTAATTATTAATTGAATTGCTCGGAAAAGTCGTTATGAATAATATTTTTCTATTTCCAATTGATTTTTCCAATTTCTTGCTCTTTTATCATTTTAGTTAATTGTTTCCAATAATGAAGCCTTTTTAAACGTGTAGGGAAAAAATGTTTACTCCTCCCTCAAACTTTGTTATTTTACGTTTCTAGATGCGTAGATTCAAAATTTAAGATGTCCGTTCGCTGTACGCCATAGGTCGTCCAGAAAACCATAAAATACTATGAAAGACCTTAGAATTGTGGTAAAAAATCTGTTCCTTCACACATGGACTCCACTAGGGGTCTAGCTGGTACTAACGTGGTCGCCCCTCATGCCTAGATGCTAAGAGTCAACCAACAGTCTCAGCTTATACACACGCTAATTATCAGCAGAACACGAAACCCCTAAGGACCAGTATCTGGAATGGGTGACAATGGTTACCACTGTATTTTCGAGAAAAAGGTGGAACTAGCACGTATGTTATCCCCTAGAGCTGAGGTACCCCTATCCTGTTCTGAATGGGGGTTGCTTGACAGGGTAATCTCTCTGATTGGATTGGGCAGCTGGACGAAAGGAAGATGGCACCATAAGGAACTTTTCAGTGGCAGGCACATGACGGGAACACAAATATAGTAAACAAAACCCTCCCAAATGAATTAAATGTGAGTTCAGGAACACAGAAAACGATTGCCAGTCTTGAATTTGTATGATCGGATGTACTTCTCCTGATCAGTATGAAGAAAACAGCAAACAATTATGTACGATCGGGAATAGCAAGGCACTCACCCTGCGATCAATTAAGCGCCGGTAGAACTTGCCGCAGTTTTGGCTCAGGGAACAACAGTTACTCTGACAAGGGGGAAATACCTAAAATTTGGACGTAGGCATAACAACATCTCTACGTCACACGTCACTATTATATTTCCTCAATTTTAAACTAATTTAAAATGACTTGACTCAGTTACTCATTAAGAAATTAAAAATCATTTCTAGACCATACGTTCCCTTTATGAGTTGGTATCTGGGAAGTGCTCTGCCTTTTATGTTTGAAAACTTAATTTCCGGGTACAACCATGGATCATCAGTGGTCAGATCAAATGAAGATCTTCCAGTGAGCAGACATGATATTCGGAATTAAGATGACTCGCTAATGAGAAACACCTGCTTCGACGATCTTAAAAAGCATCATCATAAAAGCTACCTGTTGAATGGTTCCAACCCTCCAGGATGTAATATTGAATGTATCGTAAGTCGAGTCAGTCTGGAACGGTTCTGACCTGACCTTTTTGGAACAGTAAACGAACGAACGAACGAATTTGGGATTTTTAGTTCACTTTTCAGATACCCAGTAACTTCCGTCTTCAACTAGTTCTGACAATGAAGAAGAAGAAAGATGTGTGATGAGTGAGAGCAGGGCACTCAATGATTATATGGTATTACGTTTCATCAGTCTCATAACACAGTTCCTGGCCCTTATGGGATGTAGATGAAATCGTGGGTGTGCATAGACGGTTTTAAGGCTGACCATCGTTTTCAGTTCCCCACGGTTTTCCCTCCAGTAATTTTACTGTAGGGTTTGACCAGCAAGAATTTACAGTGGACGTGCCCTTCGACATTGGACCATCTTTTTGTGGGTTTTTGGTAGACCTACGTGTTGATGGTTCTTCCGAAGGCTGTTTTTGGTAAACCAACTGCTGGCCCAGGCCCCATGAATTTGGGAGCACCTTCTTCTAGCAAGCTCGTTAGCCTTTTCGTTACCAGTTGCACCTCTATACTCCAGCACTCACTCTATACAGACCCGGTTGTATTTGGCTAGGTTGTTGAGGGTTTGCATGCAGCACCATACCAATCGCGACGAGATGGTTGGGGTCGTTAGTGATTTTATCGATGCTTAGCTTTCAGGTAGGATAAGGTCGATTGTGCCCTCTCCTAAGGCTCTCTGCAGCTACTGCCTCGATTGTCATAATTCCTGCTTAGAACCCAGATGTGTTTCCCTAGTGGAATGGAGACATTCCACCTGAGTTAGGCCTCACGTATTCCAACACCAGTTGAAATAAACATTAGGCTATTTTTCAACTTGGAATTTATTTATTTATTTCGGGGTCAAAATTCCGTGTCAATTGTTTTGCCCCAACCAAAACCCTGAAACACCTGGTGTTTTATAATAGTTGTATGTTTTATTTTATCATTGTAATCAAAACTAGAAACAGAATAATTAATTGTAATAGTGAACAAATAAATAGTATAATAAACAGTAGAAAGAGACAATAGGTAGTTTTCTGCCTAAATGGCAAGTAATTGTGTTCATTGTCTTTCGATTTTGTAAGACGAAGAAACTATCCGAATTTAACTTGGCATCACACCGCAGTGAAAATTAGAAAAAGTTCGGATAAAAGGCGGATTTGGTTAGGGGCCAGACCAAATGAACGGTCAGGGGCAGAACGACTAGGGAAAAACCGGTCAAGGTTATGAGCTTTGAGCATGACCACAGACTAACAAGAAGAGGTTACCAACCCATCATAACAACTCGATTTCGAAAGACAAATAGCTCGTTAGAGAAATAGATGAAATCGTGCGTCAACTGCATGACACAATACAACAAAATGAATCGCTTATAAAGCAGAATTCATTAGGTAGACCCAGTAAACCATTAGACAGACTCATAGACAGATAAACGTTTGATAAACTGAAGGGCATGTGGTAAATGGTAACATGACTGAAATATATTCTCTGGTTCTATTCGTTGCTTACTAACAATTCATCTTTATATGAAGATGAATAAAGGTCAAGATCTTGCACAACGAATTAGTTCAGGTCACCTTACATACGTCATTTAAAAACAGCTTCATACACCAACCCTTTTCATCGAGCATATTGATCTTAGAGTAGTAATAAAAATAAGTCAATAGGAGGCAAGAGACTCAACAAAAGTAAACTTCAATGCCGCCTAGGTACTGAAGAAAATGTTTAGGTAATCAAAAATGTATGACCTACAAAATTCCCATATGGACGAAAACCATTTTTTCAATGTTTAACTCTTGATAGCTGATGTTAGAACTTTTGCAAATACTTGATATAATTTGTTAGTACCTTGGTTAAAGCAGAACGAAGATTATTTTGCGGCCAAAGAGCTCTGGCGATGGTCATCCATATAGTCAGAGTAGGAGCGACGAACAAAGCTCCCCACACGCAAAATCTAGCTATTCTCAGCAGATCCAAATTTTCCCGGCCTTCAATCTTTTGCTGAATTAAGCTACCGGCCGGCCAGATCACGGAATAAGACATCATACCTCGGATTAGCTGTTTTCTGGACTCGTACGCATGTCTCCCGCATTTTCTCCATATCGGCGATGTGATGATTTTCCTCAGAGACATCCGTCGTTGACAGTCGTTAGTTACGTTCTGTCTGTCTTGAAAGTGGTTGCACTAACAACACTATTACACTATATTTGCCATCGATTTAGAGGCCGGCCGAGTTGTAACGTTCGTGTCTACAGCTATTCTGAATTTGCGGGCCGCGGTGTGAAAGGAGTCATCGTAAGAACCTTGAATTCATGAAGATTGAGCCATTTTCGTATCACAGCGGCCTTATCAACTACCTCTGAAACATCTGATACGACGTTGTTGTTGTTCTGAAGAGATACCACCAGCTACAATCTGATCAAAACATTGTTATTCACATCTAATTAAGTTTACGGATTGTATAAAGATAAATATATACGATTGCCTACAGTGTTTATTTATACATGGCTTGAGCGAGTTCTAACTATCGTACGCGTTATAGCGACATAAATTTGAACTTTCATGAAGCAGATATCTGTCCATCTAAATGCTTAGGTTGAACTTAATAGCATTAACGTAATTTACATTAGTCCAGCAATTTCGGCTAAATTGCCTCCCTCCCCCTGTCTACTCCGTATGTTTTGAAACTGGTAAGAAACGTCTGGAACTTCCAACAAATTGCTTCAAACCGCCAAATTTTGCAACCCCTAAACCAAACTTTCAATGTGTATGATCCCATAACAACTTCATATTTGGAAATAGCTGGTTCTCTTCTACTTATAAATAACCTATACCTACCAAAATTATTGTCTACCTGTTCATGTACAAGGAATGTCTAAACCCAAGTGAATGTCATGATATTACGATGAAAAACAAGGTAAATTATTCCACAAAAGTTATTGCTGTATTATATAACCTTCCTAAGGAAGTAGGTATTGCATTAGGTTTTTTTGTTGTTGGGTTTGAGAGCTACTGAAATGCAGTAATCTCAATTATTTGCTCCGAGTGAATTTCTAAGGGTCCGGAACCTGTCCCAGTCGATTCTAGGTCCTAAAATACTTAGAAAATTACGCCTTCTTCGTGCATTATAGCAAAACCACACATCTACCCTGTGTAGAAGTGTGGTTTTGCTATAACACACAAAGATCTCTGCGTGGGGCAATCAGGATGGCTAAAGGTCCATTATTATTAGTGAAATCAAATGTAATTTTCATTTATGGCATACGTGGATGGACATTGCAGAATTAGAATCTATGAATCTTGAAACAAAAAGTGAAACAATTTGAAAGAGGTTGTAAACAATAGAACTACAAGCTTTGTACTAAAAATAAAGAACCGATAATGTATTTAAAAAAATAATAATCATTTTAAAAAAGGAAAGGAATGAAAAAGGGGTTCAAAACCGCCTAATGGGCAGAAAATTCGTGAACTGGGTTCTTCATCTATTGATAGTTTGAAATTTAATATAATGGGATTCACACTGATTTTTCAGTATTTCATTTTTGGTGAAAAGAGAGACCTACTTGGAAAACATTTATCTGTCATTAAGAAAAAAGAGATGAAAACTTATGGATTAAAACATGTTTTTCTGGTGTACTTCTTGGTTTCAGTTTTGTCTCCTTGTTAAACCAGTGTGAATGTGAAAGAACTGCTTATAAAAATATAAGCCCACGTTAAACTCAACGAAAATTCAAAATCTCCAATAAATAAACAAAGAAAATTCAAAACATGACTTACGTGAATTAGAAGTTTTCCGTGTAACAGTATATTAGAAGTTTTCCGTGTAACAGTATTGAAGGTTTGTGTTTTTAAGAAATGGAAATGTGAAGAAACCGCTCAAACTGATAGCTGTTTGAAACAGATCATACCATACCACCACTACTATAAAATCCTCCCAATCTGTTGACCCAAGATGGAGCCAACGGGGATTTACAAGCCAGTGGCTCCATGCTGGGTCTAAATAAGAAAATAGTTCCATCACCGACCACCCAGAGCGCTTTTCATGAAGGGTGGAAGTTTTATCCTTTAATCTTCGTAGTTTCGGATAACTGAATGAACCAATATATTTTAATTTTCTCAAAATATTTTAATACATTTATTGCGATAATTGTTTCGTAAGATTCGAAGTTTTCTCAAAATTCAACTTACGAAGCGGTTGTGGCGCCGGCAGCCATGTTGATGGTGTTCGTTACGCTTCTGCAAGTTGTGAAACACGTTGAGTGAAGTAATGGTGTTGTTTTCATAGGTTTTAGTTAAGTCAAGCGAACGTTTTATTTAAATTCGCGTAATGTTCCGGAATAAGTCGGAAGTGGACGCGTACGTCGTGTCTTCGTTGTTGAAGATTAAGTCCGAGAAGGAGGTGAGTAGAACCTTAGGTGTAGTTGCCGCTCGCGACCTCCCCTCGATCCAAGGTTGAGGCCGTCCCGAATCGACTAGGGGGTTGCCGAAACTCACAAAACTGTTGGCCTTTTTTCACTCATTGTGCGATTAATACAAAATCGCTTCCTCGAACCATATCCATTTTCAGAAAACTAGGGACTAAGGTGTGGTTTTGTACATGGGGGTTGTTTAGTAAATTAGGTTGTGAAGGGAGGGGGTGAAACAGCAGCCATATTCAAGTGAAAACGGAACCACCAGCAATGTATGCAATCTACTGATTGTTAGGAAAATATTGCGATTCATTTGGGCACAGTTGTTTGTAGGTAACCCGAGAAAATATCCCCTTTGAATCGGATCTTTTAATGGTTGGCGCGTATGGTTACATATGTGTGAGTTGGCACAACAGTCTGGTAAATTTTCATATCAAGTTCATCACATCGCATAAAGCACAAACTCGTCCATTGAAATCGACAATTTTGGGGATTTCAACTTTCTGTTTTCATTAGGTATGCTTTCGTCCGGAGAACCTTAATATATGCCTGTCTATTAGTTATTTAATATTTTAACCATTTATTAATTCAACTTTCAATGTGTGCTTTTAATGACTTTCTCACTGATATTGCTAATAGATTCATTGTTATTTCATACTATTCATTACAATCGACCGAAAGAAATTAGGGATCTACAGCCTCCAGGAAGAACGCATTGGCTTTCAGCTTTAGGCCCACTCTTTGGAATCGCTCGCCTCACCGTGTCGCGATGTGCAATGTTGTCAGATATGAGACGATATATTCTCTGATGATAGTTGAAACGGAATAAGTTTTATTCAAGTTCAGCCCTCTAAACATTGATTCTGGAATTAATTATAGACATGTATGTATTCAATTGTCTCCTTGGAGATTTATTTATTTGTAATGGGTTTTGGGCTCGCGCCTCCCTGGCACAAATTCTTCCCCCTCACGTTGAAAATAGCTACTTTAGGTGTTGCTGGCTAATCGCCTCAACTCCTGGAAGGCGTAGATATTTCATTCCATCACCTCCTTATGTAAAACCTTATGGTTTCCTTTGTTGATTTTGTTCAACTAACCCAAATTTCAAACTAGCGGTGAGAAGTAGGTGAGGAGCGTTGACTTGCATTAATGGGATCACACTGTCCGAACAACAAACCATTCAGTCTGCTGACCGTTTCAAAACTACCTGAAATTCTTACCGAAACCGGTTTATTAGATTCACAAAATATATAGTTGGGTAGTATTAGTTGGAGTTGGGAGGAGTACATATAGCTTTTTGGCTTATTGCTTTCAATAATGAACCTTTGTAATTGTACAGCTAAATTTTGTATTACCCCCCCCCCCCCCTCCCTCAAGTTTTGTAACTTTACGTTGCCTATATTACTCCCGGACCATAGAAACCCTTTGAATTGATGTAAAATAAATCCTTTCATTAGCACATGGAATCCATTGTTGTCTAGTTGGTTCCAACTTCTTTCCAGCCTGATCACCTCTCTCGCATTGATGCCATAAGCTCAAAACTGGTCAGAAACGTATTTTTCCGGGTTTTACTGGCATTCATTTCGTGGCGTGGCATTTCCTAGTAATTTTATTTGCAAAATCGACTCGTGTAGGTTTCAGGTACTCAGAATCCACCCATTACAAACAGTAATGGAACGAGCAATCATGCATTATTCTAAAAATAATAAGTCCATGTGTTAGAATTGCCAGCATTCCGGAATATATCTTCTTTTTCGTACGACTTTACCTCAATAGATACACCAAGGGATAGAATTGTCAAAAACTTGATACTCCATTTTTACTTGTGGCCAATTTCTTTCCCAATCAATCTTCTGCGTTTAGAGAGTGTATATAATGTACCACAGATTACATATAATAAACATAGAGCAGTGCTTTACTTAAAAGGGTCATCTAATACAGAAATAATAACCCCGGCTTGGTAGCGGACATGAAGGTCCATGGCGTGTGGGACCGTGAGAGACCTGCGTTTTTCGATACCCGCGTTACAAACGCTGACGCAGTCTCTTACTCCTCCATGGACTGGCCTACCATCTCCCGGCATGCTGCCCAAGCCAAACACGCAAAATACGACAGAGTCGCTGAAGACCTGAGAGGGTCTTTCACGCCACTCGTCGTTTCATGCGATGGCGCGTTGCATAAAGAATACGAAGCCTTCCTCAAGAACGTTTCCTTACGCCTCGCCAACAAGTGGTCGAAATCCTACTCCCAGGTGATGATGTGGGCACGAGTGAAAACTCAATTCTCGGTTCATCGAGCAGTTTCTATGAGGCTAAAGGCCCCGAGGAAACTCGTACGAGGACTACTGTAGGACGGAGCAAATTTGGCTAAGAAGAATGAAATCACCCACACACACAAACAAACACACACACATTTAGGGGAAAAAAAAATCAGATTAGTTTGGCAAAATCAATTTGAATTTTTGGCATATTATCAAATTGAAAATTTTGGCAAAGTAATTTGAACCTTTGGCACAAATAAATTTTAATATTTTTGGCATCTCAATTTAAACTTTTGGCTACTCAATTTCAACTTTCGGCATACCATTTTGGCATATCAATTTACCTTTTCACAACCCCAACTATTCCAACATTCCAGCCCATATAATGATCAATAAATGTTTTTTCTCTCTAAAAAAAAAAAAAAAAAAAATAAAATAATAATAATAAAATAAACTTTCGTGTAATAAATTGCAGAGTTTCTTAGTTTTCGTCAATTTTGACTGGACTCTTGAAGGTGGCCGCATTTGTTCTATTTTTAACATTCTCTTGACGGGAGGTAAACACTAGCGGGAGTCCCACGCGACATGAGCTAGTGTTGATGATATCACTCGGTTCTCGTGTTCCTGGTTCCTTTGTTTTCATTAATATTTACACACGAACACGCTATTTCAGTTTACCCATTGTTTTTGTTCGTTTCTATTTAGGCAAAACAAAAGTAATAATGTAGTGCGAATGTTGCATTGATATTTGACAAACCTTTAGTTTAATACTTCCTTCGAAAGGTCGTTCCTTTCCTTGGGCATGTCCACTCACGTTGTTTACTTACTCCCTCGTCGCATTGTAGTGTGGCTGAAGGTGTTCTGGTGGTGTGTGTTGCAGAAGCATCTTCTAAATCGCCCAATGGTAACCTACACTCGCTATGTATCTATGCCAACAATTTCTGTGTTATCATTATTGCATTGATTTTTTTCTTCCGAGTCTTCCTATAGGTAGCAGAAGCTGTGTTTTCTCTTGCGGTAGATGACAATTTTCCCCCAAAATCAAAATTTCCACTCGCATTTTGAGTTTTAAACAGTTCTGAACATTTCGTTTCGTTTCTCTGCCCGTGTGTCCGCAGATCTTTGCGACAAGCTTAATTCCTACAGTTTTCATCCGATTTTGTTGAAACTTTCAGTGAATGTGCGTTTTAGACTGTAAATGGTTCCCTATGAGTCATTCCTCATAAATCGCTCCTCACTGTGCACATGCACAAACGAAAAACCCACCATGCATAATTTTTTCCAGGTTCTATTGGTCTGATCTGCTCAAATTTGAAGGGATGTTGGGGAAATAGATATTCTCGTCGCCAATTCAATTCAATTTCATCGCCATCGTTTACCAGTAACTACAGCGCGTGTGCTAATGTAAAATCCTCCATGCATCATTTTATCAGGTTCCAGTGGTCCGAACACTCAAATTTTATAAATTAGTCTGGGAAGAAAAGTTTTTCATTCTTCTCTCCGCTATAGAATTAGTGCGACTAACCGGCAATTCAGCTCGACCTTCCTTCTGAATGCTATGATGTCTGCGGGAACATGTCCTCACTGCATTTTAGCCCTTGAACTGTTTCGAATGTTTTTAAAAACATTTCAAGGATCTAAACAAAGATGCCTCCATTTGGAATTTTTCGGTGATCTCTAGACGTTGAACGGGAACCTAAGAAAAACACGACTGTAATAAACGAAATCCTCCCAAATATATCAAATATGAGGTCAGAAATGCCAGACTTGAATTTATATGATCGGACTTACTTTTCATGATCAGTATCAAGGAAAAACAATCATGTATGATCAGGAATGGTGCGGCTGTTATCAGGGGAGTCGCTCCGGATAATACCAGAGGCTAACCCTGCAGTTATGCTTCGTAGGTTACTCCCCGCAGTGAGTCTACCTCCTGGGGCAGCTTCTCCTGTTAACAGGGGTACTTCTGTTTCTACATTCCTGCCCTAAATATTACAGTTTACCCCTGCCTGTTGCAAGCCTTCTCCCCACTCAGCCCCCCCCTCCACTCCTTTCATAGTTTTCGAAAGCTAGTTGCCTCTTCTTGATCCTTTAGCTGCTACCCTTAGCATGAACCAGATTCCAGCCTGGTTCTGCCCTTTAAATTCAGGGATATTCTCTGGTTGTTGCAGGCATGATCGTCTCAGATATAGAAGTGGCAACAAAACCATTCCATGTCCTTATTATAAAGATAAAAGCTCATTAATTTAGTGTAA
The DNA here is from genome assembly GCA_031894815.1 of Creontiades dilutus. Lineage (NCBI taxonomy): Eukaryota > Metazoa > Arthropoda > Insecta > Hemiptera > Miridae > Creontiades > Creontiades dilutus. Next base: position 1,569,960 of record JAVIWC010000472.1, on the reverse strand, counting down.
CCCAACCCTCATGATGCTTTCAGAAACTCGTAATCACTTGATTTTGATTGTAATCAAACTGCTATGATTGTTTCAGAGGAATCTTCGATCGCTACACGCAGCACAGTTATACTTCAAAGTTCATGACTTTGATTCTGCGAAGAAGTACGCCCTCATGTACCTTTCGGAGAAAGAAGACTCAGATGTGGGACACAAAATCTTAGGCGATGCGTTGGAGGCACTTGGACAGAAAACCAAAGCCATCGCTGCTTATAAAAGGTCTCTTGAGCTCAAAGGATCACAACCTGCACTACTGCTGAAAAGTAATTCTTAATTATTTACTTACTTTCCTTCTTGAGGTTATTAATTTTATGCAGGATTAGTATAGGAATAAAATTCCCTCGCTTGTGTTTGGCTTCCCCTAAACTTGGTTTTAAACATCATTAGTGGTATGCTGGTACATCAATGAGTTATTTTTCCTTTGAAGTTGTAGGTGTATAGCTTCCTCAGTAAAAAATTGATTTGGACAAATCAATAAAGAAGTTCCATCGCATAATTCAGCGTTTTAAATTAGTGTACAAAATTTTGTGGACTTCCACCTGTCTGTATTTCAACTTATGTCACCCCGTTGCAAAACTAGAAATGATTAATCTTATTTCCTTGTAGATTTTTACTTTACATTATGGTGGAAAATATCAATGGGGAGATTACTAACATCGATTCAAGTTGTTTCCCATCTCTGTGCATGTTCACAAATAAAAATTCATTGCAGTTTTTTAATCACTTAAAACCTCACGTAAAAGCAGTTATAACAATTTCTAGAGAACTACAATTGATATATTCAGTGATACATGTTGAACATGCCTACCCCATGCTGGATTGCTGATGATTTGTATCCTTTCTAATGCTTCTTCTGTGCCATTGAACTCTTCTTCACAATAATAATTTCAATGATCTATACTAATGGATAAAAACTACAAGAAAAGTTTTTTCAAAGTTGTAGGGAACAGTAATAAATTGATTTTACAAATAAATGAAGTTCTCATAATTCAGTTATCTTAAATTAGTGGATTCGTTGTTTAGTCCGTGAATAATGTCTCATCTCTGTAGTCGTATATTTTTCCTTCTAGAAACGTCGGAGGGGACTATCTATAAAAAATAGAGATATCAGTTGTTTCTCCGCCAATCACTCCGCGCTTTACTAAGTAATCAAATCTTTCGTTACCTTTGATGCCGACTTCTGTTTTGATCTATACAAAATCCAGAACTATGCTATTGATGTTAAAAGCCTGGTTCTACTTGGATTCGGCTAGTAAGGGATTATGTCTACCCATTTGAGATTAGTTGCTTCCAAGATCATTAGAAAATGGTACTGTTTATGAAGATAATATTCGCTTCTATTTGCTACTATTCACGTTGGATTCATTATTATGTTTCATAGCCTACTTCATGGGTAGAAATTTTGGCACAATGATTAGATGTATATCGAGGTGACTTACATCCTCTAAATTCTATAATTTGCCATGTAGGATTCAAATCGAACTAAGTTGCCACTTTCAGATCTATTAGTTGGTAAATATCCTTCAAGCTTCCTCGGGCATGTTGAAATAGTATCATGTGTTCTTTTTCACTAAATCTCTCTTCGATTTGATCGTCCCTCCTTTAAAACAACGATCGAAAAGGGCGCTTTTCATCAACAGGACTTGTAATGCTTCTCTACATTCTCCCATTATTGGGTTGAATAAGCCATTGTAATCGTGTCGTTCCAATTATTTATAACCCCACCCCCTTCCCAATTTTGGACGGAAAATCGACTGGGATAGGTTTCGGAAGGGTCGAAATTCACCCGTACCAAATAATCGCTATTGCAGAACCTAAAAGTAACCCAAACATCAGAATCTTCGAAAAATAATAAGACCATGTTTTAAAATGAGTTAATTAGTGCTTTCTGTTGTGTGACATGTGAATTAGCCTATCGGTAACTACCGAAAAAAGGAATTAGTTTGCATAGGATAAGGTTAATAAGCAATTAAACGCGGAAAAACTTGAGAGCTATTTTCCTAAAACCCAGTTTTGATTAGTAAGTCTTCTTGCACCGACTTACCCAATAGTTCTTATTGTCTTGATGGATTAATAATCGGATTGCCTTGTCTGTTTTGCAGTTTGTGAGCTTCTATGCAGCAAGGACGTAGAATTCGATCCTGGAATGGCCAAGTACTATTTGGACAAAGCGGCATCGCTTTTTCCTCATTCCCCAGCGGTTTTTACGTTAAAAGAAAAATTGCTTGCAGCTGACTCTTCTGTTACTCAGGAGGATTTTGAAAGACTGATAGTCGGTGAGTGTACGAGTCACGGTTATTGTACAGTTATTAACGTTATTCTGCTCTTCTCCTATGAAAATCTATTTGCATTCTTTTTGTGCTGGGTACTCACACTTTTAGTTACTAACCGTCTAGGTATACTGTTTTTTTCTCTTACGTCATTTAAACTGCCGTAACTCCCTTACTAAAACAAGTAAGTAAACTCAGTTTTGATAATATCGTTGTCAAATTGTGACGTCATCTTCGTAGGCGTACGTGTCTTTGAGATTTTCTGAGAATAATGCTATCAATCACCCTCTGGAAGGCAGTAACACCATTCGTCACTCCTAACGGGTTCCTTGTAAATTGGTAGAGTTCCCCGCGGGGTTCAAACGCTGCGTAGAGGCGGTCTTCCAAAGGGGATGGGTATCTGATGATACGCACTATGGTGATCAATTGTTGACAATCTTGTTTATCCGTCTAACCTGATAACCTTGTTATCACTGATTCGGGGAAGAGGGTGTACTAAGTGAGTGTACTTGTTAATTATTCGGGAATAGTCAATACACATACGACGTTTGTGGTTCGCGCTTGAGGCAACAAGTACTTGAGCACGCCACGTGGATATCATCAAACTCTTCTCAACTATCCCCTCTTCGAGCAACTTCACCACTTCAGCCTCATTGAATTTAGTGTCGCTGTCTGAATACCGATGAGATCTGACAGCAATTGGGTGGCAATCGTTGAAGAAATTAGAGAGTAGCTGAGCCGGGGGAACATCTGCCACTGCTAGTGCGCAAATTCGTGTGGGAGATTTTGACCCTCCAAAGTCAAATTAGACCCTTGAACACTGTTGGAGCAGATCTCGTCCAAATATTAGGTCAAAATGATTTGGCAAACGGAAAGAGTGGCGTTTGGATATTTATGGCCTAGCATTCTTTCTGGATAGGCTACTACGATTTAGTAGTCACAAAGTCACACCGAAGTGAAAAAATTATCAACGAAAATCTTGCATTTTTCGAATTGCTGGATGACATGCATGATCCTGCTGAATTCTCACACACGTTACAAGAAAAACTTGCCCTAACTGTCACCTTTCCAACGGTATGGTTAGTTGTTCGTTGCGCAACTACAAAATTGGTATCGAACAAAAAAATCATGATCAATAAATCTTCAAACAATTCTTGATGGTGAATGGGCCCTCTAAAAGTGTACGAGATTAAGGGACTGAGAATTTGTTGCAATTTTGTTTCAAGATCGACCCCTAGGATGTTAGTAACTCAAAGTTTATCAATAAAAATGAAGAACCTACCACATCTGTTGGGTCTATAGTGTGCACGATTTTAACTATTTGCCGTTTTAACTGATTCTAACTATTCATTTATTGTAAGATAATGTTGCACTTTTGTTTTTATCATGGTGATTTTTTTCAGCTGAATTGAAAGCCCGCCCGACCGACGTTAATGTGAGAGTTAAGCTACTCAAACTTCACTTGGACTTGAAAAAAGTGGAGTTGGCGTATAATCACGTTGTTGACGTGGAGTCTAAACAACTCCATGGTAACAGCTTGATGTGGTACGAATGTTCTTCTCAAATATTCAAGGTAAGTAACCTCTTAAGTGACGATATGAACGCAATTACGTTCTTGTGTGGCCAAGATGTCTAGCGATCTGGGAAATTGGTGTTTCTAGAAAACGGTGTCACTAGAAATAAATTGTTGTTGCAACTGTAACAGCTTTATTATGAGAATTAGAGAAATGTTATGGAACGTATTTATGCTGGGACACCCCATGAGTGTTTGTACTACAATGAATCCAAATTTATGAATCAGATTCAGACTACGTGCGTCTTCCATAGTTGGGGTGGATATGTCAACACCTGGGAATTACCTTTAGGTGATATCAGTCACCATGGAGCTGACGAATGTTCTAAGTTGGAAAAGTAGTTGAGTTGGTTAAGTCTGTTTTTTGGGGTCTACTAATAATTCAGCCTCTTCCATATCTTCATTTCTGTATCTGCTGATGAGCAAGCTTCATTGCTCGCACTATTCTCATTCTGCTAGCCGCCGTCTCAGCTCTGTAATTACTTAAATTTCAAATGTTATTTCTTCATCACCACATTCATTGAAATGTTATCATCAACGTCCACTTCTAAACCCTGAATATGCTTAATAAATTAAGCGAAACATTTCCCTAAAAGACTAATATTAGTCGGCGGAACCTCTAGAAATCCCAAACATTCCTGTTAACATCAAGCATTCAAGAAATTCATACTTATGTATATATATTCATTGTATGGTTTTTTTCGGCAGGCATATCATGATGATTTCCCGAAGAAATGTGATTGGGAGTTTTTCGTTATGTGGATGTCAGCTTTAGATCGACGTTGCTATCTATCCCTAGATGAAACTGGCGAAGAACCCTGTGACATTGTAGTTATTACGGATGCCATTTACACGTAAGTACAATGAATATGTTTTAGGTATGTTGGACACTGAAATCGTAATACATTACGTCCATTTACGTGTAAATGAATGTTCCATCCTACAACTGACTGTTTTGTACTATTTCAATAAAATGAAGGAAGAATTTGTTTCTCACAGTTGTAGACGTACAATCAACATTTTATTTCAATGAATTTTTATATCATGTACGAGCTATATCGAACATATGATGATTGGACCTTCGAAATTTAAAATTCTAATTCTAATTCTTGAATAACTTTCCACTAGTTTGAAAGATTGGTAGTCTACAATTTAAAATCATGAGATCATCTACGAGACAATACGCCTTATTCGTAGATTATAGCCAAAATCCATATTAGCATCCTTAGTTCCAGTTTTCCACCTCTTGCATGAAAGCATTGTTTTTACTTCCGGGAGAGAAAGAAAAAAGTTCATCAACATCCAGACCATTCTGGAAAACCTGAGTTCCTTACGACTCCTTGTTACAATTTGAACTTCTTCAACTTTCTTTTGATCTTGATGAGATTTTTAGGGAATGTGCGGTTGTCAATGTAGATCACAACTCTCAAATTAATATTTGAGAGATTTTTAAAATTTAATCATATTTTAAAGTAATCTCTGCCTTAATTCATTTTGAAAATAAATGTTTTTACCTGTATGCTTAACATGAATCTTTTCTTTCCAGTCTTGACCAAACAATCCATTTGTCAACACGGAAAGTCGCCAAAGCACCAGAAATTTACTTAGAGTTTCTAAGACACATTACAGGACAATTGGCTTTCCATTTGGCCGTTCTTCTCATGAAGAGAGCCAAGAAAGTAAGCCATTTTCAAGTAAATATTGATTGAATTGAAGAACTTCAACGTTGAATCAATGTTTTGAATCAAAATATTTTTTTGATTGGGATGTTGATAACATTTGTTATTTGATTCTTTACAGGAAACGTCCATGTGGAAGGAAACCAAGAAAATCATCTCTCCTCTGTTGCTGTTTGCAGCGTGCGACCCTCCAAATACAGATGCTAATTGGTGTTTGTCTATAAAAGAAAATCAACGGAAACTTTTGAACACTTGGGCCCAACAAGGCCGATGCCGGTTTGTTCAGTCAGGTAAACAAAAACCATGATTTTTCTACATATTTTGCTCAATATCCACTGTACACTAGAGAAATGGGGGCCCCAAGTAGGAATCGAACCCAACTCCACAGGCTACCTGCCAGATTTCTCTTGTTTCTTGAAACTGCTACTGCTGAGCACAGACTTGAAGCTTTTTAGCTCCAAGTGTATCCAGCAGGTGTTGCAGGCTAATCGCCTGAATCCTTAGAAGGGGTAATTACGCCATTCCATCGCCTGGTCGTTACGAGGTCTGTCACAAAAGTAGTGAGATTGATTGTTTAAAAGATATTATTCAAACTCTTCTTCGAAATAACGTCAGAAGTTTTTCGTTTGTATAGCCACAGATAGGGCAATACAACATGGTACATGAAAAATTTAAAAATATACTGTCAAAAAATATCAAGTAGGATATCGAAATAAATATTGAAAAAGTCCGATATATGTGCTGTATAGTTCATGAAAAATAAGTATTCTTTTCGTGGTGCACTTGAACTGTTTTCAGGAGCACTCATGGGAAGGTTGGGAGATGATTAAATAGCCGTGAACCAACTTGAATTGGATTAATCGTCAAGGAGGTAGAAAGGCTTATAAAAGGAAGACGAGGATCGTCTCTCTTCCTAGTGGATTACGTTTGGTGGTCTGAACCTTAGTGAAATAGCTCCAGGCTGCTCCTAACAAACATCAAGCAGTTGAGGACGTTGAGTGTTGGGAATGTTAAAATATTCTGAGCCCTGAATTGGTGGTAGGGATGATGCATTCCAATTCAACTTCAGCAAAATCCGAATCGCTCGCTTCTTGAGTCAAACAATTGATCCACTATGACATGAATTGCCCCACCAGCAAGCAGTATGACATTCTGCTATTAAATCATGCAAAAATACAAGAGGTCAGCTTTGACAACTAATGCACCTGTTCCGATGGAGTTTCCATTAGTCGTAATAGTAATGAAATGAAAGTTGGCTTTGATAATGCTGTCCAAGTCTCTCGTCACAGCTGGCTGAATGTGAGGTGGGTAAAATGATTTTCCCTTGTGTTGCCTTTTCATTTTGTGGAACGAAATGGAATTACAGGGAGCAAAGTCAGATCTGTAAAGGAGTTGTGGGAGTTCGCAATCACAAAACCCATTTTCTCGATAGTTCGTTACAACCCGAGATTCGGTTACGTATTCTTCCTCGATTTCGCCTTGTTCTAAAATATAGAAAGAATAACGATATTGAAGAAAATATTATTTTCTAATCTTGGCTTCTGTCCGCTCACCAATGGAAAGCCAAGTGCCAACTCCATGGGAAGTCGCGATTCATTTTCATTTGAAATGTATGTAAATGTACAGATAAGTGATTTTTGAACGATTTTTCATGTTCATAACTTGTTTTTGATTTTCAGGTTATATGTTGAACGCATTGACCAAAGAGTGTCAATCAGTGAAAATGTTCATAGACAAAGTCAACCACTTTGCTGTGACGGATTGGAGAAAAAGAGTCTATGAGGTTGGTTCCACTGATAAAATGTGAATAACTGATAATGTAGCTGACCATGTGTTAGATTGAATACTAATGTTGCCATATTTGTTGATTCAGAAGACATTCATTTCGATTGACGAGGTCAGTTCTTCGACTTCCCACTTTGTGACCAGTTCAAGTTATGCTGCTTTACCACAGAAAGTACCGCTAGTTGACAATCTCAAGCCCTCTTTGTACGGTAAGATTATCTTTGAACATGTGTACATTTACATTTTATTTTATATTGGGGGGCACCCTCGGATGACCTGGTTGCTTTGTTATTACGTAAAGCTGCCTGTTCGTGCTTATGCCATGTTATAGAGAAAATTTCCATTTTGAGGCGGAAACGAACGTAGTAATTTCCCCTGGCATATCACTCTGGGCATAAATAGTTCTGAAAGGTTACTCTTGCCGTTTTATGGGATTCTCGTTTTGCTGAGGATTTCTGTGTTGTGTAGAAAGTAGTTATGTATGGAGAAGGGAGACGTGCTAACTAAGGGGAGCAATATGATAATTCTGTTGGACCGAAGGAAGACTTGTGGTTGGGGGAGAGCAACCATGTTTCTGATTTTCACTCCTGTTTCCTTGTCATGCTCATCGATTGGAGTATTCTGATGATATTGAAAGGGAGGTACCTGTCACCAACTCGTTCCATAAAACAAGATGTCCATGAATCTTTGTTACATGCAATATTCACTTAATTTGTTGAGGTCACATAAAATCGAAGAGCTTATAGCTCTGGTGATAATGCCAATCCTCATGATTTCGTTTCAGAACAGATTATAAAATTGGAGACAGTGAGAGGACCTTATCCCCAAGACTTTCTCTTTCTTGAATCATAATCTCTCTTCAGAACAGTACTCAGATTCTAATGGCTTTTGTAGATCTCTTTAGTACTTAAGAACTTGGGGGTGCAAGACTTCGGAAAGTATGGATGATGAAATCAGGTTTCCTCACCCCTTTCCCTTCATCGTTGCCCTTTCTCATCAAACTCATCAGTTAAGCTATGCCAACTTACTCTATGGGTACAGATTGTGACAAACAACAGCTTATCTATAGTTCAGATTGAATGTTAAAACATTTTTCTTGTGTATTACTACTGATTATGGTCTTATTGGTTCATTCATGGTTTCTGAATCTATTTCACTGTGATTGCACCCTCAAGTGAGAGCAGTGGTTCTAAATCGAGAAAACAGCTATTCAACGTTAGCTTTTCGTACGTTGATTATGCTCAAACCCCTCCTGTTTCCTGTTGGGGATTAAAACTCTTTTAAACTGTATAAAAAGTACGAAAGTATTCAAGCTTCTGACAGAAATTCCCCCGGAAAAGTTTGGATTTTCTACCACACTTTTGTACCCCATTTCGCACAAGTTGTTCTTGAGATTTCTCTTGACAAGATAGGGCATTATTTTAATTATTGATTTTCTTTTTTGTTTGCAGTTCAAAGTATCGAGATGAATTACACTGGGAGCCTGCATCACCTTGTTTGGCTCGGTCTCCAGGTACTCGAGAACCCTCGTTCTTTACTAACCTGCAGACTTTCCTCATTCTTCCACACCACGTTGTTCAAAAATAATTTACAGTACACTGTTACAAATCTACAAAACTCAGGAGTGGAAACTTTGAACCAGCTTGACGTGGATGCGTTCCTCTTTGCGACCAGTAAGTGGATATTCTTTGTTCAGGACGAAATCGTTCTAACGTACTGTAAGCACTCAAATAATCACGGTGAAATTTGGATGCTAGTTCAGCTTAAGAACTTCCAACCCAGTGATAATTCCATAGTTCAAAACTATCTTTAAGTCATAGATGAAATTGATTATCATGTCGTTACATGTTACATTTTGTCTTCCGTAATGTGAAAGAAGGAAGTTTTCATAAGTTTCGCCCATCCACATTTTGGTCAAAACATGACAATTTCTGCATTTTTGTTTTTTGGAGCTGCTCAATTTGAATATTTTCTATTAGAACTTCCCTAATTCGTACTCATTCAGACAAGCTAATGTGAGCCTTTTTGTACAATACCCTTTGATCTCATGCAGTCGTCTTCTGACGAACTGATGCCCAGCACGAAGCTTCAACTGTCAAAGAATTACAATTGCTACGTTTACTTATATGTCCTCAACTAACAGTGAACAACCATTTTTACATTTCTAGTTTTCTGCACGGGGGCCGTCCTTGAAGATCAACAGGTTAATGGATATTTCTCGCCTGATCGACCTGCATTACTTCCTGCCAATATCACTCCCACTTTGTGCACTCAAGAACAGGCGAAATGGTATGTACATGTACATCATTCCAAGGTCGAAATTCATGGAGACTTATGCTTCAATATGATACCCGTATCTAGATAAATGATAAATAGCTACAAATGTCATCTGCTGACTCACTTGAATGACCTTTTGCTATCATTCAGGGTATATTACCCGTGGTTTTGAAGGTGACACTCAACTCAACCCCATTTTTTTATTTATGAATCCTGCTGAGTATGAAAGTGGAAAACGCACTCATCGTGCACAAAAATCACTACCATGATTCGCGCAGGGCGCGTTAATGAGTGAGTTATTAGCTCACTTGGGGACCCACTCACAATCATTTTGTTATCCATGAATTCCGCCTTTAGTATAAGTGCTAGGTTCAGGATTAATGGATGGGAATATGAAGGATTCAAGGAATGAGCTTATTCAGTTTTATTCCTTTTTTAAAGGCCTACGAAAATTCTGTTTTGTATATTGTATATCCATAAAGGAGACTGAATATCGTGTATTCGTCCATTAAAATATGGATAAGTTAATATGTATTTGACTTCATTGAATACGTGATCACTTATTACATGTTGTGCTTTTTTCCTTTTCAAAAGGTGGTCGAGTGCTTGCAGCATCACTAATGCAGGTGGACGCAGTCTTGGTAATAACATCAAAATGTCTGATCTACGTCATAACTTACAAAGAGGGATTGAAGTTGTTCGGGGAGACGGGCTCCCTCTGCCTTTGATGATCATCCTGGCCCGCACTTTTGGTTTGATGGTAAGTTTTGTTATTTTTCTCCCTGCAAGGATACCACAGGATTGTATGGGAGTCATTCAATTCTCGATTTCTTGATTACAGGGATCTGATGCTGATTCAATAGAAGAATCCGAAGGCTGTGAGAACCGTGCAGTTTACTTATGGAGACTAGCGGTACCGCTTTTGGAACGCTTGGCTTCCAACCAAACCTACAAGTTCACCTCGAAAACCAAGCTGTTTGAATTTGCTGTGTACGTTACTTTATCACCACTAATTAATGATTCTTTGATGTGTTCCAAGCCATTAGTGTTCATAATAACCTGTATTGTTGAAGTTTCTTGCCTATTTGTTCAATACTTGCCAATTCGATGTTTCAGGAAAGATTTGCTACCCAACGAAGTCGTCACTCTTTTGGATGAAGGCAGATTTTACATAGCTACCTACTACATGAATAAAGAGCAATACGAGAGAGCGCTTGATCTCTTCAAACTTCTGCGTACTCCTCAATCAAATTACAACATGTCTTCGGTTAGTTTTATCGTTAATTACTGGAATCATTTCTTATGCAGGCGGGTTTTGTGCCACAAGTCGACTCACTTTTCGTTTAATACAAGTTTGTGGTTTGTTATTTTCAATGATGGCCTTAGAGACCCACTGCTGGGAGCGAACTTCAGCAAGTTTGCACATTTGGCACATTGCGGCACAAGCCCTGGAACTGCTTTTTTGTGGTAGTTACCTAAATCCACGGATTCTGTTACTCTCCGGCGGAAAGTGACTTCAGATACAAATGTTGTTATTTGTATCTGTTAATGTTTCTATCCGTAGTTCGTTACTTTTTCGGAGACAGTCACAAAAATCGTCCTAATTTGACCGGAATTCAGTAAATTGGCTCCTGCTGAACACCTGTCACAGTTTTAGAGTCTACAGAGTCTGAAACTAATAACAGTTCAGCCATGCAACATGCCTACAATGTGCATTTTCAAAAAAATATGGGATTTTGGATTTTTAGTTCCACGGATGAAAATGACAAATGCTATGGGCTAGATTTAATTTAATGTTGATGATGCACTCCAATAATTGTCCATGTATTTTTAAAATATTTCTGTATGGAACTTAATATTATGTTATTATTTCTGTTCTATTGGGCTTTCCTGTGTTTTGGCTGTCCCACTGTAAATTTTAACCGCGGGATCAGCAATTCCACGGATAATCCATGGATCACTCAGTCACCAAATAAAGAATTGCTCATAATATCTGATGAAAGTGGGGTTACAATATTTTGTTTTGACAAGAAAACTCATATCTGGGGGTTTTTCAATTCAAGGAAAGGATGGAATTGATCCTTACAGTTGCCTGATTAACTTCTGAACAATATTTATCGCAAAAGAAAGGGGGAATGGAATGCTAAGAGTTTGATAAATAGGAAACTATAGTGTGAATTGTGTTTGAAATATTCATTTTTCAAACTTCATTTTATTATTTGCATTACCTATACAATGCAAAATGGAACGTACAACCGAATGTGGAAAGGGTGGTGGTTTCCTAAGGTTTAGTGTCTTCGAACCTAAGTGAAACCTATACCGAACGCCATTCCTTCTTAGCACATTGTTTAGAATAGCTATGCTGTTTATTAGTTGGAAGAAAAAATGTATAACTTCAACTTAAGTACTCGAAATGGTATATGGAAGTGGTAATGGTTGCCGTGGAAACTCACTGCAACATGTTGATTTACCACTCCATTTTCGTGATAATCTGTAATTAGAAATATAATTTCGTTTCGCTTTACAATTGCCATGCTGCATCGTACAAGTTCACCTCAAATAATAATTGTCATTAATTTTCACAGATTTATTTAAAGCTAGCCGAAGAACAGATGAGTGGGCTCAGAGGTGAAGAAATCACTTCTGACCTGAGGTGCAAACACGTGATCCTTGCAACTAAAGCTCGCGACGCTCTTCAGGTTGCTCGTGACTTGATTAAGGGTGATAATAATCATCCCCTTCAACACAAGATCAAGACAAAATACATAGAAGTTGAAGACCTTTTATCGCGTATTGAAAGAGAGAATGGTAAATGACCAACTTTTGGAATGCGTTACGATTGACTTTCCTCATTTGATGTGACAGTTGTGTTTTACAGGGGTTAACGTTTATTCTGTAATTTCAGGTGTTGATCGAGATGCATCCGGTGAAAGTATCTCTCTTGGTAGTGGAGGTTCACCTACTTTTGAAAAACTGGCTTCCCCCCTGACTAATGCTAGAAATCACAATAGACAAACTCCCGCCGCCAGTACTCCTCGCTTAGCACTGGTAACAAATTATTTATTTAATCATTTCTCCTTCACTACTATTAATTACTGCCATTTCATGATTTTTAATTTATATTTCAGGAATCCAGATTGCGACAAAACAACTCAGAGATGACAGAATTAATGAGTTTACAGCAAAGCTCAAATCAACTGAAGTTGCAGCAAATAATGGAGCAATCCAAATTGATTCTTGACCGAATGGATAGCATCATATTTGAGCAGAGATCTCAGCGCAGTTTGATTGAAGACCTCACAGCTAAATTTAATCACATGGAAACGGAAGTCAAAACCGTTTTAGCTGACATTAAAAAAGAAGTTAAGAAGTCTGATTTATACACCATGTTGGATGACGATGATTATCAAACAGACGAAATATCTAACTATCAATATCCTGCAATTACCCCTCAGAATTCATCGCGGGTGATGATGTATCCTCCTAACCAAAGAGCTCCTCCTGTTCCTCCTGAAGCTCAATTTGTCGGTGCAGTTCCACAATACTTTTCACCAAGAGTGGACCAAATGTATCAAAACAGCGTTAATTTCTTCAACTCTCAAGGCACCTTGCCTTTTGTTGATGGTCAAACTGTTCCCGACTACCTTCGAGGTCTGAATCATCCCAAATTTCCGCCACAAATGCCGAATGCGATTGCTGCTGCTATACCTCCCGCCGTTACATTAGGGTTAAACCAAGGTACACCCATTATTCCCAACCCTGCAGGCGCTCTACATGGCTTGTTGCCCCAACCCAAGTTTTCCACTTCTGCTGGAATGACTCATGGACTCACTGAGCAAGGATTCGTGGGTAGAGGCCCAACTAATGTTGTGATTACTACGTCAGACACTCTGCCCACTGGCACACCACCCGCTCAACCAACATTAAGCGTTACCATCCCTCCTCAACACCGCCTTGGGGACACATCTGCAGCCCACCAGTTCCAAATTTCGTTTCCTCAAAATTTAAATCAACAAAAACCGATTACCACAAATGTGACTGCGACTGCAACTGTTAATGAAGTGATTGAATCTGACGATGACACTGCTGATTCCTCTCCTAGTTATGAGCCAGTTGCATCATTACCTGCTAAAGTAAACTTGGTTACTGGAGAAGAAAACGAAACTGTGCTATTTGAAAAACGTGCCAAGTTGTTCAAATTCGCTGACCAATCGTGGAAGGAAAAAGGCGTTGGCAACATTAAGATTCTCAAAAGTAATACAGAAAATAAATACAGAATACTTATGCGCCGTGAAAAAGTTCTTGACATATGTGCTAATCATTTCATCACTGCAGACATGAAATTGGATTTACTACAAGAAAAATCTTGGTTTTGGTTGGCTATGGACTTTGCTGAAGAAACGTCGAAGCTGGAGAAGTTTTTAGTTCGATTTAAACTTTCCGAAGAAGCAAATGAATTCAAAAAAATCTTTGATGGGGTGGTAAATGCTTTGAAAACTGGATCAACTCCAAACAAAAGTACCGACAATATTTCGGCCAATACTTCAACTCAAAGCAGTTTCAGTGGTACGTCCACGCCGAAAGGGAAAAATTCGAGTATTTTGGCCTCAAGCAAACTGTTTCCAGGAAACGTATCTACGTCTGCAGCACAATCACCAAACAATACCATTTTCGGCACACCTCAATCGTCGGTTTCCATGTTTGGGAAAACTCCTCAAAGCTCTCCTGCATTCGGTGGTACACCAAGTTCTGGGGCGAATAAACCGTTATTCGGTTCTGGTACCCAAACCACTTCAGCTAACGCTGGCTCGATTATTTCTTTTAAAACAACCACTTCAACTGCTCCTGAAAAAACTACTTTTGGTGGTTTCACTTTCAGCACGACGCCGAAAGTTGTATCTGCTCCAGAACCCAAAGCCGAACAAAAGGCGGAAGTTGAACCCAAAAAAACAGACAGCCCATTTGCCAATTGGAGTTTCTCGAAGACAACTGACAACAAAACTGGATTCAATATTGCCGTGGATACTAAGAAGCCAAGTGATTCTAACAAACCGTTGTTTGGTGCTGAACAAACGACTGATGCAAACAAACCGCTCTTTGGTACTAAATCTCAGTTTTCCGATTTTGGAGCTTTGGCAAAATCTGCTGCAAATAAAGAGTCTACGCTTTCAAAACTTCTCACTGAAAACAAACCCCCAAGCTCGAACATATTTGCAGGAGCTGGGGCTCCAGTTTTTGGCAGCAAGCCCCTTGGCTTCCAAAGTAGTCCTTCTGCTAACAGCTCCCCTTTCGGAGCTCAAGTTTCATCTCCTCAAGAACATGAGGATGACTTTGTACCCTCAGCTGATTTTGCGCCCGTGATACCTCTTCCAGAGTTGGTGGATGTCAAGAGTGGAGAAGAAAACGAAATAGTTTTGTTCAAGGAGCGAGCTAAGCTTTTTAGATTTGACAAGAACATCAAAGAGTGGCGAGATAGAGGTGTTGGTGACATGAAGATTTTGAAAAGTAATGAAACTGGTGTTGTGCGTTTGTTGATGAGGAGGGAACAAGTACACAAAGTTTGTTGTAACCACCGACTTACCAAGGATTTGGAGCTCACCAAATCGAAGACCAACGAAAAAGCCTACTGTTGGAATGCTACTGACTTCTCTGATGATACTAACGGAACCTTCCAACAATTTACTATCAAGTTCAAAACAGCTGAACAGGTAATGTACTCAAGCTTAGTTTAAATCATCGAAGTAAAAGATTGAATATTACTCCATGTATTCTATTATTTTTTATACTTATTGTTGCAGGGTTTGACATTTGAAGAGACGTTCAAGGCTGCACAAGCTGCAATAGTTAAATCACCGGCCAAGCCAGAAGAAAAAGGAAAAACTGACGCAAAGCCACCTTTGTCAACGTTGGTTACTAAAGCGCCGGGATCTTGGAACTGTGATGCTTGTTTGGTCAATAATTCATCTTCAGCTACTGTTTGTGTAGCCTGTAGTTCTACAAAACCTGGGGTAGATCCACCTCCCAAGAAAGAGCTGAAGCCTAAAACTGCTTTTACCTTTGGTATTCCAGCCGTTTCCACAAGCCCACAAGTTCCTACCAGCCTTCCTGAAGCTTCAAAACCAGTTACGATTTCCTCGGAAAAAACTGATGCCAAACCGCCATTGTCATCGTTGGTGAAGAAAGCTCCAGGATCTTGGGAGTGCACAACTTGTTACGTAACGAACGAGGCCAAGAATTCCAAATGCCTTTCTTGTAATACATCCCAACCAGGGTCCACTAGTACTACTTCTACTTCAGAATTTTCTTTCGGCATTCCAGCCACTGATGCCACTAAATCTGCTGAAGCGGCCACTTTCAGTTTTGGTATGCCTTTAGCTACCAAGAGCGACCAAGCTAAGCCAATCTTTGGCTCAACTGCTAGTACAAAAACGAGTGAGGATTCCAATAAATTACCACCTTTGAGTGCGTTAGTCACACAACCTGAAGGATCTTGGGAATGCAAAGAATGCTATTCTAGGAATGACGGCACTGCCGTCAGTTGTCTTGCATGTGAAAAGCCTAGGCCTGGGGTAACAGTGCTATCAACGTCTAGCTTGTCAACTGGAGCTGGAAGCTTTTCTTTCGGTAATATGGCTGCCACCCTACCATCTCAAACCACAAGCATTACCAAAGAAGTAACCATCTCTCCGGTTACTGATTCTTCTAAAAAAGATACACCAAGTACTGGTTTCTCCTTTGGAACTGGTATGAAAGGATTTGGTTTCGGTGGAGGAGATGCCTCAGAATCTACGAAAGACTCCAAGCCAGTTTTCAGCTTCGGTGGAAGTATCAGTGGGAATGAATCATTTGGCAAAAGTGAGTGTTCATGGATCAAACACGTTTCATGATTATTATTTTCACACCTGAAAATGTATAATTTAATTTAAAAATTTAGTGCATGGTAAATATAGGGATGTTCCTTTGAGTGGTTATCCAACTGATTCTAGTTTTACAGTTATTTTCAAATTCTGATCTTATACTTACGATTTCTTCTTCTTATAGGCACATTCCAATTCTCAATGCCAACTTTTGATCCCAAGAGCCCTGTTAAAAATGATACCAGTGATAATGAAGTCAGTGACCGAGAAGATCTCAATGACAGCATCCATTTTGAGGTACTTAGTTATTTTGGTTACATAACTAAATATCTTAACCATTAATTTTAGGAATGAGAATTTGGTACGTTCGCCCGCTGTATGAGAACAATGTATGAGATAAGTTGATAGGTAATAAAATGACAGAAATTCCTTAAAATCGATAAATTTAATTTATTTTCAGGAGAATATTAGGAGTTTTTAGAGAATCTTACTCTGAAAAATTATATAAACCACAAACTGAGTCATTTAAAAATTGAAGCCCAAACTTATGCTGGAAATTGTACATAAATTTCATTAAAATGTACTAAAAATCAGTGTAAATGCTAAAAATCCAAAATCCTTTGTTCGAATAGAAGAGTGTTATGCAGAGCAAGCTAGTTTGCAATAGACAACTGCTCGAATTTCATCTCCATTTTACAGAAATATTATATGATAATGTGGGAAAATTCTTTTTTACGGTCAAGCTGTACGACTGGATCTTTTTTCGTTTGTTTGCTTGCTCCTAACCGAAAAGAAGCCAAGATACATGAATGTTTCCAGTCATTCATTTGCACAGTGTGAACGATCCAAAAATTATATTTGAAGTGTGTCATGTAGTTGCAGTATAAGTTCATGTACATGTTGGTTGTTTTGCAGCCAGTAGTCCCCCTTCCAGACTTGGTTGCCACAAAAACTGGGGAAGAAGACGAAACTGTTCTGTACAGTCATCGAGCTAAGTTGTTCAGGTTCGACAGCAATGCCAAGGAATGGAAGGAGAGAGGCCTTGGTGATATCAAAATCCTTCAGCACAATGAAACCAAGAAAAAGAGGTGAGCGTTATTTTCACTCAGTCTGCCTGTTGATAATTTCGTACGTGTATGTCCCGTCGTGAACCTTTGAAAAACATGCGTAGATTTGTAGTAATTTGTCTGGATGCAATCAACTTTCATGTGTTCTGTGGTGTTTTTGTGTTACATCCACGCTACCAACCATATTTTAGTGCTCCCGTTAGACCTCGGCTCAAAATTAATTAATGGTGTTTGTAAGGGCCAAATGATTGGATGTATTTTACTTTCCCTCGATGTGAAGGATACGTGGTACTGGCTAGTTCTGGTCGGAGGAAGGTTGTTAGGATTGTGAGAGGAAATAGTCGTTTGTCGCAGGAGGGTATATTGCTGCCCCAGTAGACTATGTAGGTTGTGTTCGATTAAGACAAGAGGTGGTCCCAGGTTCGTGCGCGTGCCCCACCGATTGAATTGGATAGGTGAATTTGGTATGTTCAAATTGATAGTCCCAGTTACACCAACTGCCCAAGGAATTTAGAGGTGAGAAGGGTGTGTCAAGATTCTAGAGTGGCCCCAGACGGGTGCGCATCTGTCCCAGCAAGAGAATCTGAGTGTGATCGGAGGTGAAGGAATTCACTGTTGGCGCCTGCATCCGCCCCAGTAAGATAATTTGATAGGTGAGAGTTGAAGAAGTGGTCCCGGCCAGATAGTTTAATTCCTTGAATATTTAGCTGCCTATCGTGGAAGGGTTTTAGTCTTGTAAGAAAAATGGATTGGTTTCGAGATTGTTATTGGCTCGAGTTTCCACCGGGACTGACTAGACTGTTCCTATGGCTACTGCCTTATATAATGGGTATCTCCCTCCTCCGCCGAGCTATGGAAGGGCGCGGTTCCCTTGAAGGAGCAACAACCCTTTACCTCGGGAAAAACCCGTTGTTAATCGTCTTCGGTGTGCTACCTTTGCCAAAGCAAGTTTATTGGTGTTTTCCAACAATGTTCGAAGCAGCAGTACCAATGGGTGTTGGGTGTGGTGTGCATGAGTTCATGTTTGTCAGAATATCACTGCAAGCCCATGTAAATATGACATTAAAAAAACAGAATACCTCGTTTAAGTTCTATTGGTTATAGGATGAAAAGGGATTTTCATGTAAACATCTATGAGTCACTTTCTACACTTCACTAATCCATCTTTATTTGAGACAAGCTGAGATAGGATAGGAAAAGGTGAGCTGTCAGATGTGCCTCCCTATTTAGAGAAATAATTGATAATTCAACAGTTCCAAAATAAATTCAAAATACCTAGTTTGTACCTAAACTTGCAATTTGAGAGGGTTGGTATTAAAATGATAAACCAGAACAGACGGTCTGAATCGAGGCATAGGCATTGTGTTGCTTGTCTGATCTACTATACGAGTTTTATGTTGGTTGTCCAGTCTCCTATTGTACAACCAATATTATTTTAGTAGACCGGAGTCTGCCACAAATCTCTCAACTGCCTAACGTTTCTACGTTTACTGCTATGTTGAAATTACCTTCGTTGGGGAAATTTTGTCATCTTCTTCTGTCTTTTCTAAGAAAACGAAAAAAATGAACAATTTATGAAAAAAGAAGCAACCTTCTGAAATGTCAAAACGACCTAACAACCACAATTTGATGTTATTAAGGGAAAAACAAAATACGACCAAATATGACGTATGCATTTAAAATTAGAGACATCTATCACTGAAATCGATCACACATTTGCTTCTTGAAACCTACGCATATGACACAATATTCCATAGTACTTGACATATGTCATATTGCTTGATTTACTCCCCTCCACCCAGTGGAACGTGCCACGGAATCTTTTAAGAATGAAATTTATTGTTTCATTGATCCAAATGGCTCCGCATTCCTATTAGGGAACGAAGAAGCTGTGGCTGGACTTGGGCCTTAAAATAGTTCCAATTTTCTTGTTAATATTATTTCTTTAAATTTCCCTCTGTTTGATGGTTGTAAATCTTGTACGTGAAACTGCGCCACATTTGTTCATTATTCCATTCACCTGACATTGAACCAACATGTGTACGTGTGTATGGGGGATAATTAGAGAGTTATAGCAGGACACTTACGGGCCCTGAGGAACCTCCTCACAGATCCCGATCACAACACTCCTCAGCACCATCACTGGGAAGTGCTATCATCTTTTAATGGTTTCCATTTCGTCGGCATTAAGTTAAGTAGATTCAATCAAAAACCGAATTGGCGTCACTTTAGCGTTTGACGTGACTATAAACCTCAACGCGTCTATCGGTTACCCCACCAAGAACGGTAGAGCCTCCTTTTGCTCGCTCTAGTCACCGGTCACGGGCCCCGCTGAGTTCTCGTCTCCTGTGGGCTGCTATAACTCTCTATTGACTGGTAGTGAGTTTGAAGAACCAGAAGAGTCTTGAAGCTAAGGGTCTATTAGAGGCTAATTCAATGTTCAGGATCAAAGTGGAAACAATTCAAATGATTTTCTTGAAAATTTAAAGAATTTGAATGATTGATATGTTACATTGGTTGAAGCAGGTAAGTTGGATGTGGAATTTTAAGTCGTTAAAGAATTTGTTTCCAATGAACTAAGTTGTTATTTGTACTTTCCTTTCAGACTTCTGATGAGGAGGGAACCTGTGATGAAATTATGTTTGAACCACTACCTCACTGATGCGATTGAAATGAAGCCTCAAGACGAAAAATCCTGGATGTGGTTTGCTTCAGATTTCTCTTTGGGCGAAAAATGCGAAGAGAAATTCGCTATAAGATTCAAAAATAAGGAAATAGCGAAGGAGTTTTTCGATGCTGTAGAAAAAGCTAAGGATAAGGTAATTTCTTAGTGTTTTCCCGTTCACGAGCTTTTAAAAGCTTGTTATTAGTTTAAAACTGTTATACTTGGTAATGGACAACTTTCGTGTGTCGGAATTTCTCTTTTATGATTTAAGAATAAAATTGTGTTCCACCGAAATTTCCAATGGTTTCGACGAAAATCGATAGAAACAAAAATTAAATTATGCGGCATAAGCGGTCAACACTGACCCTCCCCCCAGCAGTGGTCGTTCCCCCTTTGATTCAACTTTCGTTATATAGCTATTTGGTCATTTCCAATTAGGATTCATTTACATTAATCAGCTCACATCTTTGAAATTAATTAATATGAATTGGAATGTATTCGTATTCTCAGCCAATTTCTTTCTCGTTCTCAGGACAGAGGGTTGAATGTAAGCGTAGTCCACCCATTTGAGCTTGAATACCGACTGTTTTAGTTGTAAGTATCGAGGAATACAGGGAGCTAAATACCAACAAACTCATTGTTTTCTGTGTGTAAATATCTTTATATAGTGTGATGATACATATGCTTTCATGTCTATCTACGTCTTTACTTCTTTGTAATTAAAACGTTTTCTCGATTTATGAATATAATGAAAAATTGTTGTTAGAGTTTTTAAACGATTTTGTTATGCCCTAAAAATGTTATTACCTCTGACTGAGTTCGAACTCGTGCTCTTTAGTTGCAACTCTAACGGCTTGAGTATGAGGCTGATTTAATCAAACCTCTTCGACTCTGGGTGGTTTATTCTCCTTGATTCTACCTCATTTTAAGGGGAAAGCACCAGTAGTGGACATGTTAAGACTTGTGTGATTGTTTGTGTTACCTCATAAATTTTTAGCTCTCAAATTTTTTTTGGGTGTCTACACGTTCTTCAGACATTTTTAGTTGAGTTTAATCGAAGGAAACACCAATTTTATAAATGTTTGAAGAAATGAAGAAAATCTTGTGTGATTGTTTGTGTTACCTCATAAATTTTTAGCTCTCAAATTTTTTTTTTGGGTGTCTACACGTTCTTCAGACATTTTTAGTTCAGTTTAATCAAAGAAATTTTATAAATGTTTGAAGAAATAGAGTCAAATTTTGTGGAATAACAGAAAACACCAGTAGTGGACAGCTCAAATTTTGTAGTGTTGATGTAGTGGACACTTCATGACCCAGTAGTGGACATGTCGTAGATATCAACAAGACGGCGTAAAATCTCGTTTAAAATCATGTATATATCTAATCGGTAGTAAAACAAAAAGAATTCCATTCAACTGGAAGAATGAAGTGAGCACCAGTAGAGAACAATTCATGTATAAGTAGATGATAGCTCATGGACTAGTAGTGGACATCTCTTGCACTAGTAGAGGACACCCCCTGTCCGCCTCTGGTTCGCAACACTATATTCATTTGAAAATCGTACCGAGAGCTTGTTCCAATACAAATGAACAAGTAGAAAATTAAGAAAATATCCTTTCGTGAAAAGGGAAGTTGCACCAGTAGTGAACAGGGATGTCCACTACCGGAGCATCCGCCATTTTTGTTGTACTAGAAGTGGACATGCTTTAAAAGCCCACAAAATCGTCAATTTAGTTACTGAAGTATATATTCAAACCAATGGGCACAAATATTTGAATATTATATGTGAACATTGCTTAAAACATACTTTCCATTCCTTAGCATTTTGCACAGCGTCCTGCTAAAAATCACTCCACCCACAGACTGGTTGTTTTTAATGTCAAGTTATTATTTTTCATTTTGGCCCTAACATTTGGCCTTTTGGTTCATCACGTTCGTTAGGCTATTACTTTAGTTAATCCAAAAAGATTCAAGTGCCCTGCTCAACCCGAATCCTTATTCTACAACTTTTTTTCCGAAGTGTCCACTATTGGTGCTTTTCCCTTAATTGTTTCTTTCTTTTTCCAGACAAGTTCTCCTGAAGATGCAGCTGCCAAAACCTCAAGCTCATCAGAAGCCGATGATGGTATGAAGTCATTGACATTGTCTAAATCTAATACTTCGACTTACTTTATTGACATTTACCTTAAGTTTTTGTGGAGGAAAGGGACGTATTCCAACCGAGACAAACTTCGACTTACTCAAAAGAAACACAGAGGGCCACCGGCTCACCTAAAACTGAACGACCATTTCTTCAAACTGTTCCTTCACCCTTTTTGCATTTGCATATGGTTCGATTGGGCTAATAAGCATTTAGTGGATTATGTACTCCAACCAGTTCCATTTGGTAGGCATATCGCCTTGAATGAAACCGTTCAACGCCTGAAAACGGTGCTTAGTAGCATTCGGTCGCAAAGCTTGAAACAACTTTTCATTTACACCCTGTGCAAAGCGTCCCCGAAACATGTGAAATTTCCTCTCAAACTAAAATCATGAAATTTCGTTTTATTGAACCTACTCGTAGTTTTAGTGTTGTCTATCGTTTACCGATTGTGACAATTTCACAATTTTTATATATATTTTTAATATCAAGGCACAACAGAGAACACTTTTTATTTCAAAATATAGTATTCAACCTTTTTCTAAATGAATTCAACTTTTTTTGCATTGAATACAATTTTGAATTCCGAGAGAGTACCTGTAGGTAGCGAAATATTTGTTTTAACTTTTGGGAAAAGACAATTTTTCTGTCCAAAATCAATATTTCCACTCGTGTGTCATTCATTCATTTTGTGTTTTGGGCAACTTTTGTTTCGAGTCTGTCTGTCTGCAGATCCTTATAATAAACGTAATTCCTACAGTTGTCATCCGATTTTGAGGAAACTTTCATGGAGGGTCACAATGTTGGAAATGAAAGATCTTACTTTATTCAAATATCATTGTTGTTTGTTATTCTTTAAATAACGCACCTTTGTTTTAGTGCCTCCCCTCCCCCTCCCATAATAGTAATATTACCTGTTTGGACTGGTATATGCGTGGAGTGAGTCGCCTTAATCCTTTAGTTGATCCGCACAGGTGCTAATCAGAGCGTATGAATGGATTTTCTGGTGATTCGGTCGATTTTCTGCGTATAATTATTTTTATTGTGCTAAATCAAGGTTCTGAACCACTTTGCCCTACAGTGTTTCGATCTATAAGAGTTTGGATAGAAAAAGTCCGACAACACACAAAAGATTCTTCAAAATCCAAATTTGCCTTTTTTCTGAACTCTATGGTTAATATAGTGGAGGTGGATACCAGTAATTTCGATCAGTGAAGGATTGAATCTGTCAGTGAGTCTACTATGCAGCTATTTGCTTTTTGAAAAAGGTTTGTACTGAAAAGGAAGGAGTTGTATTCGATGCGAAAAAGGTAGAATTAGAAGAGAAAATACTATATTTTACTGTGATACATCGGATTCCGGCTGATGATTGGCAAATGAACGAAACCATCGTGTTTAACTTATTTGGTTACTTGAAAACCGTATTGCTTATTACTGATCACAGTGTTCTAGAAGTCGGAATAGGTTTCTTCTCGATTTCGACGTAAACGAGTGCGCAGTGAATAGAATAGAAACCGGTTGGATTTGAGGTAAGCCGCATCGTGTTTCTGTAAGTTCACTTACTCTAACTCTTAACATAAGAGTTAACATTGTTGTATATCGCCTATTCATGGACTGGGAAGCGGGAGCTTCGTGTAAGAGAGAATGCAATCCGAAACTTGAGTATTGCGAAAAAGAAATACTAGTGCGTCTGCGTAGTAAGTAATATTCTTCCTCCTGTATGTTATGTGGGATTACACTACTTATATAGAAATTGATACTTGAGGTAACTTATTACGATTTTGTCTCTTTCGATCTGTCACTTTTTGCACTGTTTGTTATTACAACTAGAGAAAGCGACCGTTACAATGGGTTTTCACTATTTTTATTTCACGAAATTATTCTCGTCAAACTTTTCCTCAAGTACCTGTGCGCTTATCAAGACTGTGCCGCATAAAGCACAACTTTTAGCAAAAATACCTTAATGAACAGTACCTAACGCAGCAAAACAGAATTTCGGAATGCAAACAAAGATGGCGAAAAGAATTGGTTTGAATCATTTTTTCGGACGCTAACCACCCAAATTTGGTTTGTTGGTTTAGTTTGTGGATTGAGCGCGTTTGATCGATGGTTTATTTGGACCGGAGTTGTTTAAAACTGAACATTGTTGATTAACAGCTAAGGTCTCCGGTTTTATGAGTAAACGGTGATAGAAAACTATGGTGAAACTCTCTGATAGTTGATGACATCGATGGAAAAGATTTGAAACTTCATCAACTGTGTTTACCTTAGGAGCTCAACGGCTTACCTGTATTTTCTTCATTGTGACAAATCATAACATGTCACTCGTGTTAGCCTGTACATGACGTTAACCCGCCAAGTACTATAAGGGCGCCCATGCAAATTTTCACTCCTTCTTTTTATATGTTGTTACTGAGAGGTAATGAAAAGCATACAAGACGAAAAACCGCGAGAAAAATTATTTATTCAAAAGATATGAGGGTGTCACCCCTACGTGACTCTAGGCCTGAGCTCAACACTACATACAGTATTAGTCCTCCAAAATCTTACACTGTGAACTTTATCACTTGTACGTTGAATCAAATATTAGTTTTGTGGAATGAATACCAACCATGAAGAATATTCAGCAGCAGCAACCAGGTGAAAAAAATTTCAATGTACCAATTGTATGGTCAGAGCTCTGTTGGCATCCTTGAATGAGTGGTGAGGACGACTGCAGCTCCAAGTCCAACTTCATTTTGATGCGGAGGGGGGCAGCTTTTGCACCTTGGTAAGGTTCAATCGACACAAGGAACCCATTCTTGGTGGCCATGGACCATGGGCCATGGACGGATTGGCTTCCCCTTTATGTGCTGCTTGCTGCCATGCCTACCATGGTAGATCTGTGACATCTAAAATCCTCCTCCAACGGGGTCAACAGAGAACCGCCAACACCAGACACATACTTTCACCTTGTTCACAGTTCAAATAAAACATAAGTGTTACGAATAAAACACTTTTGACGTCTTGGGTGAGAGTTGGGGGTTGATGTTCCGTGAAATCCTAGAGTCACCTTCAGGTGACATGGCTGATTTGGTTGAGTATAGGGGGCTTCAGTTTGAATTTTTCTGGACAAAATGTTATTTACAAACACATGCTACATCCTAAAAAACAGATTATCACAAAAAAGTCCCAGCATTTTACCTGATCTTCGGAACCTTTGTATAGTGAGATTCCCACAAATAGTACGTACCTGTTTCTATACATGAATTTGATGAAATAGGATCTGGGCTTGTTGAAATACGCTTGGTGTTTAAAACAAGCAATCAACTGGACCTAAACCAAACCTGGTTTAAACCTCCCTAATTTTATGTATGAGAACTTCGGCGTAACCTCCTCAATTCAAGCTCTTTTCAGACGTTTTAGGAATCAATCGACGCGTTCTGATACTCTAGAACTTTGCTTTGTAGCAAACTTTTTTTCGGCTGTGGTAAATGGCTTTACA
Source organism: Creontiades dilutus (assembly GCA_031894815.1). Lineage (NCBI taxonomy): Eukaryota > Metazoa > Arthropoda > Insecta > Hemiptera > Miridae > Creontiades > Creontiades dilutus. The sequence goes on along the minus strand of JAVIWC010000472.1, from coordinate 1,544,124 downwards.
GAGCAAACTGATATAAACCGTGAATTTTTCATGTTTTTCTTTTTTGTTAAAGATGAACTAGGTACTTAGTTTTAGATATAGGAACATAGGGTATCTTCGTATTCTCTATGAAATTGTCTACATCAGTCAAAATCTGAATTTTGTTCAACCCGATCATCGAACCATTGTGCTCCGTCTTGAAGAATCCTATTCCGACTTCCATAACGCTGAGTAGGATAGACAACTGAGCAAAAGTTGTTAGGCATCGTCTTGATGACGATGGTTTATCGTTATTTGCAAAATCATGAAAAAATCTAACGGAAATGATTAATCCTGATATTTTTCATACCAAAGATCTATTTGGTTCTCTTGAGAACATGATGACAATAACATATTAACGTCATTATATTTTCAATATGTGGATGTATGTTGCTTGCTATCTTTCACCATATTTATTAAATGTAATTCATTAAGCCAGGTCATGTTGATCTTTGTGATTTCGTGTGATATTTACGAGTCCTTAGTTACCTAACTATTTATACCAACTGTAGGCTTACGTGTTGATTTAAATTAGTTTCAGTAAGGACAATGATGATAATTGAACTAGTAAATGTATTAATTGGCTTAATTTTATTACCAGCGCTAATATTATTTGGTTGTTGAATCCTATGGTCTTTACTACTAAGTGTTTTTAAACTTTGAAAAACAGTAGTTATACCCTCCTATTTTAATCTCTAAATAGTGCTGTGCTTTATGTAATCTCAAAGATTATCGTTACTCACCTTAACCCATTTTCTTTAAATCATCCTCCGTCGTCGTATTTTTCATGTTTAATCATCCAAGTGGATTATTCTGATTTTGCCAGCTTCCCCTTTGATTTCACCAGTTAATTTTACAAGAAATGGTATTGCAATGTTATTGATTATCACTGAATGTTCTTTGTGCGTTCCATTAGTTTCATATTGATGATAATCAACAATCGTTGGAGCTCTATTATTTTTTACATTTTTTATGTTTTATTTCAATTAATCTCTTTTGTTGTTTATGATCATGACTGATCATAATTATGTGTAATTAAGGGTTGCGTTTCCGCCACTCTCTAAAGACTCTTAATTGTTAACTGCCTCTGGTCTTATCGTGAAGTACGAGTTCCCCGTATTTTAGTCTCCATCATGAAAATGCAAGCTCAACTAAGGGCTGGTTCAGTAGTTGCTGTTCTCTATGGCCAGATATTACTCGAAAACCAAACCAGTTCGAAAACCAATGGAAGCTTATATCAATTATCAATGACGACCAATCCGGCTGAAAAGCAAATAGCAGCAGCCCGCGTTCAGTTTTTCTTTCCATCGGCTTTGAAGTTGTTGAGAATACGCGATGTATCTGCATCGCATGGGGACAGGTTGTCCGAGCGAGCTGGGGCGTCAGCCCTCTAGCTGTTTACTTTCAGTGGAAGTACTGATTGCCCCGGTTCGAATCCGGCTGGCACCAATGATTAGGGCCAAAATCCTATCGAGTGTTGTATACCTGTCCTGTCGTTAGACAGTTCACCTCTGATCCCGATATCACGTGAATCCAAAACGCTCCCAGGGGCGTGAGGCAATGGGAAGCCACGAGCGAAATCGTCGGACCTAGTTCTGATCCTCTCTGGAGGACGGCTGGCGACGTCCGCGACAGCTCCGGGTAGTCGGACGAAAATCCAAGGTGAAATTCCTTGTTTACTTTACTTTACTTTCTGCATCTCTTTCTGTAGGTAGATATAGATGAGTTGGTCAAAACAAGTGATCTCTTTCTCTCTCATTCGTTCCCTCTCTCTCCCTCTGTCTCTCTTGCAACTGATTTTGAGCAACTTCGCTTTCGTCTTTCCAAATGGTCGAATCTGTCATGGTTTATCTGCGTGTGGTCTTCTTTGTTGTACAATAACTCTCATTGTTCGATTTCATTGAGTGGCACTACGAAGGAGCTCTGTGGCATGTGTCGATTGATTCTACTAAATAGTTTGGTCAAAACCCACTCTGTGAATCAAATGAGGCAGGCAATTGCCCAGCGCCACTGTTTTTCAGTTGGGGAATAGTTTCACTTCTTCCTATACTTGCTACGGTTGAAGCCCTACTGGATTCACGAGGTACAACAACTGGCATACCATACGATGTGAAATTATAGAGCCGTGTCCCCCTATCTCGTATGTGATATGGCATATATGAGCATCACTGCTTCTGTCTTTACCATAAAGGTGCATAGAATATTGTAAATGGTCAATAACAAGTTGAGGAACAGTAGCACGTCTAATTTTCACAATATCAACACAACAAGATTCTACATCTAACAACCAAAGAATCTCAATAATCAACACAACTCGTGGAGTTGGTTACTCCAAAATATTTTGATTTCCCCCATAACTGTGAGAGTACTGCAAGAGACGATGAGACGTACCTCACATCGCGTGCTCCCATATCAATACCCATAATTATACCACATTGGTATCCTCTAGGAGTTGGGATGAGTGCTATGGACGCGATTTAGCGTTTGTGGACTTCCATAACTCGTTATATCCTGACACCATTTAGTGTCCTTTTGACTGCTTCAAGTTTTTTGAGAAACCATATTTTTACAACTATCTGTGGAACTGCGTTCTTGAAAATGGACAATATCTGATAGGTAGGAGGAGCATAAGTATCCATTTTGGTTTTTATTATTTCAAATTTTATCCCAAGAGTTATCAGCCGCAAATTCGAAACTTACTCGTCTATGTTCGTGCATGATAGTTTAGAATTTCTCAATGGTTTTCCGGTTTAATTTATATATAACTTCATTCCCACAGGTGCATTGGTTGCATCCATTTTAGTTACCACAATGATTAAGTTATTGAAACTGCTTATAGAGGACATGGGGTTAATTTTAAATTATGGTGCTTAACTACAGTAGTGGTCACTATATTCGTAAAAGTTGATTTATACAAGTCATATTATGTATTTTTGTAGTAATCGTACATGTATGTAATCTATTTTATATGAGGATACAAAGTTATGCTTGGAAAAAGGGAAAGGACAAGTCACTTCTGTGTTTCATCATTGCATTCTAGTTCTATCAAATTTCGGTACAGCAGAGCTGTGGAACGATATTTCTCAGAAGACATATGCCTGAACCCAGTAATAAAATGGGTTAGTCACAGTTGTGAAGAAATTTATATCACAAAAGATATTTATAGTAGAGCACGGATATTCAGATTATAAACGTCTTGTCTTCTTTTCCCTTCTTTCATGGATAACGGAAGTAGTTATTAAATGTTTTATAATCAGTTTGGTTACATGAGGGGCTGAAAGGCGGGAAAACGAAATTTACCTAGACCTAGCGTAGCAATCCACAAATATATACGTGTTACTTGTTTAATTATTGTAATCTTAAGAATTTGTCAACTCATCAAATGCAATTAGCTAAAGGTGGGAACACTATAACTTTCTTGAGGGTCCGAAGGAGAGTAAGAAGGAGCACGTAAAAAAGGTTAACAAAAGCAAAAATTGAAGTTTTTGCGATTACACGTACTACACGTAACTAATTTTTTTGTCTATCAGTAAATATGATTTTTTTTGGTTATCACATCCATTGTAGCATAAGTTGTGCTATTTAATCAACTATCCTAAAAAGGAATCACCGCTTGGTTTGTTGAAATTATGTTATTATGGGTTGTTCATAATTTTAAGGGTTATTAAGGGTTATGTTATCTATTTTTCGGATATACGTCTGATGGGCGCAGTAGTTTTATTGGGGAACTTTCATGAACCTGAAATACTGGTAAAATTTAATTTTATTATTATTATTATTTGGTGAGAAAATAATTCAGAGAAGAATTATTTCATAGACGAGAAACCTTGATGGAAAATCTTATTAATTTTGGAAAGGCTTGCAGAGATTTGTTTTGTGTCTTTATCAAAATGAATCAATTTCATTAGGAGGTTGCTGAGCTGAGGCCAAGTCTCGATAAATCGTAGGCTTTTAATTTAGAACACCACTTTCCATCCTTCATCGTTCCTAAATCTGAATTTGAATTTCCAATTTTCGTCTGTTTAGTATTTTCCTTAGTTTGTCAGTTTCGTGCTAATTCAGGACAATGAACTACACGGTTGTTGTTCAGAGGTTGTTGAAGTCGCATTTCTTCTTCGAGTCAATATTTTCGTTTCAGGTGGCTTCTTACTTTACTCTTCACTTGTATGGTTAGCATCTACTATTGCTCGCCCTACTTTCATGTAATTGACAGGCTCCTCTCATCCTTGTAAGGAATACTAGACCATTCCAGAGACCCATTAACTGCACTTGAATTTTACTGACCCTTCACCACTCTTGATGAACAATATGTCCAACCTGGTAACATGAACGGAATATGTTCCATTTTCATCTCCGTTTCTGCATCAAATTCTGAGACACTACTCACAGTAAAATATCTCACAATGGTAAACAAAATCCATTTTATTCCCGTTTCAACTACTAAGCCCACGTCCAATTTGTCTGTCCATGGACTTGACAATTTATTGTAACTTGTTTGTCAACACAAACATGGACAGAGAAAACAATGAGTCAATTTTCTTCTTTTAACTAACATCTTTAGTTAGTTAGTTCCATGTGAATTTGATCTACACGGTTGTTGTCCAGAAGTTGCTGTTGCTTCAAGTCAAGATGTTCATTTCAGATGACTTCTTATTTCAACTCTTGCGGTTAGCATCCACTATTGCTAGCCCCAGTTTCTTATAATAGTCTCCGTCTCACATCCCTTTCTGTTGAGAATAATTTTACTACTAATATGGTACCCTATTGCATGCAGTCACTCTAAAAATTTTATTTATTACGATTTCTTTATTTATTTTTTATTATTATTTTAATCCGTTAGGTTTATTTCTTCTTTCAAGGGAAGGATTTCGAGTTGCATCTATAACCCAATGAATTCTTCTTAGCAGTTATTGCTGTTTTACTCTTTCGTATACCCTGTATGGTATTTCTTGACGACTAATACTAGGGCTTATCTATAGATCTGTCTTACACCCAATGACTATAAATCGTGCTGGTCTGAGCACAAACTAGTATAATTAAAACTCAACTCATACTGTGTGATCATAACTGTTTTGTTATATGCTGCATACCTATAGTTTTTTGTTTCTAGACCTTGTTACTTAATCTTCCTAACCATAACCCTAACATCTTCAGCCTGTGATATCACAATGTACTTATTTTTCCAAACTTGTTTTTTATATTCAGTTAACTGTGTGTTTATCTTTCCTAATGCAACTAGATTACCTCAATTTGTGATCTTTCTTCTACCTAACGTTGTGTGGAGTTATGTAATTTTTCTGTTGTGTGTTTGAAGTGATCAATAAAGGTTTATGAACGATGTTTTGTTTCCTTCCATTTGTACAGTGTTTGTAGATACTCCACCTCGTATATTTACAAAGTTGAGAGTGAGCTCAAAGGTTGAAGATACTGGATCTGAAAATGTATTTTCAGTAATTCCATTTAGTTTGTTATTCTTGGACATTATAATGTTGGCACTCTCTTGATTGATTTAAATGCCTGTAGAAAGTGGTGGCTTGGAATCGGAATTGTCTCAAGAGTTAATTACTCAGTTGCCCGAGGACTTTCTACTTCAGCGAGAACGTTTTTGGAGGTCAAGATTTCAAGACAAGGCCCTCATTCATGAATTTTAGCCGGATGGAGAGGATTTTCATTGCATGCTTTGAGATTGGTGTGACAAAATCCATTTTGTTGAATTTGGTTATTTTTATCATTGTCCTGTTCTGAACGATACTCGGGTGTATTCGATTGTAATTATGGTTTGCTTCAAATCGCCTTCTGGGTTTATTCAGCTTTGGTTCACCTATGGTGATTGTCTGGTGGCACAGGTTTCCACGAAAATTCATATTGTTTGTTGGTACTTACTCTTTGTTCCTTAGTGCACCTGTTGGATATAACACTCTACGTTACAAATAGTATGTTTATGCATGAACCTTGGCATAAGATAATCAGTAGATTTGTCAGCTTGTTCTCGCGCATTGAAGTCCACAACTGGACAGCTCATGTTTACAGGTCTCATGTCTATTTACATTGGCACTGGTTGTTTAAGTCTCGAACAATCACTCTAACCGTTACAGTCATTCTTTGGTTACTTTGAATAAACGGACATTATCATTTTATACTGTTTTTTACATCTGCAAAGGGGTGAAGTTGCTTTCTCTTTCATTTTTACAAGCACTGACTTGAGTACAAAAATGTCATGGTTACCTATTATGTTGCTTTACAAATGCTGATTATTAATGCTTTGACATGTTAGTACCTAGAATACCAATTATACGTTGTAGCATTTGTTTGAAACTGGCTTCAATGTGTGGCAGGGTCCGTCAGTATACTTGGAATTTGATGAGTAAAAATAGGAAGGGAGAACTTCGGTGAAACAATCCTTTCAGACGAATTTAAGTTGATGAAATTAAGTTGGATGAATCTTCTGCCTTCAAGAAAGACCTCCTATAAGAAGTGTACACCTTCCCAATTTCTGTTATTCATCCTGTTACCTGTTCTTAGTTTAGTCACAATGCTCTTACTGTTCTGCTACAAACAGGTACTCCAAATGGGGGTTTCCCCCCCTGTAGCACTACCTATTTTTAGATCGTTGGTCCTTCATTGCAATTTATCGGGAAACGGGACGAACTAACCCAAAAAAGGGCTTATTGGAGAAATAACGCAAACTATATTTTAGGTTTTCCACCTATAGTTTCTTATGTAAATTGTTGCTTGGTAAGTGAATGCCTTTTAATTTATTGTTCCATTAAAATTATATATCTGTTCGGGAGATAATAAATATTTTTTAAAATTGTTTTCCGTTTAATGCTGGTGGTTGAAAATGTTAGTGTAGATAATAGATGTGCCTCCAGATTTTAGCATCATGTGTGAAATAACCCATAGCAAAACTAATTATAGCTATCATTAAAAATTACCAATTATTTATGGATTTTCTCGAGAAAATTATATTGCAATCAATGTTGCAACCTGTTGGAATACAAGATATTGGTTTGTCTTTACATAGCTGAATATTTAGCGATACCTTGCTTGTTGGTCTCATCCTTGATTTTTTTTTCTTGCTTATCTGTTCATTTTCTTTGCAATACCAATATCTGAATGTTCATAACTTAGTAGTCCCGTATGAAGTTATAATATGATTAAAATGCTAATCTTTGGATATCATAATTTTCTCCAACCCTCAAGGATACGCAATTTGTTGAATCACTGTAGTTGATCAATTTGAAGATTTTTTTTTTTCATGTGGGATGACCAATTTGGAGTCATTGTGATGATGGTGTACTCTTTCATTTGTTTTTCTTTGGCTTTTTAAGACGTGCTGTACGTTGACACAATCACGGCTTCGAAAGAGCTCATAGAAAAGGCCCGCTCGTTGAAACTTCCTGACAACTTCTATCTATATTTGGATCGGCCACCTTGCCCTGGATGTGTTGGCTGTGAACCCGAGGTTAGCCTTGTTTTGGAATATTCATTTTTAAGGAAAGAAAAATATATGTATTTGAACTGTCAATATGAATGTTTAAAAATGAAATGTTTTACAGATTTATGGTGAGCAATCATAATTTTGTAGGAGTAGTTCGTTACTGTCACTGTACCTTACCAATTAGGAAACTATCCTTCGTTATACCTTTATCACGTGCGATTGACTACGAATTTGCCTCTACGAAAATCTGAACTGTCCTTTAGGATGATGAGGAACAAAATTTGGCTGCTGGGGATTCTGTAAAAGCGACTTTCACATTGAAACCAATCGAAGCAGTGACCACTTCCACTGTTGAAACGCCGAAACCTGCCACTGTCATCTCTTCGTCTGCTGAATCCAAACCGGCCGAGCAGATTCCAACTACGAGTCAGCCCATATTCGGAACCACCACATCAACTTTTAGTTTCAAGCAAGCTACGCTTCCATTCGGGCAATCCTCTACGATATCGACTGGTTAGTCTGAAAAATTATTGATAGTGTTTTGAGGGCACCTGTAGGGTTTAAGAAATGGAAAAATAAATTAATGAACTAATTAAGTTACATTTTTGAATTCTGCGGCAAATGAGTGTATGCACATGAAAATATTCCACTGGGAAGTCTCTCAAATACATTTTCGAAGTTGAGCTTATCGCCACCTATGTAATTAATCTTATTTGCTGCTTTTGATGTGTGACTTCTTCTTCTGTTGTAACTTATCATTCATTTGTCTAGTTTAATATTTCATTTCCACATATAAAAAGTAGAAGCCCCAGTCCGATAGACGCAGCAGAGGGGCGTTTTCATGCTCTTTCGGAACCTGTGCCTCGGGCTGAGTTGGATTTATCAAAAATCTGTTTGGTGTGAAATTTTGAGAAAAGTTAGTTCCTATCGATAGACTACCTTGTGGGAGGAATTCTCAGTCTGTTGGAGGACGGAGATTGGCTTGTGAGGTGATGGAATGGTTTAGTTTCCCCTTCAAATGAGCAGGATGCGGATATTAATGCTCCGCCACGCTCAGAGTATGACCCAGACGCTTGAAAACGTCTGATTCGTCCCCCAGGGTGTTCGATTCTGAAATCAAGAAGGGCCAACTAACCATATCCATCACAGGCTTCTGAAGCTATTTGTTGGGATGGGAACAGGGTTTGTGTGTAGCGTGTCTCAATTGTAGAAGCCAAAGTTTCCCTGGTATGGCTCGCCGTCAGTGTCCATTATTTGTGTTGCCTAGTTGTGATTTAATAACAAACTTCCCTTAATCGGTTGACAAATCTATTATTTATTATTATTAGGGTGATGGCAATTAATTTCATTGTATTTTGAATCCACCCCTTGAAACAATATCGACGCAGTTACTGTTTTAACACAATTTTCCATTTCAGAAAAACCTAGTCAAAATTCGCCACAAACCTTCTTCTCAAAGGATATGACTTCATTCTCTTCACCTATGAAAGCACCACCAGCAATCAGTATTTTCGGTATGAACTGAACCTAATTCTTTTTAACTTTATTATGAATTGTCAACTATGAATTGACGTGATTTCTATACTCTATTTAAATATTAAATGCCATGTTCGCTTATATCATGTGCATTGTTTCCTGAATGTGCTTCAACGGGAACTTGATGTGTTGTTTGTTAATCTCTTATCATTTTTCAGGCAACCTGGGCAGCACCACTCAGTCTTCCACTCAAGCTGCAGACACACAGCCTTCCATATTCTCAAAGGAGATGCCCACGTTTGGTAGCTTAGCCTCATCTAGTCCCAGCTTTGGTAAGGAGCCTTCTATTTAATGGATTACAAACTTTTCTTGTCGTATAGGATCGTATTTTTTCGAGTACATGCTTAACATTTTTGTCAAGTTCTTCCTTTTTGAGAAATGTAGATATAAAAATCAATCGTTTAAATAGATATTTCATATTTTTTGTTGAAGGCTATAGTATTCATGGTCTAGTAGTTTTGATGATGGATTAGCAAAAAGTAGCAGAGATCCAATAGCTTATTGATGAGACATGAGTGTCATTCTCATTAGTCAGACGAACATATGCCCAAAACGTGGTTTTTATATTATCCCAGGAAGCTGTCTGTGAGGAGGGTATTCCTCCGAAAGTACGATGGCCACTTGCTGGTGACATCTTTTGAATACTTTGCCTGAGTATCCGTCACAACCTTGAAACAAGTGGGTTGAAAGACACTCTTATTGTGGCTTAGATGGTGCGAATCTTCTTGAGGTTTGATGCGTGGATTTCGACTCGCACTTCATAAAAGGTTCAATTCCCAAATTTTTACTCCCGAAGCTGATGAGGGTGGGTCAGCCTCTGTAGTGCATCAAAGAAATTTTGCTGCGGTTGATTCGCATAGAGTTAACTCAAGAGAGGTGGTACGCATCGTTGAGTTTCTTTGCTGTAACAAGTGATTTTTTTAAGTTTTAATCTCCATCCATCCCAAAAAGTCAAAAGAGGAAGTATGTACTAGGGAAAAAACATATCGCCAGTGGAAGAATAAAGTTTTCCTTATCTGTGGAATGCTTTCCCTAGCAGTGATAGCTTCTCTCAATTTTCTATTGAATTGTTTATCTATCCACCAGCTGCATTAGTCCCTCATGGCATGGTTCCCATATTCCATTCTTTGGTAGAATATCTCCTTCACCCATCAAAGCGTTGCGACGTCGATTGCATCATTGATATATTCTCAGCATTCGTGCAGCAATTATGATGGTTTAACCTTCGGCAGCTGGCGAATTTATCATTGAGGGTTGTGGGTAATGGGCCTTTTATTGCCATCAGTGTCGCGCATTGATTGAGTGGTTACGGTTTTCCTCACAGTGGGGATTACACTCGCAATCAGATTTGCTGCAACACCTCTCAAGATTTCCTGAAGCTATTGCCTCGCACTTCTGTCGCATGAAGGTGATTCGCACTGTGTGATTCCAAACTTTAAATCTTCGGCCCCTCCAGACTCTCGTAGAGTTCTCTCACCGAAATGGAGCGAGGCAAAGCCCAAATCCCTATTCTCGTGGGGCGCATTCTTCGATGTTGGACTAGGCGTAAGCTCGCGCATCTCTGCTCTCGCTAAGTATCCTCGCAGAACACCACACAGTCACCATCTCATCCATGGTCCCGTGATGGACACACTGACTGAGTATGGATGAATGGATCCAAGTAACAACTGAATGATTAATGGGGTTCTTCCTCGTGTTCCTTTGACTCAGAGTCTAAAAACTGCTCTTGAAGCGAAATCAGACGAGGCAAGGAGGAATGACGAAGGCCGAGCAACCCTGGAGAACCCCTTCCGCATTCTCACATACACATATCTATGAGATTCTGGAGGGGTCTTTCATCTGCGATATCGTATTTTGTATGTATGGCTGACCACTCAAGGTAGTCATGAGAGACAGTATAAGAAACGTCAATCGATCCCTATGCCACACCCTTTGATTACACTGCGCAATCAGTGCTGAGTTGCTGCCATTCCTTTCTCACGGCACTGGCTAACTTTGAACACCATTTAATACTAGGTTTCCCTTGTTTTTGCCAATTAATTTATTATTGGTTCGCAAGTTTTTTATAATATAATAGTTGAATGTAGAATTTCATAAGAGACAACGTTTAATTTAATCTGATAGGTCTATTAATTTCTTTTGTCGTTTCATAATGTGAAAGTCATGCCTTATTTTTTGATACATTCGGAAATGTAGGATAACCATGTAGATAACTTTTGAAATTACGCAATATTTGTCATTTATCCTTGCATTGTTGATGATTGTTTTGTAGGAAATGCTGCATCAGTCGCTCCAGCTTTCTTGAATACCAGCTCTCCCTCATTTGGAGCCTTGGCCTCCAGTGCCAATCCAGTTGCACCGCCAACGTTTTTAGCTCGTAAGTTGGATATTGGAATCTCAAACTCCTTAGTTTATTCAATAGTTTAAAATTGAAAGGAAGTAAAAACACTGCAAGCTATTGCACAAAGGTGCTAGAGAGTATCAAGCTTAGTGAATGGTCGAGCAATAACATTTATGTCGGGGTCGGCAATTAAACGGGAAGTATGGTGTTGGAGTCTTAATATTTGTTTTGGTTTATGAATGTAATGGGGCTTATTGTTGTTAATATTGTAATATAGGCGTGAATCTTTCTGCTACCAAGTAAGGTGGGTGACAATAAGTATCCTGCGATGATGGATACAATTGCTTTGAACTACTATAATGGTTGGAGAGAACCTTCAATGAAACAACAAGAATAGACTTTTTAGTTTTATATAAAGAGAATTATATATAAAGGAGGATAATATTCGAGAGGTCATATCTTACCTCAAAGGAATGGTAATTTTTTGGTCAACAGATGGACATTGGCTTCCACGGCCCTCCACATCTCATCGTGTCCCGTTCCTCTTTTTTACCCTTGACTATCTAATCCCAGCATTCGTCACAATTTTCACCGCTTTATTATGAAGTTAGAAAGAGACACTTCAAACTCAATTCCTTGAAAAGATCCTCCGAAATGATAGCTACAGTTTATAAGTCGATTTTTACCAAACCAATCTCTTACAGTTCCCTGCATAAATGTAAGCTTCTGCACTTGCTAGTTCTAGACATTCCTGCTCTTGTGACTAGGAAGTGTCCTACAGGAAGGATAGATATACTTTATTTATTAAAGTTAATTCGTTATTTGGCGCTAAATGCTTGTTTTGATCTCAATTGCAGCCAAAAAAGATTTCTCGTGGGAAGGAGCCGGTACGTCTCTATTCAGCCACCTTTCCAACACCCAAACACCGGCCACTCAAAATGCGGCCAAAGGTGAAGGCGACGCTGACCAAGGCGGTGACGAAGACGACCCGGAAAAAGAAGGTCAGGGCATCCATTTTGAGCCGATAATCCCGCTACCGGACAAAATTGAACTGTCCACAGGCGAAGAAGATGAGGAAGTTTGTAAGTACCTTAAACTTTTGTTATTCTGTGGCTCGTTGTAAAGTGATAGCATGTCACTCAAACATTGGCTAATTAGTGTCTATTTTGAATTTTGACGAGTAATGTGACCCCTACTGCTAGAAATATCCGTAGAAAAATTCGCTTAATGAGAAAACGTTCTTCGACTTGTCGAGAGTCTTGGAACTAGAGGTGGGTAGTGAGTGAGTGACCTTGTCCCAAAGAACTTCTCTTTCAAGTGAACTTGTCCCAAATGACCTGCGGAGGGAGGACCTGCAGTTCATGACAAGACGTTTGCGACAGCATGACTCCCTGCGACCAACGTTCAAACTACTCGGACGGTCGGGAACTTCTCTTGGCAAGGCAAGTTCGAGACCTGCAGGTCGCAAACGTTCTTGACAGCATGACTCCTGCGGCCGATGTTCGAACTACTCGGAGACCTGCCAAACCGTTCTTTACAAAGTGACCTGCACTTCACCCATCCGCCATTAGCTCGGGTTTCCTTCTAGTCAACGAAGGACTCCCCTCACCGCAGAGTCAATACCAATACTATACTAAATACTACATACTAAACTATACTGGTCGATACTATACTCATCACAGAGTCGATTATATTTAATAAGTAAGTATTTATATGAAAATTTGCATGAGGACTCGAAAAATGACTAGGGAGTAGGAAAAGAGAACAGTAGATGACTGTCATTTACCGAATTCTGACGGATGACAAAGATAATAGAGGTTGACGGTCAAGCCACGAGATAGCAGTAGTGGTGATGACTCTCAGAATGGACACGACGAGCTGCAGGTCCCATTCATTCACGAAGTGAACTGGTGAACTTCTCCCACTGACCTTGTCTCTGGATTGAGTGACCTGGTCGTCTACTCCCTCAGGTGACCTGGGTTGACACACCTCTACTTGGAACTGGCAGTAGAGGCGTGAGAATAGAAGTTGTTCTGACATCACCAAGGTGACTGTAAGCATGTTCTAATTGTCTGCCACCTGGAGTACAATACGGATAAGAAATACTGGGATGACGCTCACGTCACTTTGAGCTTAAAATGTCATACTTCGGTTGTTGCTCTTCTTTTGGGGTTTCTGCAATTTCCTTTGAATTTTCGCACTCTGCTGTTACTGTTTTGTGTACAACTATTAGGGAATAACGTTTATACAGGATAATGGAATGCCCAGAAAAGTGCGAAGAGTTAGTTAGGTTTGAGGAACTGGCAAGAGAAATTATTCCGGTCGTGGAAATGTAAGTTTTCATTTCCTTACAATCAACAACTCCTTCTTGCTTCGAAGTCTGCCTATAGGTAGCAGAAGCTTTGTTTTCACTTTCAGAAGATAGAAAAATAATTTTCAGGGAATGTGAGGGTTAGACGATGAGGGATCCCCAATGAGTAGCGTTGTTGAGTCTGTGCACGCGCTAATGTAAAATCCTCCATGCATCATCTACTGGTCCAATCACCCTCAAATTTATAGTCTGGGGAGGAGAGTCTTCATTCTTCTGTCCACTGTAGAATTAGCGTGGCAGACCCGCAATGCATGTCAACCACCTTTCTGCAGGCGTTGGATTCTGCAGGGACATGCCCAAGGCATTTCCGTAGGGAAAAGGTTTTATTCAACATTTTTCGTTATTATTTAAAACTTTTCAATGCTCTATACATTCTTGTTCCGTAGATGAGGGTGCCTCCGTGCCACACCCAACTTGCCAGACGGTTTTTAGTATGGATCCAGTCTCTAGTACTCATCAGTTTTTAATAATACAGGAAATAACTGTTTTTACTTACACCAAAGTGATATAATATCAATACTTCAACTAGATACACTAAATCAGAAGGATCATACTAAACCGAGCATCTGGGAATCTTGTTGATCTTTTGTTCTCTTTGTTACTGGATAAACGCAAGAAAACGACTTAGATGAGCAAGGAGGGAAGCCTGATTTTATCGGCAATTTAAACACAATATGGCTGCCTCCATGTCGCTAACCGCTCGTTTTTTGAACTCACAACCTTATAGACAATGTCTGAATATTCAGAGAAAGTTTTCAGCTATCAGAATATCAATTTCTTCAGTCCTAGAGGTAGTATTTTCGAATGTAAAATTTTAAAAATCGACTCCAATTCCCTATCTCTCTTACGCCCACTTATTTTACGAATGATTTACTTGCAAGGGTAGATAGGCCTTAATTGATGGCTGCTTATCTAATTATTCACGAGTATATCGTACAATACCCAATTCATGTTCTTAAACAAACCTCTCTCCGTCTTTTTCTAGTGTTCAATGAGCGAGCAAAACTCTTCAGGTATTCCGTAGCCACGAAGGAATGGAAAGAGAGAGGAGTGGGTGCCATGAAAGTACTCAGACACAAAACCAATAATTCATGTCGACTTCTAATGAGACGTGAACAGGTAATTCCGAATTTTTCCCCATGACATTTCATTTTTCTCTTAATCGCATTACGTGAACTCTACGCGCTTCTTCCCATGCAAAAAGGCTACCTTTAATTTGGTACCTCTGAAACTCGCAATGGACTGTCAGACTAACCTAGACAATGCTTGAGATTATATCAAATTTAAAAAATGTAATATTTTGAAAATCAAATCCACTTTATCTGTGTCTAAACGATAAATTTGTCGACAAAAACAATATGGGTTTTTGAAAAGTATTAAATGTCAGATAAATTTAGCCGAACCTGAAACTTTCTAGATCAATTGCTCACCATATTGCTGCTTTGAAAATAGGTAATTTTTCCCGAAAGCAAAAATGTTAGTTTTAGACCGCCACTAGTGCTAAACCACTAATCCTTCAAGTAGATTCCATGGAACAGAAGTTGAAGGCAATTCCATTAGCTTCAAATTAGGCTCAGCACGGGCTCCGCCTTTAAAAAGAACCCTTATATTTATTTTGGTGTGGTAATGAACAAGGAGTCGCAATCATTTTGAAAAAAAACGGTGAAATGAATTTTAATATAAACAAATCATACCAATTGTAATGTCTAACTCATCAATGACTTAATCAAAATTAGACAGACTTGAAATCGTCTCCTTGTTATTGACAATTTTTATTCATCACACTTTCAATGGTTTTCAGAATTAATCAAATCAAAATCGTTTATTTGTACTATCCCATCAGGCATTACAACCTTAGAATAAGTTCGAAATACACAGCTGTCCTATTACAATAGAGAAATGCCGAATACCCAAGGGATACTCAACTTTATGGTAAATGTTTAAAATCGTTCAGTTCCGACACCAAGTATCCAAGGAACTTACGAGAAACTCGAGGCTAAATGGTACAGATGAAGGAATCGAGTTCACATTAGCGTTACGAATACATGAAAATAAAAAATAAATTATTTTAGTCTTTCGGAATGAAACTCTTAATCTTTGATCTTGTATACAATAACAAAAATGTCTACCAATCAGACAAATAATGATTTCGGTAGGGCTTGTAAATCGGACATAAGGCCTGCCGCAAATTGAACCCAGCACACGCACAGCCCACGCCCACCCCATCCCCAACCCACGACCATGGGCTGGGTCGGGTACCGCATATTGAACCCACGTTTCGAGATGTTCCCCAACTCGCTGATTGAGCTCCTCCTGGATCTCGATTCAGAGTCAGAGACTGAGGCAGTTATTACTATGTATTCTTCAATTTAACGAAAAAAAGTAAAGAAATACCTATTTAGCTGGGAGAAGTACTGGTAGTGAATTTAAAGTGTTTTCGGAAGTTGCTGACGTTTCAATAAGTGAATCAAACAATAAACGACCCACTTGTTTAAATAGTTTTTGAGATTTCAATTTTCCCATATCGTAACCCTTAAACCCCCCCCCCCCCCTTATCGTATCCCTTCAGTTGATTTATCAAGATGCCAAGATTACAGGCACATCCCAAATCAATGTGGGATTTTTTTTAGCCAAATTTCGTAAACTTAAGTCCAGTTGCTTCGGAAAAATTTTGTCCCAAAGCTCATCTTTTAGTTTTGTTTTCATGTTGTTCGCATCAGACGTGTACAGCACAGGATGGTCCCTGACAAGTTTAATTAACTTCTCATCCATTTTTGGATAGGGAATAACGCACCCACGACCCACGAAAACTGTGCGGCACATACAAACGGACCCACGCGTGGAGAGCAACTGAGTGGGAAAGCCGTGGGCTGGGTTCAACATGCGGTACCTAATGCAAAACTGTGATTCAAATTCCTACCCACGCGTGGGTCGGACGTGGGCTGGGTTCAATTTGCGGCGGGCCTAAGAATAGGAAATGACCCGACTCCTGCTCCGGCCTATACAGTTCATGCACGATGTTGAAAATTCTTACTCATAAAGCATCTTTTGTGGTATATTCTCAGTTTTCCCTTGTATGCCATTCGTAATAATTACAATTATTGTGAAATTACTCTCTCCATGTATCCATAACCTTGCATTCCAATACAGTGGACAGCGTTTGAGCCATAACTACACACATATTTTCGGGAAATACGAATTATAAGCTGCGTGAGTTCAGGCAATTTCCGACATCAATGCAATACCAATGTTCTCCTCGTTCGTATAAGTCTGAATTCCTACCTTGGATAGATGTTCAATGCTTTTCAAAATAGTGTGTAGTGGCTTTTATCGAAAAATGTTTAGAATCAATCAATAGCCGAAAAATATCCGGACATGCTAAAATGACTTTGTGCTAAACTTGGGTACACTCTACCTACTTGCCAATTTAGTTATTTTTGTGTCGATTTTGACTTTTTTTGTATTTCTGAGTTGAGTGTCACTTGAACACCTTATGCTCACAGGCCGTAACTGAATATTAAATATAACTTGTGGACACATTCTCTTCCACACTATTTTCATACTTTACATATTCATTTCCAGGTCCACAAGATAGTCTGCAACCAAAGAATCACCTCGGATTTAGTTTTGAACCCTATGTCCAACTCCGAGAACAGCACTACTTGGGTCGGTATGAACCTGGCTCAAGAATACACAGAACCTCAACCCGAAACTTTAGCTCTCAAACTTAAAAACAAAGACCTGCTAGCCAAATTCAAATCCGTAGTTAACGATGCTATCGCCAGCTTGAAGTGATTTTAGTGAGTGTCTTTAGATCCGGCCTCGTTGAAAATAAATTTAAAAAAACGATAGTAGGAATAATATTTACAAGATAATCGCATTGAAATAATTTAAAAACGGTTTCTCGTTTAGGGATGCTGATTTTTCAATGATTCAATATTCCCTTTCATTTTCGTCCAACTAATTAGAAACTTTTAATGTCATTCGAATGGAAAGAATGGATAATACGAATGAATGATAACAAGAACATTATATCTTTGAGAACTCAGCATCTCTGAACGGGAAATTGTTTTCAACTTACTACTTCTCCGATCATCTTATAAATATTATTATTACTATTAAAATTATTATTTTTATTTTTTATTTTTATTTTTTTAATGTATTTGTATAAATTGGTTGAACGTTTCTTAAAATCGGCATTAAACCACGTCTCATCGATTATGACGATTATTGTTTCCTATTTAGATGTACAATGGAATGTCTTATTGTTTCTCTGAGTTCTGTGATGTATTTTTTTTCTGGTTTCCTCGGTTTCTTTAAGAATGGCAAGTGAAGCTGAAATTCCACCTAGTTATAATTGTTAGTAAAATACATACATACGATCCTAATTGTGCGATAATATCTTTTTACTCCCTTATTCGGTAGTATTTGTATTTGACTACAAATGTCAACCTGTGGGAGTGTACAGAAGGTGGTGTCTTTGTAAATGTTGCATATCATGTCACTAATAACTGTCACTTTTTGGGTTGGAGTTGGTCATGTCGCGCTTTTTGCATGCGGTGGTGATTGTCTGTGGTAGAAATCAGAGTAACAGCTCAATTACTTTCCACATTACGCAAGTATTGGATTGCCTTGGTACCACAAGTACACAAAACAAGGGAATGCAGATGATTTCGACTGACAATTATTCTGAAAATAATGGGCGTTAAAATTACAAGGAATGGTCTAAGACGTGCTATTACTTTCCCCCCCATTCAATGTAATGGGTATGGGGCTTTCATTTACTGAGAGTCTCGTACCCTCTCTTATGTTTAACAACCGTTAGTCACTCATACCTTTACCAGTTAATGTTATATGGGTAAAGTTTGTCCTGCTCCAGGACAAAAACGTCGCAGGTTAAAAAAAAAAAAAAAACCCAGACGATCCATATCTCCACTATATGACTATAGATATAGTCATATCTCCACCTCTTTAATATTGGCGGACCAAACCACTGATGTATGTATATAAATTTTAAGAAAATTCGCTAAATAGTATTGGGAGCAATGTCACTTATATTACCCATTCCAAATAATGGAATAACAATGTCAAGAAGGGAATTTGAGGGGCTAGTGTCGAAACGATTTTTTTCTACAAATTTTCTCGATGCCACCGACGTTGAAATTCTCAACTGATTTTCTTGATTCTTATTTTGTTTTGTAATAATTAGCAGCATTTTAATCTGGGGTTACAGAATATGTATGGAAATATGCTCAAGTTTTAAGAAAACCTAATCGAAAAAAGGCTTGCGTAGTGTTTCGAAACGGATTAGTGTGGAAATAGTTTCTTTTAGACTTGAAAACATGTTCAGCTTTTGCTAATCGATTGATTATATTTTGGTTTTCCTCGAAGTAGTGGTTTTGATATAAACTGTCATCGTACTAAGTGTATCAGGTGGCCAAAAAGCGCTGAGAACATCGAGACACTCTACAACCACTCTAATTTAGTGTAAAATTGATACTGATGGGATAACTGATAATAAAATTTAGAACTGAATGAGGTTAATACTAGAAATACTAATGAGAATACGAGATAAGAAAATGCAAAAAGTCTAACTGATGTCTACAGTACCTAGTCTTCATCAACGTCTCGTATTCTACAATCTATGATTTGGAGTAGCAGAGCAAAAACTAACGATTTTCTCTATATTCTCGTTCATTTCTATCGGAAAACACATGTTCATGCCTTGGAACTTGGATGGGTCCCAACGAACATTTGAAGTCAACATTTACTGGTTCTGTCTACCAGCCGATAAGGAGGAATTCATTTTTTCGTAATTTTTGGTGATTTCTTTTGCAATCTTTATACTTGGTTTGCAATCTCAGTCGGCGGTGAAATGTTTTATAACCCCCCACGATGTTAAACATACTATTACGTAAGTGGGCTCTTAAACCTAGGAGCGTTAGCACTGTTAGAGTAAAAATTATAACCTAGGTGCCTTTCAACATCATTTATTCGACTTGAAAGGAACTGCTATGGTAATGACAAATGCATGAATTAAGAAAGAAAAAAGTAAGTGTTTACTACGCTATCATTATCTAATATATAATTACTTTTACATTGCCCTGTACTCAAAGTATTTCAATTTTAAGAAAAATAATTGGAACTGTAATGTTATTGCACCAATTTAATGAATCTAGAAAGATCAATTTCGTTACTGAAGATTATATACTAACCAGTTAAAAAATTTAAGTTCCAAACATACAGTATGCGTAACGTTGAATCAACGGTACCTATCAAAAATTTAAAACATGATAACAATAAGTAAGTACCTACCCAACGTTTTGTATCCAATGGCTCTGAGCGAATCCTTCGTATGGGTTCGTTGTTCTCAAAGACTGTGATGTCATTTATACGTTCATTCTTAGTTAGAGATGTATGTGTTCGATAGATGACATTTCTGTCAAAGGGCTTTGAGATTGTTTGAATGTAATTAAGAATATAATAAAATTAAACACAAGAAACTGGTTTGCCCAATCGTAAGATTTGAGCTAAAAATGTTCCCCTTGAAACTACTTTGTTTTCAGATCTAAAGGAACCATTTCTACCCTGGTCCGTTTCGAAACTCGACAGAAGTATTTTTTCGATACCCTACTTGGTAACATCTGGCCCCCTAAGTCAATGGCTGGATAATTCAAACACTATTCAATTTTTTCTTTCCCAGGTCTGGATGGGAGGCCTGTCCACTCGTGTTGATGCGTGGCTTCCTCCTGCCATGTACTTGAAACGCCGCTCGAGTGGCTCGAAAAAAACCTCATGTCCAATCTTATCACTCTTATGCCCATGTGTGATAACAGATTGGATAACGCAGACACGCGTCCACCCTCCCGCATTGTCTACCATCGATAAAAATAGTCCGCATCCTAAATCCCTACTCTGGCATCAGGTGGCTCAGCCGAGCGTGGAATTTTCCTCGCGAGTTCATTCGCATCGAGATAAATTCAGACTGGTGTTTGTCGGTTGACACGCAGTTGACACAAGGCCTTACGCAACGCCTAAATGATTTGGCGATAACACCTCTGTTCGCTTACCTGTTTTGAGGGGTTTAACGTGGAGATGTACGGGAGATTAGAAGCAGTTTCCAACTTCAATACGATTTAGCGCCCATGTCTCTCACTCCTGATATTTGTGTGGGGTAGATAAAACTTAGACTTAGTAACTTCTAGTAGATGCAGTACCAACGGTCTAGTACTTGAGTAATTCAACCTTCTTATCGTTTGGAATGAAATTGGAGTTCATATTTGCAAAAATACTAGTTTAAAGGCCCTACTGTGCAGGTTATAAAGAAATAGGTGAATAACACAATGAGGGAGTATAAACACAGCACGCAAGTCAAAAAATCGTATATTCCAAGTCCCCGAGGAGGGGAGCACGTCGGTTGCCCTGGGAGACGGGGTAAGGTGGGGGGGGTGAATTCCACCCGCCCGGCGTCCAACCACCGCTGGATAAAAAACGGATATACCTACTCTGATACTTTCATTCTTTATATATACAACAATGACAATCCGTAAAGCGTTAGAGTCCAGGAATCATTTCAGAATAGGTACTTCAAAGTGGATTCCCAAGGAGAAAATTTGTTACAATTTTGGAGCTGCTACGATATATTACTTCGAATGAAAATTAGCTAAAAGGCAGTTTACAAGATGATATGGGAGTTGATGAGTGAAACAGATATCCAAAGGAGATGCATGTAAAGCATTTATGATAACATTCACTGATAGTACATGCGGTAAATAAAAGCACTGTTTCTATTCACCTCCAAAATACCGAGTATGCTTACGAAATTTGTATGAAATCAACTAATGAAAATCATTTTTAAAATCTTAACGATATTTATAGGATGGAGTAGAAGTGATAGTATTGGCTTTTGGGGGCATCATTTTGGTCAACTTGGCAGTAGCCAGAAATTAGTTGATTCGAAATAATTTCTCCTAGATGGTGTTGCCACATTTCTTCTTTTTGAACACTTCTCTGTGATCCGTATATCGTTAGGTTATCTCGGCGTTTCCGTTATCCGTATAGTGTATCGCTATGTATTGATAATTATATGATTGAAAATTTAAGTTTCGAAAAATTGCCTCTATGGATGGGTATTTTGAGACCAAATTATCGATTATTTTACCAATCAACAACATCTTCCATCTTTGTTCATACTGAATTCTTAATACACTGGTATAGTCTTCAAATTAGCTCAAATTCAATTCAATTTATTCAAATCTTCAAGTTTTCAATTTATGCTCTTTATTCATTGTCGCGAGTTTTTCTTCAAAATTACACTCACACGTTTACATTGACAAGTCTCGACGAACAGTACATGAAACAACAAAGGTATTTGTAAGTTGAAATATTTTGTTATTCATTTTCGTGTTTATAAAGAACTACCTAGCAGGGGAGTCGTGTTTCGCACGAAACATTGAATTCATACATCTAGTTGTCTGGATTTTACGTCATCAACGAACTGCATGTTAGCAAATATAATAATAGAAGTTCTGGAACCAAACAAATCATCTGCGAAGGATGGTTGCTGGTTCGGTAGAAGTCGAGAATAGGTAACCCCTCCCTTATCAAAACTTCACCATATTGAAAAACCAGATGTCTCCTATCGATAAAGGCAGAAATGTGATCTGTCTAGTTAGCTGGTCTGGATGCTTGATTCATTCGCATCTCAAAAACAAAAAAATATCCTACATCTCGTACTATGTAGATTGTCGTGCTGACATCGGTTTCCATCGCGGTCACGAGAAAATGCGATCGTCATGACAAATCTGTAGACGATCGTGAATAATTTAGTGTTCTTGTTTCGTTAGCCCGCATTTAATTTCCATGTTTTAGATTCGGTAGGATTCCACTACTTAACTCACAGTGACATTCATGTCACAAAAATTAACGTCACTCCAGTTGCTATTCGTCAGATCAGCGATATTTGAGGATTTGGAGGATGCAGTAGAAGTGATAGTACTGGCTTTTAAGGGCATCATTTTGGTCAACTTGGCAGGAGTCAGAAATTTGTTGATTCGAGATAATTTCTCCTAGATGGTGTAGCTACTTTTCTTCTCTCTTAAAACTTCTCTGTGATCCTTATATCGTTATATAATCTCGACGTTTTGAGAGAAAAAATGTATCGCAGTTTATTCATAATTATATGATTGAAAATTGTAAGTTTCGAAAAATTGCCTCTATGGATGGGTATTTTGAGACCTAATTATCGATTATTGTACCAATCAAACAGAAAATTTTAGTGATGAGGGTTTGATAACAACGTCCTCCATCTTTGTTCATTCTTAATTCTTGATACGCTGGTATATTCTTCAATTTAGCTCAAATTCAATTCAATTTATTCAAATCTTCAAGTTTTCAATTTATGCTCTTTATTCATTGTCGCGAGTTTTTCTTCAAAATTACATTCACACGTTCACATCGACAAGTCTCGACGAACAGTATATGAAACAACAAAGGTATTGCTAAATTGAACTATTTTTGTTATTCAATTTCGTGTTCATAGAGAACTACCTAGCAGGGGAGTCGTGTTTCGCACGAAACATTGAATTCATACATCTAGTTGTCTGGATTTTACGTCATCAACGAACTGCATGTTAGCAAATATAATAATAGAAGTTCTGGAACCAAACAAATCATCTGCAAAGGATGGTTGCTGGTTCGGTAGAAAGATTTCGAGTAAGGTTAGTTTGACTACAAACACAGTGAGCAAATAGGCGGAACTCTTGGCGCGCTCGATTATTTGCCTGTGACGTCATGGGAAACCCAATATTTCACCTGATCTTGTCCGTATGACAAACTTGCCTACCCAAATAAATGTAGGGGCATTGAATTTTAGTAAAGCTGATGAAAAGCTTGCATTTCCATGCCTGCTAATGAAACTAAAATTAATTAAATCTGCTCGGGCGTTACGAGCAACTTTTCAATTATTAATCATTTTCCTCTTGATTAGGTAACGACGCGTTTGTCCATATCGAAACGTAAGACACTATCTTGAGTGGGCACTAATCCCGACCTAATTTCTCACTCTGAATCACTGTTGATTCTCAAAATCCGTCCAATGCTCCCGGTCTGGTTTTCTTATCGTTCACTTTCAACAACGGGATAGGTATTTAGCATCCGCCACCCAAACCCAGCTCGTTAATTCTGGAGACATCAATATTAATAGACATCTCATCAACAGAACTGAAACTAAACTTGAAAGAACCTTAATCTTTAACGATGTCGAACATAAGCTTGTTAGAATGATTCATTGGACGAAAATACCAGGGGTTATGTTTCCGCAAACAACCCCTTCAATTGGGGTTACTGTACGGTACTACTAACTGCGGTAAGTTGAAATTGTTGAAAGATGATTTTATCGGCTTTTCCCACCTATCCTACAAATTTTGGCAAGATCGCCCCACCTTGACAAAACGATGGTTGACGGATTTCATGTTTGCACATGCGCAGAGTGAAGCATTGATTTTTGAGCGGTGAAATTCATAGAGGACCATCCACAACCTATCCCACACATTCCCTGAAAATTTCATCAAAATCGGGTAAAAATTCTAGGGATAAATTTGTTACAAGGTTCTGCAGAAACGCGACTGACGGACAGATAGACCTGAAAAAAAGTGGCAAAAAGCGAAGGGATTTTTGATTTTGAAGATACAACTTTTTACACCGCCCGAAAATGAAAACTCTATAGGTGGTTCTAAGTTATTCTAAAAAATGTACCTTCGTTAGTACCACGAAAAACTTCTAAGGTTCGAGGAAAATGATCAAACACTTCTTTTTTCAAGGTGTGAAAATATGTGAATCTTTCAAGAGACTGTACATGAAGCAGATAACCCCTTTTCAAAGCTCCTTTTGCCGAACTTAGAAATCAAGAGATAATGCAGAGAACAGTTATGCGGAATCACTGTGTAGAGGTCAGTGTTCTGTTTAGTTTGGTGGTCTAGACTTTAGAAGCTCGCATCTCAGAAATGAAAAATATCGCAAATCAATCCTTTTGGTAATCAATAAGTTAGTTGGTCAAATAGTTCGGGATCTAAGATATTGGGCTCGAAGTTGTGTTTAGTTTGGGGGTCATCCAGACCATATTCAGCTCGCTTTTCTCACATCTCAAAAATTAAAATATCCTCAATCAATCCTTTTCACAATCTAAACAGAGTGTCTACAAAGTTATTGAATCACCCCTGCTAAAATCGTTATTTTTAGGCTAAAATAAGATGTTTTTTTTATCTGCATATTTTTTCCGAGGACGTTGCGCAAGTACAAAGATGTGCAAAACCTAAACCAACTTATTTTC
This sequence comes from Creontiades dilutus, assembly GCA_031894815.1. Lineage (NCBI taxonomy): Eukaryota > Metazoa > Arthropoda > Insecta > Hemiptera > Miridae > Creontiades > Creontiades dilutus. The sequence continues at coordinate 1,519,088 of JAVIWC010000472.1, read as the reverse complement.
AAATTTGAACCTCCAATATCAATTTTCATTGTTTTTCAAAGCTGATTCACGCGGTACTTTCTTTTATTCATTTGACTAAATTTGCAAGCTTTTGCTCCCAAATCAGTTTGGGGGTTAGAACAAAAGTCTCGGACGTTAAATTGAGGGGAATCATTAGCGTTCAAATTAAGCGTTCTCGTACCCACGTTTTCCCGTCTCGGGAAGTTTAAAACGAAAATAGTTATAGTGGTACCTGTGAAACCTTCGGAGGGTAATCTTGCACATTGTTTGAAAATATGATCGTGAGCAGGGCCGTGGAGAGAAAACCCGGGCCCAAGGGCAAAATTCCAGGGCCCCTTAAAAAAAGAAAAAAAAAAAAGCGTCTTCGAACTACTGTAACCATTGTGGAGGATTGAGAATGATTGAGTTCTGCAGCTTTGATTGTATATATTTATTAATTCTGTATTAATACTCCCAAACCAAATTAAAATTAAACGCGGGAGCTTCTAAAACTTCAAACGGCCTCGAATCCGGGCCCTCCTACGAAGGGCGCGCCCGGGGGCATCGGGTCTAGTGCTCCCCCCAGTGGCGTATGTACGCAATATTTTCGGGGGGGGGGGGGGGGGGGGGGGGGGTCTGGGGGTATTCCATCAATTTTTCAAATCAGGTGTCTAAAATCACATGTTTAACTATTCTAGCACTAAAAAAAAGAATGATAAAAAAGTAGTTCTTTTCCCAGGGGAAAACATATTTTAGGCTTAAATAATATTCAGTTAATAACTTGGAAAGGTGTAAAAAAATGCTTGATTGAAATAAAGGTTCCATTTTATTAACATAATTTTTTAAAAACTGTAATATTCTGAATGCAAGTGAATAGCATAAATGTTGAATAAGCGAAAGTAACATAGTCTATTTAAAATGCCCTGCTGAGAATGCCCAGAGACTTCGCTTGTTATTGCTGACGTGTTGCGTGATGGAGCTACAATTATTGCAATGATGAGTTCTTTCTTTGTTGAGGTGGCAGGTCCCAGCCGTCCAGGTTAGTCTGGTGTTTTCCACCGTAGGACCGAAAAATACAAGATTAATTTATATTTTCCGAATTTCGGAGGGGTCACGGGCCACCCCTTATATACGCCCCTGGCTCCCCCCACCCCCTCTATGGGGCTCATCATAAGTACTACTAAAGTAAGGCAAAAACGCAGCTAATTATTGCACAGAGGTTTATTATTTCTGTATTAGGGTAGCCCTTCTATGTCTGTGTCCATTAGATGAAATATGAACCATCTCCTTAATCCATCTCTAATAATAGCTATATCCTAATTTATCCCCTTTCCTTTAAATGCATCTCAACTGCCATAAAGAGATGTCAGCACAGTGCATAGATTAGGAACGAAATTACACTCTGATCACTGTGTGTCCACACCTTGTAATTCACTTCTAGAGACCAGTGCAGAGAAAGTTGGATGAGCTTGTGTTGAATAACTCTGTGAACAGCAACCTGATAAACACCAGCTGATATCATAATGCACAATGATTCCCAAAATGCTACCAATGCAAAGCACAGAAAGTATGGCCGGGCAGACGATAATCGCTAAAATTGTCACAGTATGACACGGAAATCCAGGAAATCCATCTGAAATTTTACAATTTCGTAAAAACGTAAAACTTTTGAGGAAAGTTATTTTTTATTTTTTTGTCGATTAGGAAGTTTTATTATTGAGAAAAATAAACTAAAATCGTTTGAGAGGTCAGATTTTCATGAAATTCGGCGGAGAATTCAAATCATCAATATGAAAGGGGGTCCAATTTTGAAAAAAAGCGCACGTCTGGCGACAATGGTGTTGCCAATTGCTCAATTTTACTGCTGCTTTTTTGCTGATTAAACAATATTTTCTTTTTCTCTCTATAAATCATTATTCCAGTGGGCGGGGACTCATGAAACACCCAATATTAAACGTTTTTTTTTAAATGTTTAGTGCCTTCTTTTCGTGCCATTGTTCGGTAATAACAGAAACGGCAATGACCCTTCTATCTAGGTGACAATCAATCAACTCTGATAAATTTCTGTCCTCGTTGAACTATTTGAATCATCTATCTACGTTATGCAGATACTGCAAATAACGTTGTTGGAAGTTTCAATAAATAATCGTCACAAGGTGATTAATTTACGGGGTTGCAAAACATTTGCTCTTCCTTGCGTCGTGTTTTGATTGCAATTTTCGTCAATCACTGGATAATGATGCAAATGACCCTAATTAGTTAGATTCCGACATTGAAAACAATTTAGAAAGAAAAAAACGCTGCAAATTCTTCCACTGGGGTTTATTATTCAATAGGCTTGCGTTCATGATTTGAATTTCTACCAAGCTTTGGAGTGTGCGTGTTTCACAGGTGATAGAGTGAATATTGAATTTCAGGAGGCACACAAATATGATCAACTGAACAATCCAAATAGGTATTTTGGTTGAGAACAGATTTACGTGCCCTATGCATATCTCCTGAAATTAAATAATCGCTCTATCACCTGTGAAACACGCACACTCCAAAGCTTAGTACAGATTCAAATCATGAACGCAAGCTAATTGAATAATAAACCCCAGTGAAAGAATTTGCAGCGTTTTCCTGGAAATTTCAGATTTTTTTATTTTTCCTGAAAATTATCAGAATGCTTCAACCCGTGTATCGGCTACAAAGCCTTTTAGGAGTTCACTCCAGTATCCACATTACTACATCACTACGTCACTAGGTTACTGATATCAACACAAAAATGATAAACCAAAATAACGCGAATGTTGGCACCATAAATCGGGCTATAGATCGGGAATGGTTTGATCTACGGATCTGGGGAAAGGCTCATTCGATTCCTCGTGGAGTGTTCTTCAAAAAGAGTACAAATTTAGGCCGCCTTGACTTTTTTGAGGTTTTTAGGGATTTTACAAAACTTTGACAACCCTTAAAGGGCACTTTAAATTAAGTGAGAGAGCTGGCTCAAGAATTGGGGCGTCGCCGGACCAACATGGATTTTTCCTGAAAATGTCAGCTTTTTTGCTTCACCCGTTTCTGAGATATCGTGCGTACGGCGGACGGACGGAAAATTTTTTATTGCAGATCGGATTCTACACCCTTTGAAACTTAAATCATGAAATTTTTAGGGGTGGTCAGAATTTTTTTTTTCAAGAGCGATTACAATGGTTTATTATTGAATAATAAACCAAAAGTCAAGCACTCATTTAATTATAACGTCCATAACATTGGAATTTATTCAATTATGAAATTCATTATAATTATAACTGAATTATTGATTCATTAAAATTTCAAGTGAGTTATTCAATTGAATATATTCACAAGGTTCGTACTTTTGCTCGCTATCGAAATTTCAACCAAAATCAGGATTATACTAGACTTTTTCCTGTATATTCTAAAATGTTTCACTTTCAATTTAGAGATTAGCTTAGAAGTCTAAGTCATCGGGTGAATTCAAAATTTCCGCTTGAAATTTACAGTTCAGACCATTTAGGACAATTTTTGTTATGTGTCTGTCGTCCGGCGTTAAATATTTCTTTTCTACAGTTTTTATAACCGCATTTTCGGGAAACCTACTGCTTTCGCTGATGTTCCTTGTTAGTTTAATTGCTCACAAACGCATACATCTAATGCTATTCCATTCTGAAACGAATATTGGATATCAAACGCGATGTCCAAGCAGCATCTTTTCCCCTCGGCTCAAACACCGAACTCGCTTAAAATCGGAAGGTACCTAATCAGGAACGGGATCCCAAATTGCCTAAAAGATAAAGCCATTTCACATCTATTTTAACGCGATCGTATCGTGATTATTGTTCAAGCGCTAATGTTGCACGCGTTATACATGTATGTATAATTTTGTTTTAATTTTTAAAATTGTTTATTTCCAAGTTAAAGCATGGCAAGTTCAAAACATACTAAGTACCTGCCAAAATACATAAGTAATAAGTATCAAAACATATATCTAATACATGTGAGGATGGAAATTAATCTCCAATATGGGCTAACAGCCCGTGTTAGGAGATGAGTTATTTAATTGATACACAATTTACCTACTAACAACTTTGCTCTATATGAGTATACTTAGTTACTATTCTCCGCTAATGTTGACTATAAAGCTTACAAAATTAAGAATCTAAAATTGTAAAAAATAATCACGTCTTGGCCTCATCATAGACCCTATAGCATATGGGTAACCAACAATTTATAAATATTCTTCGTTTCTGTTTTTATTAGTTCTTTTTTCACAGTCACAGGAAGTTGATTATAAACGCCTACTGCTCGATAGAGGTAACTGTTTTGTGCAAAAGTCGTTTTAAAGCGCGGTAGCGTTAAGGCCATGTCGTCTACAGCTGTAGTAGGTATAGACATTATGTGTTGGGAGCGAAAACGCTTTTTCTTTAAATAATTGCTTTACACAACTAATGTCGACCACTTGAGGGAAAGGCAAAATGGATAAATTCCTAAAAATCGGATGGGATGGGGCATAAGGGGCACTTGTCATCACTCGTAGAATTGCTTTTTGGGTGGTTAGCAGCGGTTTGTAAGCGGTTTTATATCCTCCACTCCACGCCGGCAAACAGTAAAGGAGAACAGAACCAACCAGCGAGGAATAAATTATTTTTAATAGTTTTTGGGAGACGATATTTTTTAAATTTGCAAAAACATAAATCATTTTCTGTAGTTTTATATTTGTTTCCCGAATTTGAATTTCCCATTTCATATATTAATCATAAATCAGCAATGTACAACCAATATTAATAGTAATATTCCCATACCGTACAATCTTGGAATTAATATTTTAGCACATCCACTATCACTGGTTTTTTTCGACGCCGCAAATTTAGGTTAATTCCCTCATTAGTAATAATTTTATCAGATTTCACAAGTTAGGAGTTCTTTCCTGACGTCACACGACACTGTTTACTATCGAAAGTTAAATAAACCCCATCTTCCGTGTTTACGCAACACCACGGTTTTTGCAGAATTTAAGGCTTTTTAAGCGTTATCAGCCTAATGGGTTTGCCCTAGGCCTTTCCAATCATTCTGCACTCTCCGATGGTTATTTTTCTTGAAGATCAAGATGATTTTTTTTTGCTGTTTCGGGTCATGTTTTTTTTTCTGGGCCTAGTTCAACGCCCCTATCCAGGATTTGTTGTTATCATATCACGTTTTAATTAATTGGGTTTGTGTATTTCGAGTTTTGGGACGATTAAAAGATTTCGGGCGTCAACCGAGACTTTTTGTTTTTTCTGGGTGTCGGTTTCTTGCAATGAATGAGGAAAGATGGAGGGATGCGCAACATGGGCAACATACGTTATAAGTTTATAACAATTCTGAGCATTTCTACAATATTGAAAAAAATCAAATTTTATGTACTCGAAATACATTCTCACAAAACACACATAGACACCATTTTTTTAAAATCTCCTCGCAAAAGCGGAGGGGGCATTAAATATAACACCGGCCCTTGGGATTTGGGAAATAGAGAATGATGGAGGTGGGAGAGAGGGTTGGAAGGCCCCTGTAGAATGACCACCGTTTTAAGTAAGAGCCCTGGATGACGCAGGTGGTGATACCACGATGTCCTTCTGACGATATGCCCAGCTGGTGTAACTCCATGGCACTTTTCCCTCATCACACTCCGCGCCATGACAAGGTTGCTGCTTTTAGCTCAGATATTGCTTGCCGCAGGTCGTTCATATCATATTTACTTTTCTTAGCCCTCCAGGTCTGGTCCATGCCTGGTCTGCTTTCACGACCTCTGAAAGCTCTTTCGAATGAATTGATTGTAGACTACAACCCAACAAAAAGTTCTTGGCCCTACCCAATCTACGTGTGGTGGATGTACGTTCCCGCACTTGATGTAAACATTTTTTTGGATAAAAATAGACGGAAACTGTTGCAAAACCCGTTGCCAGTTTCCCTGATTCAAGGACCCCCCTGTGTGGTTTTTGAGCAATAAAGTTAAAAATCAAAAGTCGGCATCTTTTCTTAACTCAACGGTTTCGATTTAGTGGAGGTACAAAACAGTTTTTCTCTTGGAGTATCTGTCAGTTAAGTAGTCAGTGAGTTAATGATGCGGCTATCTGGTGTTTGAATAGTGTACACTGTATACCTACATCGTATAGTGACAGAACAACGTGGTACATGCCTCTCTGGAATCAAAAAGGTTTTTAGTCTTAAATGATTCGGATACTAAGTAAACATGAAGCTTCAACTAGGCCCGCAGCGCTTCAATGAGTATTTCAAAGGATCTGCAATCAATTGCCTAACTAGATCTGAGCATGTAGGGAGCTACAAAATAGGTAGATTGCATAACGATTCATCAACCAATTAATGATCAGAAGAGACGCTGATCATTTCACAATTTCGGTTGCATAAAAATTTCAAATTGGGTGTTTGATAATCAATCTTAATGATCTTGTTGAGCGTGTTACCCATGGGTAATTGGGTCACATTAATAAAATGGAGTGGTAAGGTGGCTTGCATTGATCCCCTTTTTTCCAAATTGGTTATTGATTTCAGATAATATTTCCTTTCAGAAGGAAAGTGGATTTTGAGCCTTCAGCAAATATTTCGCAATGTAAACGTTGAGAAAGTCGCATACATTTCCCTTGTAACGGCTGTAGGAAGCGATCAATCTGCACTTGAACAGTTTCTTCGGGATACAAGGTCAACAATAAAAAAAATAAAGTTTGAATATACATCCACATGGGTAAATCATGATAACGATTTTACGGAATGCATTAAGTTATGATATGACCCTAACGTTACCTAGTGACATAAATGTGGCCGACATTTTGAAGTGGCTCATTTATAAATAAAAATACTTCCTTCTCAAAGGAAAGTTGGGTAAAAGTTAAAAATGGCCAGAAGGAAGAAGGACTGATCACTCGGGGCTCTCGTGGGCAGTTATGTAAATGGACCACCGGACCGGTCAGCGCACCGGGTGTTGCCTCGTTATCGATGGTTTGATTGGGAAATCACAGATCTTGTAATATATATATATATATACTGGACCATACTATACAGGCTTTTTCTTCTTCTGTAATGCCCCTTTGAGTGACCACAAAATGATGAAATAAGTGTGATTACACGACCTGTCTTTGAGCCTTGACCTTGCAAACAATATAAAACACGGCTTTTAACGGGGGGAGGGGGTTCTGCAAATTATTACTTTATTATAAAGGTTTATTATTTCTGTATTAGACGTAAATCACAGGTTTATGTTTATTAGAAGCAGTCTATCGTACGTTAATTCAACTCGGTATCTTTCGCTCCTCCGTATCTATCAACTTTACTCTAACTATCACAAAGGATCTTCATTTCAAATTTCCTTATCATGCACCGATCAGTAAAGATTTACAAAACATAAAAAAAGTAGGCACCCGCCATCTGAAAATTGTTGAGATGAAATAAAACACATTTAACCTTCGCTTCAGTAATACTAGAATTAAATATGCATAGTATATACCCGATCACCGCAGTTAAAGAGATTTGACTACGTTCACAATAGGGAATAGTGAATGTTAACAGGGTAACGCCTTATAAGCTGCAACGATCAAAGCAGCTCATAATTTCAATGGAATTTTATTACAAGAAATCGAGTTTATTATACCTTTTCGTTATCTATTGGCCGATTGATGACGCGTACGTAAATATTTCATTTTATCTGATTTATTTCCAGTTGGTAGTTTCGGCTTCTATTCGACTATTCGATATATTTAGATTCTGATAAACCTTTGGGATTGGATATTAGTTGTCATTTGAAAAGACTATATAACATATTTGGGTTTTTTTTCGACGAGTGCTTCATTATCACATCACAAAGTCTTCAACACATCTGCACGATTGAAAAAAAAAAAAAAAAAAAACGCCCAAAACTATTTATTATTCAATTTCATGATCAAGTTTGGTGTGCGTGTTTCACAGGTGATAAGCTTGTGATCAACTGAACGGTATTTTGCAGATTTAGGCCCTGTGAAACACGCACACTCCAAAGCGGTCAAATCACTTGCATAATAAACCCCAGTCATTTTTTTAGGTATTCAACCCGTGTATCGGTTTTTAGTTATTAGTACAACTACATCACTTGATAACGCGAATGTTTAGATCGGTGGTTTGACCTACGGACCTAGGGAAGGCTCATTCGATTCATCGTGAGTGTTAATCAAAAAGAGTACAAATTTAGTGACCCGAGGTTTTTTTTACAAAACTTTTAGAATTCCAGTTTTTAGGGACCGACAACCCTTAAAGGGCACCCGACAGCTCAAGAATTGGGGCGGACCAACATGGATTTTCCCTGAAAATTCACTTTTTTGCAACCAACCGTTTGGGAGAAATCATTACGGCGTACGGCGGACGGATTTTTTATCCAGATTCGGATTCCACACCCTTTGAAACGTAAACAATGAAATTGGTTAGGCTTACAATGGTTTATTATTGAATAATAAACAATCTACAAATTGTGGTCATTGAACAGGTGATGAAATGGAATTTAGTTTATGGCATTTAATACAATTACGTGCTATGGAGATGCTAGGTCTAGGTAATGTACCGCAGACTAACAAACGTAGACCAATGATCCATATGGAACAGCTACCTAATACAGAGACAATGAACCGTTGCACAGTCCTCTGTGTTCTTCCAGTGTTTGCTTTCGTCCATGTATAGATAGACTCCGGTTAGTACTTTTTACTCTTATTCTATAAAATTTGTGTTCTTTATAATCCACATGTGATCCATTGAAAATAATTGTACGACTTTGTGGTCGTACGACAAATCTTGTCACTCGGTTAATGTAAATACAAGTTGGATCGTCCATATTTATGAGTGCTTTGTGCTGGTATTAAATTTATGGATCGAGCCGTTTCTAAACCTATTATAATAGTTTCAGAGTTCCACGGGGATAATATATGACTGAATGTGAAAGACGACGCCCCGATCTGGTCCTAGAATAATAAATACGGGAAGGTTTTCCAATGCACCGTTGCCATAGCACGCTCCAGCCCCAAGTTCATCACCCCTTAAGATGAATAGGGTCTCAACTATTAGCTACCACCTCTATTATTATACGCAATCAACTTCGAGACCTTTAAAAAGGACTTTCTAAATTTAGAACCTCTCTTCCAGGAGTAATTAGCTCCGGTCTTCGTATATAGGAGCTTCGGAGCCTCTTCTGACAATGTATTACATTATCTTTCATCCTGAAATGTTTCACTCTTTATGACCGGGGTTCGGCTTCGTTGCTCAACTGTTCCTGAGGTTGGATGAAAAGAGTTGAGCTCATGTAGACTCTATGAGTATCGAATATTAAAGCTTTTCAAGAAGGCAGGTGAAGATGACTATCGAAAATGTGCTACCTGCCATATGGTCGGTACAATATTCTCCATATGCCTGCAGATTGGTAATAACATAATGGACTTACTTTGAGGCCTTATACAAAAATTCAAAGACCTTGCATTCTGAAAGTCTATGTACAACTTCAACATTACAAAGTACATCTGAGAATACAAACATTTGAAAAAGAAGGGTCAATCTACGAAATCGTAACAATCTTTTGTGATATATATTAATATTGTACTCATGATCCAAAAATATGGAATTTTATCTGAAAAATTGAGAACTACTCGAAATAAACCATGTGGAACCGAAGTTCCCAACAATACTATTGGCGAAGTTGAAGTAAGTTTACAAAGAAGAAAAACATGTTGAATCAGTCGTAGTTTTGCTGCAGGGGTTCAAATATGATAAAACACACTTTCAAAAACAAAAAGCATAAAAGCAAAACGCTGCAAATTCTTTCACTGGGGTTTATTATTCAATTTCATTCATTTGGCTTACATTCATAATTTGAATTTCTATTAAGCTTTGAAGTGTGCGTGTTTCACAGGTGATTTACTTGCGTTGATTTACTTGCTTTACGATTTACGTGCTCTATGCATATCTCCTGAAATTCAATAATCGCTCTATCACCTGTGAAACACGCACACTCCTAAGCTTAGTAGAAATTCAAATTATGAATGTAAGCTAAATGAATGAAATTGAAAAATAAACCCCAGTGAAAGAATTTGCAGCGTTTCATGCATATCAGAATGCTTCAACCCGTGTATCGGCTATAAACCCTATTTGGAGTTTACTCCAGTACCCACATTCACCACATCACTAGGTTACTGCGATCACAAAAAAACCCTTTTGTTTTTGTTTTGATCGCAGTAACCTAGTGATGTAGTGAATGTGGATGCAAATGTTGGTAGCATAAGATCATGCCATACATCGGGGATGGTTTGAGCTACAGACCTGGTTAGGGGCTCATTCGATTCCTCATGCGTACGGCGTACGGCGGACGGACGGAAAATTTGTTATTGCAGATTTGGGTTCTACAGCCTTTAAAACGTAAATCATGAAATTTTAAGGGAGGGTTACAAAATTTTTTTTCAAGAGCGATTACAATGGTTTATTATTGAATAATAAACCAAAAACAAGTTTGCAATCGTGACTTTGGAGAAATAACGTCTTCATCCGCAGCAGTGTGGTTGGAAAGCAACAAAAACTTGTTCAATTTTAATAATGCTATATCACTTTTACCTCCTCAAGAACTGATGAAGTTGATAACGTGCAGAAAAGGATCTGAAACATCATGCTTGTGCTGAAAGCTGGTAGGCTGCAATATGTTTCATGATACAGAAGTGGAAACAAGGTTTCTGCAAGACACCTAAAGTCAGAGTCGGAAGCAACTAGTTCAATTCTCATTAAAGATTTTGAGATCCACCTTTGTGTATGCAACTACCTGAAATACTGCTCTTCAGCCGTGAAAATAAGTTTGTTTATAACAAGGAGGTGATGGAATAGGTAGGGCTGAGGTGATAAGTTCAAATTTCTTCCTTTAGCAACAGATTACATAGCGGAGCACGGGTAGGCCCACGCGTTTGTCGACTCCTATCTGACATATCAGATAACTTGCGAATTCAATATGTGGTATAGGAGTAAAGATCAAACTATTTGTCTAGAACAAAATAGAAGAAATACCTATCAAAGCAGATCCGAACCAGCAAAACACATGAAGAGGAAAATCCTTTCACAAGCGCGGCGCGTGCTCTCTGGAGACGATATCAATTTCTCCATCCAGGAGCCACGCGGATGACGACACCTTACGACGTGGGATATCTAGCGGGTCAAAACTCGGCAGAAAAACGAAGAATTTTAGCCGAAAGGCCTTCTTACCTCCTAGATAACCTTACAATAATCAATTAACCGGAGAAAAAACAAAAGTTCAGCTGGATCGCGTAAACATATTTTGAAAAATTTTATCGTATTTCACTGTCTGGTATCGTCATAGTAATGACTCCACAATTCAGAGGAAAGGTTATCATAGTTTTCCAAAGCATTGACATAATCACGCCACTATTCATGAGTTCAAAATGGAGGTACCTTATACAGATACCCAACGTTCTAACTTAAGTACCTAATGATCTACTACCAGTTTCAGCCCGCTGGCACCGAAAAATTTACAATAAGCTCCGAATAGTCTAGGAGCCAACAAAAACCGACAGAGCAAAGAACTTAGCTTAAGATCAATTTTTTTGGATGTTGTTGCCTAAGACTGAGGGTGTGTTGCGGATGTTTGGCTGGTGCTATTGAAGTTGTACCCGTTTTTTTGCTTCTGGGACGCTCGGAGCTTTGTTGAGAGTCCGAACCAGCGGATCAGAACAAGTACGTTTTTGCATCCGAGTCTTTCCATAGGCGAGCTACCTTCCCTTTTGGCAAATGAAACTTGTTGTTTTGAAAGATCGAAATATCACTTGCATTTTACTATTCAGACCATACAACACAACTTTCATTCGTGTCCAGGTTGTGAGGGCTGAAGGGTACCCACTGTATAGTGTACAGTGTAGTGTGTGCTAATGAAGATTAAGTATAACCACAAAGGTTCGTTCTGCTGTTGCTGGGGCAATGGGGTTGAAACCAAATCAATTTAAGAGGCTTGGGCATCTGTTACTTGAAAGGGAATCTCCCATAAGCAGTCTTCCCAAGAATTAAAGAAAGCAGGTATGTTTCCCTTACTTCGTGTTATGTTGGTGGGGCTTGAGGGATATTTTGCCAGTTCTTCGTGTCTTTTCCTCCCATTTATGAATCTATTGAGATATATAACTCTTGGTAATTCCTAGTTAAGGTTCAGGTCCAATTGGGTTGGACTCTGATCCGTTTTGTGGAAGGCGGGCAGCTTCCTCTTTGCCCTCATGTCCTGTTACCCAGAATAATTTCATTTCGTTGCCCGGGGCTGATGAGGAACCTCCAGGTCAGCTTTGAGATTATTGAGAAGGTAGAAAAGCCTTTAGTGCTCCCTGGGTGTGTGGCAGTATGAAGATTCTCTTGCAACTTTGGGTTGTTTCCTAGCAGTCTCTCCTGCATACAATTCAATTGCATACAACCGATTTCCATTACCCGAGAATGAGGTTTTTTAAATGATGAACAAGCGGATGATTGCGCACAGCACAATGTGCAGCAACCCGAATGGTCTCATTTGACCCACGGAACTAAGTTCTATCTTAATCCAACAAAGAACTACCCTCTTACTTCGTAAGTTTGTGACATTCCGATTTTCTGGTAGATTAATCCTAAATAAAATCCTTCAGGGTTGATTGATCAAGATGCCGAGATTACTGCCACATCCCGGATTAATGTTATTCGTAACGTTTGGTCCAGTAATTGGGAAAAAGAGTTTCGGACGACAATTTTTTAAATTTGTTTTTTGAAATCTACGTACTTGAAACATAACCAACAATTTTCGAGGGGGTTGAACAATTTTTTTCGCGTTCTCTCATGAAGGTTCATTATTGTTAATAATAAATCAAAATCAAAACCTAAAATTAAACTTTTCGAGTACCCCAAATTAAATACCTAGGCATTCCAAGGATAAATATAAAGATAGGTACTCGATATCATCCATGAATAAGTCTTCTTAAAAAAGGTGTATATAGCAATGAAATAATAAGTTAAATATACAGTAAATGATTGTTTAAGAACATAAGGTAATCACTCTCTTTACGTGCTTAGCCAGTTCATTATCATTACATTATCAGTTAGTTAGCCTGGTCATTATCTCCGCATGGAGACTTCTCGTCCTCGCCTGTGTGTGCAAGTTCTAAAGAGATCCTTGAGCTTCTTTATAAGGGTGCTGAAGATGAAAGATGGACGATGGCCCAAGATCTGCCTGGGACTGTTGCAGGAGCTTGATGGCTGTGAATACAACCTACCAATGTTGAACTGGGTTTCCCAGATGCGTGGCCTTCTTAATGTGGTAGGAGATGATGAGGTGGCTCTTCTGAGCAATGTGGATCTCCTTTGTTCTCGGTTCGCCTGTATCATGGAGAGATGGCAGAACCATTGGTTTTCAGTCGATATAGAGCTATGTTTGAACTCCAGGTACAACACATTCTTTCGCTCAATATGCACATTTGGGGAGCCTGAGGCCTACCTGGGGAATATGCGGTCTTTGGAAGGGGAGAGAGTGATTTCCCAGCTCCGCCTTTCTTACTCCAGCCGTTTGCAGTTCTACGCCAGGGGAATCAAATACATCATTGATTGTACCGAGAGATGCATGAACTGCAATAGGAATGAAGCTGAGTCGATTATTCACTTCTTGTTTCTGTGCCCTCTTTACAGACCTTTCCGTAACTACTACTTGGCTCCTCTCATTCCCAACTATTCTGCCACTGACACATTGCCACTGCTTACGGCCTTCCAGGCCTTGGAACAGCTTCTGACCCTCAGTTCCCCAAATTCCTACCAATGTATCTACGAATATGTGGTACATTCCTTGAGACTCAGAGCATTTTCTCTGAACGAATAGAGCACAGGAACGAGGAAGTCTCCAATCATCGCTACGTCATCCTCAATTAATCGAAGGAGAGTGATTGAATGTGAATCGTTTGTAACAGATCCTAATTAGCCGAACAAATAATGCATTAATAGAATTACGTGAAATGTAATGCAAATGAATTTAGGATAATATTTTATGTTTTTCATAATTCCGAAAATTGAATTTATTTTTTCTGAAGTATTTTTGTATGTGCGCTTTATACTGCCATACTTACCTAATTTATAGGAGCGCAACTCCTTGCAATATGTACTTTTTGCAAATAAATATATCGTATCGTATATAGTAAATGATTGTTTAAGAACATAAGGTAATCACTCTCTTTACGTGCTTAGCCAGTTCCAGGAGTCATTGTTACATGCATCCATGCAATTTAAGGAGGTAGATTTCCATCAAATTTTCCTGTTCAGAACAGACCAGTGATCAGATGAATTGCGAGAGCTCTATATGTACATACAATAACCTAATAGGCACGAGGCTCTGGACAAGATTAATCTTTCAAATAAATAATCAATGAATTCAGGGCTGACCACCAGATCAACCTACATACGAAGATGATTTGAGTTGAGCCAGCTCGTGTCACTCATTAGTCCATTTGGGAGGTCGTTGCCTGACCAATTCACACGGTTTACATTGAAGATTTATGAGGATGGAGGGCAAAACAGGTCTTGTTTAGGCCTCTGTGGCTCCCCCCGCCTCCCGCCCCGAGACTGGGTGATTGGATGATCGTCCCGCATGACCGTTCAGAAACTATTGTGGGTTGATAAGTCGACACGGGACCACCATGTGGTGTGACTGTCGTCGGATGCTACGGCGCAGAGAGACGTGCGACCGACGAGGCCGTTGATTCACGTTAAGAGTAGAAATTACGACCAATTCCAAGTTAAATATAGTTGTTCACAGTACCGAAACAGCTCAAAAAGATGTGATGCTACCCATTAAATAGCTGAATTAAGGTCTGCAGAATTCCAAAAAAGATTCCTGCAAGGGACTAACCGTCTTCGAATTTGGATTGTACGGCCCGAAAAACAATTACTAAGTTTCCATGAAATATTCCAATGAAAAGGGGTTTTGCCTCTTTTTGGGTGTTTCGTACCACTTTTAGAGATTATGTTTTGGTTTATTATTTCCGTTAATAGTTACTTAAACAAAAAAACTATTTTTTTTAATCTCTCCCCCCCTAACTCCGAATCTGAAAATTGAATTTAAAAATTGATGAAAGTTAATGAAACTTGGTTCAATAATCAAATTTGACCCCTAGTTGGGTCTGAATTCTCGACGTCAATCTCACTCAGTCCTAAAGGGTGAAATATAAGGGGTGAAATTTAAAAAAATCTGAATATAAAAAACTTGTAAATATTACTTTTGTTTTTATGACCGTTTTTGACAGACGTGCCTTCAAGGAATCGATGGAGCACATCTGTTCGCTTTACGTTCAACTATTGGCTCTCCCTAAGGTCTAGAACTTTGAAAGAAAAAAATAATATCAACATGAATGTAAGTTGTGACGAAAGACCCGGAAAATATACAACATTTCAATGTTATTTTGTTTCCTAGAGTTCCTTTAGAAATCGATTTTTTCGTTTGGGCAGACGAGTGGAGCGTAGGTAGGTGTTTCATTTTATCTCGTTAAATTTCAGTCGTTTTTTTTTTGGGTTTAGATATCAGATTCTGATGCTTTCTAAGGGACTAGTAAAGTCGTAGCGTTTAAGACGTTATATTTATGACAGTCATCCTATCATCTTAGGCATATCTAGAAATCAACATCTCAGGTGTGGATGCATATAAGTGTGAGCATATGTCACATATTTTTCATCTCGAAAGTGAACAAACCTTCCGCTATCTACAATAAGAATAAGAAACCAGATGGGGGTAACCCAATACCTATCACCATTAAGGTACAATTGTTTGAACAAGCAACCTAACAAGTAATATAACAATGGCGTACTAGACGATGGCACTAACAGGCAAAATAAGTTGTACACTATGGAATAAAATGTAAAAAAAAAAACGCTGCAAATTCTTTCACTGGGATTTATTATTCAATTGGCTTGCGTTCATGATTGAATTTCTACTAAGCTTTGGAGTGTGCGTGTTTCACAGGTGATAGAGTGATTATTGAATTTCAGGAGGCACACAAATATGATCAACTGAACAATCCAAATAGGTATTTTGGTTGAGAACAGATTTACGTGCCCTATGCATATCTCCTGAAATTCAATAATCGCTCTATCACCTGTGAAACACGCACACTCCAAAGCTTAGTATAAATTCAAATCATGAACCCAAGCCAATTGAATAATAAACCCCAGTGAAAGAATGTGCAGCGTTTTTTATGGTTATCATTTTTCCTGAATGCTATCAAATGCTTGTATCGGCTACAAAGCCTTTTAGGAGTTCACTCCAGTATCCACATTACTACATCACTACTTCACTAGGTTACTGATATCAAAACAAAAACAATAATAAACCAAAATAACGCATGTTGGCACCATAAATCGGGCCATAGATCGGAAATGGTTTGACCTACGGACCTGGGGAGGGGCTCATTCGATTCCTCGTGGAGAGTTCTTCGGAAAGAGTACAAATTTAGGCCGCCTTGACTTGTTTTGAGGTTTTTAGGGATTTTACAAAACTTTGATAACCCTTAAATGGCACTTTAAATGAAGTGAGAGAGCTGGCTCAAGAATTGGGGCGTCGCCGGACCAACATGGATCTTTCCTGGAAATTTCAGCTTTTTTGCTTCAGCCGTTTGGGAGAAATCGTGCGTACGGCGTACGGCGGACGGACGGAAAAATTTTTATTGCAGATTCGGATTCTACACCCTTTGAAACGTAAACAATGAAATTTCCAGAGGGGGTTAGAATTTTTTCTTATTTTTATTTTATTTTTCAAGAAGCTTTCAAAGGCTAAAACAAGTTCATTCAATCTCTCGTATTCTCTTACATTTCTCCAGAAATTAGAATTTACCATGGGTTTAATTATTTTCTTTTGCGCTTGTAGGAATCCGTATACTTGAGGAAAAACGAGTCTGACTTTGTTGTCACAATTTCAAAGCCACATGGTTTCGTGTTTTAAGGTCTGGAATATAAATGAAAACGCCAACTATCGAAGGCATCCGAGGACGAGGGTACCACATGCAATGAGTCGAAAGTAATAAGAAAGAGAGAACGGCGAAATAACCTAGGGCTTGGAGCTTTCCATTTTCACGAAGGTGATTTAGGTTTCGGCGGTAGGTAGGTACCTGGTGGCTCAAGGTGGCATCGAGGATGGATAGACAAGTCAGGAAACTGCAAGTTTGGAAAGTTTTTCTTGCTGTTCTACATTCAAGAATAAACCACAATAGTTTTCCTACGATGCACCGCCTCCGTAAATATTTTCATAATGTGTAGAGATACTCAATTTCTGAAAGATTACCATCGGCAAAGATAACGGAAGGAATTTTACTATTCAGCAGTATCGTAAAATTATGTTCATTCAGGTACATTTATTTCGGATTTTCCATTTTTATTATAAAGAACTTTATTTTAATTCCAATTTCATTATGATAAATGACTTCGTAGAACACCATTGCTATTGTGGGTGGTTAGAATATGATTTCAGTTCTATAATTTTGGTTTATTATTCAATAATAAACCATTGTAATCGCTCTTGAAAAAAAAAAAAATAAATTCTAACCCCCCCCCCCCCCCTGAGAATTTCATGGTTTACGTTTCAAAGGGTGTAGAATCCGAATCTGCAATAAAAATTGTTCCGTCCGTCCGCCGTACGCCGTACGCACGATTTCTCCCAAACGGCTGAAGCAAAAAAGCTGAAATTTTCAGGAAAAATCCATGTTGGTCTGACGACGCCCCAATTCTTGAGCCAGCTCTCTCACTTAATTTAAAGTGCCCTTTAAGGGTTGTCAAAGTTTTGTAAAATCCCTAAAAACCTCAAAAAAAGTCGAGGCGGCCTAAATTTGTACTCTTTTTGAAGAACACTCCACGAGGAACTGAATGAGCCCCTCCCCAGGTCCGTAGGTCAAACCATTCCCGATCTATGGCCCGATTTATGGTGCCAACATTCGCGTTATTTTGGTTTATTATTGTTTTTGTGTTGCTATCAGTAACCCATACACATTACTACATCACTACTTCACTAGGTTACTGATATCAACACAAAAACAATAATAAACCAAACTAACGCGAATGTTGGCACCATAAATCAGGCCATAGATCGCGAATGGTTTGACCTACGGACCTGGGGAGGGGCTCATTCGATTCCTCGTAGAGTGTTCTTCAAAAAGAGTACAAAATTAGGCCACCTTGACTTTTTTTTAAGGTTTTTAGGGATTTTACAAAACTTTGACAACCCTTAAAAGGCACTTTAAATTAAGTGAGAGAGCGGGCTCAAGAATTGGGGGGACGCCGGACCAACATGGATTTTTCCTGAAAATTTCAGCTTTTTTGCTTCAGCCGTTTGGGAAAAATCGTGCGTACGGCGGACGGACGTAAAAATTTTTATTGCAGATTCAGATTCTACACCCTTTGAAACGTAAACCATGAAATTTTCAGGGGGGTTAGATTTTTTTTCAAGAGCGATTGCAATAGTTTATTATTTAATAATAAACCAAAATGGGTTCTGTTGGGAGAGTAAAAATATGACTCGTTTCCTTCCCGCTAAGTTTTGGGAAATAAGTCTAAAGCATGTTCCGTGCTAAAAACGACTGGGAGTTAGTTTTGATTCAAAATGAATTGAAAAACAAGAAGAAAAGCGGTCGGATATGACTCTGTTGGCAAAAGCTGAACGAACTCTCATTTTAAAATAGCCAAAACTACTTCCTGTTCATTTCAGAAGTTGCGAAGTTCAAGTATTTGAATTGGGTTTCTACAATTTCTTCGTAAGTGATTTAGTTCGTTTGTTCCGCATGCGTGTACATTGTACACCGCACATCACCCATCGATAGCAGAGTTGTGATGGATGTGAAGACAAGATGGCCACAAATAATCGCTCAATGCAAAACCAAATAGGCGATCACGCGGCTGTCAGCCTCCGGATCGTATCGCTTCTATTTAATTAGCTGTATTATGTGGAAATGAATAAACAAGGGCCCCGCGATAATGGGGGACAGCGGCCGAGCGAGTGGCGCCGTTGGACGAACTCGTATCTGTCGCCAACCGGATCGCACTTGGAAGCTGACCAGGCTCCGCGTGATCGCCCTCGCCCGGTGGGCGTTCGGATATTTAAACAGGAGATTTAAACTAAAAATACCACCGAATTACCGAGGGCCGCTACATATGAATATGATCTTCAAAGTGATTCAGCACCTTTCATTGACAGTCGTTGATGGGACAATCAACCGAAGGTCAAGCGATTGTTTGAATCAGTTTGTCCGGGACTTCACAAATTATAATCATTAGCTAAAGAGTAGTTGGTTGTATAATAAGAAGGGTCTGAACAATGATCGATACACCAGTTTGCTGATGATACATCATCAATAGTTCAAAACTTTGGCTAGTAACTTGCAGCGGCGTATCGTTTTTCAGCGGGGCCCCCCCCCCCCCGCAAAATATTTTCGGGGACCCTCCCCAAAATGTTTTTTTTTTCGAAATACGCTACGATAACCTAACTAAAAATACATAATATATTATAACAATTTAACCTACCTTTACGAACTCGAGACTTCTAGTCTACGTAGCAAACTTTTGGATGACCGTGTGTTACAAAAGTCAACTTTTTCCCAGAGACACATCAGTTCCTTCAGTCATTTTAAGTATCAATATGTCATACAACTTATATTATAACGATTCGAATCAACAACATGATGAAAAACATTAAACTCTCGCAATCCGCACTAACCTCAAAATCTCAAAAGTTACACTATTTCTCTAAAGTCATGAGCGTCAGTACTGCCTCAGGTAGGCCTACCCACGTAGTACGCAACTTCGCAACTCTTAGCTACTTTACACCCTTCCTCACCTGCTTATAAATAAAACCAAAAGACGATTGATCAATGAACCTACATTACCGTTGATGTTTATAAACTTGATGTTACTTAATGGAATTTTTCTGTGTATCGTTAGTTCCGCTTTATTCTTTAAAATTAAAAAAAAAAAAAAGAATTTCGCTAGAGCGGGCCCGTTTTTGGGCCCCCCGCTTCGCCGGGTTTGCGTTGGTGTACGTTACGCCACTGGTAACTTGCTCTTGAAAATGAAAGTGTTGTTGGTGGAGAAAGAACAAAGACCAAAATCCAATTTTATGAAGAACAATAACCGAAAATTGAACAAAGACAAGAGCACTACGATTATCTTAGTGGGCGAATGGACTTGAAATCGTAACAATGGCCGAAAAATCGAGATGTTCTGACCGTTGAAAACACTGTTACATCCTATTCCAATACCCGAAGGAACATGGGAAATCATTTGCCGAGACAAAACGCTGCCAACTCTAACAAACGGGTTTGTTTTTTTTCTTATAATAAATGAATAACATAGGTTCAGAAATTGCAATTTTCTGCAATGGCTGAATTTGAACAAATATGGAACCTTTCCCGGTCGATTTTATGTTGAATAACCGGAAAATGACAGCTCTCTCGAAAACCCACATTTTTTCACGTTTTGCCTCCAAATCTGCGAAGCAGCGGAAGCCTTGAGTTCACTTTCAGGAGCCAAAAAATGTTAGTTGTCCGAATTCAACATTTCCACTTATGCGTTTCATAGCCTACTGAACACATTGGTTCCGTGTCTATCGATCTGTCTGTCTGTCCGCATTTACTTGTTACAGCCATAACTTCCACAATTTTGAATTAATTCAGCTCATATTTTGAGGGATTATGCGTATAAGGTCTCTTGAGGTCCCTTACGAATTTAATCTCAATATAATCAGCGGTACGCTCTGCGCATTTTTCATCTGAAGATTTCTTTATTTTCTATTTTATAATGGTGTCACTTTGATTGTAACGATAAAGATGTGCCATCTCCTTGGCAGTGTATTTGACTGGTTATTAGTTTCAAACAGCTGGTACCTGTGGAATTTTTTTTTAAATTCGTTGTCTGGCCAGATGAGTGTGGAACCAAAGACAGTAGGTTAACTTCCTCATAAAACGTATATTACTTTATACTCATCTAAATTGTTTATATTTAATATAACTATCAGATATGAGAATACCTACAATGGTGCAAAATACTGTACATCGGCCAGAGGCAGAAATCCACAAATAGAACAACTAAAATTAAATGAGATAAAACAAAACCTCAACAAACGCTTCATTTGTCCGCCGATATATTGCACAAGTATAAAAAACTCGATTTCAAAAGGGACACTTGAAAACAAAATTCCATTGCAACTATATCAGTTGGTTCGATCGTCACGATTCATTAGCCGGCTTTTGCTCAATTCTTCATGTTCAGAGACGTTCACATTCAAATTTACGTTGACGCTCTTTTTTTTGTCAAAGTTCATTGAAAGAATAATATTCTTATATTATAGATGGATATTATCTGCCTATAACGGAAAAACATTAGTATTATTGCAGAAGTTATTGACAATTTGACTTTCGGTTTATTAGTTTTAATAATGAACCTTTGTAATCGATCATGGAAAAAAATTATAACCTCCACTCAAAAATTGCTGTTTTGCATTTTAAAATGTGTGGTCCGTCAGTCCGCCGTCTGGAGCTCTTCTCCGAAACTACTGTATGAAACTTGTGCCATAAATCACATTAGGGGTCTAGTAGGGAATGGATTCTCGGAATAGATTTTTAGTCAATCCTAACGGGTGAAATCGATCCAGGTTAAATTGTCAAAAATCAGAGTTGTAGGGAACTAGTTATCTTAGTTCCTCCCTTCCTCCTCCATCATCCTTAACTTCCCATATCCCAAGGGCCGGCGTCGGGTAAACCTGGGCTTCCTCTCAACTTTTATTTCATTTAGTTTTTTCGTTTTTATTTAATGGCGTGCCCCCTTCGTCTTTGGAGGGAGATTATTAAAAAAAAGAAGAGTGGCGCCTTGAGCCTCCATATCTTGGGCAGTCCACTCTGGATGCCATAAAAAGAGCGCCATTTATTGTTCAGCTTGTTAGATCGATTAGAAGAGAAATTAGCCACAAGGGCTCTCAGCAATCCACTGATACCCCCTTACCTTGTGTTTGACTGCTGGATGTCCAAAGACAGTAGGATGACCTCCTCTTAAATATAACTCCGTGAACACCAACCTTTACTGGTTGTGCTGATAGGTGTGCTGATATCAACATTTATATCTCTTGAAGCACTGCACGCTAGACCATGGGGTATTCCATATCCGTTACGTTGGAAAGCCCTCGCTTTACCTCAAATTGGCGCTTTATAGGTTGAATTATGAGAAAAATAGCCTTTTAGCTCACTCAGCTGAAGACGACTGAGTCAATCACAAAACAGGACTAGATCAGTGATCAGCTGAAGGCCCTTGTGGCTAATTTCGTTCCTAATCGATTTCACGTGCTGAAATATAAATGGGGCTTAGAGATATAAATTTGATATGCTTATTCAGTAGGTCTGAGAATCGGCTACTACTATTTTTAATACCCCTAATTATAAGGGTTGTTCACCCTTAACACACCTTCACTTTTTTTTTAAATTTTTGGACGAAATTCGTTTTCTTTTTTTATAAAGTGGAATTAAAAAATACATACAACCCTAAATTTGTACTTTTTTATTACCAACTCCTATGGTTTTATAGCCATTTTAGTAATTTAATCATTATTATCCCGCTCGATAACTGGTCAATTATAGTGTTTTCAACTGTACTTCGTTTATGATTCCTACTGTACTTAGCTTATGACAAATCTAAAAATTTTTAAAGGAAAATAAACATTTATTTTTCTTATTGAAGTTTAATCCCGATATATGCTTAGTGTTAGAAATCTTAGATTCTTAAAATTTGCCGCGCCTTTACTGGTGAGAGAAATGCCACACTATACCGGTGTCACTATTCAGTAAACAACACAGATTAGGAATGATACTAAAGCCGGTCTCCTGTTTCACTCACACAATAAGACTTCTCTCACACCCTTTACAGTTTTCGGCAGTTACAGTAGTTATTGTTTATGTATCAAGTGTAGCAGTATCGTTTACAATTATCATATTGCTATCTCACCGTAACTCTCATATTAATTCATAATAATAAAATTATTAATTTCAAGTGTATTTGGCACGATTAGTTCAGTTAATCAAGTTTTAGTTAAAGAAGTGATTTACATAACCTTAAGAGTACTCAACGCGGGTCACGAGCCTCAACCAACAACGCTTTGTGTTGTAAGTGTACTTTTTTAATAAAATTGATTGAATAGTAATAAGTAGGTTACTTTTTGTCTACACTAGAACTTATCTAGAAACTAGAAATAATTTATAAGGCAAAACAACGTTTGCTGGGTCAGCTAGTATAATATAAAAACGTAACTAATTTTGTAATCTGAATGGGTGCTTGTGACCATTAATTAAACATTTCAATGCCTATACGAGGCAAAATTTCGTCATTAGTTCAAAACTACGTTGAATTTGAATGAACTCGAACGAATAGGAGGTTAGAAAATGGGGCTGAAGTAGAGAATAGGGGGCCCTTTCTGATAAGAAGAATATATCGATGTAGTATGTAGGATAATTTATCGATACCACTGCCATGTATAATGGAAAGATTTTCACGACCGTTATATCGATAATAATAATTTTTGGATTAATAATTTTTTTTTGTTTAATGGCTACGCAGGTTAAAAAGAAATAGGTGAATAACACAATTTTTTTTTCGTGATTTATTAATTGCGAAAAAATCAAATACATTTCATCTAAATTTTACATATCAATTTTTTATTTACAGCAAAATCTAGCCCTTTATTATATAGCTCAATTAATTAGCACTGAGTTCGATTGCACTTCTTTTCACGCAGCACAACTAAATCCAGTGGTTTGTTTCGCTTGAGACGTCGGATTTCACCTTCGTTGTCCGAAACGTAGAGCATCTCCGGGTTCACGTGTTTGTGGAGGCGATGTTCATGATTCCTTGCGTATTTTGCAATAATTTCATAGACAAATCTCCAAAATTTGAATATCATCGTTTCGCATGTAACCAAGGGGCTCCAACTTACTTCTCAGTTATTTTTATTCTGAAAGAATATTTGATTTCTTGGCAATCCCATAGGTCCAAATAGGGCGAAGGATCTGCTTATATTTAAGCAGTTTGTTGTGTAGAGAGAGATGGGAATTCCTTCCCATTAGCCAATACTGGCTCCTTCTGTACTTGATTTTAAGTTCTTCTTTCTTCTCTTAGTGTTTTAAATTTGGATCAAGTGTCAAACCCAAGTACTTGCCTACTTCATATGGTGAGTTTAAATGCCTCACTTATTCCGGTTAGTGTCATTTCTAAGTAAACGTGCGGATTAGGGATGGTACTAAAGCCGGTCTAGACTGTTTCACTCACACAATAAGACTTCTCTCACTCCCTTTACAGTTTTCGACAGTTACAGTAGTTATTGTTTATGTATTAAGTGTAGCAGTATCGTTTACGATGTGTCATGTTGCTATCTCACTTTAACTCTCATATTAATTCATAATAATAAAATTATTAATTTCAATTGTATTTGGCACGATTAGTTCAGTTAATCAAGTTTCAGTTAAACAAGTGATTTACATAACCTTATGAAAGTACTCAACACGGGTCACGAGCTCCAACCAACAACGGCTTTGTGTTGTAAGGTTTTAACTTTTTTAATAAAATCGATTGAATAGTAATAAGTATTTTACTTTTTGTTTACACTAGAACTTATCTAGAAACTAGAAATAATTTATAAGGCAAAACAGCGTTTGCTGGGTCAGCTAGTACAATATAAAAACGTAACTAATTGTGTAATCTGAATGGGTGCTTGTGACCATTAATTAAACATTTCAATGCCTATACAAGGCAAAATTTCGTCATTAGCTCAAAACTCCGTTGAATTTGAATGAACTCGAACGAATAAGACGTTACGAAAATGGGGCTGATAGAGAATAGGGGCCCTTTCTGATAAGAAGAATATATCGATGTGGATCGAGTGTATGTAGGATAATTTATCGATACCACTGCCATGTATAATGGAAAGATTTTCACGACCGTTATATCGATAATTATTAATACGCAGAAACGCAAGTGTTAACACATTCTGATCTATTTGTTCAACAGACAGGAGACATCGGGTTTTTCAATATGGCGACGGTCTTAGGGGGCCCCTATTCTCGACTTCTACCGAAAATGGTTTTTGGCCATACAATAAGCGTGCTATCTCTGGCAGTAGACCAAATACTCGCAGCTCTCGTAGTCTCAATGGTCCACCTCACACGTGGTTGGACTCAATACGAAAGAGTTAATGAAAACCCTCGAAATCTCCACGTTGTTGTCGCCCGGCGAAATGACCCTGACAATGTTTTCGTTTTTATTAACTAGGACCGGTTCCATTAACTGGGATGATTATCTACGTCGCTACGCGTTATCATGATGGAGTAGACACGGGATGATAACTCGGAAAACCAAAACAAGACGAGACAGAAATGAAGGTGAAAAAAAAAGAAAAAGAAATAAAACTGTTAAATCGAAAGACATTGAGACGCTTTGTAAATAGGTTGCATCCCGACGCTGCGTGAGCAGGTGGCGGGCGCGTGATCCCGCGGGCAGTTCGCCAGGGACGAGCACCTCCGACTCGACTCGACGACTGGGATTACGAACTGCTGCTATCGACGTTACGAAACCAAATTTTCTTGGGCCTTCGGATGACGTGGTACGTTGGGGTTTATATGGAGAAAGGTAAACAACTTGAGTACCACCTTTGTTAAAAATGTGCTTACAAGTACAATCTACTTGAGGAGCGGGGGAGTGCCATCTCCTCAACTTCTAACTGCCACAGAATGGGTTGGCTTGGGATCCCACTTTTATGAGCTCTATGCCTTGGAATTCCACATCGCTCATTAACTTACCATCACCTTGAGATTCCACACCATCCATTAACATCGTGTTATCGTCACCATGGGAGTCCACTCCACAAGGGCGAGGAGGAGCTACATAGTAGAGATAGTGAAGATCCAGGATGACATATTTTGGTTCATTATTCAATAATAAACCATTGTAATCGCTCTTGAAAAAAAATTCTAACCACCCCCTGAAAATTTCATGGTTTACGTTTCAAAGGATGTAGAATCCGAATCTGCAATAAAAAATTTTCCGTCCGTCCGCCGTACGCCGTACACACGATTTCTCCCAAACGGCTTGGTCAAAGATCTGAAATTATCAGGAAAAATCCATCTTGGTCCGACGATGCCCCAATTCTTGAGCCAGCTCTCTCACTCAATCTAAAGTGCCCTTTAAGGGCTGTCAAACGTACATATTTTTAAGAACATACCTCGAGGAATCGAATGAGCCCCTCCTAAGGTCCGTAGGTCAAACCATTCCCGATCTATGGCCCGATTTATGGTGCCAACATTCGTGTTTTTTGGTTTATTATTGTTTGTTTGTAACCTAGTGATGTCCTGCCGATAGCGTCGAGTTGTAGTGAATGTGGATACTGGAGTGATAGCCGATGTGGTTACTTGTAGTTTATAGCCGATACACGGGTTGAAGCATTCTGATATGGATGAAACGCTGATAATATATAGGTAAATGTTATTCAATATTATTATTGGGGTTTATTAATAAGTATTCGTTCACTGGGTTTTATTATTCAATTGGCTTGCGTTTATGATTTGAATCTTACTAAGCTTTGGAGTGTGCGTGTTTTACAGGTGATAGAGCGATCATTGAATTTCAGGAGATATGCATAGACCACGTAAATCAGTTCTCATCCAAAACACCTATTTGGATTGATCAGTTGATGATATTTGTGTGATTCCACTACATCAGTCTACCTTTGGCTACATCGTTTAAATTTGGATGTGGGGAAGTTTTAACGCAATACGAGTGCTAAAGGACTTGATCAATTATAGATGTTTTTATTGTGGGGGGGGGGGGGTATTGTGGTTCAATAAAAAACGCTGCAAATTCTTTCACTGGGGTTTATTATTCAATTGGCTTGCGTTCATGATTTGAATTTCTACGAAGCTTTGGAGTGCGTGTTTCACAGGATAGAGCGATTATTGAATTTCAGGAGATATGCATGGAGCACGTAAATCTGTTCTCAACCAAAATACCTATTTGGATTGATCAGTTGATCATATTTGTGTGCCTCCTGAAATTCAATAATCGCTCTATCCTGTGAATCACGCACTCCAGAGCTTAGTAGAAATTCAAATCATGAACGCAAGCCAATTAATAATAAACTCAGTGAAATTTTGCAGCGTTTTTTATAGGTTCACATATTTTAACATTATGACTGGACCCCAGTTCCAATACAGATCCCGATCGATTTGTCCTGAATGATTGATGCAGGATATTCCTACTTTCGAGATGCGAGAATCCAGATCATCTTTCTAAACAGATTTCGATCTATTTGCCTGACTAATCTATATATTACTGGAGAATTCCAAGGTAAATCTTCCTTTCTCGCCCCTTACCGAGGTGGAATACCGAGGAAGGGCTACTCCCTCACCCTCAACCTCCAGTTGATGAACCCCTGAGGTGGAATCCAAGACTGCCTTCATTTAGAACTCGCACAAATTATTCAATATTGACATGCTATCACATATTCAGTATCTGTAGCAACCCTTACTTATCACACCACTACTTTCCACAGGAAACCCCCACCCTTCCTTCATACCTCACCCCAATACTTTCTACAGCCTCATGTTGAATTATTACCACAGGTTCGCTAAAACTAACAAAAAGTTTTGACAAAACAACAATTAAATTTTGACATTTAATTCAAAATGAATACAAATCATATAATTATGCCTCTTACTAATGTAAGCGCAGCTCTTAAATGCTATTACACTAAATGGATGATTAACTGTTTCTATATAATGTTATTAAAAAGTTTGAAAAAACATATTCATTGAAACTGGAAGAATAACATTAAATGTTAATTTAATTAAAGAGCTGGTTATTTTGTCAATCATTTGTGAGCCCTATCCTGCTAAATCACGTGCACACATTCGTGGTTTTGTTAAATCGAACTGTCGTGGGCCCTCGGATGACATGGGACCCCTGGGCCTTCATGAACACGAAGAAATGTGAACGGAACGCTGTAATTTTGCGGGAATGTTTTATCTTCCAATTTCAAGGTTGTACAAATCTTCAAGAGAATTGTCGGTGGTATAAGCAACTCCAGTCTGCTATTAGTGCACATCTACTGAGTGATTTAGTGTTTGGGTCCTGACATGAAATCCAACTAAATAACGTACGTACCTAAAATGAATCTTCTCGAGTCGTAGATATGACTCGGGAGAAATTGTTCCCGGTGACTGGAAGGCCTTCCAACTCTCTTTCTCGCCGCTCCGAAGGAGAACTTGTGTTCGGCCCTCGACCGGCGCCGTTAAACCTGAAAGAAGCGAAAATCTGTGTCAACCCGGACGGAACAGGCGCATAAGGAAAATCACGTTGATTATGCGAAGGAGATCATTTGACCACCGAAATAGTTGACGGATTGGCGGCCATGACTGACTTAGATCGACTATTATTGAACGCTCAACTATAATTGCTACCGTCCTGGTCGACCATTTTTCATCAGTTCATCAAAGTTTTCCAGATTTTAGAGAATTTCGTGGAAAACTAAACTATTGCAGTGGTTTTGAATATTCTACTAAAAGATTTTTGGATTTTGAAACTTGAAACGTTAATTTACAAATTTTGAAAGAGCTTTAACAATTTTTCAATTGGGCATTCTCTTGGTTAAAAATCACGTTTTTTCCTGCATTACCCCCTCTAATTCTTGTTTTCGTATGATGTTTTATAAAGAGAATTTCAGTTTGTCTGCACCTAGCCAGTCATCAAAACGGAATTTTAATGTTTTCAGTATTATAAGATTACAAACATTTAAAATATAAATTACAATCATACTTCAGTGTACTTCACAGTCTTTCTAATATCTTGGGGGACTCTCCCAAATGTACGCAATGTCGTTTAACACACAATCCACTGCCCAACATAAAATTAAGTCGAGAAAACCTACTCTTTTTAATTCTTGGACAGATTACTTTTGCCAGATTTGCTTCCACGTCAAAGTTGCCACAGCCACTTAAACTGATGAGGTTTCAACACTCATGGTCTCAGCAACAGCACAACGAATCTGTGTGGTGATATACTTCATCTTTTTTCGCTGATGTACACTATCCAGGGAGTGTCTCTCCTTCCCAGTTACAAACTGGTTACCAATGATTCCGACAGGGTGAGGGTATTTTAACTACAAGGCCGGGCCTGTATGCTGTTATGCTTATGTACACATGCACTTCACTTCAAACATCTCAATGCTTCTTTTGTTCATACACAGCAAAACGGGGCAATAACGTGGTGTAATGACCGATCTGCATACCTGGATGATGATCGAAGAAATTACTCTTTGTAGGCTGGCTCGTCTGCAGTGTATTGGCATTGAGTGTCTCAAGCCCCCAGAACTCATAACTGTTGTCATCAGAAAACCACTCTGGTCCTTCAATGCCGCAATCGTCTGGCATTTCCTGAGCCGTTACCTAATTCCTTTCCGGAAACAACCTGTTGGTTCCCTCATATCACGTAGTCTGACTAGTTCACAGCCATCTGTAGTTCAGTGTAGAGTCTCAGCTCGTTGTGTTCGCCGCTCCGCTGCAGTGGTCCACGTTGCCAACTACTTCTTTACTAAAGAAGCTTTTCATCTTTTGGTTTATTATTCAATAATAAACCATTGTAATCGCTCTGGAAAAAAAAATTCTAACCCCCCTGAAAATTTCATGGTTTACGTTTCAAAGGGTGTACAATCCACATCTGCAATAAAAAATTTTCCGTCCGTCCGCCGTAACCCATACGCACCATTTCTTCCAAACGGCTGGAGCAAAAGATCTGAAATTTTCAGGAAGAATCCATCTTGGTCCGACGACGCCCCAATTCTTGAGCCATCTCTCTCACTCAATTTAAAGTGCCCTTTAAGGGCTGTCAAAGTTTTGTAAAATCCCTAAAAACCTCAAAACAAGTCGAAGCGGCCTAAATATTTACCTATTTGAAGAACATACCATGAGGAATCGAATGAGCCCTTCCCCACGTCCGTAGGTCAAACCATTCTCGATGGATTTATGGTGACAACATTTGCGTTTTTTGGTTTATTATTGTTTGTTTGTAACCTAGTGATGCCGATAGCGTCAAGTTGTAGTGAATGTGGTTACTGGAGTGATACCCGATGTGGATACTTGTAGTTTATAGCCGATACACGGGTTGAAGCATTATGATATGTATGAAACGCTGATAATATGTAGGTAAATATTATTACTGGGGATTATTATTCAATATTATTACTGGGGTAAATAAGTAGTCTTCCACTCGGGTTTATTATTCAATTGGCTTGCGTTCGTGATTTGAATCTGTACTAAGCTTCGGAGTGTGCGTGTTTTACAGGTGATAGAGCGATTATCGAATTTCAGGAGATATGCACAGACCACGTAAATCGGTTCTCATCCAAAACACGTATTTGGATTGATGAGTTGATGATATTTGTGTGCCTCCTCTACATCAGTCTACCTTTGGCTACACCGTTACAAGTAGGATTTGGGGAAGTTTTAACGCAATACGAGTGCTAAAGGACTTGATAAATTATAGATGTTTTTATTGTGGGGGGGGGGGGGGGGGGTATTGAGGTTCAAGCGATTATTGAGTTTCAGGAGATATGAATGGAGCACGTAAATCTGTTCTCAACCAAAATATCTATTTGGATTGATCATATTTGTGTGCCTCCTGAAATTCAATAATCGCTCCATCCTGTGAAACACGCACACTCCAAAGATTAGTAGAAATTCAAATCATGAACGCAAGCCAATTGAATAATAAACCCCACTGAAAGAATTAGCAGCGTTTTTTTTCCTGAATTCTGGGATGAGTCCACACCGTTCGGGTATTCCTAAACCACCGTTCCTCATCACTGCATGGAAGATGCCAATAGAGTTCTGCCAAAACAGTAGGAATAAAGCGTGTTACCAGGATTTGCTGTCACACGACAGACGTACACACAGACGGACGGAAGGAAACGAAACTTAGTTGTTCAGAATGGTCTAAAACGCATAACGCAAGTAAAAATGTTGATTTTGGAGAAAAAATCCATCTTCCACAAAGCCACCGCCACAAACAATCAATTCAATAAGTTGCAGCATTTTAGTTGAGTTGTATAAAATATTAAATACCCAGAAAAAGGAAAGTTGCTCAGCAAAAGACATTCACTGGGGACAAACCCAATGGATACATAACCTCGAACGTAGTAAACCCATGAAATTTGCAACACTTAAGAAACTGAAGCGTAACGATTTTATGAATACCTCCCTCCCTCTAAAATGTGGTATTAAACCTCGACGGAATATCGAAAAGGTATTGAGTTGGGGCAATTCAAACAACTTTACTGCCTTGAAATCCTTGAATGGAGCTTGCAGTCGCAACACTATAAAATACCTGGCTCCCTCGGCGCATTTATAAATAGCTCGAAGAACCACCGACTTCAAGCTTTATTAGAATTAATATTTTACTGCTGCGAGCTTACAGTTCAGAAAGTCCCCACTTTCACCTCGTTGGTGATAATTTATAGTTTATTGCAAGTAGTAGTGAGCGGTGTTGAGTTCATTTACAGAGAAAGATGTTCATTGTTTTCAATAATTTTTTTTTGTCATCGACAAAGAACCTTCAAAATTGTTATTTTACGCTTCAAGATCGCTTTCAAGATGTGTAGAATCTTAGAAAGAATGAAAAATGCTGTAAATTATTACAAGGAGGTTTATTATTTCTGTATTAGATCCTAGGTGGATCACCGGACTACCATAGCGGATTGTGCAAATGATACAATACTTCCAAGGTACACGAAGTTACAAGTGGGTAAAGCACAATATAACTGATTTTATTGAACATGTATTGAACACATTAAAAAGAGCAAAAGCATTCCAAATTTCATCATAGCTAATCATAATCATCTGCCGTTCCCAAGTGACTACTCCGCAGCTGTTTAATCGACTGTTAATAATAATCGAGTCACTACAGTTCTCCCACGCTTAATTGAGAGGCACCAAGGGAATAAATAGAACATAATAAATTGCACAAACTAGAAAGAAATCAATGGGTAACATAGTCAGTCATCCAGACTGGTGGTCTTCTACTCCTTGTCGAACGTCGAAGGGTAGTCTGCGTTGGCTCTTGAGCTGTTTGTGATGATTCTGAGGCTTCAGTGGTAGGTATTGGTACTGATTCTTCACCAATGTGGTCTCGAATCTCCGGATCGAGGGCTTGTTGAGGTGTGTAACAGCGAGACGGTATGAATCTGACTTCTGGGGACAGTTGGAATTGAACAGACTTCTTTTCGACTTCTGTAAGTCTAAGTTGGTTGATATGGCGCTTGATTGTGTAACCTTCATCTAAGTCAATCAAGTAGTGGAGTCGTCCAAGTACCTTCTTGACTGTACCTAGTTTCCAGAGAATGTTGGATTGGTATATTCTTGCCTGTACCCTATCTCCCACGCTTAGTTTTAGAGCCTCGGGTTGCTGTGAATTATTTTCCAGAGAACACTTAGGGCGTAGAAAATCCAACTCAATCCGTAGTTGACGCCCAAGGTATAGCTCTGAAGGTGTTTTTCCACAAGCTAGCGGAGTTGCCCTAAAACGCAGGAGTATTTCATGAAGTTTCTCCTGCATTGGTCGATTGTCATCCTTCATTGTCTTCAGTTTGTATTTAAAAGTTTGTACATGTCTCTCTGCAAGGCCATTTGTCGCCGGATGTCCAGGTGCAATGAAGAGTTGCGTTATTCCGCATGATTTGCAGAATTCAGAAAACTCTGTGCTCTTGAAAATGGATGCATTATCCGAGACAAGAATCTCAGGAAAACCGTGGCGAGCAAAGATGCTTTGCAGCAAGTTAATGGTTGATGCTGAGGTTGGGACTCTTGTTTGTGAGACAACTTCAGGCCACTTGGATTTAGCATCAATCAGAATGAATAAATGGTGTCCCTGAAATTCTCCTGCGTAATCCATGTGAACTCGTTGAAAATTTTGAGCTGGTTCCTCCCAGACGTGAAGAGGCTGTTTAGTTGGGTTCTTTTGGATATCTGCACAGTTTTGGCAAGCTTTTACAACGCTCTCTATTTCTCTATCAATGTTGGGCCAATAGCAGTATCGTCGAGCGAGTTGTTTCATTTTTGTCATGCCTACATGCGTTTTATGTAACTCCTTCAAGACATCTTCTCGCATGACTTCCGGTATGTAGATCCGATTTCCTCGAAAAATCACTCCCTCTTGTAAACTGAATTCAGTATTGTAATTTTTACCTGTCAGCAAGTCGTCCTTGAGCTTTGACAAATCCTCATCTGAAGCAGTTGCTTCTGCCACATTCCAAGTGCCATTTCGTGTTTGTGTGGAAAGTTGGTTGATTGTTTGGTTGTAAAAATGTTCGATAACGTCCGTTTCATCTTGTTGTATAGGTAAAGGGGCCCTGGACAAACAGTCAACGTTTGTATGTAAATCAGATTTCCGATGTTTGAGTTGGTAGTCAAAATCTCCAATAAAAGCTGCATAACGCAGCAAGCGAGCTGATGTCATCGAAGGCAAGCTGCTGTCCTGGTGAAAAATTCTTGAGAGTGGCTTGTTATCAGTGATTAGGGTAAATTTCCTTCCATATACGTATATCATAAATTTCTTGAGGGTCCAGTAAATGCTTAGCGCTTCCCGATCTAGTTGGGAATAGTTCTGTTCTGAGACAGTAAGCGATCGGGAAACAAAAGCAATTGGTTTCTCTGTGCCATTTATCACGTGGGATAGAATTCCAGCAATACCATATGGACTTGCATCACATGCTACAGTGATTGGAAGATTGGGATCAAATGGTGTGAGTACCCGATCACTGGCTATTTCCGATTTAAGTCTGGTAAATGCTTCTTGGCACTCTTCTGACCATGCGAATCTTACACTTTTTTGTAGCAATCGTCTAAGTGGGTATGTAATTGAAGAGACATCAGGTATGAACTTGGAATAGTACGCAATGAGGCCTAAAAATCGCTGTATATCCTGTGCATTCTTAGGAATGGAGGCATTGATGACTGCATCGATTTTTTCAGGTGATTTTTCAATACCACGGCAGGTAATAGTGTATCCAAGGTATTGAAGTTTGTTTACGAAAAATTTGCATTTTGTCTTGTTCACATGCAAGTTACACGCTCTGAGTTTTTCCAGGCATGTAGTCAAATTCCTCTGACATTCTTCAAGGGTTGATCCAAAAATTAGAAAATCATCAAAATATGTTATCACCCCCTTAATTCCTCCCACAATTTGTTCTAAAATACGATGGAATTCCCCTGGAGCAGTTTTCACGCCAAAACTCAACCGGTTGACTCTATATGTCCCGCGGTGAGTTGAAATCGTCTGAAGCATTTGGCTCTCTGGAGAGACAGGTACATGCAAATAGGCTTTATAGAGGTCCAGGCTACAGAAATATTGGGCATTTTTAATGTTGTGCAGCACCTCCTCGATGTTGGGAATTGGATAATGGGAGTCTTCTAGCTGGGGGTTCAGGGTTGGTTTGTAGTCTGCACAGATTCTGACCTTCCCGTCTGGTTTGGGAATTATGACTAGGGGGAGCCCCAGTCTGATGTGTCTACTTTTGTTATTATGCCTTGTTGTTCCAAAGAATCTAATTCTTCCTCCACCTTGTCTCTGAAAGCAAAAGGAATAGTGCGAGGTTTCAAGTAACGTGGCTTGGCATTTGGTCTGAGTTTGAGCGAGCATTCAATATTGGGGATACATCCCACCTGTGGTTTGAAAATGTCTCCAAAAGGGGCAAGAATTTTATCTAGGTCAATGGGGTTGGTTTTGAGTGCATTGATTGAGTTACTGAGTGCGTTTCCGAATTTGTCGATATCTTCTAAATTTATTTTGAGTTTCCTAATCCACGACCTACCAAGTAGAGGTGAGAAGTTTTCTTTTATGATGTAGAGCTCTTCAGTGGTTGAAATGCCGTTGAATTCGATGGGAACTATAGCTTTCCCTATTGGTTTGAATAATTCTTTGGTGTATGAGCGAAGTTGAACCGTGGTTGGTATAATCCTGTCATCCATTTCAAGTTTGTCAAAAGCTGATTTTGGTAAAATTGTGATCCCAGCCCCTGAGTCAACTTCAAATGTTTGGTATTTGTTCCCAATTTTTATGTTGGCGTAAAAACGATCAGAGTCAGTTGAGTTTTTGATTTCATAGATGTCTATGACGTTGACCTCACCATTAGCATCTTCAGTATCGATTTCGTGTACATTCTTCTTCTCCCGTTTTTTAGTAAGAGTGAAAATACAGACTTTACTCAAGTGTCCCGTTTTAAAACAATCCCCACATTTTAGTTTTGAGGGATCACTCTGGCAAGCTGATGTTCTGTGATTATTTTTCCCACACCTGAGGCATAGGCCATTGATACCGAGTTGTCCTAAATCCGCTCGGTTATTGGATCGTGAACGATCTGATGATTTACTATGGAAATCCTTAAAATTATGTTGGTTCCTTGACCTAGAAATTCGGTTAACACTAGTATTTGAAGCGCTGGGTGTGGAAGAAAGTTCGATATTATTCAATTTTGAGGTTTCTAAAGTCATTGCCCTTTCTAGAGCAAATTCAAATGTGAGGTCTTGTACAGGAATCAAGAGTAAATGTTCCCGAATATTGTTGTCTCTAACCCCCCGAATGAATTGGGCTCTCAAGAATGTGTCGGCAATTGATTTCCTACAATTTGCGTCGGGACACTTGAATTCACACGTTGCGGTAAAGCTTCGTAACTTCACAGCAAATTGAGCTACAGTTTCATTTTCCAGTTGGCACGTAGATAAAAATCTGTGTTGTTCAACGACTGGATTTGGACAAATGTTTTTCTAGAAGGCCTGTGATATCGGCGTAAGATTTAGTTGTAGGTGCGTCAGGTGCAGTGAGGGTAGAAACAAGTTGGTAATACTTACTGCCAATTGAGTTAAGAAGTACTCTCGCCCGTGTTACTGGATCCACGACTCCGCGAAGTTCGAAAAAGTTGCCTATTCTATCTTTATAGCTCGTAAAGGACTCTTTAGATTCGTCAAATTGTTCAAATTGAAGTGAGACATTTTGGCCGGTGCTGCCGGCCTGAGCACTTGATTGATATTGAGTATGGATCGCGAGTGCAGATACGAGCCTATTAATGTTGGCAGTGAGTTCAGCTAGATCGGATTTTTCCGGATTCCTATACGTCTCTGGTTCCATCTCCGAAATAAATTATTGTTTCGATCCGATAGTGAAGATAATTGAAACTCTACTTACAGATACGGCGTTATGGATAGTACAATTGGATATCATCAAAAGTGATTTCAGGGCTGTCGCCGGCCACGCGTGTCACACTCACCCGTTAAAGAACGGTTCTGCAACACCTGCCCGATTTTACTTATGGTGAGCAAGCGGATGATCGTGCAACAATCCTAGTGATCCAATTCAATTCACGGATTAATGTTGAAATGTAATCCCTTAGCGTTGATTGATCAAGGTGCCGATTACCGGCATTTCCTGGATCGATGAAGGATTTTTTAAGCCAAATTTAAGCCAAACTTAATCCAGTACTTTTGGACGAAAGCTTCGGTAGGCAGACTTCTTTTTCAACTATTGTAGATTTTGGAAATCGAATTTATGATCTTGGAACCTAAAGCAACCTTTTGAGGAGAGGTTAAACGTACTTTTTTGCCGCTTCCCAAAGTTAATTATTAAAGATAATAAATCAATATATACATATCATATGTGTAAAGCCAAACTAGAGAAACCATTCGAAAGCCGGAATTTTTCATGGAAAATGTCCACCGTTTCCGCTAGTTTCATTTTCTCAGGAAAATCGCTTGAAAAACGTGTACTTTTGTAAATTCACTTTCACAGCCTGTGAACATCCGTTGTAATTATTTAATTATAGAATGATGATTCTTCACTTCGAAAGGATCAGGCACTAATTACTGGAGTAATAATGATTTATAGAGGATTATGGGACGCTCAACTCTTAACTCTTCACATTTATTACGTAAGTCACCTTGTCTCCACCAGCTTCTCTTATTGCGTAATTTGATACGGATTTAGACGAGTTTATAAAAAAAAAAACTGATGGTGAAAGAAAGTGATCGGTTCTTATCAATAAGAACCACGTCTGGGATTAAACAAGGATATGATTTACAAGCTCCCGAATAAATTTTGTAATCTTACTCCTTTTTTACATTATTTTGGATGATTTAAAAATTAATGATGTTATTCACTTTACTTACCTGGCCCGTGCGTTCTGAATGAGTTCTAAAATGGATCATTTTCTCCTTAAAAATACAATCCCTATTCCAGGATTTGTGTATTTCTGAATTTGAACTCACATCTATGAGTTTCATAGGTGCATGAACTTGAATTTACAAAAATTTCATCAAATAACACATTTCTTGCCCACCACTTCATAACTGTCCTTCGCAACTACATCATTCAATAAATCCTAAAAAATAATTCTGAAAAATATTTGTGATAATGAAATGTTAGTTTGATAAGGTGTTTATGGATTTAATTATTCAGACGAGTCTCCCTCATCAAGTCCATCCTATTGTTATGTTTTATTTGTATCTCTCTATTTCTTATATTCTTGCCCATCTTCCACACTGGAGCACATTTCGTGTTTTTTATTGATTTACGGATTATTTTATATTCTATTTATCATATTATTGCAATTTATCCATTTATAATTTCGGAAACCGAATTGCCACTCCAAACGCTCTAGTTTGTGTAATAGAACTTTTTCTCCACCTGTTGAAACTATGAAGAAGAAGAGTCGGCCATGTTGAATTGTGCTTTTTGCTATTCATCCGTGCTTTTCGTTGCGGGGCTGATTATGTTGCTCCAACGTATTTCCCTATACATATACATCAGACGAACCCATCAAGTCCATCTATCGATTTATCGATTCTTATCAGCAGTAATCTTCCAATTTCAGTTATTTAGCGGCATTTGCGATTATTTTATCGTCCTCTCTCATTATTATTATTCAATACCTACTAATAGAATTCCACTAATTTGTATAAATTATACAACTCTTGGAGGCTACAAACGCTCTAGTTTTTGTAATAGAACTTTTTCTCCACCCGTTGAAACTATGAAGAAGAGGAGTCGGCCATGTAGAATTGTGCTTTTTGGGATTCATCCGTGCTTGTTCGGCATAGTGCTCCAACGTATTTCACACATATTTCATGCAAACTCTTCTTGAGCTGGACAGCTCCGAAGAGTACCGAATATTCTTCATGGTTTCTTGGAGACGTCCGCAAATATCATAAGTAAGAGAAGTTGAGAGCTTTAACCACTATTCTCATTCCCACCAACTGATCAGCTCTAAAATTGTTCTTTCTCCAGGCAGTCTTCCAACCAGAACACACAATTGGGTGGTCTTACCAATTTATCTTACTCTACATCATAACATACCTCACCCCTATCGATTTATTAAGGGTGGTCACATCTTTAACCAAAAACTGGACTCCACAATTGGACCACCTCCAGAACCATTGGATGACGTTCCCCTGTGTCGCTCCCCTGGGCCTCTCTCCTTCGTCGTTCTCTTGCGATACCTTCCTTTACCCCGCGCCTATATCTAATCCTCGGGCGTCCCATACTGCAAACCATTTGTGTGCCAGATGTCCGTGACATGTCAGGGACCTTTCTTCCAAGAAAGCGACAGCAAAAATGTGCCACAAAAGCAGCGGATTTCACTTTTTTAGCAGAGTGGAACGTAATGTCCAAAGCCCTCCCATCTCTTCAGTGCAAACTGTAACAGTTCGGGCACATAAATTCCATCATTTCCCCACACAAAAACCATACTCAAAACATGCTCAAGCGAAAACTACGGGAAAACTGTGGAACGTTTGAAAGTAATTCCTCAGATATCAATAAAAGATTCTCATACCTGTGTTCTCTTATACTGTACCTCTTGTTCGTCCTTCCTAGAACTCTGAATCGTATCGTTATAAGTAAATGAGGTATAATTCGAATGTAAACAGAGCATCGACAAGTAGGTATTTATTTATTTGAAACTTGACTAGAAACGGATTGGAAGGAACAATGACTTTAACGAATAATAAATGTACTTATCGCTATTATTAAAACTTCATAAATCAACTTCTGAATGTTTAGCTTCAAACTTGTATAACTTGCTGTCTATTCACAACTTTTTCCGCTTGTCATTCCTGTTTGGCCGCAAACTGCATCCGTTTTTTAAGAGATCTCCAACTGGTAAGAATTTAGGATCCTCTTGAGTGGTATGAAGAAGGGAACAACCCGTCGATTCACAAGAACCGTTATTACACTCTTTCAAAGTTCTCGCGATTAACTGCCGGCAATAATTTCATCTGTAAACGCATGTGTTACCGCCTGAGGAAAAAATGTCAAAAAAAGATCGAAACTCTCCTAAAGAGCGGTTGGGGCTTTTAGCAACGAGACTGAAAAATAACCTGGAAATCACGAAAAATAACTGATATATTCCTTATAGTGATTATTTCTAATGATTTAGTTTGTGGAAGTATGGCGTTGAAATTGTTCTATCTGTTCTATCTCGGAATGTTATTATAGGTAGTTACAAACTTTAAAGCTAATTTTCCTTTCAGTAAGGAAGTCCATTTCTTGAAAATTATAACTCTTTTTAGTGTCTGTATTTCTTTAGTATTTATGTTGGAAGACTTTCATAATTTTGATTTAATCAGAATAGAGCACGATAAGACTCTTCTTCAAATTCAACAAACCTCAAAAAGGAACAAATCCGATAAGGCCTATCGCAGGTTCTATTGAGAATAAAGAGAAGGAAATGCAGTTAGGGGAATTCCAGGAATCCATACTATACTTTACCTCAAATGACAACTGACAGGAGGGAACAGTCTCATTGCCTCAACTCCGCAAACAAAAACTATGGAAATATGAACTGTAGTTTTAATTTAAAATTTAAAAGTATCAACTGTAAATATAAACCATGCAGCCGTCTCTGAATGCTAATCACGGAATGATTTCTGTTTAAAATATGTGATTTCTATGTCGGATTTTGAATCGATGCATCTTGACATGAAACCAACCATTGCTGAAGAGTAATGATACTTGATTTTGAATGATTAGGTACCTATTACATTTGGTTTGGTTGTGCAACCCCCAAACGAAAGCAACTTCGGAACATCTCACCCGAAACTCCATATAAACTGAAAGGTTTAAAAGAAGAGCTACGATGACAGCTACGTTTATTTTAAAAACCATCACTCCTTTCTACAAATAGCTTTTCGAACCTCCGACCGTCTCCAAGACTACGGCTAGGATTTCTTTCAAGCTGCACCGTATTCTTCACGGTGTCCATTGCCGATTTGTCTGCCTGTCAGTTGTGGAACCAATCGCAGTCGAATTGATATTATTTAAATTGGCTAATTTGCTTACATGCGGATGATGAAAGGGTATTTCTCATTTAGGAATCTCTTGCTTTTCAAGCTGTGATCGAACCAGGAGTTCATAGCCAACAACTAAACAAGATTTCACCTCTCACATGTAATTTATGTGATAGTTCACAAATCAAAGAATGCAGAAATGCTGTACTTGAGCTTTAAAACACTTCAGCCAGACCAATATCAAGGTCGCTAGGTTATTTAAAAGGGCACAAATCTGAACTGGTGGTTGAGAGGGAGGCAGGGAGGGGAGGAACTGAAAACGAAAATTTAAAATTGCTCGTTGATAACTAAGTTATCTTAGAGAATCGTGTATTGTTGTTAGGGGCCAAAACAATTTTTTAATTTATGCACCACTGTAGCACTTGTTCTGTATTCACTTCTGAAGGACGCTCGGAGTAGGAAATGAAGGAAAATTTTTTTATTACATTCAATTTGAGCCGTCTTTGTGAGGCGGCCATTCTGCATTCCGGTTGTTTTGGTTTATTATTCAATAATAAACCATTGTAATCGCTCTGGAAAAAAAAATTCTAACCCCCCCTGAAAATTTCATGGTTTACGTTTCAAAGGGTGTAGAATCCGAATCTGCCATAAAAATTTTTCCGTCCGTACGCCGTACGCACGATATCTCCCAAACGGCTGGAGCAAAAGATCTGAAATTTTCAGGAAAAATTCATATTGGTCCGACGACGCCCCAATTCTTGAGCCAGCTCTCTCACTCAATTTAAAGTGCCCTTTAAGGGCTGTCAAAGTTTTGTAAAATCCCTAAAAACCTCAAAACAAGTCGAAGCGGCCTAAATTTTTCTCTATTTGAAGAACATACCGTGAGGAATCGAATGAGCCCTTCCCCACGTCCGTAGGTCAAACCATTCTTGATGTATGGCCCGATTTATGGTGACAACATTTGCGTTTTTTGGTTTATTATTGTTTGTTTGTAACCTAGTGATGCCGATATCGTCGAGTTGTAGTGAATGTGGTTACTGGAGGGATAGCCGATGTGGATACTTGTAGTTTATAGCCGATACACGGGTTGAAGCATTCTGATATGTATGAAACGCTGATAATATAATTGGCTTGCGTTCATGATTTGAATCTGTACTAAGCTTCGGACTGTGCGTGTTTCACAGGTGATAGAGCGATTATTGAATTTCAGGAAATATGCATAGAGCACGTAAATCTGTTCTCAACCAAAATACCTATTTGGATTGATCAGTTGATCATATTTGTGTGCCTCCTGAAATTCAATAATCGCTCTATCACCTGTAAAACACGCACACTGCAAATTCTTTTAGTGGGGTTTATTATTCAATTTTATTCATTTGAGTTGCATTCATGATTTGAATTTCTACTAAGCTTTGGAGTGTGCGTGTTTTACAGGTGATAGAGCGATTATTGAATTTCAGGAGATATGCATAGACCACGTAAATCGGTTCTCAACCAAAACACCTATTTGGATTGATCAGTTGATGATATTTGTGTGCCTCCTCTACATCAGTCTATTTTTGGCTACATCGTCCGAATTTGGGTTTGGCGAAGTTTTAACGCAATACGAGCGCTAAAGGACTTGATAAATTATGGATGTTTTTATTGGGGGGGATTGAGGTTCAATAAAAAACGCTGCAAATTCTCTGCAGGAGGCACACAAATATGATCAGCTGATCAATCCAAATAGGTATTTTGGTTGAGAACAGATTTACGTGCTCCATGCATATCTCCTGAAATTCAATAATCGCTCTATCCTGTGAAACGCGCACACTCCAAAGCTTAGTAGAAATTCAAATTATGAACGCAAGCCAATTGAATAATAAACCCCATTGAAGAATTTGCAGCGTTTTTTAATAGCGACAGCAATGCACCACCTAGTTTTATTTCATGCTTCACAAAGGTTACAATCAGTCACAGTTTTGACCCTGGGTAGCTGTAGTAATTTGTCGTCCAGATATTTCTTGCTACGAGTCGCACGAGGTCGTTTGCCACTAACATTAAGAAGCCTTATACAAGGTGTTAATATTATATTGTAACCAAATTTTGGTACCTACCATAGGCCACGGGGCGATTAAACCTCTATTTTCCTTTACTCAGCTTGGAATCCGTGATTTTGTGTGTGATTTCGACCTTAATCCCCTTCAGCTACCTAAGAAAATTCAAATGTGATTATACCATTAAGAAGTACGTTGAATTTTCCATGTCCCTGAGTAGCATAAAAGGATTTTAAAATTGTTCAATTAGTGCAAAATCCAATCTGAAAAGTGAATTTGGTCAAAGCTTCAGAATGCCCACTTGGATTTTGTGCGGTGAAATCCACGTTTTTAATCCAAAATTGAATTGCCCCAAAAATGAGTTTTAGTTTGGATTATAAGTATCTTTTTCGGC
This sequence comes from Creontiades dilutus, assembly GCA_031894815.1. NCBI lineage: Eukaryota > Metazoa > Arthropoda > Insecta > Hemiptera > Miridae > Creontiades > Creontiades dilutus. The sequence continues at coordinate 1,476,300 of JAVIWC010000472.1, read as the reverse complement.
TGAACCATATCAATTGTGTGAAATTTAGAATATATCCTGATTAATACTGGTACTTATACGTGAAGATACTTAGGTCTGGGATCAGCTGAGTTGCTTCAAAAGCGAATTTCTACCACATTCCGATGAAGCCGAAATTTGGTATGTGACCTCCTTAGAATTTATGCTACAAAATGCCTAGGAACGGCACCAGCTGAGTTGCTCTTAAAGCTAATTTCTATGCTATTTGTGGTAAATAGCTGCAATTAGATATTTAGCTGCCTTAGGAGATAATTCTCGGGGTGCAAAGGGTACACGAGAGTTTCTCCAAAAGCTTAGATACTTCCACCCTGTTAACCTTTCTGCTTTCTTTTCTACGACTAACCTTCATTTACCTTGATACATCCATGATCTATCGCTTTCCCCATCAAGCCAGAAATTTAGTAGGTTTGTTTGTGCTGTTGGAGTGAAAGTAATAATATAATTACCTCCAATGTAATCTTGGCAGCCGACAATTTAATTTATGCTTCTACCTCATACAAAATTGTATCCTATTAGCTGTCTTGTCGTTTCTTTGTGTAATTGCAGCGTTCCATTAATTTATTTTCTTTCACGCGATAACTTTCTTGGCTCTTTCATATCTCACAGCAAAATATACTGAAGTAGGTAGATACCAGACCTCGAAATAGATATCGGCTCTCAAATAAAGTGCCGATGGAAAACGGTATTTTCAGAGTGATATAAAACTGTTTTACAAGTAATCGCTCCCTTCAGGATTCGTGTCCTTCGAGGAACGATATTTTCGTTCTTGACGGGATTCGTTCCTGGCCGGAACAAATATATCGTTCCTAACTTGTTTCGTTAATTCGCCGTTTGATCGACTTTTGGGCCTCCTAAACCACCCAGCTCTGCCGCAAGTGGAGCGAGCAGTCATCCATCCCTGGCTAGTGGATAAATACAACAGAATGTCTTTGGCAAAGAGATCAAACTTGATTTGAATCATTAAATTTTCCGAAATTTTAATGCTGTAGACCCAGACGGAACCTGTGAGCGAAATTCCAGGGTTTTTCGACGGTTTCCTGAGGGAATAAAACGATGAGAACGAAAACCGGGGAACGAAATCCTTCCGTTCCTTGCGGGAGCGGAAAAAATCGGTCCGCTAGCCATCATTCATTTTTCGGCCCGTTTGGATTTCGTGCCGGTTCGTACCGGACCGTTTCTCGAATCGTAATATCGATCCTATCCGGGAACTATTAGGAACAATTGGGAACGTTTCTTAGGAACGATATTTCGACCCTTGTTAGATACTGCGTATAATGCAGGAACATTATAGCTACGTGCGAGTGAGTAACATGTTACTGAAACAACTGGTTATAGGAACCGGTTAGTGTAAGAACGTGATAACTGCATAACTAGTTATTGGAAAATAATCATTAAGCCCATCTCTATTGCCTACTAATCAACGGTTATCCCATTTAGGAGCTAGAAGTGTTGCGATGCGCTCTATAATAGCTTCGGATTACCTTAATTGGTGCTACCTAGTGATTTATTCGACTCCTCCATTCGAATTTGAACTTTTTCATCATCCACAAATTTTCACCTTTCAAGGGAACTAGGGAAAACCCGAAACTACTAGATATGTTTGAAATATTAGATAACGTAATGGAGAGATAGCAAAGGTTCACGAAATTATCTGTATTGACATAAGTCATAAGAAATTTAGATTGGGTTGAGGTCCAATTGAACAATGTGAACGGTCACGTGTTGCTGGGACATTGGTCATGCTTGGTGAAAGGAATGCAAATCATTGAACTCACAATCGGTTTTATCTAGCGATATATTGAGGTTCAATCGCGGAAAGACTGCTTAGTTGGAGGGTAGAAGTAAAATCCGTGGTTATTAACAACGGCCTGTGGCTATTAAAATTGACGAATCTATTTCGTATCTTTCGATTATATTTCGAATGAGGAAAGACCGGTCAGACGGTAGCGGCTCGACGAAGCATTTAGGTTTCACGTGATATGAAGATTTGTGAGTTGGTTCAGCTTTAATCAACATCACAAACAATTGTTGCCTTGTTTACCAACTCGTCTATCTGGATCGAACTATTCAAACATGGTCAGAATGTGAACCGCTTGACACGTATAAATAGAAGGAGTTTCTGACATTCTTTTTCTTCAGGCGGCGGTCAGTGAATCATTCTACCATTCCGGTTCTCCAGGCTTTTAAAAATATATTAACGGGAAATTTGACTCCCTTTATATGATAGAACAAAGAAAGTGGCCGGAGCGGCTGAATTTTTGACATTTTCATGTCTTTGCTATGGCACATTAACAAAAGATCGTCATGAAAATCGTTCACGAAAATTGTCTCAGCTTTCCGTTACGGTCGCCCTAAATACACAAACACAAACATAAACAAAAAAATGGAGCCAATGGATATTGAGTCAATTAATTAATGTTCATAAATATCTTTCTTGATTAAAATTTGAGCTTCCATTATCATTATTATTATTTTTTTTTTTTGTCTCTGTGACCAAGTTTTGCGAGTCGGTGGGATACAGTGCTTTAACAGCATACACCCTTCGTGAAAATGTCTCAATGTGTTGCGGACTCGTACGCAAGCGTTTCATTCTTTTTCCCCTAGGTTATTTTGAAGTATATCTGATGAAGTAATGACGAATTGGAGGTTATTGAAACTCATTTACTTCACACAACAAAATGTTTTACAAATCTAATATACCATTCGACTCAGGTTCACTCAAGTTATTTGAGGGTTAAAATCATCAAGGGCCTCTGGACATGAGACACTTGAGGAATAGCGTAGCATTATGGATAATAAAACTGTGTAGTTGTCCATGTGCTATGATTAACTATAGGATTTCAATAATTTTGTATAGCTCCCCTGCAAACATGGTATTTATATGTTTCAAGGTGCGCAGATTCCAAATCTGCGTCCGCCTGAGGCCATCCGCCGTGAATTGACTTAACGAATCCGTTCTTTCAGTCATAATGGCATAATGAACTTTACTATTCTTTTGTACCGAACAAAAGCTGGTACCTCAAACCAAGCAAAATTGAGGAGAACCTCAAATCGCCATGCTGCTATTCTAATTTCAGCTTTCTATGTTGATCAAAACAGCTAATGCGTTACTAAAAACTGCTTGTAAATTTTCCGCGACGGTTTTTCATTGAAGTTTTTCTTGACGCAGAAATGTATTTCCCAGGAGGGCAGGTGGAAGTAAGGACATAGAGTGTCAAAATCGGTGTTTTACCTTTTTGTTAGGGGCTCATCGTGCTTTATTGACAACATCTTGGAGGTCATTTATCCGCCATCAATTTTGATGGGAACTCTTGTATATATATTGACTGGGCGAAGTTTGGATTTTATATACACGCTAGTTTAATTGTTATGATTATTGTACTTGTAACTTCATCTGGAACCAGTTCGTGTCTCCCTTCAGTAAGCTGTTACCGGTGTCCAGGAGACACTATGAGGAGGTTGCTCACAAGTCCCCCGTGAGCCTCACCGATTTGGTGAGTGGTCAAAGTAATGAAAGAATCACCCATTTTCACCCATTTGGAGGAACTGCTGTGCGGCCAGTCTTGAATTCTGTACCTCTTCATCCGTGCTCCGAGGACGTTGGTCTTCCATCGAGATTACAGAGGTTTTGACAGAGCTGTATCGTCCTCATTTACAATATCAGTTTCAACCTGCATCTTCAGAGGAACGTTCACAACAGCCCTTCGCGAAACAGCAAGATCTACCTTGATACGACCTCGTCCTGTCCATTATCCTGACGTTCCGAGAAACCGTTCTTTCCAAAAGTTCGGGAATGGATCCATCTCCAACACGACTTCCGTGCAGTTCAGCAGAAGTTGTAGATTTGGTAAATGTGAGGCATTCAATACTTTTTCTTTTTAGAACGACCCGCCTACGAATAGATCGTACGTTTACCAAATCTGTTGGAACCCCGATTTTCACCGCCGCTCCCATCCCGCTCGGCGGGTATTGGGTAAAAGTTAATGATACGCGCCCAGCCGTATCTTCCCCGTTAGTCTTTTAATTATTCCCGTGAATGATGAATGCCCTAGACAGAACACTAGATTTAGGGAGTTCCTGGCGCCTTCGGAGACTTTTATATCACGAACCGGTCGAACCAAAAGCTCCAACCTGTAACTAAGGAACTTGCCGAAAAAGGATCAATTTCGAATGGACTATCACGGGTAAAATTAAAAATTCCATTCATCAAAGATGACCACATGATCAAATTGTCCTCATTTTCCACATAAGTTGTATTGGGCCCCATCCTGTGCTCACCTTCCGTACACCCGATACTTAAAAGCTGTCGATCATAATCAAAGCTCGGATGCAGTTTTGCAATATTTTACGTAGAATAGAAGCAGTCAAATTAATCTATTCTTGACTCCAAAATATGATTTTTCGGGGGTTGGATGTGCTGGAAAAAATTCGAAATCGTCAAGAAAATGTTGGTGGGTTCATTTTTGCAGTTGGTAGGTTTGGCTCCCCTTCTCCAAAATGTTACTGTTTGTGCCTCCTTTCACTCTTTAAGCCTTAAGTGGTATTGGTTAGTCATCCCCGCCCCTTTCACTTCCCTGAGCCAATAAGCCACCTGGGCCCACCATCCATCCACCCATCTCCATCCTGGGTCCATCTCCTTCCACCTGGGCCTACATAAGATGTGCTATCTGGGATGCACTTTCAGTTCATGTTTGTTACTGACTAACCGTCGAAATCGATTTAACTGTGTACTCAGTATTTTTGTGGAAATATAGACAACGTTCTATTTTACTCCGTTTTTTCTGTATCTGCAAATATACAGAAATTAGTATATCATGCTTCTGAAAGGGAGTCCAAGGTATAATCTTGCATGTTCTACCACAGTTACGTAAGCCATTACGATGAAAATCTTAATCTTAATGTTCGATTTGATATTGTCCATTACAGTTCATCGGTGTTAATGTTCAAAATCGATCTTACAGTTTTCGTTTGAGTTGAATGAACGTTTACACGGTAGAACACGATCACTCCGACCTAATTGGGAACATCAAACAGTGGTTTCGAAATCAGATGGGCCATTTTCCTGGTCGTAGAAGTATTTTTAGAAGGGCGCAGGTTCTCTAGCACCTTTAGAAATCCCGTTGTGCATACAGAACGGGCGACTTTCCGTGTGAGGGCCGAGATGAGCGGTAGAAGTGTTAATATTTACCACACGTGGACGTGGGAGAGACAGGACCGAGAGAGGAAAAGGAAAAGGACGTGCCAACATAGCTCTACCTTCACTTCTAGTTGGGATGTTATGGTCACGAAGCGTAAATCGCTTTTATAGAATTTCCTTAGAAAATGAAGATGAATGAATGTCTCTAAAAATGTCAAAACAAAAATGTTCAAAAATGTTCATAATTAAAATCCGTTTTTAGGCATTTTGAAATGGTTTTTGGATTATAACGCTTTTATATAAACATGTATACCTAGTTATTCATGGATTTAGAGAATTTTTTTAATCAGTAGTGATTAACATCATGTTGTAAACCTTTTGAATAAAATTAAGGCTTTATTCGTCTAAATTGTTGTTTAGGAAATTAATTACAGAGTGATAGAATTACAAAGTATTTCGACACGTCATGCAAACTCAAACCCCAAAACATATTATTAACGAGCACATGTGGAGTTGAATCATACCACACATCACAACTCTAATTTGTCTCGTTCATGTCTGGAGTTCGTATTGTTTTGTCTTTTCCAAAATAATCGTACGAAAAAACAATCGTAATGGAAAAGTGCCGAGATTGGTGAGGAGAGATTGTTTGCCATGCAGAAATTTGGATACTCAGTTAACGTATGATATTAAGGGCTGGAGGGTTGTATGCACCAGAGTTGTTAGGAAAGTAATTCGATTACCTATTACAAATTCCAATTACTTTTGAAGACAGGTAATCGTGATTACCATTCCAATTACTGTAATGGTAATCGAAAAAACGATTACCACTATCTGTAATCGGAAAAAGTAATCGTTTTTCGATTATCATTACAGTAATCGGAATGGAGTACTGGTGATTCGATTACTTTTTTTAATCCGATTACTGCATTGGTAGAATGCGAATTTGATGCCACAATGTTATCTATTTAATTTTTTATAATACATGTGTCATCAATTTAACACTTGCTATTCGCTATACTTGCTATGCATTATACATCGATTGTAAAAGTGTAAAAGTCCGTAAGTTGAGTCTTTGAACCTTGCGTCTTAAACTCATCAAACCTGTAAGAATACATCCCCCATGGAATGGACCCGGTCTGGAAAATCGTTATTTTCTGTAAAAAGTGTTTTCCCTTTTAAATCCCCTTTAAATTTTTTTTTTTTTTTTGTAAGGAATTAATTAAACTCGGAATTAATTAAAATGGTAATTTTATGGTAATTGGAATGGTAATTGCGATTACTTCTGGAGTAATTTTAACCCCAAAACTTCGGATTTTCAATCTCCTTTTTACTGAAAATGTTTCTAGCTAAATATAAGTCTTTGCAATGAAAGTAATAGGAAAATTATTCATTCCTCAAAGTAATGATTACATCTCAACTCTGGTATGCACTCAATAAATTAATATGCGATTTTTCGAATGCAGCAGAATAATGATGTTTTCCAAGGGTTTCATTTTCTTCAGAATTTCGATGCCAAAACTCATATCGAAAGTTTCACTATGCGCTGCAGCTTGACGGCTCACAGGCAAATCCAAGTTTCTTCCAACATCTGATGCCCCATTCTAGTTGCTAGAGACTGTGGAGTGCTGTTTCAGCTTAGAACAAAGGAAGCTCCTGTTATGTACACGGTAGATAGAGCAGATAGATAGTAGATACTAAATTGTGATACTAGAAATAGGTTTCTAACAAGTTGTAGAAACTATCTTGATCGTACCTTAATTTTCAAGCTCTAAATTTTACCTAAGTTTTTAATTACCGTTTGCTCAATAAACCGGAGATCTCAACTGTTAAACAATCATATTAGCGTTCACGAACTCCTGTTTATATAAACCAAGATCAAGCTACCTAAATCGACGATTAAAACTAGCTGACCAAATTGGGGTGGTTAGTGTCCTAAACAACGATTCATACCATTTTTTTGCCATCTTTGTTTGCATTCCGAAACTTCATTCTTCAACTGTTTATTGTGGTATTTCTGCAAATTTGAATTATTGTTTTTCGTCCGTTATGTAGCTATTTGTTTTGTTACTTAGTTATTTTGGTTAATTCGTGCTGAAAAATAACACATAGAGGCTTAATTAGGGCATTGGTACTCGAGGACGAGTTTGACGAGAATGACGCAGATTTCACTATCCGGATTTCGAGCTCGGCAATATTGATTTTGTATCGTAAAAAATATTGAAAAATCCCATTGTGAAGGTCATGTCCTCTAGTTTCAATTTTTTTAAATAGCGCACAGAGTGACAAAAATTAAATGTTGAATTGAATAACCTCAAATATCATTTTCTTCATAGGGTAATCCCACAAGATGTACAGAAGGTAGAATATTCTTTACCACTCAAAATATTCAAATTTCGTTTCACGTTTTTGCTTAAGCGAAGCACCATTTTTACTGTTCATGACTAGGCGATATATAACAACAAAAATATTAACAAAAAAGTTAAAATGAACGAAAACAGAAAACGATGAGAAGTGAATAGAGATAAAAGAGAAACGGTCGATATTGTATAAATTAACATTTAAACTTTGAATTGACGTTTTATGGAAATGTGGTAACTCGAAGTTCACTGAATAGAATAGAATATTTATTTATTGACAAGAATATGAATACAGTTTATACATGAAGAATAACATTCAGAAGTCCTTACGAACATGCGAGTGCTGGTGGAGTCACTCTCGAACAAAAGCAGAATCAGAATAATTTGAGAAAGCAGAATTAGGCTTGATAAAACGCATTACTCAAAATCATGAAACATAACATGTAACTTATGTAAATTGTTCAAGTAAATTCTCTTGGCTTAAACAAAATATCCTGTTCAAAAATATTAGAACTCTTATAGACATCAGGGTGCAGTTTACATGCATAAAAACAAACGTAACACCTTGTAATAAGCTGTTTTTCTCGCTCTCTCAGTGTTCAAATTAGGTAGAACAATGTTAAAAGGAAGCGCAGCAAATGAGAATGAAATAAAATATCTGTGTGCTGAGCGAATGGCAGTTCTGAACACAAAAATGCTTGTTTGCAGCAAAAACAATCTCGTACATTAAACATTAAACTTCCGATGGAACAGAAATCTTGATTCTAGTAATAATATTCTGAACGACCTGCAAGGAGGACAGCAGCAACTTACCAGCACTTCTGATAGTAGTGTAACCGTGGGATAACGTTAGTGAAACGTGTTTGTTTTGGTAATTATTCAACAATAAACCATTGTAATCGCTCTTGAAACAAAATTTTAACCCCCCTGAAAATTGCATGGTTTACGTTTCAAAGGGTGTAGAATCCAAATCTGCAATAAAAATTTTTCCGTCCGTCCGCCGTACGCCGTACGCACGATTCTCGCAAATGGCTGGAGCAAAAAATCTGAAATTTTCAGGAAAAATCAATATTGGTCCGACAACGCCCCAATTCTTAAGCCAGCACTCTCACTTAATTTAAAGTGCCCTTTAAGGGATGTCAAAGTTTTGTAAAATCCATAAAAACCTCAAAAAAAGTCGAGGCGGCCTAAATTTGTACTTTTTTTGAAGAACTTTCCATAAGAAATCGAATGAGCCCTTCCCCAGGTCCGTAGCTCAAACCATTCCCGATGTATGGCCCGATTTATGGTGCCATTATTTCTGTTTTGATATCAGTAACCTAGTGATGTAGTGATTGTGGATACTGGAGTGAACTCCTAAAAGGGTTTCTAGCCGATACACGGGTTGAAGTATTCTGATAACCATAAAAAACGCTGCAAATTCTTTCACTGGGGTTTATTAATCAATTGGCTTGCGTTCATGATTTGAATTTCTACTACGCTTTGGTGTGTGCGTGTTTAACAGGTGATAGAGCGATTATTGAATTTCAGGAGACATGCATAGAGCACGTAAATCTGTTCTGAACCAAAATACCTATTTGGATTGTTCAATTGATCATATTTGTGTGCCTCCTGAAATTCTATAATCACTCTATCACCTGTGAAACAGGGACACTCCAAAGCTTAGTAGAAATTCAAATCATGAACGCAAGCCAATTGAATAATAAACCCCAGTGAAAGAATTTGCAGCGTTTTTAAATCAACGTTCAAATCTCTAGTTCTTTGAACAATGATATGTTTTAACCGGGGTTAGGGATTGTGGTTGAAACCGCCCCTAAATTAAAAATTAAAAAAAAAAGCTTTATCAATCTCCGGTATCTTGAAAGCGTCTTCTTCACTGTAAGTCGCTACGGAGGCGTTTGCCCGTGCGTTGTGCAACCTCTACGCGCGTTGGGGTTGCTGAACTCCCGCGAGCCCTTTCGCGCCACGAGCTCCTCTCTCCGCTGCGTAGCGATTCATTAGCATCTCGTCTAAGAATAGATGTACGGCCGTTCATGGTAGTAACTTTCAATATTGTTGCGTGTTAATGCCTTTCTCTCGCACCTTCGTGATTCGTACGTAGTTCACTGTTGAAGGTACAGCGAGTCCATGTATCAATTTCGCGGAGTGAAAATAAATTGAATAATGCTTTTGTTGCAGAATTAGTTTTTAAAAGAAATTTAAGATGCATTTCCACTGGAAAGTTCATCGGCATCATTGTGCAATGTATATGATGTGTGTTGCTAGAAGTAGGTGCGGTTGTAAGAAAGACATATTCAACTCTGCTACAAGAGAGACTGGCATCGTGGAATATACTGACAGATCCGAGGGGCAATAGTGATTGTAATATTAGTAAACCCAGATGTTGAAAATACTCCAAAAACAAACATTTGAACTAAACTTAAGCAATATTATAACTGCATTTACAAACTACGGAAATACGGCTGTGTAAATTTAAGATATGACTAGATTCTAGCAAAACTATCAAATCGGAACATTTAGTTGGTTCACATACTCTTATCTTGTTCAGAACGGCAAGGTCGGGGCTAGCCTTCAGAAAGATGTTGTACAGATCTCCTCTGTGAGTATAATGACCAGAACGGAGGTATCCGTTGTACTACTATTCAGTCGCTCATGAAAGTTGGATCAAGAAAGGGCCATACGGCCTAACGGACCAGTCATCATACTCTTCTTCAATAGCTCTGAGGTCAATAGCAGGGGCTGTGCCTTATGTTATCCAGAGTGACAAGGTCTTGGCAAGCCTTCAGGATGATCTTGGTGTACATATAGCTCCTAACGTGTCCACACATAGCATAACGAGCTAGTACACAAAGCTGCAATCTGTCGAACGTATCACATTTAATTCATACACAAGCTCATGCGGTTTTAAAAGAGTAGATTCAAGTTCTGCACTTCAAGGAGCTTTTCAACTTCCTCATTCACGTGACTTTTTAGAGTGGAAAGATGAGTCGTTGCTCGCATTTTGATCATCTCATCCACACTGCCCACCTGATGGACTACCTCATTTCGAAAGTACCGCGGAGTATCAGTGATACGAATCAGATGAGGTATCGGTAGCAGTAAAAACTTAAATCGATTGGATTGAAGAGGCTTGATAAGTCCAGCCCATTTATTGCGACTTTGCGGACTTTTAGAGAGACCTCGTTGACCACAGATCATTTCAGCTGACCTCGACCTAGTCCTCGATTGATTCATTCCCAAACACGATTGAGATTTATGTCGCTGTCTCATGAATTTCATGCTCACATTCAAAGCCACTCTTACTTTAGAGATGAAATAATAAAAGAAACTTTTGAAAACGTTGATCGTAGTACAGAGTTCTGTCAACGTTGAATAATCTGTCTACTGGTTGGAGCTGTGCAGCCCCAAGTTGTGATCCTACAAAACAATTAATAAACCGATATATTCAGAACCATCTCTAAGAATCCATTTTCGTTTATTATTTTCAATAATGAACCTTTATAATCTACCAAAAAGGATTTGTTTTAAATCCCACAGGTACTGTTTACGTTTTAGTGCTTAGGATCTGAAAATCGAATTTAAAAAAAATTCCTTTGATTCGCCGACTAATTGGCGGAACTTGATGACACATTAAAAATCACAATTTAGTTCAGATTGAGTTCATCCGTTCGTTCCCGCTGTTGGCTAGAACTTTGATGTAAAAAAAGAACGACAACACTAATGTGAATGTGAATGACCTTGCAAATAATGAAAATCGCATAGAAATTGCATAATTGCAATGGAATCGCGTTTTCAACATTTCTTTTTGAAATTTTCATAGTATAAGTTATACATTCGCGGACAATTGGAGCTTAGGCAGGTAGGGGTTTTTTTGTAAACCGTTAAATTTCGGTTATTCTATTCAGAGGTTACAATGTACCGTAAATTGCACCATTTTAGGTATTTGATATCAGCTTTTATTTCGTAAAAAGGGTATAGTGAAGTTTAGTGTTCATACAGTACATGTTTAAGGAGTCTTTTCTATAAGTCAATTACAAGGCGTGAAGACACACTGATCAGCTGACAAGCTCTTGCGGCTAAGTTCTTTCCTGATCGATCTAACGCGCTGTAATATCCTCCCCCTCTTTTTCATACACCTACTTACGAGATAACCGTGCAAACTTGGAAGGACATTTTTGTGTAGTTTAGATAATGTACAATAGACTACGTGTAATAACGTAGATCAGTGATTTATGTACAGGGGTTATCTGTTAAAGAAATTGTAAACGTCTATGTTATAATTTGCAGTGTTTAGTGATAATTTTGACGAAGAAAGCAATTCTGTTGCAACGAAACGTTCCAGGGTTTAGTTTCCAGTTTCAGCTCCCAAGACTTGTTTCAAGGACTCGAATTACAATTGTCATCGACAGCCGCTCGGGTTTTGACGGATTTCTTTTTAAGGGTTCGACATGCGTAATGCCCGTTTACCATGTGCGTGTAGAAAGTTGTAGCCATAAGCTCCCCCATAAAGCTGATAAGTAACGCGGCTGTCGGACTTTCAAAATGAATCTACCTACTCCTTGACCCACTAGGGGGTTCTCGCCGAAAAACTTGGCTACAATGCGAAAGGCAAAGTTAATAAATACGACAGTTAAATCCGAGTAAGGTTAGCGGTTTTATGAGCTTCCTTTCGCAGTTAACTGCCAAATCATAATCGCATGTTGAGCGGTCCTCGCTCTAAATCAGCTCTCTTAACGGCCAACTCGAACAGTTGATTGTCCTTTCTATTGCGTCGGATTTGATAGGCGACTCTGCATCTTATTTTACCGCAGAAGAAACCTTAACGGGAACCGTTTTGTACTACTCATACTCGTACTTTCGAAATTGTACCGGTACTTTCATAACGATAGAATGGAATGAAGGGACCTTAGTGAGGGAGCGCTAAAACGCAAATAGCATATTCACATTTGTTTTACTGGCGGTTGGTAAGATGGAAAGTAACAGCTTCCTTTGTTGTTGCCGTCCACGTTTTAACTTGATGACTCTGGACGACATGTGAAAGGGGTTAATCGAAGGTTTATTGTACAATAAGCAACTCTGGGTGGTCGAGAAATGTAAAGTTGTGTTTTGATTTACTATTTCCAGTAATGAACCGTTGTAATCTACCAAGAAATCAAATTATTAACCCTCCACCCTTTCCCGCCTCAAAATTTGGTGGTTTTTCTTCCAAGACGATTAAAATCCAAAAATCGAAACGAAGCATGTTATTACACGAAGGTTTACTATTTCTGTATTAGATAGCCCTTAGTACAACCAGAGACAATGCTTTGTAGGTACACTCGGGAACACACATAGGTGAAGTGTAAGGAAAAGCACCAAAGGCGGACACCTCTCCAGTGGCGTACACTTACATGAAAAAGCCCTGAAAACAAGGCTAATAGCCTTATAGGTATTAGCTTTTACCTTAGGTAGGGGTTTCATTTGTATTCGTAAGTGGGTACCTAATTTTCGTTCCTGGTGTATAAGTCTTCCCTAATCGACCTATGGTACTGGAATATGAAATGTAGCTCCTTTAGATTATCTAGAATACACTTGAATACACTGACTTAGGGGTCATCGCAATTTAGATTACTTTCAGGAAATTGGCGGGTTAATCTGTAAATCGTCCCCTATGAGTGACATTGCTCAGAAATTAATGCATTAACGTGCGCATGCCCAAGCTTAAAATCCACCAAGAATAATTTTCTCAGGTTCAAATGGTCAGATCGCGCCCAAATTTTCGAGTTAGTGAACAGGAAACGTTTTGCAAATCTCATAACATTTTAAACGGAATAGTACCATCCGTAGCTACTACGCATGCGCGAACGTGAAATCCTTTCAACAAGCCTCCTCAGTTTTTATTCGATTTTGGTGACATTTTCAGAGAATGGGTGGGTTTAAACGTAGAAATAGTAGCTTTGTTTTCACTCTCCGGTGGTAAAAATTTTGTCAAAAATTAAAATGTCCACTATCATTTCCATTTCAGACCGCTCTGAACGGGAGTTTGACATTACCGCCCAAAAGATAGGTTTTCAACGTACCTCTTAGCAATTAGTTGAATTATAAAACGTAAGGCAAAGTTGTATAAATTAGGTAATTATTAGGGCTAAAGGTATTAAGTTGATCCTCACAGATAATTTCACACAGCAAATAGCATTAGCTGTTCTTTTCAACTCATATCTACTTTAGCTTAGAAATTAGTTGTCCTTCATGGTTAACAGCTAAAATTATCTTTAGAGAGTAAAAAGGTGTAAATCACATTTAATGACATGGCTTTATAACTTATGTTAATGCCATTAAAAATGGAAAATAAATTACAAAAAAAAGAAAAAAAAACTGGATAACCCAGTTCACTATTATCAAATAGTGTATTCAAGATCGAAGTCTGTTCATGAAGTAATTTGTAAATTTATTATCGAAGTTGGAATTGATGTTTAAGTTACAGCTCGTTCATTATTGTAATCATTATCATTAAATATGTATATAGATAATATGTACTTAAAATAAAATCCTTCATTGCTGTTGCTTCCGGCTAATGCCAATTGGAGAAAAACAAAACAAAAAAAAATCTTTAGAGTTTAGCAGTAATGAGTTTTTGCCCATCACTGACCTATACAGGGTGTCAACAAAACAGGTCTGACGTACTGAAGGGGTCGATTCTACAACTAATTTGCAACAACTTTTGCCTCTTAGCAATTTTTTTTTTAGAGGCTTCGTTTTTGAGTTATTTACGATCTAAGATTTTTTTCGTGTTTTCGACCTTATCTCCTATAAATTGCTATAACTCCCTCAATTTACAAGATAATCTCAAATCTGAGTACACCGTTGGAAAGAGCAGTAAATTTCCTTTCGGATTGATGCCTCACCTTTCCCGAAAAGTGAGGTTTGAGACATAAAAAAGCTCTCTGAAAAGCTAATTATCACGTGGTCTGAAGTGCCCTGAAATCTACAAACTGAACATAATGAGAAAGGCTCGGGAGTGCCACTATTCGATTCAGCGTACGAAACACCCTCCGTACCATCACTGAGCTCTCCCAACTTCCAAAGTTTTGATTTCGTCATTTTCCATGTAAATCACCCGATTTTTCTCGAAAAGCTCATGTTTTTCAGCATTCAAACTCAATTTCCTCCCCAGGAAAATTTTTTAAGGACAAAATTGACTAGACCGTTGGAAAGGTGAGATCTTAGCGCAGTTTTTACCGTTCTTGCATCTTAAAAAAAAATTGGTTCTCATAGTTCAATTTCCGATTGAAAAAACTCTAGGTTTCCCAAATTAAGTAAAATTAGCTTTTCAGAGAGCTTTTTTATGTCTCAAACCTCACTTTTCGGGAAAGGTGAGGCATCAATCCGAAAGGAAATTTACTGCTCTTTCCAACGGTGTACTCAGATTTGAGATTATCTTGTAAATTGAGGGAGTTATAGCAATTTATAGGAGATAAGGTCGAAAACACGAAAAAAATCTTAGATCGTAAATAACTCAAAAACGAAGCCTCTAAAAAAAATTGCTAAGAGGCAAAAGTTGTTGCAAATTAGTTGTAGAATCGACCCCTTCAGTACGTCAGACCTGTTTTGTTGACACCCTGTATTGTGGATACTAGGAAGGTATACCACACTTAATTTGGCAGAATGGTTTTTCACGTCTAAAATGTACAAGTAGTTGTGGAGAACGTCCTATCGGGAAGGTCACATGACGCGACGGACGGCTCTAAACATCTTTTGTAGGGTGGCTCGGTGGTCTTCTCCATTTATGCACATGGCTCGAAGCAACGAGATGATTGCATCCATTCACGGAACGTCCTTCTTTTATTAGTCCGCCCCGGCTTCACCTATTATCGAATCCTTTTCGCAATGTCAGGGACGTTTCATTGTGCTCCAGCTTTCAATTAAATTGGACTACGTGATTTCATTAGGAATTTTCCTTTCCGAGACATCCTTTCACCCATGAAATCCCTTCCCACGAGGGGTACCATAGAACAAGACAGTTCCTCGGGCTTTATTAACCCTTAATATCCCAAGATCCAAAACTCTTGATGAATCTTGATTTCGTCCTCGTTTTCTTCTATTATTTATTTTTATTTATTTTCTTTTCTAATTTCTTTCATTAGGATGAATGATAAAATTCAATATTAAATGTATCTTTTAGAATACTCTGAGACACCCAAAACTCATGGTATCCTACATTCACCTTAATTTCTGTAATTTTCTCCCTTTTTCAGAAGATATTGGTGAAAATTGAGTTTTAATTCTGTCAAGTCTGATAAAACCATCACTAAAACATTAAAAGTTCGGAAAAAAGTTTTGCTGCGTTCAAACTTGACACTTTGAGAACGGAACAGGAAGAGAGGCATCCTAGTTCATGTTCTCCAGTATCTCAAATAGAAACCAGAGAAACAGCGATTACAATCGTTGATTTATCATGCCAATTGGGTTTTACAGTGAACTAAGGACCCATTTTTATTTACGAGTATGTAGTTGATTCTCATTTGAGAGAAATGAGGTTGTAGGGAAGGTACCCAGGAAGATACCGTGAGTCATAAAGGGTTAAGAATATGAGAAGGATAAATTAACGTTATCGTGAAATTTCATTTTTAGACGATTAGAACAAAGAAAAATGAACATACAAAAACACACAACAACACGAACATTTGAAAAAAATGCAATCCAATCAAAGAAGATATTACGTTACTTATAGATGATTTCTGAAATACGAGATCTAGTTAGTACTGTTTAATTTATTCTTTAACTTGGTCCGCAATTGTTTTAACTAATCTATTTAATAAGGGAATATCTAGTGAACCTGTGCATTAAAATTTTTAGCAATTAATTTACATTTTCGTCCAACTTTGCCTAACAATCGAAGCTCTGCGTGTTTTACCATAAGATGTTAGTTGGTGAGCTGGTTCAGGTGTTTCTTGAACTGGTATTCTTCGTTCAGTTTCAATTCTAGCGTCGGCGGTGATTTCTACTAAGACTCGATCAAGTGATACATCAACCTGTCACAGACAACGTTGCAGTCTGTATGCCAACCTTGGAATTGACGCTAATTCATCCATAGGAAACGAAGGTCGCTCGTGTTACGTCCAACGAATATCTGTTTCGTAACTCCTTCGTTGCATCTACTCGTTATTCAACATGTAAAATAAAAGAAGCGAACTAAAATGAAAATAAAACCTGAAAACTGCAACGTAGAGACTGGAGGCTCGTCGCGACGCTAACCATTAACGCCCACTCTTTTCTCCTTTTAGCCAATTAGCGCATTTCGAGTAAAAAAGTGATATTACGATAGAAATATCCGTGGAAAATGGGTTTTGGGCGGCGTTATCGAAATAGTTGGTAACAAACTGCATCGCTGCAAATAATTAAATAAGGGTTCATGATATCAGCATTGGAAGATCACCATTCTACATTGTCGAAAATTCATCATTACTTTTGATTCATCCAAATCAAGTCTTTGGAATTGTATAGCAAACAATTTTTATACCCCTACCATAAAATTTTGCCATTTTACGTTCCTAGGTGCCCAGATTCCAAATTTGCAATTTCCATCTACCGCACCATAGAAAAACGCTGCGAATTCTTTCACTGGGGTTTATTACTCAATTGGCTTGCGTTCATGATCTGAATTTATACTAAGCTTCGGAGTGTGCGTGTTTCACAGGTGATAGAGCGATTATTGAATTTCAGGAGATATGCATAGAGTAAATAAATCTCTTCTCCTTAGTATAAATTCAAATCATGAACGCAAGCCAATTGAGTAATAAACCCCAGTAAAAGAATTTGCAGCGGTTTTTTTTAATGGTTATCAGAATGCTTCAACCCGTGTATCGGCTGCAAAGCCTTTTAGGAGTTCACTCCAGTATCCACATCACTACATCACTACATCACTACGTCACTAGGTTACTTATATCAACACAAAATCAATTACAAACCAAAATAACGCGAATGCTGGCACCATAAATCGGGCCATGGATCGGAAATGGTTTGACCTACGGACGTGGGGAAGGGCTCATTCGATTCCTCGTGGAGTGTTCTTCAAAAAGAGTACAAATTTAGGCCGCTTCTAATTTTTATTGAGGTTTTTAGGGATTTTACAAAACTTCGACAACCTTTAAGTGGCACTTTAAATTAAGTGAGAGAGCTGGCTAAAGAATTGGGGCGTCGCCGGACCAACATGGATTTTTCCTGAAAATTTCAGCTTTTTTGCTTCAGCCGTTTGGGAGAAATCGTACGTACGGCGGAGGGACGGAAAATTTTTTATTGCAGATTCGTATTCTACACCCTTTGAACCGTAAACCATGAAATTTTCAGGGGGGGGGGGGGCATGGTTTCGTTAGAATTTTTTTTTTCAAGAGCGATTACAATGGTTTATTATTGAATAATAAACCAAAAAGTCGTCCAACCATCTTTAGTATATCTAAAAGTCAATTGCTAGGTATGGAAACACGCTGATCAGCAGAAGTACCCTTATGGCTTATGTCTTTCCAAATCAATTTGTGTTGAAATATAAACAGAGCTCCTGTTAAGACATCTAGATTACTATTACAAGCAAGAGGACGTTTTGCTATAAGTTTATATTATGTAAGTACCACATACTGTCTGATAAATATGAACGAGTGATTTACTCGGAAGGGTTTCCTAATAAAGGAATGATGAACCTTTATGTAATAATTTGCAGCGTTATTGGATCCTAAGAATCAAGAAACGCTAGCGTTTAGCGTCTCACGTTTACCCTATTTAAGTATTTTGTGACAATATTATAAAAAACATTGTAAATCTAATTGGTGTTATCACAAAAGCACTTAACAAACAAGACAATAGTTTCTACGGAAGAAGCTGGGCTCGATAATCTGTGAAGAAAAGATATTGAAGATTCTTCTACTCTTATTTATTGAATAATGTTTTATGTCTACTGACGTTTTGCGACTGATGCATTTCAGTCAATTGAGAATATGAGACTTATTTAAATTCTTTAATTCGTTTGAAGAAAAACTTAGTTTTTCTTGAATCGTATGGAAATAGTAGTTATTATTCTGTTCTAGGTGGTACCTTATTTGAGAAAATTTGCGTAAACTGTGTTGAATAGTTATATTAGGTGCTAAAATTTGACGGATCCTAGATGGATATTGGATTGATGGATGGATGTGACTAGTGGATAGCATATGTTCATCCAGCAGGTCTACAATAACCGGCCTCTCCTCAGGACTTTCCAGTCTAAATATAAAACAGCCTCTGTACCTTCATCGGGCCCTCGGTCGAGGGAATTAATGTGTTGCCAGGGCTTTAAAAGAGGGCCCCCATCCTTTAAAAGTCATCCCCAAAGAGACCTAAGCCGTCCTGGGGGATCCGGTTTCCGAAGATGTCCTTCTTTGGGGAACAAGACAGAACTAACTCGGATGTGCGAGGAATTCAAAAATACAGTAGCCAAATCATTCTACAGGTTGGTAAAAGGGATGAAGTCGAATTGAGTCTGCCTATGTCGAATGAAATTCTTCTTCGTATGCCGAACGTAGCTTATTTGGTGTACAGCTTTCCTGCCATCTGGCACGTCATTTGGAATATGGGAATTATCACCCTCCCTCAAAAAATGTTCATTCTCCTTATAATGAACACGAGATTGTTTATTGGTTAGTTAATGCTTACCACTTGTATATACCAGATGAGGTAGTGTGAAACAGTAGTTTTTGACAAGAATCCCTCCAAATGAATTGAAATTTGTCAGAAACATGGGTAAATATACAACTACAAAACTTCAAAATGAACAATTTCAATTCAAATATTAATGTAGGGACTGCAAACATTGGTGAAGGGAACTGATTTATTCTGAATAAGGCGTATTTTACTGGGTTCAGCATAGTAGAATGGGGGAGGAACAATTGTAAATTCACGTTCAAAAAACGCTGCAAATTCTTTCACTGGGGTTTATTATTCAATTGGCTTGCGTTCATGATTTGAATTTCTACTAAGCTTTGGAGTGTACGTGTTTCACAGGTGATAGAGCGATTATTGAATTTTAGGAGATATGCATGGAGCACGTAAATCTGTTCTCAACCAAAATACCTATTTGGATTGATCAGTTGATCATATTTGTGTGCCTCCTGAAATTCAATAATCGCTCTATCCTGTGAAACACGCACACTCCAAAGCTTAGTAGAAATTCAAATCATGAACGCAAGCCAAATGAATAAAATTGAATAACAAACCCCACTGAAAGAATTTGCAGTGTGCGTGTTTCACAGGTGATAGAGCGATTATTGAATTTCAAGAGGCACACAAATATGATCAACTGATCAATCCAAATAGGTATTTTGGTTGAGTACAGATTTACGTGCTCTATGCATATCTCCTGAAATTCAATAATCGCTCTATCACCTGTGAAACACGCACACTCCGAAGCTTAGTACAGATTCGAATCATGAACTCAAGCCAATTGAATAATAAACCCCAGTGAAAGAATACTTATTTACCCCAGTAATAATATTGAATAATATTTACCTATATATTATCAGCGTTTCATGGACATCAGAATGCTTCAACCCGTGTATCGGCTATAAACTACAAGTATCCACATCGGCTCTCACTCCAGTATCCACATTCACTACAACTCGACGCTATCGGCATCAGTAGGTTACAAACAAAATAATAAACCGAAAAACGGACCTGGGGAGGGGCTCATTCGATTCCTCATGGTATTTTCTTCAAATAGGTACAAATTTAGGCCGCTTCGACTTGTTTTGGAGGTTTTTAGGGATTTAACAAAACTTTGACAGCCCTTAAAGGGCACTTTAAATTGAGTGAGAGAGCTGGCTCAAGAATTGGGGCGTCGTCGGACCAAGACGGATTTTTCCTGAAAATTTCAGATCTTTTGCTTCAGCCGTTTGGGAGAAATCGTGTTTACGGCGTACGGCGGACGGACGGAAAAATTTTTATTGCTGATTCGGATTCTACACCCTTTGAAACGTAAACCATGAAATTTTCAGGGGGGTTAAATTTTTTTTCCAGAGCGATTACAATGGTTTATTATTGAATAATAAACCAAAACGCGCGAAATTCTTAAATTCTCAAAGAACGATGTTAAATCAGTTGTGAGAAACGTAACTAACCAGATGTCTAGACCACCTTCTTCAAGAGGACATTCGTCCATGTTGGCTTCAGCGACGTCAAACATTTTGATTGATTTTATATCAAAATTTCGAAAACTTAGGGCACGCACCCCTAACTTATAGACTCCAATAAGGCCACCCATGATCCTAATATATCAGCTCCTAAAAAGAGAAGCGGCTATCGAGTAAATTCAGAATGAATAATCGGCAGTTTACGGTTTATTATTTTCAATAACAAGCCTTTCTAATTTATAAGCAAATTTATATGTACATGTTTAACTCCTCTCTCACCCATCTACTCCCTCAAAATGTCTGACTTTTATGATTCAAGATGTCTAGATTCCAAATCTAAAATGTTCGTCCGCCAACCACCGCATGGTCCATAAAAGGCCTTGGAAGCTCTGTTCTTTCTCACATGGACTCCAGTTGGGGCCGAATCTGGTCAAAAAAGGTTGTGTTGGGGGAGCTCAAAATAATATACCTCTGTGAAATAACTACCGGAGTTTTCAACATCCATTTCAGTAACCAACGCTTTATAAGTGAGTACTTCAGAAGAACAAAATTTCAAAGCCGGCAACAAAATTGCAAGTAATACCCCAAGAAGGCCGCGGTGTCCTTATGAGGCCTCCCTGGCCTCATTGGGGTACATACAACATTCCCTCTTGCCACACATATCTCTGCCAGTTTCAATGCCTTTACCTCAGAATCAATCCCAGAAACGAAATCTGCAGTGAAAATGCTTAATGAAACTTACCAGTTTCACTTCTCTTACTCAACAGTAACACCGGTGACGCGCCAGAACTTTAAAACAACAACTCACACTTAGCACTCTAGAATGATAACACGTGTTGAGATAGTGCCTCTTATGTTTTTCCCTTATTGGCAACACTGAAAACAGTAAAACAGCTGCCCCGTTGGATTACGGTGAAAGTTCATGAAATACAGGGGAGTATATGGATTTGGTGCAGGTCCCTATCATATCCAAAAACTAAAACAGATGATGAAATTAGATTATTATCTTTGCTGGATGTAAATGTTTCACTGGCCGGTTCAAGACATATCTGGATGCATTGAACCGGTTATAAAGTTACGGATTGTACCTAATTATGAAGATCTTGAAGGCCTGGTAGAAAACGTGGTGGGGTCGATCCTACAACTCTGAACTCGTAAATCAGCCCAGTTCGTATATGGTTGGTTGGATCTGTTACATTGGTATCCCATTACCCGCTGTACTCAACCATCACGCCTTAGGTGGTTCTTACCCCACAAGTGGCCAACGAAGATACGAAATCCTCGGTAAAACTCGACGGAGCCGCAGGTTCACTCGCCTGACCCGGTCCCATCACGAGGTGGTCAGACCGCCGTGGGGACTTGGACCATGTGAACACTGCCTGTCAAGACGAAACCGGTTCTCCAGCTTCTATTTAAAGCCTTCTCCAGACTTCCCTCCTTGAATATATATTAATGAGAAATTATCACGGGAACGAAGGGAGAGCAGGCGTGGGCACGATGCTTGGGAATTACATCAGTCAGGCCATATGGCTTTCGCCGTTCTGGTGCCGCTCTCAATAAATCGTGGTAACAGTATTATAGTTCCGGTGGTGTTGAACGGTGACAAAAGAGCGACCACACCTACGTTGTAAAACAGGAGAAATTAATGCAAAAGACGTGTTGAAACTAACAAGACAATAGGCCCGTTCTTCCTAGACCGGGACGTGATGCTTCGTGGGCGTATGGCATTCACTGCACAAATCAATCTCTAGATTCCATCTTGAGAGTTGTCGGGTAGTTTGATGGGTGATGAGATTTTGGACTTAATTGTATATACCTACTGCAGGTTGAAAGAGAGTGAGACATTTTATTTGTATTAATAGAAGGTGCGTAACAGTTGGTAAAAAAAGTCAATGGAGATCTATAAAAATCAAAGAAATTACATGCTTGCTTGTATTCATGAAAAGGATAATAGAGGGAAAGGAATAATAGAGAACAAACTATAAATAAAACAACAATCAATTGATACCAAACCGTTGCATGTTGGGCTTCTGAGATTTCCACCAAATACTAGATGAGCCCCCCCATAGTTTATCGTTCCGAAACCAGAACAAAAACGTCCAAAACAGACATTCAATAAATACAGTCAATATAAACATTAAGTTATACTACTCATCAATATGAAATTAACATTTAGAACGTACAAAAACAAACATAATCAAACCAAAATATCCAATTTTTCAAATCTTTTTTTTTATTATTTATTTTTTGAATCGAAATCACCACCTTTAAGGTACGAGGGTATTTTTTGGTTTGATTCAGGTAGAAATTGGTTCCGTGAATCGAATGAGACCACTCGGATTACATTATAACCCCTTAGGGTTGATTGTCAAGATGCTGAGGTTACTTGTATATGCCGGGTCAAACATTGGATGTTTGAGCCAAATTTCGTAACCTTTGGTTTACGAAGTAAAGTAGTAGTAGTTTTGGAGAAAACTATCGAACGGCAGATGGCGGTTCATTATCAATAATAATAAACCAAAAGAATTAAACCAAAGGAATAATTATATTAATTAATTATTTATTTTAACTGGTCGACTGAGCTTACCGGTGTAAGGTGGTTCACAGTTTAGTTTGTTCAACAAAACAATTCACTTCTGTAAACCGTCTTTTCGTTTGGTGTGTCTGTATCCTGTATTTTCATAGTTATTGTGATTCATATTTTGTATTATCTACTTATGGTTCCTAGTGTTATAGTATTAATATTTGAGCACCCAAGTTTTGGCTTGAAGAGGTACTTGAGTTACACTTCCATATTCTTACTTCGTTTTGTAAGTTCTTCAAACCAATAATCCTCATAAATAAATATGAAAATGATCAGCGTGTTCCGACGCACAATATGAGCTATTTCAGGACCTCCATAACATCCTTCTACTTCATAAACGACAATTTCCTTCGGAACCGATTTGTTTGAATCCTGAACTTTCGTTATGGTTGCTAACAAGCGCTTCATTAGCGGGGGGTAATCGAGACTGGTGGAGCCTTGACGATAAGTTTATATTTCGTGGTTAGCATGACACGGGATACCGATCCTATCCGAAAATATGATTTCTACCGTCGTAATTAAACGTATGACGCTGAAATTCGGTTTATCGCCTCCTTAGGACTGAGCCTTGGACATGCTTAGGTTTGGAATCGGCTCCAGAAGTAAATGAATCCCATACTAATAGAAGGAAGCTGAAATTAGTATGTATCATCCTTAGGACTTATGTCATCCTTAGGCAGGATTCTCAAGTCCGGGATTAGCTGAGTGGTTCCTAAACCTAATTTCTGATTTTTACCTAATTAATCTGATGAGGCTGAAATGTGATATGTAGGTTCCCTACATGCTTTTGCAGTTTGTTAGCGTCGGAAAATCGTGAAAACTTCGAGAAACGTCCGACAGGAATAGTATATTTCGTGTGAAGCCCGGGTTTTCGGCTGGTGTACATATGAATCAATGTATCTATGTGTGTATGTTCCCAATAGTAGGATAAATTTTGACAGGAGCAGGTCCGAAATCATCAGCGAGTTCCAGCGTAAAACACAGGCTAAATCAGAACCTCTAAAACACCATTCTACTTCAAAAACGGCTCTTTCCTTCGCATCCGATTTATTTGGTTTCCGAACTTTTGTTATTATAGTTGCTAACAGGGGGACAGTTTATTAGCGGGGGAAAATCATGACAACTGGAGAAGCCATGAGGGCTTTTTGTCCAATAACCGTACATGTGATATTTCTCGAGGAACGTGGGTGTCTCGCAATTATACTGTTGCAGGGGCGCCCGAAGGGAGGGGCCAAGGGGGGGGGGGGCCCCCCCCCCCCCCCCCTGAGAATCAGGATATTATGCATAAATTTTTGTCAGGTTTTAGTGTTTTGAAAAATTCAGTATGTCCAAAATTAATAAATATCGGCTATTCCGCGTAAACGCCGGGATTAGGTCACTTTAACGAAAAACATGACTACATGAATAACCAAACCCTAGTATTATTATAGTGAAAGAAAAAACGTAATTGACAACAAAAAGAAGAATAAGCAGGACACTGAAGAGCAAGTGATACTGCCGGAGTGGCGGGTAGCATTTTGAAGCATATATTACTTTAAAACATTTTCGACTTTTACTTTTTTACCGCAAAGTTTCGTACCCCCCAGACCCCCCGGGGGCCTTGCCCCCCCCCCCCCCTGGGAAAATATTCTGCGGGCACCCATGTACTGTTGAGTTCCATTTGCTACTAGAGTGAGTTGGTGTTGCTCATCACTCATTCCCGTACAAGATATCTGACTTGTAATAGGTACGAATAGTAGGAATCGGTGATTCATGTAATCTACTCAGTCTACTATTCAGTTGTTTAGTCAACTAGTCTATTTAGTCTAATCAATAGTTGTATAGTAATAAATAATTGTTAATGATACCGATGATATTATTTTATTTCGAAGTTTGGTTCTTGGAGGTAGGTTTTTAGGAAACGAATACTCATACGATTTGTACAGAAAATGGATAATGGAGAAAGGAAAAATTGAGGATAACAGCATTATTGATGTTCGTGATTTTAGACTTTTTCCACCAAAACACTCAGGAACGAAACACGGAGCGTCGAAGCGAAAAGTTTAGTGCTTCTCTAAAACTGCACGAAGGAGGGCCACTTACACATCAGATCATTTAAAAAATTGCACGCAGAGTCCACATATGTACCGTCAACTCATCTTCATTCTGCAAGGCGGCTTCAGCATCAAAGGGAAACTTGCTATAATCATTAATAAGTTGTACGGAGAGATTTCCCATAACGTACGGGAGTAAACCCGCAACGCGCCCCATAAATGTCATCGGCCCCGCGAGAAAGCTCGTAAACGTCGTCGTTATCCTTCGACTCCCACGCATCCTTTCCTTCGGTCTACACCGTTCCGCGCTATTCTATGGTAATTTCCCGGTGGTCGTGAAACGGCGAAAAGCCTGGCAGGCGTATCTGGAATGATTTTCTGCCTGTTGCTTTGCAAATTTTACAGAATTTAGTGCAAATTAAGTCGTTCGGAGGGGGATGACTTCTTAGACAGGAGATGGGAAGACCAAGTAGGTTTACAACCGGCCTTTCGCTTTGTTCCATTTTCCGGCCGTAGTTGTGCTTTCTCAGACATTTGAGCACTAAACGTAGCGGTTTCGTCTTAATTCTCAAAAGTTATTTCTTCATTGTATCGAGCAATTCAGTCTTCTACAGGCGGTTTAAGTCCTGCACACAAATTATGAAACAGGGCTATTATAATTTTTTTAAATGTAATGGATACAGTCATGATTATGTCAGCATCATCCTATCACAGAATTCTCCTGAAATATCATATTCCATTCATATTAAATTGATTAGAAATTTGAGCAATTGGGGTTCAACAACTGTGATAAATACCAATTTTATTTAACAAAAAAAAGATGGATTTTTAGAATTGTTTGCAATTTTTGGCACATTTTAACTTTTCCCCACAGTTTTTAGCATAAGTTTGAGTTTAAATTTCTAAGTTACCTAGTTCACGGTTGATAAAATTTTGGTTTATTATTTTCAGTAATGACCAAGAAAAAAATATTTTTAACCCCTTATCAAAAATTGTTGATTTACGTTTCAAAATATGTTCAGATAGCAAATCGAATAAAAAAATATGTCCGTCCGCCGTCCGAAGCATTATTTTGAAACTACTGAACCAAAGTCGACGAAATTTGGCTAAAAATCCATAATTGATCAAAGATGTGCCTGTAATCTCGGCATCTTGGTCAATCAACATTGAGGAATTAAAATTAAATGAAAATCACGGCGGTAAAATCGGCCCATCAGAACGGGTTCATTTGCAGGAATTGTGAAGAATTCAGTCATATAATCCACTTTTTTAGATTGTGTTTTATTTACAGCAGTTAAGCAATATCTCATAATGTTCTCCATTAGGTGAGTTTATTGCCTGTAGTGAGGAGGGAGGTATGTTTTTGTCAATATCCCATCCACTTTTGATGAACAAATTTGCCAATGCACGGTTGGAATTCTTCCTTTTGGTTTATTATGCATTAATAAACCATTGTAATTGCTCTTGAAAAAAACAAATTTTAACCCCCCTGAAAATTTGATTTCTCGCCTTTTCACATATGTCTAGTTTAAGCAGACTGGCTACTAATGCATTGATGTGCCCGTCACACTTCAAGCATTAACCAAGCTACACGCCTAGATAACGAGTGGGTGATACTTGACTTATTTCCGAACAGGTACAATCTGACCGATCGCAACTCATGCTGAGACATTTAAAGTAAGATACGGATTATGTCATTTCCCATAGATCAAAAGCAATGATGTTAACACTTAATAGTCTTAACTTAATTTCATTGGGGGGGATTAATTATAATTATTTACTAAGCCTTTGTTCACTGACACATTCCATGAGTCGATTCCTAATGGGTTCAACTCTCACAACAATAATTAAAAAACATACGGTAGGAAGTGTGCACCAGTCGACACAAGAGGGTATGTAGACCAGAATCTTATCTACGCAAGCCGGGGAAGGACTTTCTTGCCTTTCGAAATTCTGAAAAATTACTTTTCACGATATAAGGGTATAAAAACCGGAAAAATGTTTTCCGTTCCTTTCGATTCCAGCAAACTTGGAAAAAAGTTTAGGAAAATCTATCTGGCCATGAGATGCCGATATTTGGTTTTTCTGGGACACATGAACTTTTATTAAAAACATCAGTTGAAAAATGGTTTTTTCACTTTAAACGCTTGTGTGACTCGGGAAAAACTATGTTCATTCCCCTAATCCTGGAAAAAGTTCAGTTAGGTATACCAGATCACAGAAATTTCGGTTTAGAATCATTTGAAATTTTGAGATAATTGTCGCTCTCCGACCATTGTGCAGCGGTCTAAACTCTAGGAAGTTTTTGAACTCATACAACTAAACTTGTACGTACTTACAGCGTAATCAGGGAATCTATTTCGGCTGAATCGCATTATCGAGAATCATTACCGAAGCCAGCGGTCCTCGACTCCTCTTAAAGTGCGATATGGTTTATTTCAATCCAGACTGCCGCCCACATTCAGAAAATCTCATCATTTGCGTCATCCTGCGCGGCATCAACGACGGGCCCCTATTTTCCCCTCGACTACTTTTTTTAGCCTTAACCTTGCCAAGGGCGATTTGAGGTTATTTATACACGTCGAATTGGAAAGCCGGGCGTGCTCGTATAGGAGTCACGCGTCTCAAATACACCAAACTCAGATACCTGGAAACATCAGCCCCTTTCCAAGCGCTAAGCGTGACGTGTGAATTATATATTATTCAGAGTTGAGATTACATACAACTTTCTAACATGTTGCCGTGAGATCGGCTGAAATATCGGACAAGACACTGTTTCCTAACAAGAGCCGGAGTTTCCTTTGGAACGGGAGTTTTTTTGGCTACCTCATTACGAACACGGGAACCTCTGAAAGAACCTTAATTCGGGCTTACCATCAGATTAACTGTGAATTTCTCTTCAGGAGTATACGTAGCTGCATATAGTCTGCATATCGTATAGCTGTGAAGCTGCAAAACAAATGAAGTTTTAGTTGACTGTAAAGAAATTCTTTCCTGCTCTATTCCTTACTTAATTTGTGTTAAGAAAAATTTGATTTTTTCACTCCACTTGAAATTAACTTTTAAATTTGTCAGGTAGGTTTATTAGTTTAGGTTCAGCACTCCACGCTTGGTTGCAAGGCTTGATTTGGTACAATTTCATGATCTTACCCTATATTTAAACGGAAAACCTGGAATCTTCCTGAGTTTTGTTGGTGCGATGTACCCTTCAACTTTATTTCTCCTATTAGTTTTATCTGTTTCTGTGGTATAGAAAATCAAGAATTGGCTGGTCTTGAAAATAAGTTTAATTTTTCATAACCCTATTTAAGATGTGTACTTAACGAGCTGCAGTACTAATTTCCACGACAACTACTGACGATTGCTCCCATCTGGCAATGAGAACGAACAAAAAACGCTACAAATTCTTTCACTGGGGTTCAATTGGCTCGCGTTCATGATTTGAATTTCTACTAAGCTTTGGAGTGTGCGTGTTTCACAGGTGATATCGATTATTGAATTTCAGGATATATGCATAGAGCACTTAAATCTGTTCTCAAACAAAATACCTATTTGGATTGATCAGTTGATCATATTTGTGTGCCCTCTGAAATTCAATAATCACTCTATCACCTGTGATACACGCACACTCCAAAGCTTAGTAGGAATTCAAATCATGAACGCAAGCCAATTGAATAATAAACCCCAGTGAAAGAATTTGCAGCGTTTTTTTTTCACTGATCCAGTCTTAAAAAAATTGTCTTCTGTTATCAACGGAACCTTCCTTCAAATGGACATCCTAATCAGTTCGAACCCGAAAGAACTAATCATTTGCCTCAAAACACATTTCCATCAATACAATTTAGGATTTTTTATTTTAAAATTACTGGCGACGTTGCAACACCTTCGTTTTAAACGGAAATAAGCGACAACACCAGCAAGATTTTCAGAAAATAATTTTTTCAGATCTACTGAGCAGATCCACTAAATTTTTCAGCCGTTTTCCCATAAATTCTGAACTTGAAATGTTTGATTTCCAATACTACGATGTAGGGAGTTCATCTTTTGTGTCGTCTATTAGGTTCGAATATGCACGCTAGTTGATTCGAACAGATTCTAGCAGTACACAACATTATCGTGCATTTGATAATGTTGTTGGAACCGATAAGAAGTTGCCTGCGATCTTTTGTTTGTATTGACTTCTTTCGTTTACAACCGTTCTTCTTGAGCAATACCTTGATAACGGCTCGGAAATGTGACGAATCACAATAGTCGATATCACGTTAGTGCAGTCGTAGGTCCCTTTATCTTGGGAGCCTTTTGCCCTTTGATCCCATCAACTACTATTCATTTAAGAAATTGATCTTGCGCAGATATAGTGAATAGATAGTATTTCTTGCCATCACTTATGCTCCTGACAAGGTGTATTATTTCAAGCTCCGATCGTCGTACTTTTGCGGATATTTACCGGAATAAATTACTAAAAATCCAATAGAAATTCGAATTATCGCTTCAAATAATTCTACACAGGTTCGTTATTTTTATATCAGAATAACCCTCCTAAGCAAATCTCTGATTTATGTACATTAGAGGTAGGAAGGTGGGGTAATTAGAGACGCGAAGGGGTAATAAGAGACAAAAATATTTTTTTCTGGCCGAACCTTTGACTTTTCAGGGTCGCAAATTTTTGTGTAAGCACTTCGTAACAAATAGAAACCCCACGATTTTTTTTAGATTTATAGCTAAATTCAGGTAAGAGAGAAAAAATAGTCGAATTTTCTCGGGGGGCCTTTGTCTCTTATTGCCCACTTAGGGTCAATTAGAGACAGATGTAAAAATCTTCAATGGGCAAGTCAGAAACACTTCTAGAGACGTTCTAACGTAATAAGAGACAACCTGTCTCTTAATACCCTAAAAGTTTCAGGCTTCCAGGTTAACATAAAAAAAAGTTTCAAATTTTCAAAAATTTTCACCAAAACTGCCATTCAAAAATTTCATTTCTGAGGTCCTGGGAACAGCCCATTGCTGCACAAACCAAATTTACTTTCAAAAAAGCGTTCAAAATTGAAGGGCACTCCAAGGAAACAAATTAGGTTGAACAAAGCACCGTTTTTTCTTCCAACTTGTCACTGCTTTGGACAAGCTATATCACATAATATCATCATCATAAAGTACGTCACAGCTCTAGATCAGTCTTCCAAAATAAATGTAAGAAAAATAATGTTACTGATCAGTCTTTGAAAATAAAATTCGAACCTTATAAACATTATAAACCTAATTTTTTTGACTGAGAATTATTGACATAGGAAGGTCTGATTCTCTTTTGAACATTGAAAAACTTGAAAAAACTTGACATTGCCAAATAGAGAAAAATAAAAACATTATAAAACGTTGTCCTCTTTAGAAGGGATCCCAACCAACCTTTAGAAAAAATATAGAATTCCTATTCAAATTATATATTAATAGAGACTGGGGTAATAAGAGACAAACTGTCTACAATTGCCCCAACTGTTCACCAGCTGGAGGCAATAAGAAACATCGCAATAAATAATTAAGGAGTGGTCGTACAGGAATCCGGCGAAGAGATATTGAAGAGAATTGCATAAGAAAAGTCTGGAAAAACTTACCAGTTCGTAAAAGCCGGGTTGTTGGGCGGACGGAGCACTGACGGATAATAAGAGACAAGCGTAACCTGACTTTGAAAGGAAGGGTTTTCGTAGATTACTCGGTGTTACCACGGAATGTGTCTGCGGATTTTCCTAACCCACTAAAATTTTACATCAGACCCCTGGTGACCTCTGTAGGCACTTTTTGGACAAATACAGCTTCGCGGGATACTTTAAAATCCTCATGTCTCTTATTGACCGTGTCTCTGATTACCCCACCTTCCCCTAGTTCATTATCTATACTCGGCACCTGGAGGTACCATATGTTGTCCACTGCAGATGTCATCAAAACAGCATGATAGATCATATCAGCAGGTTTCAGCACGGTAGGTCAGATGAAGGATGATATTGGCCATAAGTACCCTTCAGCTGATTTCGTTGTCTCCGTACCTTGATATTAGCTATGAGATGCTACAAAGAACACTAATCTTTGTACCAAACACTAGACGACAGGACAGACAGACACTAGACGAAGATTTTTCAAAGTGGTCTAAAACGCCAAATGGTCAAAATGCGAGTAAATTTTGATTTTAATCAAAAAAGGTTCGTCATGCAGCATCGCAGTAGTATGCAATAAGTTTTGTTTCATTGATACTTGTAATCAATTTTCTATTATTTATGTTTTTTATTGTAGTTTCTATAGATTTTTTTATTTAGTAGTGTACCTATTTCAATATAATAACATTGTAATAGGGTTGTGCTCGTTAAATGTGTCCCCGAAATTATTGAAACAAAGTTAATGATCATATCGTAAGAAGACGGTATGATATCACCTCCATTAACATCGACGAACCCTAAAGGTTGAATTCAAATGGCTGAAATATTCGGAAATTAGAATATCGATAGTTCGAAATATTGTACTTATATAACGCAAATGTTTTCATATTGATAGACATCTCTCCAGTAAACTGGGACTGCATTGCGACCATTCGTTCGGTCTCCCTTGTATTCAAATGGATGCGGAATACTGCAAACTACGGAAAACCAGTTGATTTGGTACTGCCAAGCTCGCCATCTACCGCAAGCTAGCGTGCTGAACGGAAATTGCTGTGTTGGAAAATTGGATATTTTCCGCTACTAACACTCCGCAGCGTTGGTTGTTGTGTTTGTTTGTCGACGTGGCCAACGGTAAACAATTGATAATAACAGTAACACATTGATAAGACAAAACAGTTTAGTAGGGACTGCGCACATCAGTGGGCTCCACGTTTACATAACACTCTGAACAATCTTCCGCATGGTCTGGACTTCCGCATCCCCCCCAGTCAGTCCGTACCTATTTGTCCGCTACGCAACTTTCTGTGTTAGTAAAAATCACCTAAGTTTGGCGATCGAATCATCTGATATGATTGCAATATAATCTCTCTTTCAAGAGTTCCTTTTGAGATTGAGTCTTCATGACCTATGTCAGGTACCTTTGCTGACAACTGACGAGTAGATAGGGGTTTTCACTTTATCTCGTTAAATTTCAGTTGTTCTACTCATGGATTTATGTCGACACACAGTGCTTTGCACCATTGTCCCTATTCTGAAATACGTTTCAGATCCATAAAGAGAGTTTTGTAAACTTTGGTGTTCGTAGAGTTACACTTACGACGCTGTCATCCAACCGTCTTTGAGATACCTAGAAGCAAATTGTTAGCCATGGAGACACACTGATCTGCTGAAAGGCCCTCTTGGCTAATAAGTTTTCTAATCGACTTGCAATGCCGAAATGTAAATGGATTCTAGTGGAAAACAATTATAACGTTTATCTACAGTGTAGATAATGTAACACAGACTCCGTGTAATAAACAGATTTACGTTGAAGTGTTATCTTAAACAAAAGGTTAAACCAAAATCAAAAAAACTGCATCGTCTTTGTTCTATTGTTTTCAATAATGAACCTTTAATCGACCAAGAAAAAACAGTTTAACCCTCCACTATCGTAATTGGTTTACGATTCAAGAGACGTAGATATCAAAAATCATTTAAAAAGTCCAACCGGCGCCCGGAGTTTTTCTCCGAAACTGATGAACCATAGTTCACGAAATTTGTTAGAAATCCAACCTTAATTCAGACTGTCAGGATGTTAGATGGTCGAGCTGAAGAGCCTTAGAGCTTAACGGTAGGTCTGAGCTAGGTCGTGAGGCTGGCGATAGCCTTCACGATTGTTTCCTTACGATTATGCTATGTGTAACGCCATCTCCCAAGCTTCAATTTAGTAGAGGAGAACAATCGGAAGCATGCTTGTTGCCTTAGAGGTGGGTAGTGAGTGAGTGACCTCGTCTCAAAGAACTTTTCTTTCAAGTGAACTTGTCCCAAATGACCTGCGGAGGGAGGACCTGCAGTTCATCACTAGAACTTTGCGACAGCATGGCTCCCCGTGGCCGATATTCGAACTACTCAGACGGTCGCGAACTTTTCGTGGCAAGTGAAGTTCGAGACCTACAGGTCGCAAGAGACTTGCAGGTTGCAAGCGTCTCAAGCTGAGGAGTCAGGTCGCGGTTTCTTTTACAGCAGATTCTACTATTCAAATAAAATGTATTCATGAGGACTCGGAAAATGACCTCGTTTTTTTACCTGTCATTGTTTTACTCAGAGGTACTCATGTAAGGAGTACAGTAGACATCTGTCATCTACCGAACCCTGACTGTACACGAAGATAATAGAGGTCCCATTCATTCACGGAGTGAACTGGCGAACTTCTCCCACTGACCTTGTCTTTGGACTGAGTGACCTGCAGATCGTCTACTCCCTCAGGTGACCTGGGTTTATACTCCCCTATGTTGCCTGCATTTTTATAAAAACGGAATAAAATAGAACTCTATATTTCCACGAAATGGGGAATGGCTTTTCTTAATTAAATCCAGAACTTGATTCCTGTTCCATGATTTCAATTTTTTTGGCACTTCAAACGAGGAATAATAGGGTTGATAAATTAACACATTTATAAAATTTATAGTAACAATTTTTTATTTTTTACACATAAAATTTATTGTACAACAACCGCGGCAAAAAAAAAGATCTCCATTTAACAATAATATGCTATCGAAGGTTGTATTATTGCTTGCTTTCTATATATACATTTCAGGTACGATTTTAACGTGATTTTTACAATAAATAAACTATGCGTAATCGCGAATTTAATCATTCTACTTCCATTACTCTTCACACTTTCAAATTTCAGTATTTCTTATTCAATAAATTCTAAGATAAAAAACTATTTTTATTTGCTTTTTCAATTTATTTTTTTAAAAATTCCTTTATTTACAAAAAAAATCGTGAGACTAGACAGGGGCAAGTCATTTTGATATTTAATCACAACATACACTAAGTCTTCAGAAAAATTCAAACAATTTAACAAGAGCGACAAATGTTTTTTTTCCTCTAAAATCGGTGGTTTTCCAGCGTAATATTAACAAAGGCTTCCGTACCCTACCAATTACCTAAAAAAAATTGTATAAAAATATTTTAAAATTTTTACAAGCTTTTGATGATTAAAAAAAGACGTAGATAAGGGCTAAAAAAACAAGGTTCTTCTACCAGTTTTCTTTTTAAATGGGGTTGGGGGGGGGGGGGGGGTTCGTTGAGGGGTTGAAGGGTTCAAAATAGGGGTGGTAAGGATATCAGTTCTTGATTGGGGCAGGGGTGGGGGGGATGAGTTGATCAGTAGATCGACAGATCAGCAGATCAGTAGGCCCATGAGTGCGTGGACGAGCCCCAGTTCTCGAGGGCGATGGTGGATGGGTGTGTGAGCATCGCGTCCGCGGTACCTCGCGACTCCTGTACGGCGTGGAAGCCGTAGTTCTGGCCGTTGTTGTTGTCCCAGTACTCGGTCGAGGAGACGGCGTATTTGAGTGCGATCTCCAGGCGGCAGCCGGGCATGAGGTCGTCCCCTGGCACGATGAAAGTGAATCTGAAACAGTCGACGATCTCCATCAATGATCATGTTTGCGTTTTCATAGCTGAGTTAAGTGCATCTTTCTGAATATTGAGTCGAAATTTCTTCTCTACCTCATTACAAACTACTGATCACCTCCTTTTTGCTCTTCTACAAGGTGCCTACTAATTTTTTTGTAGACATAACTCACGATTTTAGAAGCCGTGATCCCACACCCCCATATCATTGCCCAACTACTCTTACTTATCACTGATTCAGCTGGATTCACATACGGAGTGCTGAGGAAGTGCGAAACGCGCGGAAAAGTGTTGACAGAGCTACGGAAACGCGGAGCCCGCTGAAGTGCGCAATTCTCATCAAACTACCTCGCGTTATCAGTGTGCTACAGCTATTATCAATTGTTTTGTCGATTGTTTGCTCATCAAAAAGCGAAAACACTATCAATGGGCCCAGAACGTCCTCGCGCAGTCTTAGATGCGGAAAATATACAATTTTCCAAAAAGAAAATTTCGTCTCCGTAAGCTAACCAGCGCTGGGTGGTTTGCAACTGGCTTTTCTCTTCCCCAATACGCATCCCATCCATGTGAATCCTCATTACATGTATCTTCTGAATAGGGAGTCTGAATTTTTTTCACTACCAGTCTAAATTTTGAATTCCGACCCTCTAAAATTAACTGATAACCGGTTTCCTCGAGTATCCGTTTATACTCTGAACTAGATATTACTTGGGTACGCATATTCAGACTGAGTTAAATGTACCATTTAATATGATGAATGCACTCAAATATGGATTCGTCTCCTATAAAATGTATCACCACTTTGGTTCCTTATACATGTGAACTACCTCCACCATCGTTCGCGTACGCGTATTTTTAGCTGAGTTGTTTGAATCTTCCCGAATGGGAAACTGAATTTCTGCACTACCAGTCTCAAATTTCCGTGCAGTCCCTTTACAAAAGACTGATTAAAACTTTCTACTCACGTATACCGTTATACAGGTGAAGTTCGAATATCCCTCACTGAGTTACAGGTATCTTTCTGAATAGGGATCAATTTCTTCACTATCAGACTGAAGTTGGAGTTCAGTCTCTTTAAAAACTACTAATTACCACTTTTTTCCTCAATTACACCCTTCCAAATGTATACCATTGCTACCATTGTTCGAGTGGACATTTTCATGGCTGAGTTACTCGTACCGTTCTGAATTTCTTCACTATCGCTCTTAAATTTGAATTCAATACTTTAAGAAGAACTGATTACATGTTTTCCGCTCAATTATACACTTCAAGAGTCAACAACTCCTACAAATGTTTCAAAACAAGCTTACCTGTCTGAGAAGCCGCCGTCCGGGCACGATTCGAGGTAACTGCAAGTGATGTCTTGATGAGTGCGCCACCTGTCTTTGCTCAGGCGCGCTACGACGTTTTTGTGAAAATCCAAGTTCACCACTCTCACAGTACCCCTGATGTTGAGACAATTCGTGTTCGTCACGAAAGCGTTCTCAAGGCATATCTGTAAACAGGATACATTCAATTTACAACCAGTTGAAGTTAGGTACTCAATGGGAGACTGAACAAGAAAGTTGTTTAGAAGAAATGCGAAATGCCACTTAGAGGTATTGCTGTTTCTTATGAATTGCATCTTGATGGAAGTTACCAGGTTAATACCTCACCTAGTTCGTTCAGCAATTCCAAATATTTCTAAACAGTATTTAACGAAAAACGTATTCAATTTACCTTCTGTCGGGTTAGCCTGTCGGTGAAGTCCGGGCGGCTTGTCGGCTGGACGAATAGCGGCACGAGATTACGATCTGCTCTGGAGTTGTAAGTTTTCCTCTGGGCCAAGGGAGACGACACGACAGGTTTGGGCAGTGCGGGCGCGTCCTTGTCTTTGAGGTCTTTGAACGCGGATTTCGGGATACGAGGTATTTCATCTAGGAAGGTGTGAACATCTGCGAGATCCAAGCCCATTACGTCGGCGAATCTGCAACATTCAATAGACACCAAATGAATTGTGGATCGTTTATGTTTGAAGCAGTTTGAGTCCAATTGTTTGAGAAAGGGGATTTCGCATTGAGGGACACGGAAACGCTTTTCTTTATCACGATGGTCTTCATAGTTGGTGAAACTTCAACTAGAATGATCTGGCAGTGAAAGAAGACATATTTCCCAATAAGAGCAAGGTTCATTGTTAAGCGTACATTTGGCGTCAAACCCGCATCGTTGCTAGTTGAGAGTATTCTCAAGGCCAAAGATTTCCATCTCATTCTGCTGCTACAGAGAGCAACGAGTAAGACTGCAACGAATATTCGTTATGGATGCCAACCAGCTCCATCAAGGTAGGGAGGAACGTACGACCGACGATCAAGGTCACCTGCATGACGCAACCCACTGGACATTTTACAGTAGGCTGTTCGACACAAGTAGACTATAGTACCTAACAAATTTACAAACGACCTTCGTAAAGTTGTACTCTGATAAATTTTTTAGATATTAGTGGATTTTTGATGAGAACACAACCCTACTAATTTGATCGAATGTTACCGCGACATTTATGGTCATTCTCGTCAAAATCGTCAACATTTTAAAATTCACTATTCAATTTGATTCGTTGAGTAATTTGGAAACCGATGACAGATACAGTCCTATATGGCCAACATAATTATTGCAAATCAGGTTGGAAGGATGAGATGAGATTGATTAGTACGCAGGACATTTGATTCATCTCCGTTTCAGGTAAACGTGAAGATCCGATTAATCTAATTCAACTGATACCTAAGTAAAACATGTAAAGCTGAATCTTCTACAAGATGTAGTAGTAAGGTAGCGTCTTTTGTGATGATGTTATTTTCATCAGTAGAACGTCAGATGTTCTACATTGTAACACGACGAACATTTCATGTTTCACGTATATAGGACAGTTTAGCAACAATCATTATTGCAAACAGTTAACTTCACAAATTAACATGAGTAAATCACGTGAATTTACAGAAATATATTATATATCCGTCTATCTGTTTAGTTGACCAGAACCTATGAATATCTCAAGCAGAATTGACTAAATGTAGTGTGTTGAATCATTGAGGTAAAGTGTTCTTCAAACTCCTTTATGAGTTCACGTAAGTTTTCTAAACGGGCTCCTTCTTTTGAAAAAAATTCTTCCATAACGATTTGTCAAGGTAAGCAACATAAAAGTTGAGGAAAAGGAGTCAAATTCATTTTAGATGGTCAACGAATTCACAGGAAAAAATGTAATATTTTCAGAAATTTGTCCAATTTAATGTGCTCTAAAGTCGGTACCCAAAGAGCTCATTCTTTCTATTAGGATATGATTTTTTTTAGGCGAAAGATCGATGTTTTTGTCTTACTCTAATCGAGAATTATCGTCTGGTATGACCTATGCATTTATGGAAAAACAAAAAATGCATTAAAGTCCAGCAATCATTTTAGACAATTCCAAACGGATTTCGATTAAGAGAAACTTTGAAAATGTTAATTTCAACTATATTGGAACATTAGCATCATTTTCTAAGAAAATTCGATGAAATGATGATTTGAAGTGTCAGCATCTAAGTTGAAATATGTAGGGCAGTACTGCAGAACACCTAAAATATCTTGTAAATAAGAATAGAATTGAAATTTGAATTTGGATTTATTGAATCTCACCTGACGATTTTCTTTTCTCCATTTGTGCTTTTCGAGCTTTTGAGGCTAGAACTTTTCTTTTTGATGCCTTCCGGAGGTGGTTTCCAGTAGAAGGAGTTGCACAGCTCGTGGAGGGGCTCTTTGTAGAAATCTATGAGCGAGCCGAAATTGGGAACGGGCGGCGTGTAACAGGGAGGTGAGTTTCTCGTCTCCAGAAGCCTTTCGTGGAGGAAGCCTTCGGGCAGCGATGTGTCGAGTTGTCCACTCATGTCCTGCAACATAGTTCCCTGAATAATCAATCACCCTGACTGATCTCCACCTCTGGCGACTACCAATAGATAAACACAAACTTCATATGCATAGATAACTAAGATTCTAAATATAACCTTCCACAATATCCAAATCTGGGGAATTCTCATGGATTTCATCATTTAAATGATTAACAGGAGTACAATCCAGTTCTTAGCGACCGACCCGACAGTCCCCCCCCCCCCCCCGCTCAACACTCCTTCGGGTGGGCTCCTTCCGCCCTTTGTTATCCCGGCATCGCCACTTTTCCGTCTGACCTAGGGGGTCATTCGTGTACCTGCCACCTTGGTAAGCACTAGCCTCTCTGGTGCTCTGGTTGAATCTACAGATTTTTCCAGGGAGTTGGTTAGGCATAGTAAGTACCGTTTTTGAACACAGAATGCGCTCATCTAAACCCTTGTTAGCCCCCCCCCCCCCCCCCCAGCAACACGGGTTTCTAATTTAGTTTCAGAGTTCTTCAAATTTGGACATGTATTGTCCATTTTATGTATGTCATTTAAATGATCTGGCTGTAGAACCATAGAGGCTACTGTCCCGTTTTTGATTTTAAATTCTACCCTATCTTTATATAACACGGCTAAAATGCTGCCAATTTTAACGTATTGCTCCATTATTGCTCGTGTAGTTAAAACGCCACTTTCAGGTTCAGGAATTGATATTATTTATTTATTTGAAAATTACGGGCAAGCCCAATTACAAAGAACAAGAAAAAAATCAGCAAGTACAAAAAAGAAATACAAAAATAAGACAAAACTTCACATGGCGCAAAACTTAAGTTAATACAATTGAAATAATGGGGAGGTTTGAACTATTGTTGTCAGCGTGGCAGGGGAATCATTAAAAAAGTCATACACTGGGTTGGACTGTAAGCAAGCACAAATTGGCGAGACGAGGAAAACGATGAAGAGGCCGATTAAGTTGATAATTTGTTGGTGAAAATGGTATATCAAAGAGGTGGGAAGATCGTGCTGATAACCTTGGGATCCGAAGGTTCACATTCGATAGGAGAGCCGGGCAGTCAAGCTGGTTGTTCAGAAGTTTGTAGAAAAGTCTCAGATCGGCCAGGCATCTGCGGGTCTCGAGCGGTAAAAGATGGCACATCTCAAGCAGGGGTGCGTACTCAACGTCCCCAGCGAGGATACCAGCCTTGAACGCGACGTATCTGAGAAATTTCCTTTGCACTCTCTCCAGGGAATATTTGTGTAGCGAGTAGCTGGGTGACCACACCGGAGAGGCATATTCAAGCAGAGGTAAAACCAGAGACTTGTACAAGAGCACAATCGCCTGTACGTTGGTAAAATCGCGAGTACTCCTCTTCAGAAAACCCAAGGCCCTCAGTGCACGTCTAGCTATCCCGTCGATGTGGCTGGTAAAAGTAAGTTGGGGGTCGCAGAGCACTCCAAGATCATTCATAGCTTGTGTCCTTTGATATTATTTGCTATGATTAATTTCAACAAATGTGAAACCTATCCCAGTCGGTTATGCGTCCGAAACTACTCTTAAATGACACCCCCAGAGGAGCACATGTGCGAAAGAACGGGATTTTTATACAAATTCAAGGTTTTCTTAATGGCCCAGACAGACATTGCTGAACCTTAATCTACGCAACTTGCAATATAAAATAGTAGATTTCTCCCCTGCTGTATTCAGCATGAGTGAGTGTTGGTTTAATTCCCAAATATTCACAACCAACACTCACTCATGCTGAATACAGTAGGGGAGAAATCTGTTATTTTATATTGCATTTTATATTTCAAGTAATTATTACTTGAAATTGAAAGGTTCTTCAAGCCTACCTCTTGCAGTCTTACATATACTAATTATTCATCTTCTAAGTTTAAAATTTCTTGCCTACATACTTGGATTCGGACAAGTGAAATCCCACAATATATTGGTCGCAGATGCGAGGTAGTACATGCCACCCCCTCCTTGGCAGATATATTGTTTATTAAGGAAGCAGAAGGCGAGCAAAAAGTATGCAAAACCCCGCAAGACCGAGCGGTCTTGAAGGAAGTGTATGACTGTGCGCCGTGCCTTTCCAACTTTCTTTTGCCAGTTTGCCTCCTTGCCTACAGTCACGTTCGACCCTGTCATTCTTCAATCTCTTCATCCCACAAACCCATTGTTCGGTTAGTGTAATGCGATCATTATTATAAGGGTTTTCTCGTTCAAGGAAATCTGTATCAAGTGCAGAGAAGTGCAGTGAGAAAACTCTTTGGTAATCAAGTATAGTAAACAGGAAATTATTTTGTGGCAGTTCGAAACGTTTTCCGATAATTAAGGACGAGTTTTTGAATTTGAACCCTTTTGATGAGTGGGATGTCAAGGTATCGTACATTGCGGTTTAGTAAAATTCTTTTCAATCGATGAACACTTCGAATAAGAATTCATAAGAATTCGCCCTTTTAATCGAGTTTGGAAACTCAACAACTTCATTTAAGGTATTTGAAACTATGGTGACGTTTACTCGATTCACTTAGTTGACCCCATTAGAAATGAGAAAACTCTCGTATGGCGCCGTAGAGGCGCATTTCTAGATTCTCTGAAAGTTCGTCCGTTCTTCGTTAATTGGGGTTTACTGTAAGAAGGTCACAGCCCTGTCCGGCAACGCAGATATGAATGGAAGGACTGTGAAGGAACTTAACCTTGCCACTACTATTAATTGGGCAAAGCATTCCGAATGGGACCTTCAGGTAAATAGGCGTTTGAAAGTATTCTTTATCATGTGATCTTTATGTCTCTCTATCTGTCCGCACTTCATCTATTCCGCCGAGATGTCGGGTCCCTGGTCACCTACAGACTCCCGGTTTCCATCAAATGGTATTAGAGAAGGTATATATTTGCCCATTATCAAAAACTATTAGGTTTGCTGACCGGCAGACGAAATAATAACCAAAATTAGTGCGAAACCGAGTTTTTTCATGGGCAATTCATCGCATAAAGCAGAGAGTCGAGGTTCTAACACAGCGATTGGATACAGAGCTTCTCTGAGACTGCAGGAGATGAATAAAATTAAATGCCTGGACGTTGAAAATGAATCGGGTCCTTCCGTGGCACAGTAAGAGACGAATAGAATGATGGGCGTCTACTAAGTCTACATTAGATCATGTCTGTGCTTGCTGTCAACACATGGGTCTTCGTAGGTATCACTGGTTTTACCAGAAAACGAAATATTCACAGTTTGGTTATGCGGCAGGACATACATAGGATTTGAAAGATTTTAAACATTAATTTAGAATTCTCTTCATTTTGTATTCCTCTTAATCACAACCCAAAGGTATACCAGGAAAAGTAGTTGAATTCTTTGACACTTGATTCATTGGATTTAACGAATATTTTTTGCTTGGTAGTTGGTGATTGTTTATTACTTAATATCGATGGCAAGACGTTTGTTTTGACAAGTTGTTCCGAAACAGTTCGGGATAGAACCAGAACCTATAGGGGGAGGGATAGAACCACCGAGAACTTTCGGTATTCGTTCTACTTGTCCGAACGCTTTCCGAACTAGTTGGGAACCAAAAACCTGAACGTCAAATCTACAACAATAACACATAATAATATTCCTACAAAAATCAAAACATCACTGGAACTTAATGACGAACTGACATTGAGTTCATCATAAACTATCAAGGGCAGTCAAAAACGTAAAATCAGATCTATTTAAATGTGATGAACACTATTATTGAACAGCAAACCAAGAGGTTCGAATTTACAGAACTACTGGCGTGTCAAAACAGCCAAAAAGGGGTGTGTTCGGTTCTGAACTGGTTTTGAACCTCTTGTCAAAACAAACCTAAGAACTGGTGAGTTCTCATAAACTATCAGGGCAGTCAAAAACGTAAAATCAGATATATTTAAATGTGTCAAAGGACTATTTTCACAATACTTTCGAAATTTGATACATGGTAATTCTCAAGTTAAATCCTAACAACTTCAAGTCCATCTTATTCAAGTTTTCAATTTGATAGATTGAATCATTTCCAGCGATAATTCCAAGGTTACTGCATTCATAGCGTGTTTGTTAGATGATCATTAGTTGATGATCATGTTACTCATGATTTGGTGTATTAGTAGAGATTCAGAATTCATCGGAAAATTTTTTTTGTCTCAATCAAAATTTCCACTCCCATTGAACGTTTTCGTGTATGACCACCCATTTTTGTAGCAAGTGTTATGTCTGCAATTTGCGAGATAAAATGTTCAATGAATGTGGGCTGAATATGTGGATTGTTCCCAAAGTAATGCCTCACTATTGTATTTTGATCTTATGTAACTCCCCCCGTATTTGCATTACCGCAAACGTTGATAAATCAGCAAATTACATGCTTACTGGTTATACACGATAATGGAATATTTGGTATAACTATCCAAATGCATTAGCCCAATTCTACATAACCGTTTCTATATTGCCGTAGTAGCCTCTCTAACGGGTTCGTCTCACGACATCCGTAGTCTCCTACGTCGTTTATTGAACAAGAATAGAGTCAACTCCGAAGACGCTCAAGGCGGACGGACGGCTCTAATGGCGGCGCAGTCTTTCAAGGGCAACCGCTTTGATTTCCTTCCGATTCAAGTAGCAGTCGGAAGTCCCGCGCAGCAAAGCTCTTCCTCGATCCCCAGTAAGGCAGCTTCAGGAAATTCTAACGAGACCAAGCCCGTTCTAAATTAATCCGCTTACTTTAAAACCCGCTAATGGACTTCCATGAAAGAAAAAAAAACGAGTAACCTGCATTGCGGGCCCAGTAAAGACTGAAGCGATAAATTG
The DNA here is from genome assembly GCA_031894815.1 of Creontiades dilutus. Taxonomy (NCBI): domain Eukaryota; kingdom Metazoa; phylum Arthropoda; class Insecta; order Hemiptera; family Miridae; genus Creontiades; species Creontiades dilutus. The sequence continues at coordinate 1,432,792 of JAVIWC010000472.1, read as the reverse complement.
AGTTGTTCGCGGGCTTCCTTGTTAACTAATCACGATTAAATAAAAGAACAGCACGCATAGCGCAAAACTTTTCCAAGTTTGAGTTTAACCGCAACATTTGGGTCATCGCTTTGTCAAACTTGACGCTTCTACCCTCCCTTCATAATCTAGCAAAAATCTGGGAACTCCTGCTTGTAAGCCTTCTACGATATAGAAACGAATTATAATTAATGAATATCTACTGTAGCAAGCTAAAACACCCAAATCAATTGTAATTGTTCGTATGATGAATTATGATGTTAAAAGCTTTATCACTTATGATATGATTTCGATCATGATAATAATACAAGATCGTAAGATATGGTTTTGACGTTTTAAAGTAATTTTTTATTTAGTAAATTTTAACTTTTCTATACATACTCTTATGGAGCAATATGTAAAATCGTATTCAAACAATTCATTGTATGCAATCAATTAGAATTTATTGAGGTAATTTAGCCTCGTGTAGTAGACATTTATTATTTGGAACTCAAGAGAAAGGAGGTTCATTGTGAAGGATGTTCATGTTTTTTTCCCTTTCGTTTTGGTTGTTGAAACGCGGTGTTTGTACTGATAACGCTACTCTGAGTTCCTTGGTCGCATCCAGCCTTGAGCGATATTTACTCATCATGGCGGCTACAGCAGAAAATCCACTTTTACAAGAATAAATGTTGGTGAAATGAGTATTTTCAACGGATTTTCACTTAAAATTGGGAGTTCCTGATCTAGAGCAATCCAGAAAGACTTGGGAGCAAAATCTTTAAAATTGAATTCATGTATTATGGAGCCCTGTCTATTGTGGATTGTCCCAGACTGCGTTAGGACAACGAAAAGGGTGTCTTTTCGCCACGTTTTGACAAACGGAAAAACTCATATGCCATATGATATACGATAGAACCATAAACCAACTTGGAAATAGCGTTGGGAGACAACACTTGTTTCCAAGGGCTTAAATTTAATTTTAAAGAATCCTCTCTCACTTCTTTCTGGAATGGTGCAGAAAAGAACCTGCCGATTTTAAGTGAAAATGCATTGAAAACAGCCGTTTTGTGCGCACATTTGACCGAGTGCTTCTCAGTAGCATAAAATGTGTTTGCCATTGGCTGTTTCTGTTTCAAGAAGCCATTAATCCTTTCCCAAGTCTCTTCAAATGGTATCGAAAAAGGGCGTGACCAGCTAATAGTCCAACAATTATTCCGTCATTTTTCAGCATTGCGAAAATTCAGTTGCCTTCCTTGTTAATAACGTCGTAAATAGTTTAGCCGTTACTTGTTATGAACCTCATCCAAACTCATTTTCATAACCATGCTAAAATATGTTTCTGCCAATAAAATGTAAGAAAATGGGTTGTGGACCTCGGGAAAACGCAAAGGGTTTTAGGTTTCCCCGAATCCCAGAGCGGGGGCTTCGCCGCCTGCAAATACTCGGGCCTCCTCCGGGTACTAGAGAATTCATTCCTGCCCTGTTGTTTTGACCACAAAACTTATTCTCGCCTTCCCCATCCGAAACCGAACAACCTTTAAACTATTGAGTGTATATTTGCTCCTGCAAATGGTGGTGCTGTTTTTTCTCCTTCAGAGAAAGTAATTGCTCTCATCAAATATATCGCGTAGTTGTTTTCCTCCATCAAAAGATTTATCTGCGCCCATACCATTACTTTTGGTGTAGCAGTTCTTCCCTTCAGGGAGGTAGTTGCTCAAAACCTGGTGTAACTGGGCCTCCCACTGCTGCAGGTGCCTGCTCCCATATAGGGACCTACTCCTTCAGGGTAGCCTGCCAACAGTCACTCTGGTATCGTCCATACGAACAATGTAGATAGTAACGCAAAAATGTAATTAATACACGAAACTTCAACATACTAGATTTTACCTCCAACACGTTCTCGATCATTTTAAACAAAAACTCATAACACGTATGTTAAGCGTCGACTAGGGGTTTTCGGTTATCCCTCCAAAAGTCGTGAACAAGCCCGCCCAAGGTATGTTCTGTTTGTATTGAAAGGTCTAATCTAAACAATGAAGTAGGAGCACCAACTAACTGGTTGTTACTTACAGCCTAATTTTAAAAGGATGGTTAGCGGTCAGTCCAGTACATTCCTTTGCCCGGACAGGTTTACCCTCGAGCGTGTGGGCTATGTCATTAAAGAGGTTCACCTGAAAGGTTTTCGTCATTAAACGAAAACAACGTTTTTTCTCTCCCAGAGAGTGCTCACGAAGTAGTAGCTCATCTGCCTAGACCACCTCTCAAGTACCGAACTTTCTACTCGTAAAGAACGATCTTACGATCTTAGATAACATTGACCCAGCTGATTTAATACGAATTGACTTGGAAAGAGAGTGCCGAGGAAGAGTTAAATAGATAGGCATCTTCTAATTAACATGCATGGGAAATTAGTTGCACTGTGGTCCAGTATTCAGAAAACAGAAGATTGTTCTGATTGGTTTTACCAGCTCAAAACGGTTCTAAGGAAGCGGAGTTCAGTTCAACAAACGAATTCAACACGATGTTTTGGAACTCAAAAATGACAATTTCAAAAACTATCACCCTAAAGCTGATACCATTTCGGTTATAGTATCAATTAGTATCCAGACGTTTTCCTATATGACAACCACTCTATGACGTTCGCTCTGGTGCTTCAGACGCATTATGGAACTCTTCAAATCAGGGACGAATCGTTTCCAAGTTCCAAAACTGATAGGTCACCATCAGAAAGCTTTGAAACGCTCTGCGAATAATTTCAGAAGTCAAGAGACGCTTATTCTTTAACGACGTCGTCGCGACTGAGTTATGGCAGTTCTATGACAAATTGGGAATCGTCAAAACGTATTTGCAAAGGGACTCAGTGCCTGAAACCAATCGCGACCTTCGACTGAGAATGAAGCTCCTAGAACCAATTAGGGTGTACGCTCATTCGCTTATGTATTTTGGGATAGCTCAACTGAACAGTGGAACAATATGTATTTATATTTATATTTGACCATTTGCCATTGAGAATTGACCTCTTCAGTGCTTGATAGAACACAACAGGGTCATCCTCGAGTAATTGAAGCCCTCCTCCCGAAATGTAGCAACTACACTTGTACAACGTCCTCAACTCAACCAAATTAAGAACAAAAGTAGATTTAATGAATCGACTAAAAATATTCCCGCTGAATGCTGTGACGACATTATTTTTTTGCACCCTACTTCAGAGATGACTGTGGTCACTGCCAAGACTTGAGTAACGTTGGACACCTGGTTGGATCGCAAAGAGTTGTTTGCTCGCCGCGTTTATTTCGGCCATCAGGTGCACCTTTATGAATCATGACGCACTTTATTCGGTAGAATTTAAATAAACGATCAAATGAAAATGATGAATATCTTTCTCTGCCTTGGTATATTATAACCACAATTATCAGAAGTGCAAACCTACTTACGCAGTGCCGATTACAGCTAATCTATCTGGATCAATATAACGTTGAATTATCGTCGAAAGAAAGGCAACTTTTTCTACAAACGAGCCTCCGAAAAACAACGGCGTCAACGGCCCCTCGTCGGCTGATGTCGTTCAGATAAAATTTATTACTTCAAATGTCTGGTTTTTTATTTTCTTTTTCACTTTTATTCCTCTTGTCCCGGTTCTTCTAGAGATAACGCGACCGATTCATCTGCCGTGTGAGGCCAATACGGCGAATTCAATTGAATGACGTCAGCTTATAAAGACGGAAATTCGTTCGACCTGGATCTGCGATTACCATTTCGCACGCTACCCTATCAGAATGCGTTGAACGCTCATTTGCGGTGGGTAAAAAACAATTATCTTCATTTATCAGCCGAATCATTAAATTCAGAATAATCTTAACCATTGCCCTAACCTAAATTCTGGAATAATAGATCACGTGTGCGAAAAAAACGAGTTGTTTTCAATTATTCGTCCGGTTTGTAGCAGATATATCCGCACGAATCCAAAAATGTACTTAAAACACCTTTTAATTTTGTTATTTCGAAGTTTAACAACTCCAATACCCGGGCTTACGTCGGAAACTATCCTTTGGTGACTGTAGGGGCGCGCTGTGGAACTCTTGGTTTGTTATTTTCAACATTAAGCCTTTGCAGTCGCACATCAAACATTTTTAATAACTCCCTCCTCAAAATTTTTCAGTTTACGTTTCAAATTGAGTATTCGAGATCTGCAATGGTCGTTCGTCATACGATCCATAAATGGCCTCAGAATTGCCAAAATTGTCTAGTTGGTTCTAACTTTTAGCCAGCCCGATCGCCTCACTCTGGTAAATAGTACCTATGGGGCAAAAACGGGACAAAAACGTGTTTTGGTTTATTATTCAATAATAAACCATTGTAATCGCTCTTGAAAAAAAAAAAAAACGTTTAATCCCTCCCTGAAAATTTCATGGTTTACGTTTCAAAGGGTGTAGAATCCGAATCTGCAATAAAAAATTTTCCGTCCGTCCGCCGTACGCCGTACGCATGATTTCTCCCAAACGGCTGGAGCAAAATTACTGAAATTTTCAGGAAAAATCAATATTGGTCCGACGACGCCCCAATTCTTGAGCCAGCTCTCTCACTGAATTTAAAGTGCCCTTTAAGGGTTGTCAAAGTTTTGTAAAATCCCTAAAAACCTCAAAAAAAGTCAAGGCGGCCTAAATTGGGATTTTTTTAAAGAACCTTTCCATGAGGAATCGAATGAGCCCTTCCCCAGGTCCGTAGCTCAAACCGTTCCCGATGTATGGCCCGATTTATGGTGCCAACATTTCCGTTATTTTGGTTTATTATTGTTTTTGTTTTGATTGCAGTAACCTAGTGATGTAGTGAACGTGGATACTGGAGTGAACTCCTAAAAGGGTTTATAGCCGATACACGGGTTGAAGTATTCTGATCAACCATAAAAATGTACGCTGCAAATTCTTTGTTTTGGGTTTATTATTCAATTGTTGCGTTCATGATTTGAATTGCTACCTAGTTATGTAGTGAACGTGTTTCACTGGTGATAGAGCGATTATTGAATTTCACGGAGGAACACAAACCATGAAAACACACAAATATGATGCAAATTCTTTCAATAGGTTTATTATTCAATATGCCTGTTTCACAGATGATAGAGCGATTATTGAATTTCAGGAGGCACACAAATATGATCACATGGTATTTTGGTTGAGATCACCTGTGAAACAGGGACACTCCAAAGCTTAGTAGAAATTCAAATCACGAACGCAAGCCAATTGAATTATAAACCCCAGTGAAAGAATTTTTTTTTTTTTTTTTCAGTCAAAGGCAAGTTGGATGTCATATCCGAGTAATTGTGTATGCCGAATCGATTGGGATGGTTCCCAGACCAGTCAGAGCTCATCTGACTTGAAAATTTCCAATTGCAAGACTAAAAGTGTTGAAAACGTAAATTTAAATTTTTTTAAATCCAAAATTGTTCGGTTTTTTTTCTATAAAAGTTATGGTGAGTAAGGGGTGTCTAAGGCGGCTCAAAAATAACATACCTTTGTGAAATAATTTGCAGAGTTTTCGATCGAAAGATATTTTAGTTTTTCACGTAACGCTGGAGCTAATCATATTGTCGGCCCCATTCCCACGTTGCCATCGGTTTACACGAGGAGTCGCGGAAATTCGAACCGTTCCCGAAATCGAATGAACGATTCATCGTCTCTACCCGAAGTAAACGCCGCTCCGAACGCTAAATTAATTTCAAATCATCCAAGGCTACCTCTCATGTTTTACGAATATTGGGATTCCGCTTCCATAGTCTAAGAGCTCTAGAAATCTCGGCCAACAATCGTTCTTTCGATTTCCGATTCCAGAAGTGAAGTATTTTCTAATCAAGAGTTCAATCTCCACAAAATTAAAAGATAGGAACATCTATTGAATATCCGCCTAAAACTACGCCGTAATCGTGAGTCTGATGAAATTCTTCATTAATATTATAAAGATCGTGAACAATTAAAATGAAAGTTTCTTATCTCTTTTCGAATTCTCAATATGCGAAATTGCTTTTCTACGGTAATGTGCATCTTTTTTTCGAAGTGGAAATGGAACTGCCATTTGACAGCTTAGGGGCAGCACAATGACACACAAGATTTTGACGAAATTGCACATTTTAAATTTGAAAAAAAAAGCTTTGAGTTTAATATTCTTTCTAATTTTACCATGATCGTCTCAATCATTTTTGTCAGGTTTTAGTGTTTCGAAAAATTCGGTATGTCCAAAATTGATAAATATCGGCAATTCATAAATAACCAAACCCAAGTATTATTATAGCGAAAGAAACAACGTAATTGACCCAAAAAGAATAATAAGTAAGACACTCAATCGGGAATAAAACAAATATATATTTTAAACATTTACTTTTTTACCGCAAAGTTTCATAAGTTTTAAAAAATATTCTGGCCTTCTCATTCTTTAAACTCATTCGGCTAACACAATTATATTTTAAACATTTAAGTTTTAAAAGGTTAATTCGAGTGTACAATCAATTGTACGTATATACCGAGTTCATTGCCGTTTTCACAATTTGAAACAGAACGAAAACTAGAAGCGGAGTCGTCATCTAAATTCAGCTCAAATTGAAGTCCAATTTGGTGTCTATTACTGGAAATCGTCCAAATAGCATCAAATCATGTTTGGTAATGTTGGCTTCAAAATACCATTTAATGTATATTATACGATTTCGTTTAAGATTAATTGCTCGCAATTTCATTTTCTATTCTATAAACAATTTACTTTTGCTACTTGTCTGTTCTGAGTCAAAGCTTAAAATCGTTTGCAAGGATTTTTGTGATTTTTGCGTTATTCTGAGTTTTTGAGCCTTGACAAGTGGTTTTGTTCAATTATTCGATGATGTAGCTAAGTTTAGCGACCAACTCGTCGGTTGATATCTTTCTGATAATGAAGCAGCTACAGGGGTTTTGTGATCATTGGCGGAATTTTCCACTTTTACACTCTTACAACTGAGGACCTCGCAGCTGAGGGGTCAGGGTAGTGGTGGGACAATCTTGACCCAATTGACCGACGCAGCCAAATACGCTATCCGACGTCTATTTCTAACACAATAACGCGCTTTACCGGCTCAAGTTCATTTCAGAGCGCTGCATTAAACTGTGAACAACTTACGACCCATCAACGGTGATAAATACCTCATACGTCCCGTCCTGATAAAGCACACAATCTCGAAACAACGGAGTCGACCCAAATTTCTCGTGTCTCGAGGAGTTGTAACAGTAATCAAATCGCGAGATATACGTAATTACCACTAATAGAAACGCCATTCACAGTATCTCAGTGATTTCATAGAGCTAAACGATAGGCGACGTATCGCAACTCGTAAGTTTATAGTCGGAATTTTCCCTGACACTCAATTAGAACGCCGGGATGATATATTTTCGGGAACGACGTCAGCCCGTCACGAATTAATCATTGAATCTATCACGATTCACTTATCACAGGTTATTAATCATAGAACATAGTTGGAAATCAGATTTTCTTCGCCACTGCTCAAGTTAGAGAATCTTTGTATTCGAATATACAGGTGATTTAATTGATCGATAATTTTATTTTTAGATAAAATGCACATTAGGGCCTCCAGTGTGTTTCGCAGATAAGAGATAGCACTGACTCCCATCAAAAGTCTTCATAGTTTTTTTCAGTCTGACAAAGGGGAATTATTCAGAATAATGAGAATATCACGTAATTGAATTTTCCCCTCAAAATACTATTATGGATTCTAATATCTAAGGATTTCTTACAATTAATGGTTGAAAAAACTGGACAGCACGCATATTTATTAGCTATTGAAATCGACAAAAGCGTTTGCAGACATGTCTTTTACACACAGTTTTAATTATTAAAACGCAGAGATAATAATACCATCTGTTACACTTTCGGAAATGATTTCAGCCTGTCATGAATTAACCACTGGATCAATCACGATTAATCAGATAGCTCTTAGATCAGGGATAGGGATAAATATGAACGAGTACGAACAACGGATGAGGGAAGTACAGAGAGATGAAAGAGTGCTCAACAAGGCAGCTGCCATAGCAAGACAAGAAAGACTCCTTGATTCCCTCCCCCAAAACAGACACGGACATGGTCCCAATGGCTGACCATAATACCGCTTTTAAATGATGACTTCGATTTCTACGATGCAGTTTAGGGACGCACTGGCAATAAGATATGGAAGGGAACCCAAAGGAATGCCAAGCCGCTGTGATGGTTGTGGTGAGTTGCTGGACCTTAGCCATGCCTTAAACTGCAAAAGAGGGGGACAGGTCAAGTATGGTCATGACCTCGTTAGAGACCAGGCGGCAAGGATGGCAAGCTTGGCATTTAACTCTGTGGGAATTGAACCAGTACTCTCAGAGAATGAAGACGGCACCCCAAGACTGGTTGCAGACCTGAAAATCCACGGTTTGTGGGATGTAGAAAGGTTGGCGTATTTGGATACCCGCGTAGTTAACGCTGACGCCTCCTCCTACATCTCTCAAACGTGGACTTCAGTTTCCCAAAATGCTGCCAATGCAAAGCACAGAAAGTATGACAGGGCAGCCGAGGATATGAGAGGCTCATTTACGCCCTTAGTGGTATCCTGCGAGGGCTCCCTCCACAAGGAGTATGACTGCTTCTTAAAAAGAATAGCTATTGTCCTGTCCGAAAAATGGTCGAAACCTCTGTCGCAAGTGACCCAGTGGGTGAGGGTGAAGACCCAGATGGCTGTTATACGGGCGGTTTCACTGCGGATTCGAGGCTCAAGGAGGAAAGTCCGCTGACCTGGGCTCGAAGATGGAGCCTTGATGCCACTCAACTAGCCCCAACCCACTTCCTTTCTTTTCTGAAACCCTCAAAAGCCCAACAACCCATTTAGGGCAGTTCTTCAAAAAACAATAAATATTACCAACAAAAAAATCACCATTAATTGATCAAACTTTAGTAATTACAGGACATAGTTGGAAAATCGAGTTGCTTCGTCATAGCTGAGGGAAGGGAATCTGTCTGTTCGCACGAAGGTTAAAACATTTGATCCTTAAAATTCATCTACTTAACTTTTTTGGGTTTGTGGTTGCTGCACATGTTCAAACGTTACTTTTTGTTGAAGGATAAAATGCCGATTTAAGAAGAGTAGTTTCGATGACAAAATTTCCGTTGTTGTCCGATCTTGCTATCAAAACGGCCTTATGGGTATCGCCTTCCTCAGACGGTAGTTGATGGTTTGCTCAGGTTTGGTCAACTGCACCGATTTTGATGCCGAAGTTGGCACGTTCGCTGAACATTTCACCGGTTGCAATACGCCGATATTAAACTGATTCATAGGACGTAACTCCGATAAAAAAGAGAATGATAGAAGAGAAAGTCCCATAGACCCAAACTAAACTTATTAGAGCTTTGGAGACTGAATAGCGAGATTCCGGATAAGAATGAGGATCAAAAGGATCGCCCAAACCAATCCAACAACTAGATGCTGTCACACAATTCTAGCCCTAGATCTCCTGGGCATCGGAAAAGTATGTTTTTTCTAATTTCATGGCTTGTGACTGTTTAAATTGCAAAAATATGTTTAAAATACGTGGTTATTTACTGTAAATGTGTAGACCATCAAATCGAATTGGCCCACCAGGTTTCTCGAGGTTTCTCGCCGCATTAGACACTCTGTAAGATGGCAGGCAGATAAACCTTTGAATAATAATTTGCACAGTAGAAACGCAGTTCACAATGAATTTTTGTATCCATAATCAGCTGAAACTAAGATGGGCTGGAAATCCCAAATCTAACGTCGAATATAATTCTCTGCCTACAAACTGGTTAATAGAATGTACCAGAGTGACGCCCGACGTCGACAAATATTTTTGATTACTGAAAAAGCTGCATCCCATCATCACGTAATACCGAGTCAATATGTACCTAAAAGGTTACATCACATGGAATATCACCGCGGGATATCTCGCCAATTGTGAGCGAAAAATCACTCCACGGGCACATGACCTCGGGCTAGGTCATTCAGAACACGCGCCCGTCTAGTGATGGGGACCGGCTGAATCAGATATTCGAAAGGCCCATCCAGCTGATTCTTATCTCAGTATAGGCCACAATTCTTTTTCTGGAACCCATTACACTGATACAGAGTAAGTGAATATGACAGCTGACGCTACGGTCAGTTAATTTTATCAAGATTAGTAACTCACGATTGATTGTTCAAGTTTGTAATGTGATTGTTTGTGTAATTAGGCAGCGGGTCGACAAGAAGGTAATCGTGATGAGGTTCCGACTCATTCGAGAGGTGATTGTCTGGATACAGTCAATTAAACATCATTGGCAGCGATCAGTGGCCAAAAAGTTGGAAACCGACCAAATATGATGATGACCATAAATTGATGCAAAGGTTCATAGATTTAACCTGTCTCAATCAACTAACGTTAGATTTAATCATCTAATCCAAATCATCCATTCCCGGTTGTAGGGGTTAATGATGATCTACTGATCTGCCCACCATAACAGTTCGTTCCTACACACTGAATGGTTTTTCAGTTCTAGATGCATAATATCTTATGCCGGGTTTTTATGAACATGTTTAGTTTTCGGCAGATTATTGGGACCAGACAAACAAAATAATGGATACTCTTACAATATCTGACAATATCTCTAACTTAGCGGTGTAGTTTTGAACTATAACATCATTTCTAACTAATCTAAAATGAGAGGAAAAAACAAACAAAAAGGAGAAAATATGACAACTCAAATACCCAGGAATTTCGTTTTCAAGACCTGATGAACTGTAAAAAACCTGAACTGTTCAAACGCTACAGAACCTAAAAATTGTATTTCATGAATACAAATAAATTTCAGGAGTTCTTTCTTTCAAAACTAGATTTATGGCGAGAAATCAAAACGTCTTTATGTTCACCAAGCCAGAGGGCTGCATCAATGATACTTATTTTGGATCTCAGTTTGATTGAGCACAGGCCAAATTCAGGAAGTATTGGACAAACATTAGCAAAATGTTTCACAACTCGACGATATTGGAGCGTTATGATGGTTAAAACATCCAGCCTGCAAATTTTCGTTTTGAGAAATGGCAAAAATGCTAATAGGATAATTGAGTTTTTGCGTGCTTTTTGATACAGTTAGGACAGTTTGAACTATCTCAAAAGACCCAACAGAGAGATCTACTAAGATACATAGGTGATGAAAATGAGAAACACGAAAGTGTCAGTTAGAATGGGTTAACTATAGAACTGAAAATAAGGTCTGGTATTTGTTATGGTGGTAAACAGTCCAAATTTTAATCGAAACCAAGTTGTTCACTTTTATCTCTGATAATAACATGTTTTTGTTCTCTTTAATGATTGCAAGACGCTTCTGGAATCCAGATGACAGCTACTGCAGATGAACGTTAACTGTACCCAATTCAAAGTCTTGGAGCGCATATGTTATCGGATCTAGTATCAATGTACCTAGTGTAATCTTTACAGAGTATTTTCGTGACTGAATTTTCCTTGAGAGTCCCTAAAGTCCTCAAATCTCGAAGCTGCGGTGTTGACGCGAGGTTACCAGATCTTGAAGCGAACAGAACCTTTTTGCTTCCGAGTCTACCAAGGTAGCGGTGTTTTCACTTTCGGAATGTGAAAATTTTTTTGTCTCCAAAATCAAAAATTCCACTCGCATTTTGCGTTTTAGACCTTTCTGAACAATTTTGGTTCCGTGTCTGTCTGTCTGTGTGTCTGTTTGTCAGCAAATCCTTGTTACGGGCAAAACTACACGAAGTTATAGTCCGATTTTGATGAAATTTTCAGGGCGGGTTGGGGTGCATTGGTTCCATGACCCCCGGATCAATAGGGCGCATGCGCAAACGTGAAATGTTAGATGGTCCTCCTTGACCAATTTCGAAGTAATTTTCAGTTGTTCATGTGTACCCCCCCGGATCAATAGTAGTCTCTGCGCATGCGCAAACGTGAAATCCTTGTTACGCGCATAACTCTGGGGGTTCTTGACCAATTTCGATGAAATTTTCAGGAATTGTTCGGTTTGATGTGTAGATGATCCCCTATAAGTTTCATGACACCCGGATCAATACTAGCCTCTGCGCATCCGCAAACATGAAATCCTTGTTACACGCATAACTCCGGGAGTTCACTACCGATTTCGATGAAATTTTCAGGGATTGTTCGGACTGATGTAAAGATGGTAATAAAGAGAAAATAAAGTTTTAGCCTCGAGATTGGATCGAACCATATTGAACCATCATTGAACGAGTTGACTTTAGTCAATAATAATTTTCAATGATCTACACAGTCACGTTATGGATACGAGGAAGCTATGTGCCACACCCACTTAGCAGACGTTTTTTGTTAGGTGATACGGCGTTATGAATGAAAGCGAGCACATCAGAGTGTGAGTGTGAGGAACCCCAGGTACGGTTGACTACACATCAAAAACGTCACCTACAGAAGTTACGCAGGTCAAGTTGCTACCTGTGAGAATGCATTCTTTATGGGAAACTGAAAACGCTGCGGTTCCGATTACGCAGAGGTTCATTATTTCTGTATATTAGTTCTGTATTAGATAGACTTTCTGTGTGGATGAGCGGTCTACCACAGCTAGACTATACTATCAAATGCAATGATCAGAGGTACATTCGGAAAGGACATATAAATCCAACTAAAATGTAACGAAATAAAATGAAAAGACTGAAAAAACCGCTTAAGCTTGTTCTCCTCAACTAAATTGAAGCTTGGGAGACGGCGTTATGGTGTCAACCGTCTCTTTGGTGTGAGGCCAGCCACTCGTCTCTACTGACGCCAGTTACAGAACGGGTTTGCAGTCCGACTTCCTTGGATTAGATGCAAAAGAATTTACTTGAGAAATTATTGGTAGTACAGTTACAGGCAAACTTAATTCGTATGACCTTCAGATGCGTTCCCCGTTTTCCTGGGGTGTGGGAGAAAAAAGGTCAACAGGAGATGTAACAAACGGTTCAGAGAATATGCGAACGGCAGGTAATAGTGGACAAAGAATGTTGTAGATACGTGAGGTTTTCGGTCCGAAAGGTGAAGGCACCTCGGGGACCTACCTATTTTTGCGAATGCACCACCCTCAAATGAGAGACAACGACACGGCTGAACAAACAACTAACATTTACACGGTCGTAACAAATAAACTGGTCTCATCGTAGATCCATCTTCATGAGAAAGTGTATTTACCTACCTAAATCAAACTTGCGAAGCGAATTGTGTCAAGGAGAAAATTCGGGATTCTTTAAAGTTTCTTCTGCAGTTAAAATGATCAATCATCATGTTCATTGGTCATGAACAATATTTAATATTGACTAAACTGGTCATGAATTTGTCAAAATATGTCAAAATGGTATGTTTAATAAGGGGAATAGGTCCCTTTGACATAGAACGAAACTTTTACCCGAATCCGAGTTCGTCATGAATGCTTTGCTTTGTTGCGAACCAGAATTTCTGGAAGCGATACAGTTCCGAATGAAAGTAAAGTGTACTGTACAGCTTAAAGCAAGAGAATTTGGACCAATACTATTGCTGAACGAATGATATTCAAATCAAAAGAAGAACGCTACCAATTCTAAGACGTGGGTTTATTATTTTATAATAATGAGTGATTTCTCGTGTCATTAAGAGGTTTGAGGGATCACTTTTAAATTCAGAAATTGAGATTATTCTCTATGGCTGAATGTTTACCGATCTGAAACCTATTCCAGTAGATCTTGCGTCAAATATTACAAGACGATGACACTTCAATCGCCTTTGCCAATAAAACCTTGAAAACCACGTTATTCTGACGTTTTTGAACACTTTTTGGCCCATAATATCTATGACAGAGAGGTGATCGATATGGTAAAAGTTAGGATCAATAAACCCTAAGTTAGTCCATTAGCGAAAGAAAGGATTTTTTACTTTTACATCAACTGATTTGGAACTACACACGTTGATAGCTGTACGATTAAAGTCTTATTGAAAATAATAAACCAAAATCATGATGACAGCGGAACGGTTATTGCGTGGAGCTAGAAAATCACTCTGTCTCCTTATACTATTAAATATATTTACATATATACAAACAACAAATAGTTCTCTGAAATTGCATTCACACCGGGATACCATTCACAGAAAATAAAGAAAAAATAGACTCATTACTGTCCAAGAATAGAAGCAGTAATTTGTTTTGGCGAAGATCTATTCGTGACTTGGCACGAAGTCGCACGACTCGTACTTTCAGTTCTTTCACAGAATCGAAATAATGTTATTGACGTGAAAAAAATTTGACAAATATCCTCGCTAAAGAAACTTATTTTTCCGAGCACGATTTATGGCTCTCGTCAAGGTAGGGAGCTCTCGTCTCTACAACGTAAACAACTGGTTAACACGGAAGAAAAGTTATCCGTTTCAAATGTGTCAAACTCAAGTTAAGTTAACAAATACATGAAAATGTGAAAAATTTTAAATTGATAAAACCGGTCGTTGACGATTTTATTGTCGGGGGGCTCTTGGGGTCTACGTGACTCTTCCCACGTCTCGAATGAGGAATGGTTTGGCACGAACTCTGTAAAAGGTGAAGTGAAGGTCCATCGAAAACACCAAAATCCAAATATGCAATTTTAGCGCAAGTGCTAATGAGCGTAATGCTTATTAACTGCCGAATTCCACATTGAATTCTCTTTATTTTAATGCACGCGAAATCAATGTGAACTTTTCAGGAATTGATCGAGGCATCACTCAAGTTTTTTTTTAGCTTTTGCCCCAAATAGTATGTGATTTTGAGGTATCTTTCAGTACTGAATCACTTAGTTGTGTTCATTTGTAGATTGGAACATCAGTTTGATAACATAGAGCACGAAATTAAAGAGTGGTTTGCGTTGTAGAGGAATTAATTGAAGGAACTTGCGGATCTGTGAGTTTTGTCGGTGTTTTCAGGTAAAATACATCATCAATAAACAAAATAGTTGCTTTGATTGTCAACCACACACAGATGTGCGTACTAAATGCAGAAAATTCTTGTTAGAAATGTTCATTATTCTTCCTTCTTTTTTGTCTTCCTTGTCCAACATTTTGTGACAAGTTAATATTACAATTCATGTATTGCCAAGTGTAAGTCATGTACATTGCCATTGTAAGTCTTGATTGCCTAGAATGTCTACTCGGCGGAGAAAATGTCTTCATTCCACTTACTAACTGACTCTCACGGACCAGCTATATTTTATATATTTTACGAGCAAAGTTTGAAGCTGTACAATCTCAAGATTGTACCACCGCCTACTGTACACGCGCTAAATGAACTGCTATTCTGTTCAAATCCCTTAACGTGCAATATCGTACCAAATTTTCTGTGAAATCCGCGCATTGTACGACGTTGTCATCTTATGTCAGCTTCGTATAAACTCTCTTGTACAAAGTTAGAAATTCTTGTACAGTGTTAACTGTAAATTTAGTTACCTACGTCAAATTGAATATTTACATTAAATTTAGTTAGGTATATAGCTAGAAAGGTAGCAACTTGTTGGAACAAGACATACGAGAGTTGCATGGCACTCCTTTCCTTCTGCCGAAAAAACTGTTTAAGCATTTTTTGTTGGAAGTACACGGAGTAGAGCCTTGGTCTCCAATTACTGAGGTTTTCGTGTTGGCAGATTTCGGTGAAACAAGGACCAATTCACCAACATTGTACGAAGCGAAGCTGTACCATGTTTGAATCTTGCACAGAGGTACATTCCTCAGATTGAACAGAAAATTGTACAAGTGGTTGTACAATTTCAGACAAAAGTCGGGCATATTAACAATTCCTCAACGGATAAGGTTCAGCATGAACTACGATTATCATCGAAAACTGATTGAAACTCCAATTTTTATGTCTTATGAGGCTCGGCAATTTGAGTAATTAGCAAATAACAGTCCAGCAAGATGGAGAACCGGCGAAGATCACGTTATGGCCAGTGCCCTCTGTCCCGTCCTTGGTAGCCAATTTATGAAATGCGCACAAAACGTACTACAGACTGAATCGTAAATAACACTCGCTCCCGAAACGATTCGACTTACCCACGAAAAAGTGCAGGAAAAGGAACAAGGGGACAAAATCCTTGATTCTTACTGTCTTCCGAATCCTTAAACAATTGGAATTAATCACAAATGGTACAAGAGAGAGGATTTGGAGGTATCAACTAATTTATTAGGATTCTACATTAAGGAATAGGGATTTGTGATATTGGACCAAAATTATGACATCTCTATGTTTTTCATATGATCGTTCTGTTTATTATTTTGCATGGTTTAATCGTTTATTACCCCACTAAAGAATTGGTAAAGCCGCATTCCATCCCAAGTGATTCCAACTCTGAATTTCTCACATGATCGTTTGACGTTAATTTCATAATTTGCTTGGTAACAATTTATTATCTTACTGTGGAACATTCGAACGTTCGTTTATTACATTTTTGAGTTTTTAATATGATCGTTTGATGTATATACAACTATAGCTTATTCTTAGTTAATTACATGGATTGCTACAATTGAAAAAGATTCGCATGACGCTTGAATGCATCTTCACAAACCACTCGACCAAAATTTACAAAATTTGGACAAGAACTCATTACGGACAGCAATGGTTTACCCTCCAATATATAATGAATTCCGTTTTTAACAAGTTTTTACAACAAATTTCAAGTATAATGAATTTTAAATAAACACGTCACATTCTATTAATATTTGATAATCAAAAATTCACTCCTCATGACCAAAACTCTCAACTTCCTTCTTGTTTCTTAAATAACATCAACGAAAGAGTTCGTTTTGATATATTTTTGTTGAATGACACATTCGTAGCCTCGTGTAGTAACATTTTTATTGGGGAGGGCCTCAACATTTATTTCCTAAAGCATAATCGGAAAAATAATTTACATCACATTAGACCTATAAAATATTGAAAAACTAACCAATTGGTAAAGGAATGGTCGTGCTAAAAACAATACAGCAATGATAGTGTTGAAAAGGTGGTCATCTGCCAAAAAGTAACTTTGTATTGCTTGAGAACAAGTGGATTCATACGGCGTATGTACCGACTGGGATGAAAGGGTTAACATACTAGAACCATTCTGAAATGTACTCTAATTGTGAAAGATTTTAATTATGCATCTTTTCTCTCCATAATTACAAGGAATGTGTTTCTAAAAAGCTACACGCCCCAGTTTTGGGTTAGCGAACCCGACGGAACACCAGACGCTCGGCTATTTTGCAATTATAATATTTGATCTGGAAATGACGCGACCGGTTTTTGAGCGAGGAAAACCTTGAACCAAACAGTAAAAACAAGAGTTCGAGCCGATCATGCGAGCACACGTTTTAAGAAGATGCCATCGGAGAAAAGATGTACCTGCAACAACGCTAAGGAAAATCGGCAAAACCACGACATGCTCTCATTTCGAATCCATAGACGAAATCTTTTGCTAAGACTATTTTCTGAGACGTGATTTACAATTTGAAATTGATGATCACAGATTTATGCTGAAAAGTACCACCGTGATTGGTTCATATGTATTTAAATACATGAAACCATGGAGTAGACAATTGTTGAAATGCGGCTAAACGCTGTCATTTTACGAACTTGATACGTATTTTTGGTTTTTAAAGTTTTTTAAAGCTTTCAAATTTGGACTTTATCAAGATTTTACTTTACGAGTGCATTAAGCCGGTTTCAAGATAGCAAGAACTTGAGGGTGGGCGGGACATCTGTCACTGAGCCAAATTTTATTTGCGGCCATTTGGCTACAAAATGACTCAATCGAATATTTCCAACTTTGAAATTCGGTAAATACTGCGGACATTAATATGAGGTAGGTAGGTACTTACGTTTGTTTCTATTCCTTCCGTATTTTCTTCGTTGACGCACGAACTGCACTTTTTTTTTTTACTAATATCAACTATTTCGAACTTAAAATTTATTAGGGACTTTCGTTACGACACTTGTGTTTCGTGAGTGAATTTAAATAATTGTTTCTAAAGTGTTGGTTTTCCTACGTTATTCTCATGGGAGTGTTGAAGCCTAAAATTTCACTTTGCACACCCACCGCGGGTTGCTTCTTCCACACGACTGGGCGGACGCCGGGAGCCGGCGCGGGGTCTACATGGACGCCCCTCCACTCGGTCCCGTCCCTCGCCCCACCGCCTGACCTGAGGTCCTAGGGGTCCACCTTTTACAATCAAATGCACCCCCAAGACAGATGAAGATAACCGTCTATTAAGAACATAACACATATATATATATTTAGTAAACTCCCCTCAAAGGCCGGGGGGAGGGGGCACCGCTAAATTGAAACGAAAAAACTAAATTAAATAAAAGTGGGAAGGACCAGGTTTACGCCGGCAATAAGGATTTAGGAAGTTAAGGAAGATGGAGGGATAGAAGGAAATGCCCCTATAGAATGACCACCAGTTCAGTCAAGGGCCCCAAAGGACGCAGATGGTGATACCACGAATCACTCCTATTGAGATGCCCAACTCAGGAAGCTCCTTGGCATTTTTCCTGCACCACACCCCGCGCCATAACATGGTCGCATTCACAACCATTACGTTATCAAGTGCCACTTCTTTCAGCTCAGATCGGCTTACCGCAGGTTATTGCTGTCACATTTACTTATTCGAGCAATTCAGGTCTGCTCTAACTCCACGCAACCACTGGCGAATTGGACCTTCAGGATTTTGGTAGGCCTGCATGGCTAGAGATAGATAGATACATACAAACAAACTCCGAGTTTTTTATATATGACCATTATACTGTTCTTCCCTAACTACCCCGTCAATTAAAAAGCAAAATGCAAGTGGAAATTGTGATTTTCGAGGAAACACTTTTCATCGCCCGATTGTTGAAACAATGCTTCCTCTACCTGTATGTATATTTGGAAGCAACATCAATGCACCTATCATCTGAATGAAATTTTCTTTATGTGGTGGTGTTTTTTACTTTCCATGGGCTAGCATTTACTATTTCACTTTTGGATTGATTTTTAGACGTACACTGTTACTTTTGGAGCCACGAATGTTTGTTTCTTCAGAGAACTATTTGCATTGGAATTGATGTTCGGTCTATCGCATGTACCGGTGAAAGGTGGGAAACAAACTTTGAAATTGGAATGGAAAGCTATAAACCATGTCACGAAGACGTTCTTTCACGATTGCTCATCATTTTCAGTGGCGCCGTATTTGAGATCCCGCCTATTCACAGCTATTCGGGTTGAATAGGTACTTGTAAGAACTGGGAAAAGATGAAAGTCATTCTACTAATAGTACAAACCTAGGCGGCCCTAGAAATCCGAAGAACGAATTACCGTGCAGAGGTTATCTAGTCTCACCATGATGAATATGGATATGTAGACATAGGTACATATTTTACATACCCATACGTCCATGAACACTGTCATTCAATATGATAGACCGACAAGAATTATCTGCAATGATTCTTCCATAAATTACTATTAATGACGAGGTACCTCAATTTGTAATGGAACAGGAAATTGGAGTTGTTACTACAACAATACCACAAAACCTAACATCCCACACAATGCAACATTTCACAAAAATACAAAATACACACTCACAAAATAATATTTTATTATATTTCTGTTCTCGCGTTTTCTAAAGATACAGTGTGGTCATTTGAGATATAAATAAGTGTGGTTTGATTTCAACAAACAACATTTAAGAGGTTGTTTAACCTAACACGGGGTAATAGGAACACCTACACTAATACGATGATGCATAGTAAATAATGTTAAGAGGAAGGAAAATATTTATTCCTGAAAAATTATAGCACATTCAGCTTCTGTATTCAAACGCCAAACAAAGAAAATGGAATGATCAAATGGAAGCTGTATTGGCTAAGGTTTCTTGGCATCATATAGCCTGGCTGTAAGCAGGTTTTTTGGGGTCCGTTCAAAAGCCTCATCAATACAAATATACATTTTTGCTCAATTATTCAATATTTATCAGTACAGTACCAGAACAATATTTCCAATGATATATTTGAACGAGTAAATGAAATGATAATTGCATTACAAAATGATGAAGGAATCGGGTTTATACCTTGTTCTGACCAAATAAGGAAGGCACAAAATGAAGATACCGAGACTCAGATTATCAAGAAATGAATCTTAGAAGATAAATGGGACAGGAATTCAGTTTACTGGAAGTATATGAGTAAGCTGGTGATTGGACGAGGGTTGGTCGTTGGAGGTGCGAGATTGTTTTTTCCCGAGAAAATTAGGAAAGGCTCTACGTGCCTACATGTCATAGAGGCTGTTGGAATTGTTATGGGATGAGTCTTAAAACTTAAAAGTTATGGAATGGGTCTTAAAACTAAAGTTTATTGAGCAATAATTGCTGTGTATGCCTAGAAACCGAATCTAAATCATCAAAGTTTTGTTCGTAAGTTCGGCGTATTCTCTAGTTTTAGTGGTCATATCTTCGCTAATTTTTAACGGGAGATTAATAATCTCATACCACTTTTCTTACAATCCTATCATTATTCTATCCGGTATAGAATACCCACCGAATGAAAGACCCACAATATCGACTGTCTTTTGAATGAGTAGGATGTCCCGGGAACATGTTCTGTCCTCTGAATCGTTTTAAGAAGCTGATACTCTTTACCTTTCGAGATTATCCAAAACATCTCATAACATCTCTACGTTCGTGTTACCGAGACAGAATAAAGCGTGTGTATGGTTCGATAAAGTTCATATTCAGTTGATCAATCCCAATTAAACAATTAACAACTCAAAAAAAAAGTAGCGAAAAGAAGAAAACCATTCCAGATTGGTGCTTTACGTCAAACTAACACTAGCGTCGCAGACATCATCAGCTCTCCTCCTGCAGGGTTGAAAATTTGCGCTAGAGAAAATGCCAACTTTGGAACCAAACTTTGATGGTATTGATGGTTAGCTGGAACTTGTCGACTTCTAGGCTTCCCCGTCAATTGCCCACCAGATTTTTCACTTAGGACGATCATCCAGGCCACTATATCGATTTCTACCCCGTTTCCTGCACCTTTCCACACCTCCACGACATGTAAACAGGTGGTCTAAAATATCTTTCCTCATTTCATTGGGTATGAACAATCTTACATCTTTAACAACCATCCCTTGCTTAGTTACAAGCTAACGCCTCTACTTCCAGTAAACCAAATCTCTGTCCCATTTGTCATCTAAGATGCATTTCTATATAATCTGAGTCTCGGTATCTTCATGTTGTGCCGTCCTTATTTGATTCAACCCCCTGTCAGTACAAGGCATAATCCAGATTTCTTCATCATTTTGTGATGCAATTAATATTTCAATTAGCAGGAACGATCACAATTCGTCTGATGATTTCGATTACAGCCACTCATTGCCTCGCCCCCTAAAGTGGAGAGGGGTTCGCCGTAGCGAAGTTTGAGAACTACTTAGACTCGGAACCCTTATCTTACAAGTCACCCATCCAAGTATGTCCAAGTATGCTATAACGCACACCTGTTTTGAAGCTTTTTCTAAAATTATCGATTGTTTTAAACTTTATAAAAAAGCGGGACAGTAGACCTCTATGGTTCTACAGCCAGATCATTTAAATGATTAATTTTACACATTCAAGTACCGAAGATGAAAAATTTCCTATGCAACCTACAAATATGGGATTCTAGCTCAAAGGAGGGGAGCTAGTAAACAGAGATGAAAGCTACGGCTGGGGGGGGGGGGGGGGGGTAAACAAGGGTTTACATGAGCGCATTCTGTGTTCAAAAACGGTACTTACTAAGCCTAACCAACTCCCTGGAAAAATCTGTAGATTCAACCAGAGCACCAGAGAGGCTAGTGCTTACCAAGGTGGCAGGTACACGAATGACCCCCTAGGTCAGACGGAAAAGTGGCGATGCCGGGATAACAAAGGGCGGAAGGAGCCCACCCGAAGGTTAGTTGAAGGAGTGTTGAGCGGGGGGAGGGGGGCGGAACTGTCGGTTCGGTCGCTAAGAATTGGATTGTACTCCTGTTAATCATTTAAATGATAAAAATATGTATTTTCAGTTAGGTCCAATACACTGTGAAGATCTCTAAACACGTAGAATTTCTCTATTCAACAATAGTCCTTCAGAATCCAATACAGTAATCGCAATAAATAACAAATAGACACAATAGGGGTTTTTTCACTTGACACTACACCTATTATAATGTTTCAATAAGATATCGCGGTGAATAGCAACGAGTAAGTGAAATTAAATTCCACCTTCTACTTATCGTAGCGATACCAACACAACATAAGTAATTCCTGTAATACATTTTTTACGACACACCAACATCATAAAGAATTGTACAATCAACATGGTTTCAGACGAAGACGTTTTCAATTTACTGTTCATATTGATGTGAATGACAATTTCTTTCAAATAGAATCCCCGATAGATAGTAGGAAGGAATTAAACTTTCAACCTATAACAGCACTTCTGTGCTACCGCAGCGATGAGGGCCGCCTTAGAAACATTGAAAGCTGGATTCCCCTTTGTTCGTGGAAGAGCACTTTGGAGGACTGCCCAGAACACCAGAACAATAGCAGATGATGTGTAAGTGATTTGGGCTGAATCACAGAATAGAATCAGGATCATTTGAACATGTATCGATGTGTACTTTCATCGATATATATCAATATATCGATACCAGTGCCATGTCGGAATGATTTTCACGACGTAGTGCACAGTGTTAACACATTCTGATCTATTTTTCCAACTGATCTATGCTTTACTAGAAGGATTGATATTTTATTGTTTTTGAGATGCGAGCGTAGCGAGCATCCAGACCAGCAAACTAGACAGAACACATTCGAACACACATCGAAAGCGTGGACCTATATCGATAGGAGACATCTGGTTTTTCAATATGGCGACGGTCTGATAAGAGATGCGTTACCTATTCTGTGATTCAACTGTGATTTGTTTCAGGTTAGCGGGTGTAATTTTCAAAGTTTTACAATTGTCGAAGTAAATTTCAGAGAAGAGGTATCTTGTAGAGAGTATAGTTTAATTTCGACTGAACCGGGTCAGAAGAAGGTGGTCAAAGTTGGTCAGTGCAGTATTTTGCCCGTGGTAGGTGGTGGGATGGGAGTGGTTAATGGAAATATTTTTTGATATTCGTTCCTGGCTTGTGGTGGATGGTGAAATTTGGAGGGAATAGGACCAATCGAATACCCCTCAAACAATGATCAAAAGTGGCCAATGAGTGGTTTGCTTTTTGCAAGTTATGGGTTGGGGGTGATGAGTTGACATCTTTATTGATACACTGCCTTGGTTTATGCTGGCTATTGGCGAAATTTGCAGGAAATAAGACCAGGAGAAGACCAAGATGAAAGCTTTTTTTTGCTCATTGCAAGTGGTGATTTCAAAATTTTCCTGATATTCTACCTTTTCTTCTTACGGCTATGGGTTACATTTGTAGTGGGTGGACTAAGGCCTCTTACATAGGTTTTTGTAAACATAAATCATAACAGTTTTTATATAAATATTGGGGACATCCAAAGCATTGAACAGATTATAAATTTGTGGTGTAGGGAAGAGGGTAGTGTTGTGTGGTAAAGTCTTGATGATCCTCCTTCGGATAATATATTAAAGTTTTAGGTGCGTTTGATAGTCTGACCCTCACACATGGATGCTGCTGTAAGGTATAACTGACTGCAACACAGCAAGGTAAAAAATTGTGTGACCATGGACATGAAGTTTCCAATTTCAACACACGAAGAAAGGATTTTTCGTAGCTTAATGTAAAGGCTATTAATAAGGTACTCCTACGATAAGCAGTGATCCACCCACACCCCCAAATATTTCTCTCGTATTATATTTATGTTACATTCTATTGAGTCCGTGAAACGGATATAACCATGGCGTACCTGGAGCTGGAGCGGATTAAAGGAAACGGCATTTTCTTAGTATAACAGACTTGAGTTGCACTTCGAGCTAACGAATGACCATGAACAACATTCAAACACGTAACCATCGATACCTGATACCTATCAGTGAAAACGAGTTTTTCTTTCTCAATATTCTGAAACGCTGCTAAGCTCTTTAAAAGATTTTCAACTTCAAGATTGCAGGTGACGTAGAAAACTGTTTAAAATATATTCTGACTTTTCTAAGGCAAGATTTTTTAAATCTCGTTTAGTTTCAGAAAAAAAAACTTGAGAGATCCTGCGCATCAAGCTCGAATTTCGAAGATTAACGAGATATGCTCTAATGCAGGGGTGACGCAGATTGCGTCATTGAAATTCTTGGGCGGAAGGGGGGGGGGGTCCAAAATAATGTTTTGGGAGGTAAAGTTGAAGAAGGCCTTCGTCTAGGTGGTCAACACTGGTCATCGCCATTTATTGCTCATTGCAAGTGGTGGGTTGAAAACTTTTCTGATAGTCTACCAAATCTTGTTATGACTATGGGTGACATCTGGAGTGAATCATATCAGGAGCAGTCACCAGAAAAATATGGGCAGTGCAGTTTTTCATTACTGAGGCAGTTGCATGTGACTTGCTTCTTATCGGTGAGAAGGAAAAAGATGAGGTTTCTCAAATAGGGAGCGAACGGATGCTCATACAGCAATTCTATTCTATCCTAATCCAACAAAAAACTACCCTCTTACATCGGAAGTTTTCAATTTATTGATAGATTCGATTGATTGATAGGTAAATCCTTAAATATCGTCCCTTCGGGCTGATTGGTCAAGAGGCTTCGGTTACTGGCACCTCCCGGATCAATATTTGATTTTTGAGTCGAATTTCGTAAAATTTGCTTCAGTAGTTTCAAAGAAAAGCTTGGGATGGCGTACGATGGACTTTTTAAAATTCTATTCCGAACTTTCTATTGCCTCCGAAAGAATGGACATAGTCGGTTTAGGTTCGAGTTCGAGAAGGCAACTGAGGAGCGGACTGAGGAACCTAATCCTAGGCTTGGGGACGTTGACACACGCCCTGCAGTTGATACTAAAAATCGAAATGTAAAACGATAAGAAACCTCGAGCATGTGGTCATTCAGCTCAAATGAAAACCCAATCAGTACTTCAACAACATTTTCGATGCGGTTAAATGTTACGGTTCAACGGAATTTAATCTTGAAATACGAATTTTACATTTCTCCATTGTAATCGATAGTCTTATAATGAACGTTACGCCATAATAATGAATTGATTGTCATTCATTAACTAAACAATTAATGTTAAGAAACCATGAATTCTCTGTAAAAGTGAAAACACCTTTCTATTCGAGAAATCCCTGGTATTCAACTGCTGTGAATATCTAACGAACTATTTCTCGAAGATTCTATCGAGTTCAATATTTGCTTATCAGAAATACCTACAATCAATATTAGGAAACAAATAGAAATGTTGATCAAACAGACGTTCGAAAATAAATAACAGAAGTTGGCTTCGGTTTAGTGCCCATGATGAAATGGAACAAAATGCCCAACCTAATTGTTCATGAAATCAAACCCGCCTACCATCTTTAATTTTAGTAACTGCCGGTAGCTAGTTATTCACCGAAATGCCAAGTTTTAGGTCCTTAAAGTCAACCTCGGACCGAATTTGAAGATTAGATCTGCATGGCTACCAAATATTGCATTATTATTAGTGTCTGTTATCGAGCTGAATTGTATTGAAGGTCACCGATTATTTAGCGAAGTGTAAAGTGATAGAAGGAGGAATATTCGCAAATCTTTGTGGAGACATTAAGCGCCGGTTTTATCAACAATCCCTGACCACGTTTAAAATATATCATTGTTTTACGGAACGAGAGATTTGAACGTTTATTTAAAACAAACGGGTTTCACCAATGTTATCAATGGTTGCCCTGTTATCAGTAAAAATCAATTGGCAGGATTTCCATAAAACGTCAATTTAGAGTTTAAACGTTGATTTACACGATATCGAGGAGGCATTTGCCCGTAAAATAAGATTTATAACGAGATGACAGTGATAACTCAACCAACAACCGTTTCTATTTTCGCTCTATTCCCGTTTTCGTTTGACTAAGGTCTGCTCCTTGTTTTCTGTTTTCGTTAATAGTGTTGCTTATGTTCATAGTTCGTTTGTTGATACTGTCGTTATTATTTATCTCCTGGTCATGGGCTAGGAAACGGTGGCTTCGTGTAGGCGAAAACGTGAACCGAAATTTTATAATCACAAAAATGACTATTGACTTTGGTAAAGAACAATCAACCTCCTGTGGGGTTACACCATAAAGAAACTGATGTTTGAGATAACGTATATACCTACTCGTATAAGCTCCCACTTTCAATTTGGTCACTATTTTTTAGATTAAATTAGAAGAAATTACCATTACAATGAGGGTTTTCAATATTTTTCTTCTCACGAAATCAATATTGTCGAGCTCCGAATCAAAATAGCAAAATCTGCATCGTGCTCGTCAAACTCGTCCTCCAGTACCGATACCCTGAATTAAGCCTTTGTGGCTCATTTTTTTTTAGCACAAATTAGCCAAAATAACCAATAACACAAATAGCCCTATAGGTAGGAAAACAGTAACAAAATATGCAACTAACACACAATAGTGAAAAATACCACTTTAAACAGTTACGCAGCAAAACAGAATTTCGGAATGCAAACAAAGATGGCGAAAAGAACTTGTATTCATCATTGTTTGGGAGGCCAACCACCCAAATTTGGTTGGATGGTCAACGGATTTGTTCATTTTTAAACGTATTTTTCCTCCTTAGAAGTCCACAGAGACCCGGCAGAGTTCAACAAACGCTGTTCGCCATAGAATTCAAAGTGAAAACACAGCGAATTTTTGCACAAAGGTTTATTATTTCTGCATTATATAGCCCTCCTATGGGCTTCGCCCACTGCGAGCACTGCTTTCGCTTGTTCTGTTCAACTGAATTGAAGCTTGGGAGAAAGCGTTGCAGGTAGTAGAATCGTGTAGCGTCAACCGTGCTTCTTGGGATCGTTTGCTACACGGTTTAAATCAAATCTTCCGTTGAACTGCAGCCATGCAGCTCAGGTCTATCCGACCCAATTTTTTTAAATAGTGAGCGAATGGTCAAACTGAGTGGTCTAATTCGAACTAGGAAACTAATTTCTATCTAAATACAAAAACTGCCCCTTTTATCAAAATTTTGAATTTTTGAGATTTTTTGATAGTTTAGTCCCTGAACATTATCCCCTAGGGTTGATTGATGGCGAAATTACTGGCACATCCTGGATCAATGTTAGATTTATGAGCCGAATTTTGTAAACTCCTTTAGTTTCGGAGGGAAGCTACAGGAGGTGAATGAGCGGATACTTGTATTCGATTTTTGAAATTTACGTATCTTGAAACGTAAAACCAACATCTTTTGAGGGGGGTTTAACTATTTTTCTTGGTTGATTACAAAATTTGTTTTGATTACAAAACAGTTTCAATGAACATTTAATGTTCATCATTGAAAATAATAAACCAAAAACGATTTTGAAGTTCAAGTTCACACTAGACTTCGGAAAAACTTGATTTTTAATTCATTTTTCTAGGCCACTATTTCTGATTCTGCCAAAACTGCACATTTTGTATGAGTGTGAGCATAAAACCCTGTTTTCATCTCGCCATAACATGTCCTTTAAAACAGGTTTTATGAAGTTCGCCTCAGAAGTATCTGAGTTTGATTTCTAAGTTTTTGGACACAGTATGAGAGGTTTTCATGCGATTGATTTTTTTCCGAAATTAAAAACAATACTTCCGATACTGGAAGATCCGGGAACAGATAGTCCATGGACATATCTCACTCAAACATACAATTACAGGAACAAACCAGCAATAATTTTTATAAACGCTTCATACACCACTCAATTTTTGGGTTTTCGCAGATTACCGTCCGATAAGCAAGCTATTCGCTTGAAAGCTCAGCAAAAGATAACGGAAATGAAGAGCGTCGTTTTAGATTTCAACGATCACGTCGAAGAAGGGATAAAAAGGAGACTGGAATTGCAGAAAAAAGCCGAAGAATATCTCAAAGCTTTGGAAGCGTAAGTACTCGTATTTTGCAACTGCTTGTCATTTCTCATTTGAACGCTTGAAGTCCGAAAAGAAATGACACAAGAACTTGCGATTATTTTCTTGGGATGAATTTCTAAGGGTCTGAAACCTGTTCGAGTCGATTGTACGTCTAATGCTAGAAAAAGACACCTCACTTGCCTATGTTAATAAAAATCTCGAAAAACCAACTTTTTGGAACGTTTTTGAACTGTTTTGTTCAAAAGGGGTTCACGTGTGTAAGAGCGGATTTTTTACATAAATTCTAAAGCCTTTTATGGCGCATGAGGTGCGTGGTAGACAGACATTGCTGATTTTGAAACTTGAAATTTTATCAAAATGAGCTAAATATCAATCAAAAACTAAAAAATTTATAAGTTGATAAATTTATTTTCGCACCGGATTATTACATGGGAAAATGTCATTTGCTTTAGAATTCATATTTAACATTACCTTTATCAACCAAGTGCTTAAATTCGGACTCGATTTAACGTAAATAATTTAGGAAAATCGGTCTTGTGTTCTCAGTGGTGGGAGTTGTATTACCGAAAAACTGGATGCGGATGAAATGAGGTCTGCGGCGGCCAAAATAGAAGAAATGCGCCGACTTGTCAACGAATTTACGTTTCACAATCAAGAAGGCATTAAGCGGCGAAGGATGATGCAGGAAATGGCGAACGATTATCTGAGAGCTCTGGATGATTATAAACTGCGGTTACAGACCCTCAATCCTCCCAAAATCTACGATTCCAGAGAATAAACAGAAGTCAGTCAAAGACGTCAGTAATACCTAATTATAATGAAACCCTGTGTAGTTACAGTAAATTAGTATTATATGTAGGAGGTCGTAATGACGTTTGTCGTTTCCATTTCTTCAAATAAGATAAAAAAACTGCAGCATTGAGCTTCAACGGCCAATCATCCAAGCCTTGCAGGTGTCGTGAATGCTAAAGCTATACTCTTGCCCACGTAGGAGCAACTCTGTGGTTTTCTGAAGACCTCTGGGTCTGGCAACACCGCTCAAATCCGAGCCTCCAGGTAGTGGCCTGACGGCTCGCATCGGACCCTAATTACGGTGCCATACTTACCGCTGCGGTGTTGCCACCTGATGGGAAGGGGTTTTTGTCCCAGCGGTCCGGGGTCGCTCCTATATGGGCAATGGTATAAGAGCTAACTATAGTCATTGTCACATTTTGGAACTTATTTCGCCTACAAATTTGGGTGACATTATTTTACACCTATCAAAATCCAAAATCATCTAGCGTTATAATAATATTAGTATGCTTTGCTTTTTCATCCGAATGAAAATAGTAGCTCAAACCTGGAAACAGAGTCAATTGGAATACTAAAAACAGAAACAGTAGAAAAGTAACAATAATTGATTCGGGACAAAGCGGTAGTAGAACGAACCCCTTAAACTTCAAGAATTAATAGCGGCCCAAGAAAATGTACCGTATACACGCCGAAAGGGATTTCGTTGTTCAACTGCCTGTCAATGGCGTTCTGGGATGTGGAAAGAAGTTCTATGCGGAAGGGAGTCCTAACTGGCAACGGACATCAGCGCTTTGCGGGCAAATTAGATAAAACATGTACAGCATAACCAAGTTTATTAAGCAAGTATCATGGACCTTTTATTATTTTTTTGATTAAGTTTATAAATCGATGTTGTTGAGATCAGAAATACAGCGGAATGATACAAATAAACTTCCTATTCATGGAAATATTCCTTACTTAGGTAAATAACTAAACATTTACAAGGGGTCCTGTTTGGCTGATGAGTATTAACGGAGGGGAGGGGGTTAACTTTATTAGGTACCAGGTAGGTGTTTTGAAACTTAAACTTGAGATTCCGCATTTGTTTGGTCAGGAGGTTTTAGATCCTTATTTACATGGGTTTTCGGTGATATTCTGATATTTTTCACGTCATATCGATCCAAACTCTAGTGGTAGAGTTCCTACAGTCGGGAAACTTGATGCATTCTCCGGCCAAAAGCCCAGTGTCCCAGTGTCAGACCAGCCTAGTGGATTTTCGCCTGTCACTGTACAGGTCGCTGTAAGCCTATATGTCATGTCGGCTTGAGATCTTGATGTTTATGGAATTAACGATGAACATGGATAAACACCGATGAATCCCTATTGGCGGCGTGACTATTCAGTTTTATGTGTAGTCGGCACCGTAAAATATCTTCGAACGATAAAGATGGCCAGTAATTCATATAAAGCAAACTTGCTAAGTTCATTCCGTGTGCTGCCAACCATCTGTCCAACCTACTCGTCCGAATTGTTCAAATTCACAGGCCTGTGACTTTTCAAGATTCCGTCTAACCGTCACTTATCACAATCTAGAAATGACCGAGTGGGTTTCTTTGAATTGCCCATATATTTTTTACGCCGTTTTAATGGTAAATTTACTCAAGTTCGATAGGCGTAAGGGCATCAACGTGTTCCTTTTCGTGGGGGGTGCCAGGTTTTAAACTGAACACGGTCCGATAACAAAGACAGTTATAGTTCCGTTATAGTCACGTTGGAATCTCATATTATCCGACGGAGTTCCCAGATTGTTACTGTAAACGATTTTTATCACCAATCTCTGGCAGGCTCAATAACATATACCTACTTTCCTTAGACTCCATTTCTCGTGTTTCTAATCACCAGCCCAAGACGAAGAAAAAATAGTGACCCAGTTTGTAGACCCTTCCCAAACAAAACTCGTACTATTTACTCGTATTTTCATTATGTAGCTCGATGAAAACCCTCAAATAACAGATGTGTGCGTCCACGGTAATCTATCCGCACTCAATAGATGATCAAACGATGAACTAAACCACATGCACCAGTTAGATCCATTACTTCAGCCGAAAAACTCCATTGACGACGGAAGAACGGATTTTAGCGTAGAATACGGTTTAGCCATGGACTAACTACCCGAAAAGTGTCACGCGGGAGTGGAACGAAAAAGGGTATGGTATCCAGGAACGAAAACGGTGACGCGAGACCAGTAAACATAAGAATATTTACATCCATGTGTAGTAGTTGCGACAAACCCGTACGAAACCCGCGTATGGTATCCAGGAACGAAAAAGGGTATGGTATCCAGGAACGAAAACGGTGAAAAAATGAAATGAAAATGGAATTTATTCCTCCAATACACTGGTTACAATTAATACAGAAGACAAATAAAATCACAAAGCACACAACTTAAAAGTATATCTCATCGAATCTATTGTTTCCCCAGACCATAGAACATTGTTCTGTGCTTGGGGGGCAACTTGGATACAGTGGACTTCAGTCACCTTCCAGAAACAAAAATTTTGTATGTATACTTTATTTATAATTTATACGTGATTTATACTTTATACGTATAGATGCTAAAAACATTATCGCTGATGGAGTGGCCTTGAGAAATAAGCCAACGATCTCTTATAAATAGCAGGGTTGGTTAAATCTTTTCTTAGTAAAAGTGGCATACTGTAAAATATATGGCGTTGCGTAGGTTTTAAACGAGAGTGAGGAGCATGTATAAAATTATGTGTAGTGGGGCGAAAAGTATAACACTATTTGAAGGAATTCGTAAATTAAATCCGGATGCTTGTGCATCAGACTTGACATATAACTGCCCAACAGTTAGTCAACGAATATAGATCATGGGTCGAAACAGGTTTTTTAATTATAATCTTCAGAATGGCCTTTTGATCAGTGATAGAAAGGCTCATGCAACTTCAACACACGAGACCAATTATTTACATCCATGTGTAGTAACAAACTCGTTTGAAGTGAGTCATTTTATTTATGTAAATCGGAGTTTCAGTCGTTCGCGAATCGTCCTTCGGTTCGACAATGAACGTTCGATGATCATCGTTGAACGTTCAGCGTTCAATCGAGGCTAAAGCGTATTCTACGTTCCTATACTTGTGGCAGTAGTCTCTAAATAAAAGCAAAAGGGGGTCCAGGGGGCTTGCCCCTGGCGAGGCGCGGAGCGCCGAGTTTTCTTATTTTTTCATTATTGAAAATGATATAACAAAAAAACGAAAGAAAAGATTTTGGCTTGGCTTTGGAAAGTTAATTGCAGCGCGAATTTTTGCAGTCCGCTTTTCTCATAATCTGCGTAATCGCTGTTTACCTTTCGATAAGAGCGAGGAAGGTGTATTATATGTCCCATCAATATTTACCCAGTTACATCACATGATGTGTTCCGAAGCTAAAGTGGTTACACACAAATATAACAAAATCCAGAATTATTTGCCTGAGTCTGGCTCGTTATGCAACGACTAACTTGAGCGATCTCCGACCTATTTAGTGGAATGCACAAACATTCTTTCAATAGCTCGCTTATAATTGTTTCAATATTTACGACGAACTCTTGAACGATAACGAAGTAAGTTTGTGTTTTGACAACTGCTAATTACACAGCTTCTGCTGACCCTTATTTGAGTTTGTATTCTTCAAAACAAATAGACCGAACAATAGATAAGGGACCCTTTTACACCATAGTTTGTTGAATTTTTTGGCAGTAAATTATCAATTTGTAAATAAACTGTTTGCACTTTGGAAAGAAATAGCCACAACACAAGTAAGATAGTATAGAGAGAGTCTCATGTCAAGTTCAGTTAACTTCAAGGGTCGATTCTAGAACTCATTTCCAAAAAGAAATGCCTCCTAGACTTTCTTAAACGCTCCGTTTCGGAGTTATTTCACTTTTTTTCATGTTTTCGATGTTACATCACTAAAATAGGTACAAATTCCTTCAAATGTTCTCTAAATTCAACTTTGGGGGCTCAAAAGAGCGCCAAATTTCGTATTTCCTCAGGGTGAAATTAGAAAATTTCCACATGACTTAGAAGAAAACAAATTAGTCCGAAGATAAAATGTTGAGAATTTATTAAAACATTCCGGTAAGTAATGTGTAATGCATGCATTACTCTATCTCCGATTTTTACACGATCACACTGGAAGAGTGCAGGGGAAACTCAAATTTTTCACATCTCTAAAAAAAGCTATTTTTTCTGCCAAAACCGTATTTACACTGCTGTTGTTTTTCCAAAATTATTTTTAAATTATACAATTGATGTTGAAGTATGGGTGAATGTAACAAAAGTATTAAACCCCGAGAAAACAAATTCCTATTGATAGTTTTTGTACTGGACGTATCAAGACTCCTAAAATACAGGAGAAAAACCAGTTAAATCCATAAGAAAACGTTACTAAGAACAGTTACTCCAATCATATCTTTCGCGGGAGTTGGTTTGCTTTTAATACCTCTGGGTTTCCCGCCCGCAGAAATTCTTCAAATCATGCAGTTCTGAATATTTCTCTTTCGGAATCGGATATCGGATTCTGGACGGAGCGTTGAAGCAGCTACTTGAGGATACCGTGCTCTTCGGTCCATCTTGTCCTCTGACTTTCGCTGTTTCGTACAACTTCGTGGACGAGGATTGGAGCTCATGAGTGAACTCGGGAATGCTCCTTTGAAGGTATCCCGATAAAATACGATCGTTGGGGATGCAGCTTCGATTTTCAGTTCTCTGATGGGCCTCGTCTTCATTGGAGCTTTTGGTAGGTAACTTGGAGTTTGAAAAGTTGCCCAGTCCCTCACCACGGACTTATCCACTTTTTCCACCTTGAAATGCCTTGGATCCTTGGATGTGGGTTGCGTCTCGCTGATTTTAGAGCACCCAACCAGTCGGCAGGTACTTCCGCCGTTGCTTTTTGATATGATGCTATAGAAAATACTGGGAACTTGAGAGAGGAAGGGCCTAGGTGGATGCAGGGGGACAAGCGACAAGACAATATTATCCGGTTCTTCCCTAGTAGCGCTCGTAGGAGATTTTTGTCCCCCTGTATACCAAACCTTCACTAGATGATTTGAGGCATTCGTCCCTTGTTCTCACTATTCCATTCGGGATGTTGCTAACATTGGTTCAGCAGTTTCGGAGGAAAGATTCAGACGGCGGACAGCAAATAAACGGATTTTTTTTTTTAAACAACATAACTTTAAACGTAAACCAATAACTTTTTCTTGTTCGATTACAAAGTGGCGGTGGCCAGGGTCGGAATCCATGGGTTGGAATGGGATGTCTTTCTGATGAGAGAGGCAGAAGGATTTAAAGTATGGAAGGACTATGTATGGGAGGTCTGTGCGCACTGGCATGGAAGGTAGAATGGGTTTGTGATACTAGGTTAAGTGAATGAAGGTAATTTTACTGTAATTTAAGGATTGGCTGTGTGTTTAAACTAGGCCAGGTAGGAGAGGGTAGGTGAATATGGAGTAGTCTATCCTCAAGTAGGTTAGGTTAGTTATAGGTTTGTTAGGTATTAGAGGGTGGATGAATATCGAGTAGACTACCTTCATGCGGGTAGGTAGATTGTGATATTAGATTAGGCTGGGTTAGGTAGGGAAGCAGGGTGGACGTGTATAAAGTAGTCCACCCTGGGAGGTGGCTCCTGGGTTGATCCTCTGGGCCCAGGAGGCCACCTTTGGGGACTGTATCCCTCATGACTGCCTGAAGATTGGGGTTAGCCCACCTCCAGAAAGCGGGTAGTCATGAAAAGCTGTAGACATTTGTCGGGCCTGCTACCATCCCAGGCCTAGGGTGCTTTGGACGGTATAGGCTGCAACTCAGCTGGTATAGGCGGTTTGCAGGCCAATGCTACCCAAAATGGTACCACGGGAGGAGGGAGCCACAACTGCCACTGAAGCACCGCCGCAAGGCAAAGCATCACCGGCGGATTCGTGGTGATAGTGAACTTGCTGGGAAGTAGATGGTAGTCCTAATTCCCTCACAGATTGCGAGTTGTTGGAGCTCCTGGGCAGAAGACGCAATTCAGTTAACCCAGGTTCTCCTCGCAGGCCTTGCTAAAACATCTACACATGTTCGATTTCAAAGGTTTATTATTTAAAATTCACAACCCCTTAAGGTTGATTGATCAAGATGCAAAGATTACTGTCACATGCCGGATGTATGTTGGACCTTTGAGCCAATTTTCGTAAGCTTTGGTCCATTTCGGCAAAAGCTTCGGACGGCATAGTATGTTCAGCGGACAGACGGATTTTGCCAAATTGATTTTTGAAATCTACATATGTTGAAAATAGTCAGGGGGGAGGATTGAAAATGTATTCGACTGACAGATGTAATGATTTTTTAGTAACGAATCTCATACAGGAAATCCACCAATTCCCCCAAAAAATCGGTTAAAAACTGAGGGAATTAGGATTGTCACCAGGATCTGCGGATGTACGGACAGACAAGAATGAAGGTTGTTCAAAATCATCTAAAACGCAAAATGTGAGAGGGAATTTTTATTATATAGGGAAAAATTGTTCCATCGCCTGAAACTGAAGGTAAACTTTCCGCACCTAAAGGTAGATTCGGAGGCAAAACCTTTGCCTAGAAATTTGCAGTGTCTTGACATGTCATAAGACTTATCAGTTAGTGATCTCAATGGGTTTCATCACTGTGGTAGAGTCCGAAGCTAATGTCGTGCGGATACTATCGCCTTAAACGTGATAGTGCTCGACGTAATGCGAGTTTATTTCATAGATAAGACGCGCTATTCACTTACCATCGGCTTCCCGAAGAGTATTGACCCCACCATGACGGTCGTTTCGGTGCAGTACGGGTCTTGGAACATCACTTCACTCCACAACTAAAATTAAACGTCGCGAATCACAAACGAGTCGAGCGGTTCTGATACACTCGGCGGACGTTCAACTTCCCGACCGACACGCGTCGCTGCGAGTCAAAAACTGACCGACCACGAGCACCGCCGGCTTTTCAAACGGGGGAGGATACGAATCCAGTGAATTCCAGACCGCAGCGCCCAAACGGCAGACGAAAAACTTTCTTTTCTGGAAAGATCGGGTCACTGGATTTT
Source organism: Creontiades dilutus (assembly GCA_031894815.1). Lineage (NCBI taxonomy): Eukaryota > Metazoa > Arthropoda > Insecta > Hemiptera > Miridae > Creontiades > Creontiades dilutus. The sequence goes on along the minus strand of JAVIWC010000472.1, from coordinate 1,396,877 downwards.
AATCTCTGCTTGTTATCTTAATACAGATCTCGAGCCGCTTAAGAGGGAGGGGAGCTTATCGCTGGTCGGGTGACAACCGCGACAAGAAAAACACGTCTATTAGTCGGAAGTAGGTCATTTTATCTCTTAAATGAACGAAGATTAGTTCATCGTGGTTTGGAACAGTATTTCAATTGATCGGAATTCGATAGAGACTTTGGTTATACCATCAGATATTGATGACCTACAGGTGCGGGTGAAGCTAATCAAAAATGACAATTCAATAAAAAATCAGCTACATGCCTCAAAATTGGCGCAAGGACTCTTGCACGTGCTTTTCTCCGTAATCCTAATTCTGGTGAATACTCTCAAATAGCGAAAACGTCATTTTTCCCAGTTTTTAGGAAGTCCCTCTGACGCAAGGCTTTGTTAGCAGAGGGAAGCCTATCAGAATCGATCTACTCTAACCAGAAAAAAAAATAACTTCATACCATTTCAAACTGTTCGAAGAAAAAATCCGTGAGCAATAAATATATATTGTTAAAAAAGAGAACATTTTGGGGAGAAAATAATTTTTTGTCGATAAATGACGGTTTTAGAATAGATCCATAACTTACTAGCCACCTATACAATTAGAATATCCAAAAACAATTATTTTTCAATCCTTCGATTGTGAAATGGTTTTGTATTGGCTAAAAAAATGAAGTCAGAAATCTCGGTTTATTGATGAATGAGCAAAATCTCTAAAAATGATATCGTCAAATCTCCAACGAAAAAAACTACCAAAGGTTGAAATTTTCACATTCAACTCCCTCGAAAAACACAATTTACGACCCGCTTATTTATTTATTATGATTATTATTATTGACATATTATTTGATTATAACTGCTGCATCCTTAACAGAAAAACGGGATATGGAAACACTCACGCGCGTTACACAAGTGTCCACGTGGTCAAAGCCGATAGCCTCCAACCTCCAATGAACCCTAACCTAGATAAAAGTGTTTTCCGAACCACAACATAATTACAGAGGTCACGAATTTTATCAATCTTCCTCGCAAGAGGTCACAAGACCCCGCTATAAATTTCAATTAAGCTTCACGAGCGCTGGCACTGCTCCATTTGCAATTCAGCGACGCATTGTCGATTCTGTTATTATAATTTTGGTTTATTATTTTCGATGATAAGCCTTTGTAATCGTATAACCTTTTATAACCCCCCACCTTCAACTTAATCACTATATATTCCTAGGCTCGCAGATTCCAAATCTGCTACGTCCAACCGCTGTATGCGCCACGAAAGGCCTTAGAATTGATGTTAACAATCCACATGAGGTCTTGTTGGTCCTATTTTCTAGCCAGCCCAATTGCCTCAAACTTATAGAATTTGTGAGCCAAAAACTGGTCCAAATGTTGTGTTTTCGAGGTTTTTACTGACATAGCAAGTCGGCTGTCAGTTTCGTATAACTTTGGACAAAAATCGACTGAGATGGGTTTCAGATCAGCAGAATTTCGGCAATAGGAAATAATCACAATAAAACTCAAATGAAAGGAGCAACTACGCGTTATTAAAAAAGTAATGAACTTATGAGCTAGAATCGGCATTGTTTAATATATTCAATGAAGACCCAATCAGGATGTGTATTGGAGCGCTCTATCAGAAAAACTAGACATGTCTTTGGGCTATACCTGATACCCGCGTTTGTCTTAATGATGATGATCTGTAAATGGAACTCATGTCATATCTTAAAACGTCAAATTTGACAATGGCTTACCTCCTACCATAATTGAAATATATTGGTAAGCAATCGCTACAGCGGCGTCCGTGAGTCCGGTTTTGATGTGATTACACTCATAAATGATACGTCTATAAAATGCTGAATTACCTTCTATTCAAGTCCTCGATTTGAAACTGAAATGAATTCTGCGACTAGACAGCATATATAAAAACGAACGCGACGAGGACGAAAAAAAGAATAAAATGGTTTAACACTATTACCCCCTCTATTCAACTCCTTTCATGATGAATATTGAAGAATATGAAGAAAATTAATAGAGAGATAGAAATAAAGCTTAACAATGGAATGGACTTAATGAGGGAGATCCATCTGAATAATTAAGATCCAATAAACATCACAGTAAAAACTCATTAGCACTTGGTCTAGGTAAACATTTTTCAAGGGGGTTCTCGGATTTAATTAATAATGGAGTTGTGAAGGACAGTTACGAAGTGGTGCAGCAAGAGGTGTGCTATTTGGTGAAATGGTTGTAAATTCAAGTATGTTGATGCAGCCGACCATAGAAACAAACTATGAGTTTTATAAGTAAGGAAGTGAAGGCGGATAGATTTAATTTTTCGTTCATAAGTCGGTAAATTTAAGTTTTTCGACTGAATAGAAGTTGGTAGGGATCTGCACTAATGAAATTATTGTGTGTTGACATTGTGGGGACTTGAGGATACTTGTTGTTCTTTAATAGCTGATTTTCGGACAAGAACGTTTTTGGTTTATTATTCAATAATAAACCATTGTAATCGCTCTTGAAAAAAAAAAAAAATTCTAACCCCCCTGAAAATTTCATGGTTTACGTTTCAAAGGGTGTAGAATCCGAATCTGCAATAAAAATTTTTCCATCCGTCCGCCGTAAGTCGTACGCCTTACGCACGATTTCTCCCAAACGGCTGGAGCAAAAGATCTGAAATGTTCAGGAAAAATCCATGTTGGTCCGGCGACGCCCCAATTCTTGAGCCAGCTCTCTCACTTAAAGTGCCCTTTAAGGGTTGTCAAAATTTTGTAAAATCCCTAAAATCCTCAAAAAAAGTCAAGGCGGCCTAAATTTGGGCTCTTTTTGAAGAACTTTCCACGAGGAATCGAATGAGCCCCTCCCCAGGTCCGTAGGTCAAACCATTCCCGATGTATGGCCCGATTTATGGTGCCAACATTTGCGTTATTTTGGTTTATGATTGCTTTTGTTTTGATTACAGTAACCTAGTGATGTAGTGATGTAGTAATGTGGATACTGGAGTGAACTCCTAAAAGGCTTTGTAGCCGATACACGGGTTGAAGCATTCTGATATGCATGAAACGCTGCAAATTCTTTCACTGGGGTTTTGGTTTATAATTGTTTTTGTTTTGATAGCAGTAACCTAGTGACGTAGTGATGTAGTAATGTGGATGTGGATACTGGAGTGAACACCTAAAAGGCTTTGTAGCCGATACACGGGTTGAAGCATTCTGATAACCATTAAAAAAAAACGCTGCAAATTCTCTCACTGGGGTTTATTATTCAATTTGCTTGCGTTCATGATTTGAATTTCTACTAAGCTTTGGAGTGTGCTTGTTTCACAAGTGATAGAGCGATTATTGAATTCCAGGAGATATGCATAGAGCACGTAAATCTGTTCTCAACCAAAATACCTATTTGGATTGATCAGTTAATCATATTTGTGTGCCTCCTGAAATTCAATAATCGCTCTATCACTTGTGAAACGCGCACACTAAAAAGCTCAGTAGAAATTCAAATCATGAACGCAAGCCAATTGAATAATAAGCCCCAGTGAAGAATTTACAGCGTTTTTTTAAACTGAATTATATTTACTTCATAGGTTTCACCTGTGTACGGACGACTTGTTGGTTTTTACTTGGGCAAATAGAACCGATAACGCTGACCAACCGTGTATATGGCCGAGTATTTTGGCTCCGCGTTGACTTTAGAATTGGGGCGCCTAAGAATAGATGAAAGACAGCCTGAATAAATGAGTCAGCCAGGTGTTTCCATTCTTGAAAGTGCAATTTGGTTATTCGCTAATGGTTTGCGGACGACATGTAGGTATGTAGAATCTGTTCACAATGTCTCAATGAAGCTATTCCACGTAACTAGGGTTAAGCAATATTATCATAAGTTCCAGGCGATTCCCAGCGAATTTTCCAAAATTAGCGTATTATATTCAAGTTAAATGCAGTTGAAATTTTAACATTTTGTAAGCCAAAAATGTTAATTTTGACTTTGATTTCGAAAAAAAAATGTTTTCATTCTTTTTTTTTCAAACTATGATTTTGGATTTTTTGCATTTTTAATCAATTTCTGAGCAAAACTTAATGAAATTTAGGTAAGTACAACGATTTTTATTATACATTTGAACTTGAGTTTTTAAATGACGTTATTTATGGGTGATGAACCTTTTTCGAGTTGTATTCTGTAGAAAAATACGAACTCAAAAATATTATCCCTTTTGAACAATAATAAACCACCGCTGAAAATTTCATGGTTTACGTTTCAAAGGGTGTAGAATCCGAATCTGCAATAAAAAATGTTCCGTCCGTCCGCCGTACGCCGTACGCGCGATTTCTCCCAAACGGCTGGAGAAAAGAATCTGAAATTTTCAGGAAAAATCAATATTGGTCCGACAACGCCCCAATTCTTTAGCCATTCCTCTCACTTAATTTAAAGTGCCCTTTAAGGGTTGTCAAAGTTTTGTAAAATCCCTGAAAACCTCAAAAAAAGTCAAGGCGGCCTAAATTTGAGACTTTTTCATAGAAGAACTTTCCATGAGGAATCGAATGAGCCCTTCTCCAGGTCCGTAGCTCAAACCATTCCCGATGTAAGGCCCGATTTATGGTCCCAACATTTGCGTTATTTTGGTTTATTATTGTTTTTGTTTTGATTGCAGTAACCTAGTGATGTGATGTAGTAATGTGGATACTGGAGTGAACTCCTAAAAGGCTTTATAGCCGATACACGGGTTGAACCATTCTGATAAACATTTAAAAAAACGCTGCAAATTCTTTCACTGGGGTTTATTATTCAATTGGCTTGCGTTCATGAATTGAATTTCTACTAAGCTTTGGAGTGAGCGTGTTTCACAGGTGATAGGGCGATTATTGAATTTCAGGAGGCACACAAATATGATCAACTAATCAATCCAAATAGGTATTCTGGTTGAGAACAGATTTACGTGCTCTATGCATATCTCCTGAAATTCAATAATCGCTCTATCACCTGTGAAACAGGGACACTCCAAAGCTTAGTAGAAATTCAAATCATGAACGTAAGCCAATTGAATAATAAACCCCAGTGAAAGAATTTGCAGCGTTTTTGTTTAGTACATTTCTTGAAATTTGACCAATTTCTGATGCTCAAAAAGTGTTGTCCACCGAACTCATCCTTTCTTTGAGAACGCTTGATTTTTTGGCGACAAAACGAAGTTTTTAACTCAGTCCTATTGAGATCTATCGTCTAGAATGACTCATACACAGCGTTAAAATGCTGGAAGCGTTTCAGAATACCTCAAAACAGATTTCAATGAAGAAAATTGTTTTTACTGTTTATTTTAAACAATATGGAGTCATTGCAATAGGTTCATTTTCGAAGAAAATTCGTTCAATGCATTTTATATTGGACGTAATGCATATAAAAATGCATAATAAATATACAATTAAATGACAATATGGGTTATTTAGAGGCTGTCCCATCGAAAGGTTACACCCTCCTTCGTTTCCACAATTTTTCACATAAATAATCCGGACCAACCGTTCTCTTCATACTTTTTACATTCCATGTAAACCCTGCTAATGTTAAAGGAGATGGAATGACCCATTGTCTAAAGAAATCATTTTGCACATACATACTTGATTAAAATTCATCAGCCAGGTAGGTACAATCACTTTATATAAGATATGCACATGAATGAAATAAAAATCGATGTTTGTTGAAATAATCTTTTACAGAGTTTGTTTTCCTCTTTCACCATTCATGTACCTTCCATATTAATGCTGCGTTCCAAAATCATCTCTCATTTACCTCTTCGTCGAGGGCTTCAAAACTTCCTGGAAGTCGTCATCACCATCACTGGATGGTTAGTTTTGCTGCTAACTGGCCCTTTATAGACAAAGTCCGCTTACAGTGAATGTTTTTGGCTGTAACCGTTGGGTTTCTTACAAGCGACTTTAACCGTACTTTAAACATTTAAAATGTCCTTTTTCGAATGATGAAAGTTAAACCAACAGATTTTACGGGGGTCCCACATATTCTTGGTCGTTTTTGTTTTTGCTTTTCGGAAATAACAAACCAAAAGTACGCAGTCAGTAATATCAGCCACTTTACTTGACCCCATTCCCTGATAAATGGTCTCTATTTCGAACCAAACTTCCATCTACTCGTATTTACGGCTTTTATTTTTATTTGTTGATTAGCCTTGTGGAAATTGGGTTTTGGGTGAATCCTTGAGCTCTGCCATTGTTTCAGAAATAAATACGATAATCCAGTAAAACGTTCATTAGATTCATGGAAAGGGCAGAGATAATCAGGTCATATTGGCAGGTCAGATAACGATTTACGGTTTAGTACCTGATATAATTAATACAATATGCATCGGTTTCACAACCATTACCAAACATGTACCTGTCGATGAAACACCAGTGATAAAAGATTTCCGAATTTTGGGTAATCATGGACTGTTACAGTACGAGAAAAAAGCAATACCCACCCCAGAAATATGTAAGTTCTAAAAATCTGACGTTGGGAGTGCCTCCTCGACCCTCCCCCTCAATCACTTTATGTTTTGTTCAAAAAACGAAAATCTCCACACGGAATTCCCTATTTTCCAGGCCTAATTCCGATAGTTTTCATCCGGTTTTGATGCAATTTTCAGGAAATATGAAGGGCAGGCTGCAGATGGTTCCTCAATCATTCTGCTCAAGTGCAAATTAGGAAAAATTCACCAAGCATCAAGTTCTCAGGTTCTAGCTGTTCGATGGCCCTCAAATTTTCTGGATAGTCGAGGAAAACCAATCTGATTAACCTATATACCTTTCAGTGTGACAACATCATTAGACGAACGTGAAATCCTTGTAACAATCTCGATTTCTGAAGTTTTCAGCTTTTTGATAATATTTAGATGGTTCTCAATGAGTTCCATCGCTCAAAAACTAATACATCAGTCTGCACATGGGCAAACGTAGAATGCACTGACAATGACTCGGGGAAGAACGGCCAATTTCAACAAGTTCATATCATTAATCTATCAGCTTAGAATTAGCTCCGCAATGCATATGGCCAGACTTTTGAAGGCGTTGTTGTATGACGGAACAAGACCAGCAGCATTTCTGTTCCAAGAATGTTTTTAACAACCTTACATTCTTCATCTTTTGAAATTGCTTATCTAAAACGTACGAGACGACGATTGCTTACGTCCCGTAAGCATTATTCATGTTACTTAGACGGGAGAGGGTATCACACCCAACTTGGCTGACGTTTTTCAAATGGAGGACGAGCGTAAAGCAACCGGAGTGTCCTCATTCCTGGAACTAACTTCTATCGGAATGAAACAAAAATTCACAACCTTGCACCAAAAGTTTTTTATAATTGGATTTTTCAATATTGGTTTATTATTCAATAATAAACCATTGTAATCGCTGTTACAGGAAAAAAAATTCCAACCCCCCTGAAAATTTCATGGTTTACGTTTCAAAATTGTAGAATCAATCTGCAATCAAATTATTTCCGTCCGTCCGATACGCACGATTCTCCGAAACGGCTGGAGCAAAAAATCTGAAATTTTCAGGAAAAATCCATCTTGGCCCGACGACGCCCCAATTCTTGAGCCAGCTCTCTCACGCAATTTAAAGTGCCCTTTAAGGGCTGTCAAATTTTTGTAAAATCCCTAAAAACCTCAAAACAAGTCGAAGCGGCCTAAATTTATACCTATTTGAAGAACATTCTAGGAATCGAATGAGTGGTCCCGCGGATGTAGGTCACCATGATAGGGACGTGATTTCCCGGTGTATGGACCGATTTATCGTGTCAACATTTGCGTTTTTTGGTTTATTATTGTTTGTTTGTAACCTAGGGATGCCGATAGCGTAGAGTTGTAGTGAATGTGGATACTGGAGTGATAGCCGATGTGGATACTTGCAGTTTATAGCCGATACACGGGTTGACGTATTCTGATATGTATGAAACGCTGATAATACTGATAATGTACCTGTATATAGGTAAATATTACTCGGGATTATTATTCAATATTATTACCGGGTAAATAAGTATTCTTTCGCTCGGGTTTACTATCCAATTTGAATCTGTACTAAGCTTCGGAGTGTGCGTGTTTCACAGGTGATAGAGCGATTATTGAATTTCAGGACATATGCATCGTCATCAGTTGATCGGCATTTGTGTGCTCCTCTACATCAGTTCACTTTTGAAGGCTGCATCGTTTATTTGACGGAACCAATACGAGCAGCTGAAGGACTTGATAAATTATGGATGTTTTTAAACCTTGACATTCTTTCACTTCGGGTTTATTAAATTGGCTTTGCGTTGATTATCCCGATTTGAATTATTCTACTAAGCTTTGACGTTTTTCAAATGGATACGGGCGATATTGAATTTCAACCATCAAATATGATCAACTGATCATTCCAAATAGGTATTCTGGTCGAGAACAGATTTACGTATCGGAATGAAACAATAATTCCTGTGAAACAACTTCTTGCAAATCCAACGCAAGTTTTTTATAAACCCCAGTGAAAGAATTTGCACTATTTCAACTGTTATTATCCCCTAGAGTTTTTTTTTAAATATATAAATGGCTTCGCCCTTTATTGACCATTAACCAACTATAACAAATTATAGTTCATTATGATAATATAGTGTTATGATTTACTATAGTTCATAATATACATCATTGTCTTATATTATGGGTTGTATTCTTCTGGACACATATGCAAACACTACACGATACGCTGCAGCGTTTTCAGTTTGGATGATTGTAGTCAGGGAAAAAGGTTGCTCCAATTCTTGAATTATTACTTCGATGAGTGGTTGTCGCGGATGGTTTAGGGCACTACATGATAATAGGACGTGATTGATTGCCTCTTCTTCTTCCCGGCAGAAACGGCAGCTTTCCTCCACTTCAACTCCAATTTTCTTCAGGTATGACCTTGTATTCGCAGTTCCGCAGCGAACTCTTGACAAGCGTTTGTAAAATTGTTTGGAATTCCCGTCAATTTTGTAAAACCAGGGTTGGCGATGCGGCCTCGGAAACATGAAAGTATATTGCTGGCCAGAGTAATAATTGGCGTATTTATCATCCCATTCTGATTGAGCCTTGGCTTTGTGATATCGATTCAAGTCTGAGGGTGGAAATAGAGGCTCAATAGTCACATGTGGATCGTCTATTGTTCTCGTGGCAATCTGGTCTGCAATTTCATTTCCTCGGACACTGATTATGATACCGAGTTTATTGGACCAGCACGGTTTTCGGTAAACGGAGAATGAAAGGTCTCTATTCGGACAACGAGTTTTGGTAAGATTAGGGGTACGGGTTCAGGTAAAGGCAGGAATGTGTTCTGTCAAGTTTGCTGGTCTGGATGCTCGCTTCGTTCGCATCACAAAAACAAGAAAATATCCTACATCAATCCTTTTAGTATTAGTTGGACAGATAGTTCAGAATGTTTTAACACAATGAGTTACTTTCGCCTGTATGTATTGTTGTTTTACCCAAACTCGTCTTATTGCTTGTAAATATTTTACCCAAGTTGTGGTGATTTTTACCCAAAACCTTGGTGTTTTCACCGCCTTTTACCCAAACCCGTACGGCCCGTTTATTGTCACATCGTGGACCGGTGGATGATTTTCAAGTCAAATTTTGTAAACGTTGGCCCAGTAGTTTCGTTGAAAAGCTTCGATTCGAAAGTATTTTAGTAAAGAACATGCATTAGTAGCAGAATAACTACTCGAAAATCGTTACGGTGGATTGTCACACGGACCACCAAGGGGGGTGTGCAGTATAAAGAGGACTGTACAGCGCGATGAAAAGAAAATACTTCCTTCCTTGAGTTCAGCTCTCCTCTTTGTATTCAGAAACGTAAAACATCAAATTTCATGCGGGGGAGGAGTTAATTTTTTTTTTTTTTTATTTTTTTATTATTATTTTTTTTTTTTTGGTCGATCACAAAGGTTTATTACTGGAAATAGTAGACCAAATTTGAAAATGTTCTGTTTCTCGGTTTCTGTCCATAAAATAATGATGTCATCTACGTATCTGTACCAGATACAAAAGGTTACTTGATTTACATTTTCGAAAGATTTGTTTTTCAAGATGATCCATGTAAATATCCGCATGCAAAGGAGATAGTGGAGAACCCATCGCCACCCAAGGTTGAGTATAGTATTCACCCTAATAATTCTGAATAGAAAATAATTCTGATCCATACAAACAGACATCAAGGAACAGAGTTCATTCTTTTCAAAAAATCGAGATTGGAATCACGGATAAGTCCATTAACCACATCTTTGCACCTAGCTACATCAGTATTGGTAAACAGGCTCACCACATCAAAAGAAGCAAGTTTGGCATTTGGAAGTGCTTGAATGTCTTCAATTTTTTAAACCGAATCTTGTGACTTTTGAACAGTATTCTGTGGCCGAAAGTTGATTCTATTTCTGAACAAAGTATTGAGTATTTTAGCTAATTTGTAAGCGGCGGCACCAAAGTAAGAAACAACTGGTCCGATTGGTGTTCCTAATTTACGAATTTTGGGGAGACAAGATAACCTAGGCTTATGGGGTTCATTTCTACAAAGTTTGTACATTCCTTTGAGAATATTTTCTGACTTGATAACTTCTTTACTAATTATCTTTTGATAGTTATCAGTTGGATCCGATTTGAGAACAATTTTGTTATTCATTTATGACAATTTTTTTGTAGCCAGAGCTTGCTTTGATGGGTGCAGGTAAGATTTTCTCCTCACTCGACAGTAAAAATTCTCGATTTAGCCGTCTCGTGGACTGGCACCCGGTGACAAGGTTGACCGAGGTCAAGTGGAAGAGACCAACTGTAAAATGTATATTTATAACGCCCCTCGTGATGGATCATCAACTGCTTCACCTATTTATAGTCAGTAGTAAGGGCAAGGACGCTTCTCAAGTAAAAAACGCTGCAAATTATCACATAAGGGTTCGTTATTCCTACATTAGACAGCCATTCTATGGATTTAAGTATTGTTATAGTCGTGAAGAACTGAGGATCTCTCAAGCTAATTCTGAAGCGGATTGAATAAAATGATCATGTTGAAATTGGCCATTCTTCCCCAACTCATTGTCGGTGTATTTCACGTTTGCCCATGCGCAGAGTGATGTATTAGTTTTTGTGAGATTAAACACATAGGGACCCATCTACATCCTAACGCCCAATTTTCCTGAAATGATCATCAAAATCGGATGAAAAGTCCAGGAATTATGCGTGTTAGAAGTATTTTGCATTCGCCCATGCGCGGTAGCTACCAATGATGTTATTGCGTTGAAATTTATTTGAGTTTTTACACAGACTGATAAAACCTGAGAAAAGTATGCTTGATGGATTTTACGTTTGCTCCTGCGCAGTTTGATTCTGCAGCCTGAAATGTACATCTAAGTCGGAAGAAAACTGAATTTCGAGTGGAAATTTTGATTTTAAGAAAAAACATTTTTATGAACAATTTTAGTTTCATTATTAAGGTGATTTTTAGAAAGGGGGAAATGAGGGAAAATTGTTTTTCCGTTATAGAGAATATGAAAACACTGACTAGATCTCCATTTTTGGGTAGGATATTTATTCTTGCTGAAGTAATCAACTGTCGAAACTGAAAAGGTGTTTTTTAATTCAATTGAATACAGTCATTAATCACTATAATATCACAATAAATGAATAAATAATATATATTCGATATGATATATTTCTACGTATGATCGACAATCAGGTTAGTATCAACAAATTCAACGTTATATTTTATAACAGGAGTTTCTTTTGTTCTAATCACTTAACCAACGTTAGGGAATAGATAGACAGATTTATTTATTCACTTGATCAATAAAATTGGTACTAATTCATACATGTGAATAGGGCAATTTTGAACAACGACAGGCTTTTGCCGTGTTACATACGTTCTGTCTACATGTTATGGCTGTAATGTTCTAAAAATTCAACAATTTTAAAAGAAGATAATTTCTATATAATTGCCGTGCATAACTGCTTATCACAGTTTCTCATAACGCTACCCATTTTGGTTTATTATTCAATAATAAACCATTGTAATCGCTCTTGAAAAAAAAAATTTAACCCCCCCTGAAAATTTCATGGTTTACGTTTCAAAGGATGTAGAATCCAAATCTGCAATAAAAATTTTTCCTTCCGTCCGCCGTACGCCGTACGCACGATTTCTCCCAAACGGCTGAAGCAAAAAAGCTGAAATTTTCAGGAAAAATCCATGTTGGTCCGACGACGCCCAATTCTTGAGCCAGCTCTCTCACTTAATTTAAAGTGCCCTTTAAGGGTTGTCAAAGTTTGTAAAATCCCTAAAAACCTCTAAAAAAATCGAAGGCGGCCTAGATTTGGACTCTTTTTGAAGAACTTCCCATGAGGAATCGAATGAGCCCTTCCCCAGGTCCGTAGCTCAAACCATTCCCGATGTATGGCCCGATTTATGGTGCCAACATTCGCGTTATTTTGGTTTATTATTGTTTTTGTCTTGATTACAGTAACCTAGTGATGTAGTGAACGTGGATACTGGAGTGAACTCCTAAAAGGGTTTATAGCCGATACATGGGTTGAAGTATTCTGATATTCTGATTTTCATAATTGGTAAAAATTATTCAATATTATTACTGCAAATTCTTTCACTGGGGTTTATTATTCAATTGGCTTGGCGTTCATGATTTGAATTTCTACTAAGCTTTGGAGTGTGCGTGTTTCACGGTGATAGAGCGATTATTGAATTTCAGGAGATATGCATAGAGATACGTAAATCTTTTCTCAACCAAAATACCTATTTGGATTGATCAGTTGATCATATTTGTGTGCCTCCTGAAATTCAATAATCGCTCTATCACCTGTGAAACAGGTGACACTCCAAAGCTTAGTAGAAATTCAAATCATGAACGCAAGCCAATTGAATAATAAACCCCAGTGAAAGAATTTGCAGCGTTTTTTACAAGCAAGGTTAAAATTTTTTAAACTTTTCTCACTTAAGGTTTTTTTTGTAAGTTCGTACTTCACTTGTGATGAGTCACTTTCTTCGTCAAGTGTTAATCTGAATGGCTCCTTTCCGTTTAGGCTTCCATAAAAGTTGTTGCCGTCAAGGATTTTGACAACCTCTTATCCGCTCGTAGTGTTAACAGGAGAATTTTCTTCTTGAAACCATGATGAATATAGTCGTTCCGAAAACAACATGGTGTATCGCCGATGGACCTTATCACTTTATTCTGGGGATGTTGCTTTAGCTATGCAGCCCCACAACCTAAGACTGTACATTCACCCAGGTTTTAGGACCAGCTGTAGAACAAAAGCATATCTGAAGTAGAAAGCTGAGAGTTTCTGCCTTTAAGCTAGTATGTTTTTCGGTATCACGCGTCAAACCCCTTCATATTCTAATTAAGTTTTAGTACGATTTAATTATGGAAGGGGTGAATGGAGGGGCAGGGGGGGGGGGGCGATAAACCCTCATATGTTCAGTATTTTCGTCCTTTTGTATTTTTTCGATCGAAATTTTTGTCAAACAAACCTCAGAGATGTTGGACTTGGTGTCGGGAAGAGCTTAGATGAAGGCTAAATACTCTGACTTTGTCCAGTTCATTTTAATTTTCCGCTTCCCTTGCCCATCGGTGGCTTTTTGCTAATGATCTGTCGAGCTTAGAAACTAATACATTATTGAGCACTATATACATATACATCATTCTGCAAATGCCAACACTGGCGCGTCATCAGCAAATGTAGCTGTTGGGTTTTGTTGTACTTGCGGTTATCTAATAGCATAAAAAAGTAAATATTGCACGTTTGAATGATTGACTGACGTCAATCATTACTTTATCAACGAGCTAATGAATCCTTTCGAAATCACTTTACTTGGCACAAACAACTGACAAATGCAGGGTCCAACGTCCGTCAATAACCGATTTGTAAATACCTGTGAAGATAAACGAGTGAATGCGAACATATCTGGCTTAGCGTCATATTTTCTTCCCCATGAGTAACCAACAACATTTCAACTTGATGGCCGATCCTTAGGGTCAGAGATTTGATACCTGCGTTATCTCTACAGTTTGGACCTTAAGCCAAAGCCTCAGCTACAAGTCGATCCTGCTAATGGTTGTATGATGTCCACAGGTATCGATTTTGAGGTGAAAGGATGAACTATGGAATTGAGTCATTCGCATCCCTTATTGACAGGAACTTGTATAAATTGAGAAGAACCTTATGGATGTATTTATCCAATTAAAGTATTAACCATCTTTCGTTCCAGAATATTTACAAAATGAATGAGTAGAGTAGGTTAAGGGAATGTGCCACATACGGTGGTGGTTGTCAACTGTTACCAGCTACTTTCCGCGTTCATCTGAGGCTTACCTTCCGTTCGTACTTTCTCGTTCACAATGTGGACTTCCACATTTCCTTGTAAATCGTGACCTGATTGAAATTATTCCAGACCGCTCGGAGATACACAGAATTACCTTTTTTGTGTGTTTGTGCAAAGGAAGGCCTCTCGAAGACAATCTCAAGTCGAACGGCCGATTTCAATCGAGGCTAAGTACAGTACGGCCTTCACACTTTTTTTCGGTTTGTTTGGGGAATTCGCCACTTTGTTATGGGTTAATGTGCCAGTGAAATTTGGATGTGGCATATTACCCCCAACGTAGTGGTATCTTTTCTCTTACCTACCAATTAACTTCAAAAAAGTTCAGTTAGATACCTAGATTGGTAGGTTACAAGTGGCATATTACCCGGACAGTGCCATATTACCCGGACAGTGGGATATTACCCCGAATGTGCTGGCATATTACCCTTGAGAGAGGCATAATCCCCCAAACCAAGTGTGTTTAATATTTACCATTAATTTTGTCAAAACATGGATGAAAAGTGCTGAATCGTTGGGGTTTTGATAGAACAGGAGTTGCCAAATGAAACTGGAGATGAATGGTCTCTGTAACTCAAAAACTGTGAGAGATTCATCGATTTTCCAAAAAGTGTGGCATATTCCCCCAACTTACCCTAATGTTTCAAATAAATTCGGACCACGAGGAGCGTTCAAATCCTTTTGTCTTCGTTTTTAAATATAGTTGACAGACTACAATAAGCGAGGTTAGAAGTGTAAAGGATGTCACAAAAGTTGCAAATTTATTCTAGGTTTTACTATTGATAAATATTATAAGTAAAGAGTATACATATGTCAGATAATTGCGTTAAGAAATTTTTCAGGCTGTACCTACTGTACATGGAGAAATTCATCATTTGTAAAATGTTAATTAGATCACAGAAGTTCGTTAAGGATTAAAAGTTTAATCTTCTCTTTCCAATTTGTTCGGGTGACCGTACAGCAACCCGACTGGTATCATTCGATTCACGGAACTAATTTCTATCTGAATTGAACACAAAACTATCCTTACTAGAGGTAAATTTACAATCAATTGAAGCGATGCTTTTATCTTATACGGCCGAATGTCTTGTTTCTGATTTGTTCAATTAAGAGTTTTGGTCTAGTCTTGAAACGTACTTTAGAACTTCAAAATTTTATTGCGAGAGGGTAATATCTAAAAATCTTTTCTTTTTTTTATTAACTTTATTGGCATTAAGTTTTTATACAGCCATAATATTGTTTTTACATCAATTTAAATATATACATTCAATGTTCCTAAAAAGTTATAGATTTTCTTGTATAATAAATAATTTCCGCTTTGTAACAAAGTCAAGTAATTAAAAGGATGATCTATTAATTCTATTATATCACCAAAAAAGTCCTGCCGTTGCGCATGGAAGGTGGGACACTCTATAACTAAATGTTCCAAGGTTCCATTTATTTCGCCGCATCTGCTGCATTCCGCTGATTCTCGCACTCCAATTCTGAACAAGAAAGAATCACAGATTCCATGGTTCGCTCTCAATCTGCTTATGGTTCTACCAAAATCCTTGTCCACTTCTTTCCTAATAAACCATGGTTTAGCTGGGATGACCGGCTGCATTGTCTTGTAGAAGACACCCTCCGTCGATGTTGAGAAAAGCGCTTGCCATTTACCCCTATGGATCCTGAAAATCGAAGGGAAGAAGTCCTCCACCTCAACCGCCAAATCTAACGGCTCTCCCGCATACGAACCCTCCTTAGCTAAACGGTCGACCAACTCATTTCCATTAATGCCAGCATGCGATTTTATCCATAAGAATCGAATCTCTATGTTGTTGATTTTGCACATATGTAGTAGATGTATAAGTTGTTTTGTCAAACCGTTCGAAACGCGTTTGAAGGACGACGAACCAATTTTTTGCAGAACACTCAGGAGTCTGTACATATTATGTGGGATGAGTTTGAATCTCTCAGTTGCAGTATATAATCAATGGCCTTCACGATCGCTACGGCTTCCGCATGGTAACTTGAAGTCATGGGAGGTAGTTTATATACTGCTCTATAGCCAGTTGTCGAATTCCAAATTGCGCAACCAACGAACTCTTCGCTCTTGGACCCATCCGTGAAAGTGAAATTGCTATTCGGCCATTTAGATGAGACAAATGCGTTGAACTCAACATTCAAGTTAATTTCCACAGATCTTCTTGGTACAAACCTATTTATAAATACTGGATTAACTAATTCTTCATATTCCAAAGTGAACTTAGGAGGTCTCAAACTACTGTAAACTTTGGAGAAATCACGGTTTGTATAAAACTAAAATTCGGTTTGTATAAGACTAACCATTAACATTGGTGACTTCCGTATATATACGCATATATGCATATATGCATGTCCTTGGAGTTCAGATCAAAAAACTAAGTCTGCAAAAATCTTTATACCTTCACTAGTTGCAAGAACTAAAGGCAGATCTCATCCATTTTTAAATAAGTGTAGGTATTGTATTTCTTCTCGTCATCAGATTGGTCACATCAGCTAATTTTTCACTGAGTTGGAGCCAAACATCGAGGTAAAATAAACCAAACTGAGACACGCCACTGTGATGCACGCATTACCTACTTTTCCACTGTGTTTCTCAACTTTCACCCTCGAACTCAAGATTTCAATTATCAATTCACTTTCATCATAAAGGGAGTACCTACATTAAATGGTTTTTGGGCGTCAACTCACCTAGAACAACTGAGTTCTTATTTATGGTTCTTACAGGAAATCCGCTATTCGGTTTTGTCTCAAACCGTAAAACACGACGGCAGCGGTGAATGGTTGAATAATGGCGGCGTTTGAAGGGTTTTTTGGCTGAAGGGAGCAATTTCAGGCTCCGCGACGGCACTTAGCTCTGTAGCCGTCCGTAATAGTTGGGTCGTATATGGGTTTTGTGGACCTAACAGGGACTTATCATTGCTAGACCTCCATTCTAACCCATAACGCCGGAACCTGAAAAACAGAAGTGGGATGTGAACCGAGGACCGTAAAAAAGGATGAGGAGCCGTTAAAAGATTTTAAGCCCCTGTCTCCCGTTGCGTTAGGTTCAGTGCACTCGATGCATCCGGCTGTCATTTCTTTCTCTCACATTCTAGTAAGGGATGAACTTAGATTTATGAATATCGATTCCACTATTTTATACCAACTATCGACAGCCTGAGGTGAAATGTAAACGCTGAAAATTATTACGCAAGGGTTCATTATTTCTGTATTTTATTTGCTCTTCTCATAAAATCACATTTGATTTATGTATATTAGAAGTAGTCTATGTTACATCATCGAAACTCGGCTGTTTGCACCTCCACATCTTGTAATTGCATAATAGACTTCATAAAATAAATTAAACAAAAAAACCTTTTTAAGAAAGCTTTTATCCAAATCCCCTAAAAAGAAGGAAATACATTTTTACTTACAAATTTTAACTGTCCACTTATAGCCTCTATACGCAATTCATGAAATCATAAAAGCGTGTCGCGAGATTTATGCTTGTGTAAATTAACTAGTTCCTTGGTACCTATTTCACTGACCAACTTTATTTTTAGCGTAGAATACGCTTTAGCCATGGACTAACTAGCCGAAAAGTGTCACGCGGGAGTGGAACGAAAAAGGGTAACGAAAACGAAAACGGCATGAATATTTTATATCCATGTGTAGTAGTTGCGACAAACCCGTACGGGGTATGATCACGAAAAAAGCCAATACACGACAATAATAAGAATATTTACATCCATGTGTACTTCAAACGGGTAGTTGTCGACAAACCCGTTTGAAGTGAGTCATTTTATTTATGTGAATCGGAGTTTCAGTCGTTCGCGAATCGTCTTTCGGTTCGACAGTGAACGTTCGATGATCATCGTTGAACGTTCAGCGTTCAATCGTGGCTAAAGCGTATTCTACGTTCCTATACTTGTGGCAGTAGTCTCTAAATAAAAGCAAAAGGGGGTCCAGGGGGCTTGCCCCCTGGCGCGGAGCGCCGAGTTTTTATTTCAGTTTAATAAGGTAAATACTTTCAGATACCTCTCTAGCACCTAATTAAGCAAACGTCGCGACAAGCTTTTATGATTTTATGAATTGTGTATATAAACTATAAGTAGACAGTTAAAATTTGTAAGTAAAAATCTATTTTCCTTCTTTTTAGGGCATTTCAATAAAAGCTTTCTTAAAAAGGGTTTTTATTTTAATTTATTAATTACTTTTTAGTCATTGCTAGCTAGGTTACAAATTTTAACTGACTACTTATAGCGTACATTAATGGTCTCTACGCCAAATTTCAGGGGGATTCCGAAAAGAGCTTCTTCTTTTTTAACATGCATTTTTTCAATTGTAACTTTAACAAGCCCTTTCTCTCAACAAGCCCTTTCATTTGATACCCATATTGTAAAAATGCATTATAAATAACTTTTCCGCCATCTTGGATCGTCCGCCATATTGAATAAGCCCTAGTTCATTTGATACCCATATTGTAAAATGCATTAAAAATAACTTTTCCGCCATCTTGGATCGTCCGCCATTTTGAATTTAGTATGACGTCACATAACCAATCTTGTATTGTCATCCAATCAAAACGCGCATACAAAATTTCAGCTTAATCGGTTGAGAGTGTCCGCTTTAAAATCGGACCGCAAGATTCCACCCGAACATCCTTACATACATTGCAAGTTAAATAAAAGCTTTTAAAATGAGCCCCATTCATTTTTCAGCACATTTGTTTGATTGAGCCATAAGGGCCCTTTAGCAGTTCACTTTGTTTCTATACATTGTAATTGAGTTCTACATGTCCAAAGATACTTGGAACACTTCTTATTAAATATAACTCGGCGTGCGCCAACCTCACTTATGGTCACTGGGACCATTTTCATCTATTGTGACACTTTCCCAGTTTTACGTCAGGCTCTTTTTAATGGCCACTTCATTCACGAAGTGAAGGAGGTTTTCAGGTATTTCCTTGGCAATTTTGGCGGGTGTTAGGGCATCCTTTCCAAAATGCCGGAATCTTATCGATGCAAAAGCAGGACAGTCGCAGAGTACGTGTTCAGCTGTCTCCAACTTTTCGCAACAGTGCCGGCATTCTATTGTCCTGGCCTTACCCATTTTGTTAAGGTGGTACCTTAGAGGACAGTGGCCAGTGAGGAGTCCCACAAGTTTGCGAAGGTCTGTACGCCTCAGTGACAATAGGGAGTGTGCGTGTTTCTTCGAGATTGTAAGAAACCGCTTGGCTTGTCTCTGCTTAGGAATGTCAACCTTTACCTTTGTATGAAACTGAAACTGATATCAAAATACCTACAATGTTCGGAAAAAGTAAGGACAGGGGAATGTCATTAGGTACCTATAATGTTGCAATATACAAGGAGTTAAGGGAATCGACTGACAGCAGTCCACCACCCCTTCTATACCCAATTTCCACTTCCCCACCCAGTAAACTGTGATGATCGAATCAGCTGTTATAATCGCTAAATCATTATCATTGTCATTATTGTACACTTGGACAAATTATTATAATGAACATTTTATGTAATTACCAGCTTGGGTTGGATCGTGTGTGGCTTGGCTAGGCCTAGATTTCCACAAACGTGCTCAAGTCATGGGTGACGTAGAAGATCATGGGCAGACACGAAACGAAAGTTGTTTCCAATGTGCTAACAATCTTGATAGGATTAGAAATTTCGATTTTGGGAGAGAAAACATTTGTATCTCCCAAAAATGAAAACCGAGCTATAGGTAGACATGGGGGCAGTAACGAGACCTACTTACAGAAAATCGGTGTCAATTCTCTGTAGTTGTCTTTAAAATGCTAACATTAGCAATTCAGATCACCTCATCACCGGAGATGTGACCATTTTAGATGGAGCTGAGTCCATGAACGTGGGACCAGGCGGGCTAGGACATGCGTAGTGTCAACTCCTCCTGGTCACGATAGCAACGGACTGTTGACAACGTTACACCCTTCCAGGATCAGTTGACTTCTGCAGGTTCTTTGAGGTGTGGGTCGCCTGCTAACGCCTACCGCTCGGCTTACGAGGTAAATCACTCACACCAAACGATTTCGACCAAATAAGGAGACTTTCAGCAATTTCGTTGGTAAAAACGCTGCAAATACTTACACAAAGTTTTGTTATGTCTGTATACCAAATCACTCATTAGACGTAGTCTGTGGTTATCTCAATCCGGCGCCTCGCGCCTCCAAAATTGTATTGTAGATGCTATAAAAAGATCCCCATTTATATTTCAGCATATTACCTCGATTAGGAACAAAATTCGCCAGAAGGGTCTTCAGTTGACATCCTCTGAAATGTAACTCCTTAAAAACCGAACTTTACCAGTGGCTTAGTACGACTAAAATGCTGTTATTAAAATACCTACAGTGGTGAAATATTGTGTAAATGGACACGACGTAGAAATCAACGAATCGAACAAATTAAATATAACGAAATAGAATAAAACGCCTACTACTACCTACGTTTCACTTGTCCGCAAATATATAACATGAAAATATATAACATGAAAAACTCGGTTTCAAAAGGAATTCTTGAAACAAAACTCCATTGCAATTAAATAAGCTGATTCTTTCGTCTCAACTTGACAGGTGATTTGATTAATTATTTTCTGAAATTCTTTGTAATCGACCAAGAAAATAACGTTTTAACCCCCTCAAAAGTTGTTGTTTTACTTTTCACGTAGAACACTCAACTACCAGGGCCCTGTGCTATACAACCAGTGACAATACTTTCTAGGTACTCTCGGAAACACGTAATAATCCAACTGAATTTCGACAAGATAAAATTAATATTTGGATGGTTGCTAACCACGCGGTTAAGCTCAGTGCTCCCGTTGACCTTTAAAGTTCAGCCCAACCACCTGGGTTTAGTATTTCAATGATGACAATTTACAATCGTCCAGCAAACATTTGTATAACCCGCCTCAAACTTTGTCAGTTTACGTTTCAAGGTGCGTGGATTTCAAATCTGCAATGTCCGTCCGCTGTATGCCGTGCGGGTCATTAAAAAACTTTAGAATTGATTAACAGAACCCGGTGTTTAGTACATGGAGTCTAATTGTAGTCTAGGTTGCCTTAACGTCCAACCAGCCTGATCAATTAAAACGCATAGATGCATTAGGCAAAAAACGTTGCAAATTCTTTCACTGGGGTTTATTATTCAATTGGCTTGCGTTCATGATTTGAATTTATACTAAGCTTTGGAGTGTGCATGTTTCACAGGTGATAGAGCGATTATTGAATTTCAGGAGGCACACAAATATGATCAACTGATCAATCCAAATAGGTATTTTGGTTGAGAACAGATGCATGCTCTATGCATATCTCCTGAAATTCAATATTCGCTCTATCACCTGTGAAACAGTGCACACTCCAAAGCTTAGTATAAATTCAAATCATGAACGCAAGCCAATTGAATAATAGACCCCAGTGAAAGAATTTGCAGCGTTTTTTATGGTTATCAGAATGCTTCAACCCGTGTATCGGCTACAAAGCCTTTTAGGAGTTCACCCCAGTATCCACATTACTACATCACTACATCACTACGTCACTAGGTTACTGATATCAACACAAAAACAATAATAAACCAAATTAACGCGAATGTTGGCACCATAAATCGGGCCATAGATCGGGACTGGTTTGACCTACGGACCTGGGGAAGGGCTCATTCGATTCCTCGTGGAGTGTTCTTCAAAAAGAGTACAAATTTAGGCCGCCTTGACTTTTTTTGAGGTTTTTAGGGATTTTACAAAACTTTGACAACCCTTAAAGGGCACTTTAAATTAAGTGAGAGTGCTGGCTAAAGACTTGGGGCGTTGTCGGACCAATATTGATTTTTCCATGAAAATTTCAGATAGAAATCGTGCGTTTAGGCGTACGGACGGAAAAATTTTTATTGCAGATTCGGATCCTACACCCTTTGAAACGTAAACCATGAAATTTTCAGGGGGGAGTTAGAATTTTTTTTTTTTTTTCAAGAGCGATTACAATGTTATGAATAATAAACCAAAACTGGACAAACGGTTAGCAAAAACGTGGTTTTTCGAATTTTTTACTAACCTAGGAAAGTGGGGTGTCAGTTTCTAGTCATTTTTGATACCAAATCGATTTAGATGGGTCCCAGTCTAGACCGATTTCATCTGATCGAGAAAATCACGAGTTTAAGGGTTAAAATGATTAAAACCGATGTAATTTTCAATTTTTCAAAGTACATTCTTTTAGTCTTGATGACTTGGCAGTCGTACAGCAACCCGGTGTATGGTTGATTGATCAAGATTCCGAGATTACTGGCACATCCCGGATCGATGTTGGATCTTAGTAGCCACATTTAGTAAAACTGGGTCCAGTGTTTACGGAGAAAAGCTCCGGCATGACCATCTGCTAGCTCACCTTTTGAAAAATTGGTTTGAAGAAACACTGCTAATTCTAACTTATGGGCTTATCATTTTCAGATAGCTCTTTTACGCAAATCGCTGCACTGTAGATAGTTATTAAATTGAGTGTATGGTCGTTATCTAAATATAACTTGATGGGTGCATATCTTTGAGGGGAAGGGTACAAGTGGTGAATGTGCCAAAAACTGTACATAAATCACTGATTAGTATATTAGATTATGTCAATGATGCGTTATCTAAATCGGCCTCCATATCTCGCCTTGTTCACTCTAGATGCCGTGAAAGAGCCCTATTTATATTTCAGCTCATTACATCGATTAGGAACAAAATTAGCCACAAGGGCCTCCAACGAGTCATTGAACTTCATTCGATGTAATTGACATTGACAGAGGGGCAATCCATATCGTTTAACCCTGGATTACCAAGAACACGTTGAAAAGGCGTGTATTTTTTTTCTCCTTCGAATTTCCCCTCAAATCTTGGGCCCCAAGTTACAATTACGTACGAGCTCAAAATCAACGTCACTCCCAAGGTCAAACATCTTGATTTTCAAACATAGGGAGTCGAACCGACGTGTCAAAATAAGCACTCATTCTCTACACGTCGTTTCGACGTGTAGTCAAGGAGCACCTATCTAATGCAATTCGTTCCAACCCCTGGATGTCATTTGTAAATGCTGCCATGTACACTACCGTAACTGTAAGGCGCAAAATTATCGTTTCCTACTTTTCTAGTGTTTTTTTCATTCCAGTTTTCAATTTTAACAAATAGATCCTGGAGGAGTTTAGATTGCATCCATCATCTGAAATCGAAGCTGAGGAGGAGGACCTTCTCCTTGAAGATGCGAGTAGTGATGAAGAAGAAGACAACATTGAATTCCCCGGACTTGACAATTTTTCTGATGAAGACCCAAACTATGTACCATCTGAAAGTGAAAGTGACGATTTTTCAAGAGATAGTTTCGACCTAGATGAAGCTGATGAGAAGGTGCGAAAAGTTTTCGAAACACAACTCGCTGAACTTCCCTCTACTTCCCATGGCAAGAATTCACGCTCTCCAGTTCCAGCGGGTCCTCCTTCAAAGAGGAAAGAAAAGAAGATCCTTCATCCTTCAACTTCCAAAAGGAAGCGTTCTTCCTCCCTCCCCGTGGAAGGTCCTCCTTCAAAGAAAAAGATGTCAAATGTTTCTCAACCAGAAGAAATTGCAGATAACCCGCCAAACCGAAACCGAGTCATCAAATTTGATACACCAGAAATGAGGAAAGAATGGATATTTATGGAAAACTGAGCCCATTCCGTCCAAATCGAAGAAAACTCAAAAAGAATTAGTTTATATTAGACCAGGCACGAAGGGTCAATCTGCTAATGCTGATACTCCGAAACAATGCTTCACCTCACTGTTTTCAACTGATATGAACGATCTAATAAAAAAGTATACATACCAAGAAATCGCTAAACAAAGGCTCCAGTATAAGAATCCATCCAACCCAACTTTACGGGAGCTATGTTCTGAAGAACTTAATTGTCTCCTAGGCGTTCTTATAATGGCTCAGCACTACGAGACAACCATCTGAGCATACGAGCCATGATGGATACCCATTTGTGCGGAGATAAGTATCGCTCTGCATTTTCACGCTCTCGGTTGGAATTTTTGCTCAATTGTCTGCGATTCGATGATCGTACAACCAGAGATCAAAGAAGAGCTTGGCACCAATATTCGAACTATGGTCCATGTTGATCAGAAACTGTGTGGAGAGTTACAGTCCTGGTGCTTACTTGACAGTAGACGAACAGCTTCTCGGGTTCAGGGGAAAATGCCCCTTTAGGGTATACATGCCAGCCAAGCCAAATAAATATGGAATCAAAATTTTCTTGATTTGTGACAGTAGTACAAATTATGTGTTGTGTGCAATTTTACCAGGGTAAAGGTTCCACACCCTCTGACGTCACAAGGAGAATATATTGTGATGCAGTTGACGGACTCAGTGAAATTCTCCAACAGAAACATAACATGTGACAACTGGTTCACAAGCATCCAACTTGCTGAAAAACTTGTGAGAGACCATGGCTTGACTTTGACTGGAACAATCAGGAAAAACAAAGAGAACTTCCAGATGAGTTCAAAACCCGAAATTCAGTGAGAGGCCAAGGTACTAGTTTGTTTTTGTTCAGGAAAACGTTATGGCTGTTTCCTACAAACCAGAAAAAAACAGAACAAAATTGTGACCCTGGTGTCCACAGCTCACGATTCTGATAGTGTTGATTCAATGTCGGGTAAGCCTGAAATAGTGCTCAACTAAATTCCACCAAAGTCGACACATTTGATCAAATATGTCAAAACATGAACACAAACAGAAAAACAAAGATGGCCTTTGTGCATATTCTATAATATAATCAATATTGCTCTACACAATGACGTGTGTTACTTGAACAATAAAAAAGAAACCACACTGAGAAACCTCTCAGCAGGTTCAACTATGCCACTGCCTTAGCAGACGAAATTACTTCTTTGTGGATGCACACCCGTTTGACCCACCAGATTCCGAACACGCTACGAACTTCTATATCTTCTTTCTTGAAGATCCAAGCCCCAACACAAGATCTTGTCAGAGGACGCCGACAAAATGAGGCAGAAGATGGTAAACGGCATTATTGCTCTTTCTGTTCTTACAAGCTGAAAAGGATGACGAAATCAACTTGCTCCTCTTGCCTCAAGTTCATTTGTGGTGAACACTCGATAAAAATTTGCCCAGAATGCGCTAATAAGAAGTGATTTAGTGGTATAAACTTGTAAAATTTGGTTATTTGAGTAGGTACTCATTTATTTTTATTTTCCATTATTTCAAGTATTTTTGTATTTTATTCTTATTCGAATGATCTCGATTTAGACATGAAACGTGTTAAAATTGAAATTTCAGTTCCTACTTGCTGTTATTAGTAGTTACTTACATATTGAGGCACTTCGAGTGCTTAGACTAAATCGGCTCTGATTATTTGATTTTTATAAGACTGTACACTGTTTAACACTGCAAAGTAATAATTTTTTACATTTATAATAAAACTGGAATGTGTTGAAATGACAATATTCTAATTACCCCCGACAAGGGCCTTTCTTCGAAATGTTTGGTGAAAAACGACGATTTTAGGGGTTCTACGTCGATTTGACGTATTGTTATCAGTGTCGGATTGTCGAATTGGTAATCCAGGGTTAATATGTTACGTTGGAAAGCCCTCGAATTCTTCTCAAATCATGACAATACCAATCAAAATCAACGACTACCAGGTTAATCAACAACTAGCGAATTCCAAATTTCCAAACAATTTATTTAACATGATTTAAAATTGTTTTCATCGAATTTTGGTAAATTTCCAATTACTTGTTCCTTACTAATGTTTTTTCTTTCCCTTTTTTTTAACAAATATCTACCGTTCTACTTGTGGATTGGGTGATGGGATGTTTTACTATAAAGTAACTGTGGTTCTGTTTTCAGGTGTGTGCACAAACTACAGATGAAATGTCAAAGAAGGAGAAACAACAACCGAACCTACAAGCTAAAAGGTGAGTAACGCATCAATACTAACGCATTTCCTCATCTCGTACTAATTAAATAACCGGGTTCATGTAGTTCATAATGCGCAATAACTCGCTCTTGTAACAAGTTGTAAGGTGGAGCGGCACGACTTTCCGAGCAAGGAGTTCAGGTTATACTACAACATGCAAGGCTTTAGTGTTGTGCGGGTTAGTATGTTAGTTTTGAATCAGAGATGGGCACACACATTAGATCAGTGGTTCCCAAACTGGGGGCGATCGCCCCCAAGTAGGCGATTTGGGTTATCAGGGGGGCGATAAATGAGTTGGGGGCGATTGGGGGGCGATGAGTAAAAAATGAAAATATTACTGTACAGTTGAAGTTGCCGGGCAGCCATTGAAAAGGCAAAATAACACAAAGTTTTCAAACTCATTTTTTTCACCTTTTAACTGCGAATTTTCTTAATTTATCTTCTTTTTTCTCACAGAAAAGAAAAATCTATAAAGTGTTTCATCATAAACGTTCGTCCGTTCCCTCTCCCTTTAGAACTTTTGGCAGAAAAAACAACGCAAATATAAATGTGAATGTCAAACTGTTTGGGCATAGTAAAAATCGCCTTGTAGCTTGTGTTTCAAGTCTTACGTGATATAACTGTGGTGCAAGTGAGGTTTGGGTTGGTGTTTTACTTTACCTCCATGAATTTTAGTTATTCTACTCGTGATTTCTAAGTAGTGTCCATTTACAGTACACTATATCATTGTAGGTATTGACATTGTCCGTACTCACAACTGCAATTTGAATGGTAGCGTTTGTTAGCTGAGTGAGTCGAGAGGATATATGGGAGAGGGGTTGGTAAAATAGGGGAAATTTCTCGTGTAAGGAATAAATTCAACTTCATGCACGAATCGATAGTGGTTCATCAAACTGAAAATACGTTTAGGAGTAGAGTTGTCCTGCCTGTGTTTAGAATTGGGCGGAACCGGGAAATGAATTCAATTTCGTGCAGGAATTGTAATTTGATTCATTAGACTGAAAAAAAAACAAATTATTGATAAATTGGAATGTTGGGTTAGTTGGGATCCGTGAAAAGTTTATTATTTCTGTATTAGAATAACCCTTCTATGTAAGTCGTTGATTTATGTAAATAAGACTTATTACATAAAGGTTTATTATTTCTGCTTACAATATCAAAACTTCTGCGTAAGTCCTGTTTCTTCATATCTTGTCTCGTCCACTCTAAACGCCATCAAAAGAGTGCCATTTATATTTCACCCACGTTAGATCGAAAGGAACAAAATTAGCCTCAAGGGGTCTTCAGCTGATCATTGATCCCCCTACCATGTTATTGACTTCTAGATATCCAAATACAGTAGGATGACTTTATCTCAAACATAACTCTGAACTCGCAAACAGAAGCTGATATGAGAAATTATTGCTCACGAAACTCTGAAACCGGATACCACCAACCATTCCATATCCTCTAACATTTTAACTTTAAAAAGTCTTGATTTACCTCAAGTCATATCGCTATCAAGCAAAATTTCCGAAGCATTTTCATCAAATGTATACGGTGCATGTATTCACATCCCTGTAGTTTTCGCCTTTCTTCCAGGAACAAATAAACACATGTACGTCACATTTTGGATGAACATTAGCGTCAGAAGTCGGCAACAGAAATGAGGAGAGTGATGACGACAGTTGTTCATGATTTTCTATTTCATCGTGAATTTTTATTGTATTGAGTATTTGACGGAACATGCGATAATCCCGCGTCCCATGTGTTTTTTGTCCAAAGTCATTATTTCCTTTCTCAGTAGCCGGGGCAAAGTTATTGAATTTTTGGCCTAAAGTCATTTCGTTTTTGAGCGATTGGCCCGAATCGGACCCCCCCCCCCCCCCCCTTTTTTTAGCTTTCTAGGTTGATTAGGCTATTAAACGGCCCTTGGGCTCATTTATCTGACCAGAAACGCCATCATCACATTCCAGATGTTCCGCTGAAGGGAAAAACGTGTCGTGTGAGGAATAAATTCTTCACCGCCGTTAATGTTTCACCCCCTATGCGATCTGATCCCACGACCAGTCACCAATACTCGCTGGTCTCGTCCCGTGATCGCCGTGACCAGGGCATCCCATATCGACCTGCAAGGTTCAAACGCCTATTGGGCGGTGCGTTCCCATTACAAATGCCAAAACTTGAAGAGCATTTCCGCGTGTTCCCGGTACGATTGTCAAAAATGTCATCAGTGAAGGCAGAATCGTCAGCATTTTATTCTTAGCATCGAAATGTTATATACTTCTATGCACAGCAGCCACAGTTTATCTAAGCAGTCGGGAGTTAATCTCCGAAACCACCTACCCAACCAAACTTGAGTCAACAGTGGGCTTTAGGGACCAGTAGGGACCAAGTTCTCTGTATCCAATTCTATCAATCCTGCAGTGTGAAAGCAAAGGGTTGAAATATTCAGAAATCACAATAACTATCACAATCGAAAAACACTAGAGACAAACATCGCTTCGATTCATCAAATAACCCCACTCGAGCGAATTCACGTTCATTGCTAAAGGCTGGAACTGTGACAGAACCAAAGAGTATCAACACGAACGCGAATGTGAAGTTGTACCTAAATATAGCTTTTCCAAGTCGAATTGAGAATTTTCCAAACCAAATTGAGATTTCTCCAAACCAATTTGAGAATTTTCCAAACCAATTTGAGAATTTTCCAAATCAATTTGAGAATTTCCAAATCAATTTGAGAATTTTCCAATCCAAGAAACTTTCACTACTAAAAAGGAAGAGGGAGTTTTCCAAACCGAATTGACAATTTTTTAAGGCAATCCAAGACTTTTATTGAAAACAAAATTAGTGAAGCAAAATGAAAGAATAGCACTTTATGAACAAATTAACATTGAAATCAGAAAGACAAAATGAACGAAAAATACTTCATCAAAATTACGCTCTTGTTATTGTTATGAACAGAAACAAATCGAGGCCACTCTGCGTTTGGTTGGTCTATTTTAATGCAAGTCAACATTAAAACAAAAATGCATTTCTCATTGTCATGTGGCGATTTTTTCATTGTTGTTAACAAAAGCAGTCATTGTTTGAAACATTTTTCGTTCATTTTGTCTAAATAAATACTAATTTTAATGTTAATTTGTTCTAGCAAAAGTCAAATCTGAAATCAGTATCTGTCTCATTCAGATTGGAAAATTCTCAAATTGATTTGGAAAAATATCTCAAATTGGTTTGGAAAATTCTCAAATTGGTTTTAAAAATCTCAATTTGGTTTGGAAAATTCTCAATTCGACTTGGAAAATTCTCAATTCGACTTGGAAAAGCTATAGTAACACATTAATAATCCCCATGTCAATTTTGGCAATCGAATATGTCACGTTATTGCTATAGAAATTTTTTTTTTCAAGTGTTCCTCTTGAAATCGAGTTTTTAAAAAAACTTTTGTTAAGTATAAGTTTGCCGACAAATAAACCGCATTTAGGTATTTTATTTTATCTCGTTAAATTTCAGTTGTTCCTTATAATGGTTTCAACGTCTTAATAGATATACGGTATGATACACCAGTCCATAATGGCCTACTGCGATATTGCACCCATTTTAAAGTTTTAGTTAGATCCCGTGCCGACTTCAAAAATTGACTTATGTTGGCAGCTTCCAACCTTGTTACTTCCCACGCACTCCATGCCGAGCCATATTATTATTAAATAATAATATTCTGTCCTACTGGGGAAGGGATACCAGATGCATTTTAAATTTTCGGGTTTTAAACATTTTAAATTTTTTTTGCTTCCGGGTTTAAACATTTTTTCAGGAAGAGTTATTTTTTGCGTTTTAATTTTTTTGGTTCCGTGTCTGTCTGTGTGTCTGTCTGTCAGCAAATCCTTGTTAAAGCTCAAATTTTCCTTGTGCGGGTTGGGGTGTAGATGGTCCCTTGGTTTCAATAATCAATAGTAGCCTCCGCTTTGAAATCCTTGTTAAGTCGATGAAAAACGGTTTGACGTCAACACGACCTGTGAACCTGAACGTCCTCGCACTTGGTAAAATTGGCCTAGTAAATTGTGACGAATCAGCTGAATTAATTGCAATGGAATTTTCTCTTCAAGAGTACCTTTTGAAATGTAACTTTTCATTGCATAAGTCATATGGTACAGTAAGGGAAGGTAGATGTATATTCACAGTTGTTCCATTCGTGTGTTTCAACGTCCGTGTCGATATACAATACGTGTACCATTGTAGATATTTGGACATAAACTTGTATTACACGCTGAGGGACTAATAAAGTGTACGTGTGTAAGGAGCTCTTTTTGTGTCAGAGTCTGTACAGAGTGGTCAGCTGAAAGCCCTTATGGCTAATTCGATTCCTAGCTGTGTTCAGATAATGCTTCACAGACAACGGCTAATAAACACAGACAAGCGATTTACCTACAGGGTACCTAGTACAGAAATTAGCCTTTGTTTAATCATTTGCAGCGTTTAATAGTTTTATTGATCTTCCGAGTATGGTCTAAATATAGAGTTGACGACGATGGGGTGTAAACGGAGCAGTTTGAGAGGGATTGATGGAGGTCTCCTTCACCTCAATGAATAGGTGAGTGGCTGATATAGATTCTCGGATTAAACTATTTCGACGTGAATGGCAAAAAAAAAGGCGCGGGCGGTTAGGGGCAAAAGCGGGTCAATCGATAGTCTTCAGAGAGGAGCTCGCGAGCTAAAGGTGATCGATGTAAAATGAGAATGGAGAGGGCCGGCTTCCATCATAATAAGCCGCCAGCACGATATTCCCGTGTGACAGACACTTCCCTGTAAATTACCTCACCTGAAGTTGAAGAAGGAGTAGCGAGACGTTTTCACCAAATTTATACATAATGTGTGTAATTTGATAATAATTTTTTTTAATGACACATTTATTTATTTATGTATACAATAAGGGACATGCCCAATAGACATAGAGAGATAATTATGCAAATGATAAAAAATTTTAACGAGATAAATAAGTTAATGAATAACAATAATATGACATAAACAGTGGAGATATTGGGAAGAGACAGCCAAGAAGACGGGGGAGAACATTGAAAAAACACAAAGGGAACAAGGCCACTACAAACTATTTGAGGCACAGCTCACAACACATTGCACAGTACACCAAGCGCGACCATCATAACTGCTCGGCACCACGACCAACACACTTTCTTTTCACCACACATAACGAGTCGAAGAAGAGGTCGAGGTCCTCGATGTCCAGGGCCAAGCGATTAGCTTGGCGGGGAAGCCGGGAAGGGGGTCGGTGCAGCTGGTAATTCTGAAGTCGAGGAAGAACGGAGCACAGTATCGCGTGCCATACTGGGGGACTCCATATCCGATCTTGGGCAGCAATGCAGGGGAATTAACGTGGCCTCTGATGAGTTTATAGAAGAAAGACAAGTCCGCAGATGCTCGACGCTCCTGGAGTGTGGCAAGCCCGCATGTCGACAAAATCTCGACCCAATCCACAGAACATAGAGTAAACAAAGTGTATTCTATTTTCTGTGACCCAATCTACCTGAGCCAGAGAGATGTGCAGCTTGTAGGCCAAATAACGCAGAAATCTACGCTGCACACCCTCGACCTGGCTGACGTGTACTGCGTAGTGTGGGGACCAGATCACCACCTCGTATTCCAGCACCGGGAGGACGAGGGCTCTTTAGAGGGCCACACATATTCCAGTCAAGATGGACATCTTTCGAGATCCGACTCTTCTGATTTTTTACATGATGTTAGGACGTAAACCAGTAGTCAAAAATCAGTTTCCAATTTCCTGAGAGCTCGGAAATGTCAAAAATGGCTGTTCAACCCAAAACACCATGAATTTTTTTATTTGGGGATTTTGCTCCATATTTACATGGAGCTCTCAACCTCTCAAATCGAAAACTTGATATTTATATTTTTAATATTTCAACCCTTGGATTATGATGCTGACATTACTGGCTCACCCTCGATCGCTTTATTATTCTCGAATTTAGTAAACTTTGGCCCAGTAGTTTCGGGGACAAATTTTCTGCTCATTACAAGGATACATTATTGAAAATGATAAATCTAAATGTTAATTCCGTCCGTCCGCCAACCTTCACTTCAATCATAAACTATCATAATTTATGCTTGTAATGCAGATACAGTTTTTCTGTAATATTGTGCTAAATATAGTACATTTTATATCATTTAGAATTTTTTTGGGTACTTTTAGAAATTACAGCACTTTTCTTTGTTCATAAAGAATAGGAATAATAATTAATCGTTTAAAGATGAACGAATTGGTTATTCAAATCTTAAAATTGATATCGTCAGTAATGACGCATACGAACACATACTTATGTATGCATAATTACACAAAACAGCGTAAAATCCGAGAAGTTTCTTAAGGAAATTTAGTCCAGAAAATTATTAAAAATTTCATTTTACTCAATTTTGGAGCTCTCCGAAATTAGTGGCAGCTTCACTTATTTGGATAATTATCATAAAGGAAAATGTGCGGTTTAAGTAACTGTGGTGTCTTCAATAAATTTGCACGAAAGTGATTAGTTTATTCAACGTCTTTATAGAACAAAAGTAGAAAAAAACACATGTCTTGACAAAGTGGCACATCCTTAGTTGCCTACATACAAGGTTATTCAGATCCATTTTGACCAACACTACACTAACCTACTCTATTTTTGTTCAACCTCATACCATCTAAATCATTTTCGTCACCTAATGAACAATGATGTTTCGTGAGAAATTCTGAAATCTACCAATTTAAACTACATTTTTGAAAATTACGCCAAACATAATCACTCACAATGCCACATTTTCTTCGAATAACATGAATATAGTCGCGTCAAAATGGAAATAATTAATGTCCTGTCATGAATTTAACGATCATTGCCATATTTCACGTCTGTATCTTGTTAGGCGCGTACGGTCTCTTTTCATACCTCATTCTTAGTTTGTTATTCAGACGTGCAACAGTTCTAGTGCAGGGCCCAACAGGAGTGGGTGATTTTGTGGATGAAGTAAATTGGAGAGTAAGCTCAGATTTTCCACCATGTGTGTACTATGTAGGTTTTTCTACTACTATTTTTTAAATTGACAATAATTTAAATTACATTTTAAAAATGGATTTTATTAATCGTTAGTGATAAGTACCAAACGTAGGGTGTGAAGTGGATCGGGTTCAACCACTCCCCAAAGAGTTGTACAACTTATTTAAAACCAAAAGTGCCCTTCAGCACTTTTTAGGACGTCCTCGGTAAAAGTCGAGAATAGGTAACCCCTGCCTTATCAGACCGTCACCATATTGAAATGTTAGAGTCTCCTATCTATATAGGTCCACGCTTTCGATATATAAATCGAAGATACGTGTTACCTCTACGGATAAGAAACAGTGGTATCGATATATAAATCGATCAAAGTACACATCGATATATGTTCAAATGAGCCTAATAAAAGGTACGTGTTACCTATTCTGTACTTCAGCCACGTCCTCTATAGCAAGACTTCGTCAGTAGAAAAGAGCCTATTAGAATTGATCCAGTGTGGTTCGAGATAGGTGCGTGTGTGTTTGTCACAACTGAATCAGTCCCATACATGTAATGTTAAATTAAATTAAGAAAACTAAGTGAATACCAATCTAAGAATCGAATTACGTCCAGTTAGGGACTCGTTTTTTGGTCGAATCAGATAGAAATTAGTTCCCGGAATCGAATGAGCCTACTTGAGCTCATGTGCAGTCATCCGTTAGCATACCATTTGAAAAATCGAGTAAGTAGGCGGTCGGACTGCAGAGCCATCTTGTACAGATTGTTAAGCTTGGTCTAAGATAGATAACTTAGCTGGCGGCAGTCAAGTATTTTCATATTGAATACTATTACAAGATTAGGGTACAGTTTAGGTAGGTAATGTGCCACAAACAACATTAAACATACAGAGTGTCCCAGGAGTTATGCACAATCCGACTCCTACGTGTTCTACAACTCATTTCCAACCAAAAATGCCACTTAGAAATTTTTTGCCAGAGGCCTCGTTTCCGAGCTATTCGCGATTTAAGATTTTTTTCGTGTTTTCGATCTTAAGTCATTAAAACTGTCATAACTCCCTCAATTGTGGAGATAGCTCAAATTTGATGACACCGTTGGAAAGAGCGTTAAATTTTCTATCCACTTGTTGTCGGAAACTTTTTAAAAATTGCATTGAAGATGTGTGATTGCTACGAGAAATAGCAGTTTTGTCAAAATCTTAAAATCGCCTGTTTTTCATCTCGCCTAGAAACCTCATGAATGCTTGACGCAGAACTGTGCAGGCCTGGTAAAACGTGTGCCAAAATTTCAGCTTTCCAACGGTGTAGTTGTTTTGGTTTTTAAAAATATTTTTAGTTAAGGAAATAGTGTTTAACTGCCGACACTATGAACCCCTATCAAACCAGGCTTCCGTATCACTATCAACTACCCTTTCGTCTCTTTCCTCGCTGTATTTCCTTAAGCGAGGTTTTCCCTATTGCATATTCCCATTCATCATGGTGCGCTATAGCTATTGAACATAGCTGGTTGTAGTAACCAAAACCTTAGAGACAAAAAAGGATTAGTAGGTAAAAAAAAATATAGTTTACTAGATAAAGAAGGATCTGCCACATAAAAAATATTATCTACCAATATTTTTCCCTCATACTATCCGACGTGTTCGCTAGGGTGTGAGTTGTACACAGGAGGAGTGTGACTCCCTTGCTGCTTCAGAAGCATTGCCATTGGCAAAACCGTACACAAAAATCATGTCAACATACTCACTCGTGGTATAGCTACTCAACTGAAAGCAAATCGTCGCAATCAATCGTAAATGAACACAAACAATAGCTGTATCCCGGATCTTCGATTATCCTGACTTTGGCTGGACGGCTTGGAAATGCCGTAGACACTGATCACAAACGAACGTTTCCATTCATAAAATTCATTTCCATTTTTCGTTTTTAAATATTTTTTTTTAATTTAAATTTTAACAATCTTGTTTAAACTCTAACTCTTTGTATGAACTCGATTTAAACCCCAATATCTTACCGTTGTCCAACAGCTGGATAACATGTTCGAGACAATAAACATTTTACTCAAACTGAATTTGGTCAGAAACAACAAGTTATCAACATTGCAACACCCAATGCTACGGCCAAATCAGATTGGGGTTGATAAATCACGGCGCACAAAGCAACCCCTCCTTCAAGACCGGGGGGTCGTGCGGGTCATTGCATATCCTGGCCCCTGACCAAGACAATGCCTCCTCCGTAGCTTTCCCAATTTTCAAACATTAGGTCTTTTTTAGTGATACAGGGTGTCCCAGGACTTATGCGCAATCCGACTCCTACGTGTTCTACAACTCATTTCCGACTGCGATGAGTTGCATTCATCTTTGAGACTTTTGGAAAAACCTCAATTTTGACAGAAAACACACGTTTTTCTGCAGTTAAACGTCATTTCCTTAACTAAAAATATTTTTTAAAACCAAAACGACTACACCGTTGGAAAGCTGACATAGTGTCACACGTTTTACCTGGCCTGCACAGTTCTGCGTCAAGCATTCATGGGGTTTCTAGGCGAGATGAGAAACAGGAGATTTCAAGATTTTGACAAAACTGCCATTTCGCGCAGCAATTGCACATCTTCAATGCAATTTAAAAAAAGTTTTCTGACATCAAATAGATAGAAATTTAACGCTCTTTTCAACGGTTTCATCAAATTTGAGCTATCTCCAAAATTGAGGGAGTTATGACAGTTTTAATGACTTAAGATCGAAAACACGAAAAAAATCTTAAATCGCGAATAGCTCGGAAACGAGGCTTCTGGCAAAAAATTGCTAGGTGGCATTTTTGGTTGGAAATGAGTTGTAGAACACATAGGAGTCGGATTGTCCATAACTCCTGGGGCACCCTGTATAGTGCAGTGATGTATACTTAGAAGGGCCAATTTTCATGATTCTTATGTTGTACACTTATTGTTGTACACTTTCATAATGGAAACTGTAGGTTCTGAAATTTGTTTGAATAAGAAGATAAGAATAATGAGAATCGGCCTGTATAGAATCCTATGCCTTATAGAAAGTGGGAGTTATATTTTGAAAAAACAAAGTTAGCACCCACCGCGCATGATTGCGCAATGCGTGATATTCTTTCTTCTGGATCCTTGTGGATTCTTTACGAGGAACACCACTGGTCCGGATTTTTCACCTGGACAATAATTTTCCACAATTACTAATCATTAGTAATAGGGTCTTGGGACACCCTATACTAAACCTATTTAATGCCCAACCTTAAATGGGAATTGTATTTGGTTGTTTTCACTTTTCTTACAATGGTTAGGTGTTCAACTTTATCCTCTTTCATGTTCTAATGTTTTGACGTTATTCATTTCAGAGATTCCAGCGGGAGTGGCGATCGTCGGAGGAGCGCGGCGAGTGGGGACGTGGAGACAGGTGCCTACATTTATGCTAACCGTTTTGGAAAATAAAGTGACGCGATTTTGGTAACGTAAAACCTCCCCTTTTTCAATTTTTACATTCAAATATGTCTGAGCACAGATGGAGCAAATCCCCCGTGTGAAGATCGGACGACTCGCATGTCTCTTGCTCCCTGCACCTGACCTGAGTTGGAAAGATTAAAATCCTTTAAGTATTTGGGAATGCACGTCAGGTGGATTGCCATGTGCTAGCGCTAACTAAAATATTAGAATCAATTCTCAGTTCATCGAGCAGTTTCCATGAGGCTAAGGGGCCCGTGAAAACACGTACGAGGACTTGGACTGGAGGACGGAGCAGCAATTTGGCTACCAGAAGAATGAAATCACACACACACACACACAGTTAGGAAAAAAAAGAAAATCAGATTAGTTTAGCAAAATCAATTTGAATTTTTGGCATATTATCAAATTGAAAATTTTGGCAAAGTAATTTGAAATTTTGGCACAAATCAATTTTAATATTTTTGGCATCTCAATTTGAACTTTTGGCGACTCAATTTCAACTTTCGGCATACCAATTGGAGCTTTTGGCATATCAATTTATACTTTTCACAACCCCAACTAATCCAACATTC
Source organism: Creontiades dilutus (assembly GCA_031894815.1). NCBI lineage: Eukaryota > Metazoa > Arthropoda > Insecta > Hemiptera > Miridae > Creontiades > Creontiades dilutus. The sequence continues at coordinate 1,359,474 of JAVIWC010000472.1, read as the reverse complement.
AACCCCATAGATCAATAAATGTTTTTTCTCTCTAAATAATAGAAAAATGTATAGATGTCATTCACGAACTTGATGGATGTCTTAGTTAAAGCAATTCGATAATTTATATGGCATTGGATCAGAATGCAATTTGATTTGGAATTGTTGCACGGGTAGAGCTGTCCCTTGAATCCTAAAACCTATCTTACTACTGATCTATACAATTAAGCACTAGTATTTCCACCCACAATCGTGGGGTGTTCTTCGGCACTCCCCCCCCCATTTTCAAACGCTCGTCGCTTCATGAAATTCCAACAAAAATTTGATGTTGAGGTGACATTTGAAAACTTCAGTTAGTCTAGTTTCATGTCTAGTGAACCTCAATTTACCAGAATTAGATAGTAATGGTGAATAATTCAATCGAAAAAAGTGGGGGGGAGTATCGAAGTATTTGCCGTGTCAAATTCTTCGGTACTCCTCCCCACTGTGAAAACAGTATTTTCGACTACCAATATCGCGTCTCAGCCTCTTAACTTTCGATCAAAGTGTTTCATCGCTCTATAACTCATACCTGTACGTCCTCAAACACCCCTTCCTGTGAATTCCTTTTTAGAGATAAGTTCTCACCAGAATTGCGACTTCCACAAATTTCACAGAGAAAGGCTGATAAAATGTTAAGGATTTGTATAAAAATTAATTTATTGTACATGAAGGATACCTATTCGATTATGTTTAGGATTGTATATTTTATATTGAAAATATTATAAACCCTCGCTTTCCGTTCAAGGTTCAAAACGCTTTCAAGTCCCGTGAAGGTAAACGGTAAATATCAACAAGTAAGCTTGCCTATTTCTAAACAACAATTCACAGGAGCAGGGGTGTGAGGACGTGCAGGTATGAGATTATAGAGCGATGAAATCCTTTGATCGGAAGTTAAGAGGTTGAGACGCGATATTGGTAGTCGAAAATACTGTTTTCACCGTGGGGGGGAGTACCGAAGAATTTGACATGGCAAATACTTCTATACTCCCTCCCCCCCACTTTTTTTCACGGCGAATTTGGCTTTTACAAAGTTGTTGCTTCAAAATATGAACACACACAACAAAAAGTAGACGAGCTGAAGTTTCCAAAAATCACCTCAACATCAAATTTTTGTTAGAATTTCATGAAGCGACGAGCGTTTGAAAATGGGGGGGAGTAACGAAGAACACCCCAATCGTGTGACAGTATAACTTTTGAAATGCATATTCTTAATTAATCCATATGTCGTATAGCAACTTATTCTATTCTGTTATTGGAACATTTACTGCTCAGGTGGAGAGCGCAGGGTGAGCCGGGAGAGTGGTGGCTCGGCCGACCTTCCCCCTACGTCTCAAGGAACAGGAGTGAAGAAAGTCCTTTTCTCAGAACCGGTGACGGCCAGGGATTCGGTCAAACGACCGTCCCAGACCGGGCCGTCGCTAGAGCATCAAATCTCCCAAGGTGAAGGCGAATAATCTCGCAGTTTCTTTTTGTTAATTCATAGAAAAATATTACAGTTATGTAAATATTATATAGGGAGGTGTTGAAATTCTATTAAATGTGTGATGGATACTGTCATGGAGGGAATTGTATTGGTGGGACGCAGGGTGCAGACGTGATCTGACCTTGCAGTGTGAATGGGTGGCCCCTTGACGTGACTCTGACCTGACTGTGGCCTGACGTTCCCTCTACCACGAGTGTGAATCCACCTTTATGGACTAACATAGGAAATTTAACAGTTTACTTGAGCGAAAATACTTTTGTAGGCTTCTTCCGACAGGCATGATTGACCGGGGAGTACCCACCTAACCTAATTGGTTACGGCAAACGACAATATCAACGATACTACGAGCTGACAGTTTAATATAAGCAGTTAAATCAAATAGGTAAAACATTTTTTTCCATTTTCCATTCCTTCCATATTGCAATAAGGAAAGAAGCCGAAGTGAACCCCAACTTAGCGATCTTTGAACTTTTAAGTTCAAAGCTTCATATCAGGAATTAAAATCTGAGTTGATTGCAGACTTCTGGTCAGGCGTATCTTTTGATGTTAAAAATAACTTATTTTTTTGAAGATTTAACCAACTGTGTAAAGTCCTCCCCTTCAACGAGTTCAACCAAATCAGTTCCAAATTGCTTAGGTTATCAGGAAATATCTTATACCTAACTCCTCTCTGAAATAACCGAAGTTAACCCAAGTTAATTCTCAAGAATTGCTGAGATTTTTGTGGAAACAGAATCTGATTGTTGAGTTTTCTTCGAGGAATTATATACAAATATGATGTAGGAGCTAATTTTGCCTGTTTACGAAACAGTTTTGAATTTGCTGAAACTGTGGCTATATACGAGGGGTCATGATCGGCAGAAGTTCAGCCGGTGGGATCGTTTCAAAGGACTTGGGGTACCCAAGAATAGCTGAAAACATTCAAATGGGAAATTTTTCCTCATCCTGTCGTACAAATGTTCCGTGATAACCAAGAACTATGAAAGGTTTACACGACTTTGGTTATCCAAATTGGATAATACCAACCCTGATCCTAATTTTCATACTTCGTGTTTCCAAGTTATGTGTCTGTAGTCTCGTTATTAAACTATGTGCTCTAGTTGAACGTTACAATGTGCAGGAGAGGAAGATTCACCTAAAAGTCAAAAGAAAATCGTCTCAACGTGGCGTATGGCATGTGGGATGACGAAGGACAAAACCAAAGATTTGCTGAAGAGATGGAGAACGCTACCGGACCAGGGGAACGAACGACCGCCTCTTCAAGAGCTCAAAGCCAACACGGGAGATCACGGATGGAGCGTTCACGTCTGGGGTAAGTTTTCACAATTCTAATCCTTGCTAGGTCATGCCTGCTGCCTACGGCTCCCAGTACGGTAGGCTTTCACCTCAAAATTCAAATTTATAACCAAAACATTACAGAATACACTAGCATGTCCACTACCAGTTCCTACACAGTATCTATACAAGGTATTCCAGAAAAATAATTCGTTACTTCAGAGATCGATTTAGCAACTAATTTGCAACAAAATTTTTATTCGCTTCGTTTCAAAGTTATTTCAGTTTCAAGTTTTTCTTTTAGTTTTCGACTTTACTTCACTAAAACGGCCTTAACTCCCTTAATTTTTTTATGAAATTCAAATCTAAAGTTGCCATTGGAAAAAGCGTTAAATTGTTCTTTCTTCTTAATGCAAAATTAAAATTTTATGTAGATACGACCTGAGTAGGTGAAAAATGAGACCAAACTGGAACTTTCGTCAGTTAAAACTTTTTGGTTGAACTTTATGGTATGTTTAAAAGCCATTTTTGCCTATACCCGATTGTTAGATTCGTTAAGAATTTTCGAATTTCACATTAATTCATATTCAAATAAGCTGCTCGCTGGTAATCTGCAGCTACTTGCTCTAGCTGAAGATTTGATGTGAATTCTGCTATTAGGTTTGTTCCAACAGCGAGGGTGTTGTCCAATAGCTGTTGAAAACAGTGCACAGCCTTCTAGGTTAATTTTCTATGAGTAAGAAATTGTTCGCTCAGAAATTCCGACTAAGGGAAAGGGCCGGAAGGTCAGCAAATAAAGACAACTCGACGCAAAACGTGAATTACGCCGTAAAACGCTGAAAATTATTAAATACATTTTTATTATCTCTGTATTATATAACCCCTATTTATAAGACCATTATGCTCCCAGTAGTCACTTATGGCTACGAGACATGGGTTCTGACTTCCGCAAGTGAAAAACTCCTTAACTGCTGGGAGCGCAAGATTTTACGAAAAATCTTTGGCCCCATTCACGAGAATGGAGAATGGAGAATCCGAAAGAATGATGAGCTGAGGCAACTGTATGGAGAGCCCGATTTAGTGGCATTCACCAGGCGAGCCCGCTTCAGGTGGTTAGGGCACGTAGAAAGAATGCCTGAAGCGAGATATCCGCGAAAAGCGTTGTATGGGATGCCAGGTGGAAAAAGAATGAGAGGAAGGCCACGTCTGCGTTGGCTGGAAGACGTAGAGAAGGACCTGATCCAGCTTGGAGTGCGTAGATGGAGGACCCAAGCACTGGACAGGAAGGAATGGAAATCCGTTGTTGAGAAGGCCCTGGTTCTTAAAGGACCGTAGAGCCAATTAAATAAAAATTATATAACCCTCCTGAGCGAATCACCGAACTCCCGGACTGCTTCCTTGATATACTTGGAAACACATGTGGGTCATTTTCCCAGAAAGGGACCATCTTGCCCACCTTGTCCAGAGAGGATTCTGACTTCCCATTAATGATTAAGGGATCAAAACAAATTTCTCGATACACTATCAATCTTGCTCTACGATATGCAATCAACTCATAATGCATGTACAATGTACATTGTACATACCATTTAATACTTAAATTTAAATTTTAGCAGCGAACTTTCCTGTAGTCTGCCTGTCTTAAAATGAATTTTCCAACTTTGTGCGAACATTGTGAACCACTGATTACAGTTATTGTCCTGGAATTCTGGAGATTCTTCAATACATGTCTAAAGATGAAAAAAAATTGGTTTTGCGGATTTTCTAAAAACCTCACAAAACGAGCAGGAGTATAAATTCGAGTGCCCGGAGGTTTTTGTCTTTAGTCTGCCTTCTTCGTGTTTTCGTATTTTGGCAGCGTTCTCTCATTTCCCGCAGTTTCATCGCCACGTTAGGTTATGAAATAAAAAGGCTGGAACCCTTGTTATCTAATCTGGAGATGTGTGGTGGGGAGTTCAGTTATAGAAACTTGGTTTCCCAAACAGCATCGTTCTCTAGTCTGCCAACTGAGAAACGGTAAGAAATGGAAATTATTCCTTTTTTCTAGTCTCAAAATGTAGAGTTTACCGAGCTTGTTCTGCTGGTATAGTGGTTTTGCTGAAAAACACCGCTAGAACCTGAGAAAAGGTGAAAAAAAAAACAAGTTTCCAAGCACTGTCTTGTCTGTCTGTCTGAATGGGCAGGTGAAAGGTCATGTTCAAGTCATTTATTAATAATTGTCTTTTTCCTAGCTATAATATAGTTAAGTTAAATTATTGACAATAATGCATAGTTATATCAGAACATCCTACCTATTTGAAAGGTAATAAAGTATAATTACCAATGGTATCGGTCTACCAACCAAGTGCTTCTATAAAATTTCAAGTAGTAATTTTGCTGAATATTTCTCATTGTCTCGTTTTGGTTTATAATTCTTTCAAATAATACACCTTTGTGATCGCGCAGATCCGAAAATTTTTTGTTATCAATAGATAACATTTATTGTCTCAAAGCATGCCAGAGGTGTCTTTCGTCTCCCAATCGATTTTCATTATTAATATTTAAATAATTAATTAGGTGCCTTGTAGCGCGGCCCACCTTTGAAATACAATCCACATAGTGTAAACATGACCCCTGATTTTTGGCAGAACTCTATTTCAAGTTTAGGTTTTCTGAAAACGAGAGGTCCGGATTCGCCCTTTCTGGTAAAATGACCCATGTAAAAATCAAACTGAAACTTAACAAGATAAAATAAAATTACGGGCAATAAGAATGGTTCCGCTTGTTCTCCCCAACCGAATTGAAGCTTGGGAGATGGCGTTATGAATCTGCGTACCATGTAAGGTTAACCAACAACGTTTGAGTTGGGGATTACAAAGGCTCATTATTGAAAATACAGAACCAAAACCCATTTTCCCGTGGTCAAACGTCAATTTCTCCACTAACGCCCATTTTTTTGGTTTATTATTCAATAATAAACCATTGTAATCGCTCTGGAAAAAAAAATTTAACCCCCCTGAAAATTTCATGGTTTACGTTTCAAAGGGTGTAGAATTTTTCCGTCCGTCCGCCGTACGCCGTACGCACGATATCTCCCAAACGGCTGGAGCAAAAGATCTGAAATTTTCAGGAAAAATCCATCTTGGTCCGACGACGCCCCAATTCTTGAGCCATCTCTCTCACTCAATTTAAAGTGCCCTTTAAGGGCTGTCAAAGTTTTGTAAAATCCCTAAAAACCTCAAAACAAGTCGAAGCGGCCTAAATTTTACCTATTTGAAGAACATACCATGAGGAATCGAATGAGCCCTTCCCCACGTCCGTAGGTCAAACCATTCTCGATGTATGGCCCGATTTATGGTGACAACATTTGCGTTTTTTGGTTTATTATTGTTTGTTTGTAACCTAGTGATGCCGATAGCGTCGAGTTGTAAATGTGGTTACTGGAGTGATAGCCGATGTGGATACTTGTGATAGCCGATACACGGGTTGAAGCGTTCTGATATGTATGAAACGCTTTAATATATCGGTAAATATTATTACTTTATTATTCAATATTATTACTTTTTTTATTTCACTTTTTATTATTCAATTGGCTTGTTTTAAATAGAAACGCAATACTAGTCTTTTTACATAAAAAAACGCTGCAAATTCTTTCACTGGGGTTTATTATTCAATTGGCTTGCGTTCATAATTTGAATTTCTACTAAACTTTGGTGTGTGCGTGTTTCACAAGTGATCGAGCGATTTTTGAATTTCAGGAGATATACATGGAGCACCTGAATTTGTTCTCGACCAAAATACCTATTTGGATTGATCAGATGATCATATTTGTGTGCCTCCTGAAATTCAATAATCGCTCTATCGCTTGTGAAACACGCACACTCCAAAGCTTAGTAGAAATTCAAACTATGAACGCAAGCCAATTGAATGATAAACCCCAGTGAAAGAATTTGCAGCGTTTTTTAACTTGGGCATCGGAAGTCTGCAGAGGTTCGGACGCATCTTTTAGAGCTGTATGCTAAATTTGCATGTCGAATTGTATGATACGTATAGAATATGAAAAAGTAGCCAACTTGATGATTTGACTAACTTCACTTTTTAAATCGTTTTTTTCACCAACTGAACCTTTTTTTATGGTCGATAGAGAGATGTGACATCTAATGATCTTTCCAAGGGTTTAATCACACTTGAATTTTCTGAGGAAGTTGTGGTTGTTTTTATTTGTACAATCGAATTCAGCTTGTGGGTGGTTCCAAATGTCAAGACCCCGTGTATTTGGTTTCCTTCTGTCAGAAAACCCTTTTAATGTTATTCATCAGGGAATAGTCAACTTCAAACTTTACGCCTTTTAGCCAAATCTTCGACGATAGTTGGACGATGTAGTGGGAATAACGACAGATCGTGAGGATAATTGGCGAGAGGGCTTTGTGAGAAAATGTCCCAAGCTTGCTCGTTTGTTAACGATGCAATGAAGAACGAAAAATACTCTCGGCGATGAAACACTTCGCGCTGGGAAGAATGGGACTTCCAGTTTAAATACAAGGTGCTGTTGAAGGAAGGCACTGGGTAATTCGTCATGGTTCCTTGACCATCCTCAGTGCAAACCTGCCACTCGCTACGAACTTCCCTGAGGAGTCAGCCAGTTCTGAGCCGGTAGCTTTGCTGTACACATCTGTAACTTGACTTTTGGGTGAGTAGGTTGGTACCAGTTCCGTTCACCCAAACCAATCCTTCTGTTCAGTTGGGTTACAACCTGTCGATTTTGCTATACGTTCTCGTAATGTACACACTAATTACACATACTTATCTAAATTGATCTTTCAAACACAAACAACGCATTTATTTAATATATTTGAATAAAAAAAAGAATCACGTACAGTTTTAAACAAAAGATCAAATTTTTAAGACAATGTGAACCACACAAAAATCTCTTTTTCACAAAATGAAATTCCTGAGCCCAATTTGAAAGGAATCCTCTAAAACATTTTCGCAACTTTATAATACCATTTCAACAATGAAGACCATGTTAATAAATTAAATTTGTATTATTTTTTTGCCTAGCTTTTTCTTTTGAAGTTTCCAAACTACAGTTTCTGAAGGGATAAGGATTTACAGGACAAATATTTACCTACTGAACTCGCGAAATTAGAAATGAAATCATTATCATAATCAAGAACCAAATTTTCAAATTTTTGTATAGGTACATCTAAGGAGGTTTGAATTGAATGGTTTCCCTTGTTTTAAAATGCAGTACATGTTGCCTCCATGTCAGCTCTGACAAGCATAAACGATAATTGAGGTATCAACACGATTCCAGTAGGAATGTAATCCCTACATATACTACCGATTTTTTAGTTCCCACCGACAAAGAAATGGGGACAAAGCGTGACAACATTTGGGAGGATGGAGATCAAAAAGCATTACTGTCCTGTCATAAGCATTACAGTACTCCTCTTTTGAGAACTAAACTTATCTGGAGTTTGGTTTGATTAAATAGCTACAATAGTTACAAATCAGTTGGAAAGAACATACTCACCAATCTAAAATACAAAAATTTACCTGGATAAGGCTTTTACTACATGTTGAATCATGGACCACAAACTTGTGATGGATGTGGTTTCTTCATCCTTCAAGTTTCCTGAAATCCTACACCTGAAGCTTTATAGCTTCAGCAGCATCCTTTGGGGGCTGCAGGAATATCGCCTCAACCTGTGGAAGGGGAAACAAGTCCAATCCATCACCCTCGTTACTGCAGAGCCAGGTAACGAACTCGCAGTGCCCCAATTGACAAATTTGCCAAGCAATACCCTTTAAATATTATCCCTTAAAAGTGACATACAGAGAATATACTCTGCCGCTCCATCTGCGAGCATTGTCCTCCCATTCAGAATCTCTCCCTCTGCCTTTTGAAAGCTGTGAGGTGATGGAACGGTATAGTTGCCCCTTCCATTGAGCTGAATGCGGTAATGCCCGCCACACTCACAGGATGACCTAGACGCTTGAAGGTTCATCTCCCAAGGCGAGAGATTCAAGAATCGGTAAGGGCCAACTAAGCCCAAGACATGTGATGGCTGTGTAGCTTCCTGGGTACCATCTGGGTTCTGCAGGCATATTGCATCAACCCTTGGATGGGACAAGTAGTCCATTCCATCACCTCTTTGTTATATATTGGCAGAGGCTGTTGACGAATCACTCACCCTCAGATATTGACTGCCCTCGCCCTGCCCCCACAGGTAAAATGGGCAAGGCATTATCCTTAGTTGAAAAATCTGTAACTTTTGAGCTTCAGGGGTATCCAATGTGTACTGCAGGAATATCGACTCATCCTGTGGAAGGAGTAACTAGTTCATTCAATCATCTCTTTGTTATAAACTGTAACTCATTTACTGCGAACGGAATAAAATATCGTGCTCACTTTAAATACGGTTGGAACGGAACTGGTACGAGAACGAAATTTGTTTGTCTACCCGTTATTAGAAGTGCACTCCATTTATTAGAAACGTTTCATGGTTTTTGCGTCAGTTAGTTGAGCTCATCACGATGTCAACACTCAAAGAAATAGCGAGAATGAGCACAACCGCGAGAGTGAGCGGGGAGTTTCCTAAAGACTTGGGGATATTCCTGCTAAAGCAAGACACCACTGCATTCTGGCGGCTGATATTTGTTCCTGTCCGTCAATGTAGGTACCTGCTTGTCATATTCCTAAATATAAGAATCTGCCTATTATCTTGCCTATATACTAGTGTTTTAATTTATAATTGTTCTTGATTGGTTTGGGGAACAATTGGTGGAAAAAGGTTACAACAAAGTTTCCACTGACGTTTTACATTTCCGACCATTCTAAAATAACTTTGATTTTGTGTGTCTATCTGTCTCTACATCCTGGTAACCATTGTGCTCCTTACTTGGGAACCAATGTACTCCTTGCTCCACATAAGACACACACACAACATTATTGGGCTCCTAATTGCCTGTATGTCCACAAACCCTTCTAACTAGCTGTTTTCAGAGTTTTGATAAGATTTTAACGAAATTTTCCAAGGTTATGCGGTTTATGCTGTAGATGGTTTCCCAAGAGTCTCACTGTTCTCACGTCAATACTTCACTTTGAGCATGCATAAACATTACATCCGTTGAGTATAATAAATTTCTCACAGCCTTGTGTTCCGACCTCATTCAAACTCTTGGGATAGATGATAAAATGACAGTTACTCCCATATCTATTACAAGTGTCATCAGTAGCTTCTGAGCATGTGCATGAAATCGTTGTGAAAATCATTACACACTTCAATAGTATTCATATGATTTCGTTGATGAAATTCTCTGAGAATACGAGTGTTTAGCCTGAGAATGTTCCCCAATAAATTTCATCTGTCAAAAATTAATATCTCACTAATGTGCAAATCGTTGCTGTCGCTCAAGCACGAGCTGTAAATTCCTGTAACAAGCATGACTGCTCCGTTTTCGATTAAACGTTTTGGGATTGGGGGAAACAGTCCTACACAGAAAATTTTTGGAATTGGTTTTTCAATTCTACTTCTTAGTACAACTCAAGAAATTCTGGACCGTATGGTAAAAATAAAATTAAAATCGGATGGCACTTTTGGTTGACAGATGTTCTTTGTTCTCAGTATGTATCATTCTAATTTTAACAAGATATTCAGATAGATGTGCCATTGAAATCTCGTTTTTAACTGTCATTCCATAGAGACAGATCTCAATAAATAAGGACCCTCTTTCAAGTTTCGTTTACTTACGTTCCAAAATCAATTATGTATCAATTAACTATATATTTACTCTCAATCCCAGGCAGTAATGGTAGTACATATTTGGAAGAAGGTGAGAAAATTTGAACAAGGTCGGCTTGATGGTTGTTCTGAAAAAGTATATTTCTTCATTGAAAATAATGTAACTTCAAATCATTTACTACCCACGTCATTGTGGGAACTGTGGAAGCAAACAAAAACTCCCCTAAAACAATCAACTAAAGATGGCCCCCAATGAACTTCATCACTTTTGCGTATTTGCCTATGTTGGATCTATCAGTTTCTCATTTGCCAATTTACTGGTTTTTCTTTACAATGGAGGATAGTGGTAGAGTTTCCATGAGTATGTATCCATGACAATGATCTAGAATTACGTAAACGATGATAGGGAAGGTTGAATGAGACAGATATCTGATTTCAGTTTTTCCTGACTTTGTTCTAGAACAAGTATCACATTTTAATCTTAGTATTTATTTAGTATCAAATACCAAACTTTTTTTTTTTTTTTTTTTTTTTTTTTTTTTTTTTATTCAATTAACTATATATTTACTCTCAATACAAACTTGAAAAAAAAATTGTTTCAAACAGCTATGACGGCTTTGTGTAGCCACAACAATGAAGTTTAAAATCGCCACAATGAGAAATCAACATTAACCTTCTGGATTAGGAGTTAATGAACACTTATAGACATTGAAACTTGCATTAAATTTCATCTCTATCCCAAAATGAATGCTAAACGAATCAATAAGATTGATTACGAGTGATTTTCAAACCCATAACAATGAGAAGTATGAAACGTACACACCTGTTTTACAAACGGCTAACCTCGTTTTTGAGCCCCAACTGTATAGAAATGGCGGCAGCATGGTGTTTCCTCAAAGGGCAGGGTTACCAACGCAGAAAAAAACTTTGAATTGCCAAAAAATGCCCTCATTTGAGAGAGCTACGATGATTTCCTTCAAACCCATGACAATGAGACAGAAAATTTGGGACAAACTTTGAGCACTTGATTCGTACAGACTAGCTAAAAGTTATTCTTGTAAAATTCCACTATCCAGTAACTAATTCTAAAAAAATACTAGTTAAAATATTTCTAAAACGTATTTGAGCGGATAAAATTTTCTGATTAAGTTCAAATTCTGACTACGGACAGACCATGACAATGAGATTAGAGGTACATTTCGATCAATTACCGACATGTACAATGAAGTAAAAAACTTTATGAAGCCATAAAGTAGTTAGGTTGCAACTAATAATTGCAAAAATAATTTTTGGAAAAGTTGAACAGAAAATCTTTTATCAACTAGGACAGCGATTGTTCGTTAAATATACCCACATACTATAGGAGTGAATTTCGTCTCATTTGTAGATAGAAAAAGTGTCTTTCCCGAATTTATTTAAAAAATATCAAAGTTTGTACAAAATATCTAAGACTTTTCTTCTATCATCCAAGAGTTTGTTATCTGATAATTACAGAAGCTGAACCAAAAAACACAGTAATAGCCATTAGCACTCACGAAATATTGAAAATGGGATACGTAACATGAATGCCTAGTTAGGTTGTTGTTTTTAGTACCTAGCAATGGTGTTGGTTTTCAGGAGTTGACAGCCTGGAAGAGAGCGAGTCCTCTATGGCGGGGATCGGTATGTTGGTGTGTTCCCGTGTCAAGTCCTAGTTGAAACATTTTCGGCACCACGCTTTTCAAGTTGACCCCAATTGTCACAAATATTGTTAACAAAACTGAAACAACTATAGTTTATTGGTGTCCGTCTTTATGTAATTAGTTTTCTTCTTTCAAGTTCGGTTATGGAGCCCGAATGAAAGTTCTTCTATGCAGCAGAATAGAAGATTCTTCTAGATTCTAGATTTTTGTGTATCGGTTTGTAGACAATTTGTTTTATACATTCTCAATGCTGGAAATAGTAATTCTTCAGTAGTGGGTGTAGGTAGTGGGGTGACCACATTCATTCCGAATCCCTTATTTGGAGCATGAGTCTTTATTTTCATCGGTACGTTTCGTCCTTCAACGAGGACTTCATCAGCCTTATTATTTCATCAATACATGCAGAGTTCTGGCTTGGACATGGTGGTGCCACACATCCTTTCACTTTGTTTTAGTTTTGCCTGCAGCTCTTCTCTCCCCTTTTCTCTTTTTTATCCTTTTTTTTCATGATTACAACAACAATAAAGTTTTAATCATGACCAGTTTTTATATATAGAAGGATGAGGGAGCAATTAAAAAACTTCAATTGCCCATACTACAAGTATTAAAACAAAGTGAAAGGATGTGTGGCACCACCATGTCTAAGCCAGAACTCTGCATGTATTGATGACATAATAAGGCTGATGAAGTCCTCGTTGAAGGACGAAACGTACCGATGAAAATAAAGACTCATGCTCCAAACAAGGGATTCGTAATTCTTCATGTTCTGGTTTCTTTCGTATTTCCTAAATAGTTGACAGGAAAAGAATTTACGGGGTTTCCGTGTAAAGTTCCTACAACCTGTGTAGCACTATCTTTAAGCACCTGCACCTTCTTGAAAATATCATCGATTGTCGTGTAAAATATTATTTTCTCTCTTTTTCATTTCTCTACATCATTATGCAGTTTTACTGGGTGATTTGCTTTATAGTATAGAAACTTCGGGAAGTGGTTCATCACATCAAATGTTACAAATAAGATTCTCTTGGTTGTGGTCTGATTTCCCACATGGTAGTGTAAGCCCCCTCGTTAACCCAACTTCACGAACAACTGTTGAGACTGCTTTAAGAGCGTAAATTATTACTCAAAAGAACTCTAGAAAGTAAGGTAGCTGCCCAATAGATGGGGTGGTCCTGAAGGGACTTAAATACAACCAGATCCAACCTATACTGCAGGGAAAGGTAGAGAAATAATCAAGACCAATTACGAACGGCTGTGTATTACAAAAGATAGAAATTGAGATACAAATAAATGCAATGCAATGTAACTTAATATAGTGAATTCCAATAGGTAACTTATGGTTAAGTATGTATAGTGGGCAAGTACAATTGGCAAGATATCACAAAGTATATAAATGCAAATTCAAGTAATTCAATGTTAGAGTAGTAATCAAATAGAACTCAAAAAGTACGATGTAAAGGCTGGTTAATACTAGTATACTCAATATGATATAGTAACTGTGAAGCGGTGGAATCAGTAAGTTTAGGCGTTCCAAATGAGACGCTCCCAGAAGGGGCTGACAATAGTTACGCAGCAAGGAGGGTAAATAGTATGACAGTTCTGACACTACCTTGGCTTCCAGGTTTTGATACCGTTTGGTTGTGGTAGGATCGAGATCGGCGAGCCTTGGGCGTCAGCGTCAAGGGTAAGCTCTGGTTGGTGAGGCGCGGGAGGCGCGCTGGAGCGAGTCCGAAGGAGTGCTGGGGGCATGCCTGAGGGCGAGCCAGGATCGGAGGATCGGGATTGCCTGGAAGGCAAACTGCAGGCGCGCTGGAGCCGCGTCGATCTTCAAACACAGAAGAAGGGCACGCCGGAGGCTGTAACAGTCTTCAAAACGCCGAGCTTCGCGCTGGGAAACACAATCAATAACTGAACTATTGAACTTTACAGCTAGTTTGAGAATAAACATTTGGAAAGCCTATTGACTTTGGAGTGAACTCAGGGCCTACAATGGTAGCACTCACAATTTCCACGTGTCTTCCATTCGTAATGAACTTACGAAAAAAGGTATGCGAACATAAGCGCACCAACTAAGAACATACTAAAAGTTCGAATGCCTCAGAATTCCTTGTCATTTTAACACGAATTTACTACCTTTCATTTAAGAATCGGACCACTGTCAAGAGAAACTGTTTTGTAACCTATGACGTGAGAAACCACCTTCAGATGTTTGTTAGCTTTACGGACAATCGTATCTCTTCACGTCCGGATAAGTGTGCATACTGAGTTCCATTACTAACTTTGTTGCTCACAAATGAAAATTGTTATTGCGAAATGATATCATTATGTACCTTCCATTCGCAAACTAATCATGCAATAATCTTGTTAATAGAAACTACCTATATTATTGTTATTCTTAGTTGGTCGGTTTATTCACATTATGTGCGTTGATATTTAATAGTAGTTCCTAATTGAGGTTCTAATAACACTGCCCATTAACCGTGTTGTTAATTTTCAAACATTCATTCAACCATTATTTATGCTGTGTTATTGAATTGTGAGTGAACATATTGAATGTCATTCCTCAACAGTGGTCACTCCTCCAAGTTCTTTTGTCATGAGTTAGTTCAAATCAAACTATGAATGGGTGTACATTTGTGATTTATGTTGCGAAAATCTTTTCAGCGACTTGGGTCAAAAGGTGCCCTTCGGATGATGAGCCCTGCGATTCGGAGAAAGAAAAAAGCAAACCATGGGCGGCCACGGCGTCGCAGAAAGAGAAACTGTCGTATTTTTTCGCTCACGTCTTTGATATGGACCGAGATGACGTCATCGCCTTGCAAGATTTCGAAGGATTTACTGAAGTAAGTAACAATTGCATCCACTT
This sequence comes from Creontiades dilutus, assembly GCA_031894815.1. Lineage (NCBI taxonomy): Eukaryota > Metazoa > Arthropoda > Insecta > Hemiptera > Miridae > Creontiades > Creontiades dilutus. The sequence goes on along the minus strand of JAVIWC010000472.1, from coordinate 1,344,420 downwards.
TCCTTCAACACCACGCAAAATTATCCAGATAAGTTTCTTCTATGCCTGAAGCTGATGAAACTCAACCTTCCAGTGCTTGCTTGTGTTGATTAAAACAATTTTAGTAATGATAAGTAACGAATTCATCAGTAATCGCTAATAATAACTAATCAATAATGAATAGGGGGAGAACATGAACGATCTGAAAGCAGAATGAAGTTTAAATTAAAAAGCGATACTATCGAATAGGTAGGTAGAAGACAGAGAAGTGACGCTTGACAGTGGCAGACAACGGACAGAGCTTTTTTTATTTATTTATTTGTTTGGCATCAGTTACAATTTTAACTATACAGCCAACATAATTATCAGTATTATGATTTTCATAATATAAAGTAACAGGGTATTCGGTGTCGAAGTATCACAATTTTAGCTCGCTTTTCTGTAAAAAAGTGAATAATGGTAGGTAGACCGAGGGAAGTCCAGAAAAAAGTGCAAGGCTGAAGTTGTAGGGTTGATCGAGTTCCTTGTTCCATTTGTCAAACAACTGTTCTCGTTGACGGGTATACTTGGAGCATTCCATGATTAGATGTTCTGCAGTCTCTTTCACTTATGCAGGTCGTGCATAGTTCGCTGTCCTCCTGGCCTATACGGTGTAAGTATGACTTAAGGGCGGACCGCAACACCACTTCTCAATCGCGTTATCGCTCTGTAGAAAGTCTTGGGTAGGCCATTGAAACGAGGATGAGAGTACCAGGGTGTTATTGGTATTGTCGGGAAGATGCAGCTATAACGTCTATCTGATGGGTACGCGTCGAGCCATTGGTGCCTGCACTGTATTTTGAAAAGTCGATGGAGGTCAGAGGCTGGGTAGATGTTTCCCATTTCCGACGTGTTTGTAAGAGTGGTAGCAAGTTTTACTGCTCGATCTGCCTTTTCGTTGCCTACCAAACTGTGGTGAGCTGTGACCCAGTAGAATGTTATTCGTGTGCCCCTTTGCCGCAATTCCGATGCTCGTTCGAGAATTTCTCCTTCGATTGAGTTTATGCTGGAAGAGAGATCGATTAGGGATAGTTTGTTCAGAGCACTCATGCTGTCAGTCAAAATCAGTGCCTCCGAGTAATGGTGGGTTATCTCCCCGACATACTCCAATGCTTTTTGGATGGCAATCATTTCGCTGGTGTAAATGGAGGCCTGTTCCCATAGTTTAAACGTACGAGTATGGTCGTTCACTGCGTCAAAAAAAGGCACAGCCCACACTTCTACCGATGATTGACCCATCGGTATAGAGCAAATGGGTGATGTTGACGGAGATACTCTTGTAGTAGGCGTGTGTTTAAGAAGCGGATCTGACAGATGGACAGAGCTTAATTCCATAGTTACGTCCTTGTGTTGCTTCCAAGACGTGTATATGCCATGAGATCATAGTTACAAGTCATATTTTATGAATTTTTGTATACGTAAATGGGCCTTTACGCGTCAGAAAAGTTGTACAATAAAAATTGTCTCGTGATGCGTCAAGATGTTGCAGAGAAATGATAGCGCTGTGTTGTATAATAAAGTGAACAGTATAAATCCCTCAATTGTTTTCGTTTACATGGGCGACAACAGTTTGTGCCATGGACAGTGGAGAGGTCGCTGCGGCTGCTGGAAAAGGAGAATTTGGCAGCGTCAGTTTTTAAGCCGGTGAGGATGTGGGACTCTCACCTCGGAAATTCTATTTGTCTATTTGACAGCGATCTATTTTCAACTTCGTTCGAATGTCAAAAACAGATTTTGAATAGTTAGTCTGAATGGTTGGACCCCGAATTATCAGAGAAGATACGAATATGCGGCAAAGCATTGCAGTGGCTAGGTAAGCTGATCGGCAAAAAGTGTGAATCACAAAAAAGTCGCGATGTGGTTGGATGTTTTGTCCCATCTCCCGAACCAAGAACGAATAATTGCCGCAATAATGCAATAATTTCCCAAACCCCTTGGACTTCATATCAACACGATGCAACAGTTGCCGAGAGGGCTCCGAGGACCCGAAATGTTATACAAATCCCGGCAATTAATTGAGTGCAATCTTCGGCAACCTCTCCGATAAGAAAACATTTGGACAACTTATACTTTTTTCGGCAATTATTGCCGGAAAAAATCGTTCGTGTAAAGGCCCTTAACGTTCTGCTGCCAATGTAAGCTAATTGTAAACGTTTAGGTGGACCGCTGCATCCAAGTACCGTTCGAACTCAAGACGCAGAACGATTTTTTCAACGAACACCGGGATTTCCACGACACCCTGAATGACACTCTCAACTTGAACGACTGCCCGGATGTCGAAGGGTCGGAAACTTCGTCCGATAGATTCAAAGAGTGGCTATTGACGAATCCAGACGTGATGGGAGTCGGTAGGATTCTCACGAAGGAAGAAAAAGGCTACGGTGAGCCCGGCTAGAGTAGAATGTTGGTCAGTAGAGTTTCAAAAACACTTGACCATTAGGAAAGTAGGTTCATATAATGAAGTAAGGACCTAGAATGTCAATGGTGAATATACGAGTACTGTATTTACCTTCCAGACCATGCTAGAAAACTGATATGTAACGAGGTAAAATACAACACCTACCTACGCTTCACTTGTTCACAATTATATTACATAAGACTTGAAGAACTCGACTTCAAAAGAAACTCTTGAAACAAAATCCCACTGCAATTATATCAGCTGATGTGATCCTCACATGATACAAGGCGATTTTCACTATGTTGAAGTACAATCACATTCGTGTTTAAGTCTTTATTCTGTCATAGTTTTAGCCCATAGGAGCAAACGGATTTACGTAAAGCGGTCAGGGCTCATTCGATTCTTTCAATTCATGTCTATCATAACGAACTGAAAATAATCAACCGTGTTATTAAACATCTGATTAATACCTCAGCTGTGCAACAATATGGGGGTTTTGTCCGAAACAAAAAAAAATCTCAGCTGGGCTAGAATATCGGGATTAACCCTGCGTTGGGCGCGGCTCGGAACCTCCTTAGGATGGGCGCGGTGTGCCTCATAAGCTCACGTTACAAAAATGGCTATTAAAAACTATTTTGCGCAAAACCAAAATATGGGCCACGTTCTTAGGGAGGTACTTGAAAGGGAAAACATGGATACGTCTTTAAAAAAAACCGTTTATTACTGTGATCGACCTAAAACCAAAATTATATAAAGTTACAAAACTAATCAAAGTGTCTTAGGATTAGGAAATAAATGGAGTAAAAAAACTTGAAATACTGTTTAAAAAACTGTTTTGCGGTCGTGTACAATAGTATTGCGAAGAAATTTAATCAAGATCTGGCTCCATAAGTTGCGTTGAGGGTTTGCACGAGCAGATTGAAAAACAGGCTGAACAGAGAGGAAGTCCGTGGCCCAAACATATGCCTCGTTCGCATTTTTTGCACAAGTAATTGGACTGCCTCCGTTTTCCGGTTTCCACAGTACAGTCAGTATATCTGGACCTTTTCTTGGGATGTGCAGGCGATTTTGGTCCATCATCCATTCATTCATTCATCCCAGGATGAAATGTCGAGTGAAGACTTGGATCCTCCTCGAGATTTTCAGTTGTTGCAGGATCCAAGTCTTCACTCATCAGCAAGCTCATTACTTCTTCTAAGTGGTTAGGGTTGCATATATCATACCTCTTGCTCATTTTTGTAATTATACAAACAAACAAAAATCGAACAATTTTATTGAATGTAGGTATAGTGTAAGGGGGAGCGTACTGGCCCCGAAAGATTCTAAAAATGAGTCGAAAAGCCTATTTCTCGATTTCTGAGGATGCTCAGTGTCAAAATAGGCGCGGTGAGCCTGATAGGCACGCCTGTTATTACACCTTTGATAGAGTAAGCTATGCAGAGAAAATACTTTTTCATGCATATAATAAGTAAATAAAACCATTTTTACGAATAGACTTTCAAAATACTGACCTTGCAATTTTGGACGTACTTGGGCGCGGTGAGCCTGACAGATCACAGAGAGAATTTGTGCTCATCAGAACGTTTGATTGATCACTAAACTGCTGGTCAATACGCGCCAATAGAAGTTGGGAAGGTACTTAGAGCGGCCCACACACTATCCAACCGTCGGCCGACAATCGGGACTGAAGGTGGGGGAAACCCGACCGCTTCATGTCGGGTGGTTCTAGTCATCCAACGGGCCCGACGGTTGGGTCCCTTCCACACACCGTCCAACTCAGGTGCGAGTGCGGAGAGGGGGTCGTCTTTCGGCACCCCCCACCACCGATTGTCGGCCGACGGTTGGATAGTGTGTGGGCCGAGTAGATGGTAGAGTGGGCGGTAGTTTGAAGAGGACTCTACTCTAACTCTACTCGTGTAAATTAAGCTTCAGGATTGTTGCAACATCTCTTGGTTGTAGAACTGTCAGAATCAAAACATCCGTGTGCTGTGATGTTGTTCTCAGTAATTTAAAGATTTTCCCTCAATAATTCCACAACTCTAACGTCGCATAATTCATTTTTTGTGTCTTTGTTACCAGAGACTGAGGCATTTCGCCGAGTGGTCAAGCAACTCCGGGGAATACTTGATATTACAGCAAGTACAACAAGGCCTCATAGAGACTTTTATCTACCCCCTAAAGCAGGAAGGAGACTGCTATGAAGGTGGGCATGTTAATTTGTAAGAATTTTTGCATTGCGAACTTTAAAGATAATGTTATCAATAAGAAATCAGAAGAGACAATCTAACTTTCTAGACTACTGAGCCGGTTGTCGGATAGTTTTAACCATAGGTAAATACTTCCCCACGGGTCCCTGCAGAACGAAAATCCTGGATATTTTATAGAAAGTTTAACGGTGAACAAAAACGTTCCTATAACCACGGACGTAACTAGGCCGTATTTCACCCGGGGCAAGAAGTAAATTTGGCGCCCCCGCGAAGTATACGTTTTCTATCGCCTTGTCCTTTCTTGTAGGCCTATTGCATTCCTTATTTATATTATTATTCCTTTTAGTAAAAATTTCCAAATTTACTCCAAAAGGTCATAATATTTCAAAAAACTTGGCAAACTGTCACTTTTTGCCTATTTGGCGCCCCTCTAACTTTGGCGCGCCCCCCCCTAGTTACGTCCCTGCCTATAACTATGGTTCCGCAAAGAAAGTTTTACATAAGATGTAAGTGTTCTCGTACATTTCAAGAATTAACGGTTCGTGGCATCAAAAAATGTCTTGAGATCAACTAGTAGTCATCAGATTGGAAGTAGAATGCCGCCAACCGTTCGTTTCTATCTCATTTCTTCGCCGAGATAGGATTTATTGACAGAATACGTTTTTATAACCATCTTTTCTCACGCAAAACCTGTTTTCCCCTTGAATACATAGAATGTGTTTGAAAACATCCTAATATCCTGCATTTGAGAATTTTTTGAGATTTTTACTAGTTGTTAGGACTCCAACTACGAACTCTTAATAGTGTGGAACTTTTCCTTTCAGCCTTAAATCTCCTATAAAATCCCCAGCGATTGTAGTTTTTGAAACACAAGAAAGTGTTTAATTTTGTTATGTTATGCCTATCGATTGAGGAATTGTTTCATTCAATCAACGAAAAAATACCCTCAACATTTATGAAAAATCTTTCACTCAATCATAAAAATGTTTTTATATCACCAGAAACTTGTTCTTGTGTTTACTATCTCATGATGTTTCTGAAGTTTAGAAAACGGCGGAAATCATTGCTAACTTGCTTGTCCTCCATGAAGATTCGAACTCGGCCTGTAACTTTTTGCCACGTTACTTCTGGCCGAGTTCTTTGGAGATTCGTTCGGTACTCTAGTTTCATATTCAGCCTTCTCTGTTATCATGGGCCAAAAACATCTGACTGAGTTCTAACTCGTGTCCTTACCATTAAGGGAAAATTTTCTCCTAGTTGCAACCCTCTAACGCAGTGGTTCCCAAACTATATTTGGCCATCGCCTACTTTGACCTCCCGAGTTACGTCATTGCCCCCCCCCCCCCCCCCCTACACACCGCATAGATTTCTTCAACTGAAGACTGACTATACCTAAACTAAAATGTTCCCAGTCAGTCCAAACTCCGAACAATGAAAACATTGCAGAAAACACACGTTACATAAAAATTGTATATTTACTGAATTTCCATACAACATACATATATCAACACATTCACACACATATATCAAGAAATTCGTTTTTTTACACACAAATTCACAGCTAGAAACATGAATTAGTTTGAAAATAAATTGAAAAACTCAAATGAGAGAAAGAACAAAAAACGCTGACATTCGAAAAAACTTCCATATTTGGAAAAGCATTTTTAGAATCACTGGTTCAAACTTGAAACGGAGGCTAGTGAGATGGGTGAACTTGATGAGCGTGAATCAGCTGTTCTACGTTGGGTTCAATTTTGGTCAACTTCAGCCTCAAGTCTCCTCTCGATGAGATCTGCAGACGGTTCCTCTTCTTAGAAATTAGGTCGGTAACTATGCTGAATTCGCGCTCTACAAGATAGGATGACGGGAACGCGATTAAATATTTCTGAACGATGGCCCATAGACCTGGATATTGCTGAGCTACGGGTGTTGTTGTACATCGAAAGCAAAACATCGATAATCGAATCATCGAATCGGTTCCGGGAATGTTTCATCACTTTGTTAGAAGATTTTGTTAATTTTCTATTTGGTAATTCAAGGAATTTTGTGAATATTTTCAGTCAGAGTTATCTTCAAATTCAGCAAATTGATCATCGCCCCCTTATCGCCCACTTTTCGACTCATCGCCCCCCTAATGCTCATTGATCTCCCATCGCCCCCCAGACCTCACATCGCTCAGTTTGGGAACCACTGCCCTAACGGATTTAGGTATGAGGCCAACTCAAACCTCTTCGACTGTGGGTTATACCTACTCCTTAAACACAACACTGTCTCTGCCAGTCTTGGATGATCTTTTCCTATAAGGAGCCGCAGACAGCTCTCGTATGTTTCTTCCTTTCAAGAATTTTGGATACTATAATTTCTAGTGTCATGCCTTGAGATGATACTTCCAGATCATCGTGCAGCCGTGCTCTTTCTGTTTCCCACTGATTGCAGACACAAAAAGTGTGAAACACATCATCGTATGCTTCTAGACAGTTGGAACATCCAATTTCCCTATTCTGAAAAATAGGCATAAAATAGCCCATGTTTCAGAAAAAAGTTCCCCTCTCCATGTTTTCTCTCTAACCAAATTTTGACATGGAGGATCAAGTGCACTGACTACCGCATTTCGTGCTAGTTTGCCATAGTATGTTCTGTTTATTCTTGTATGATACGAGTTCTTTCCCCTTCCTATCGTCTCTCAAAGGATCTTTCCGTTCTGCAACCACAAGTTGTATCAGTATGCTGCTCTTGAGTACTAGTATGGCTGGCTCAGATACTGTTCTGTGCATGCAGTCCTATTCGTTGAACTGTTACCGTTCTCTTGGTAATAACCAATGTTTAGGGCATCTGCCCGCACCTCAGCGGCACACAGCAGAATTGAATGCACAACAGTCATCATGAGACCAGTGCTTGCATGGTCTTGGTTCATTTATCTTTCTCATTAAGCGATTAAGAACGTCCATGTCCGTTGATTTTTGAATTTGCTCCCACAATACAATTTTGATGTCCAATGTTACAATAGGATGTTACTATTGGCCTACCTGTGACCTCAGTACCTCCGATTTGCAACCCTCGGTTGTCCTCCATTAATTCAATTATATTTGTTGAGCTCATGCGAAAAACCTGTCCTCCTAAGCAAATTTTGCATCAGAGTCTACCAAGGTAGCGGAAACATTGTTTTCACTTTCGGAATGTAAAAATTTCTTTGTCTCAAAAATCAAAAATTCCACTCGCATTTTGCGTTTTAGACCTTTCTGAACAATTTTGGTTCTGTGTGTGTCAATGTGTCTGTTTGTCTGTGTGTCTGTCTGTCAGCAAATCCTTGTTACGGGCAAAACTACACGAAGTTATAGTCCGATTTTGATGAAATTTTCAGGGATTGTGCTGGTTGGGGTGTAGATGGTCCCCTATAGGTTTCATGACCCCCAGATCAATAGTAGCCTCTGCGCATGCTCAAACGTGAAATCCTTGTTACGCGCATAACTTTGGGAGTTCTTGACCAATTTCGATGAAATTTTCAGGGATTGTTCTTTGATGTGTAGATGGTCCCCTATAAGTTTCATGACCCCCGGATCAATAGTAGCCTCTGCGCATGCGCAAACGTGAAATCCTTGTTACGCGCATAACTCCGGGAGTTCTTGACCGATTTTGATGAAATTTTCAGGGATTGTTCGGTTTGATGTGTAGATGATCCCCTATAAGTTTCATGACCCCCGGATCAATAATAGCCTCTGCGCATCCGCAAACGTGAAATCCTTGTTACACGCATAACTCCGGGAGTTCATGACTGATTTTGATGAAATTTTCAGGGATTGTTCGGACTGATGTTTTAGAAATGTCATAATAATTATTTATCACTTCAGTCATCTATCCATTCAGCGTCAATGTCAATTTTTATTGTTAGGTATATTTTATAGTTTGTTCAATAGTTGAACATGCCTACCTTTATTTTCTCAAGTTATTTTAGTAAACTATAGCTCGAGTAAAAGAAGTCACATATTTCTATCTTACATGATTTGTGCTTGAGTACCTCCAAGCCTACATATCAATTTTCAGTAAATAACCTAACTTGCATCATTATCTTTGTTTCGTGAAGGTAACGAGAATGAAGAAAGAACGCCCAAGGACCTCGACCGACTATTCCTAAGCTTAGATGACTGGCTCAACTTCTGGGGAGACATTCTTGACAATAAAAAGAGCTTCTACGACCTCCCTCTTTGGCTTCAATATTTTCCAAAAGTACTGTTCACTGCCATCAACAAATCAGGTGAGTCTTGAAATGACATCATAAATCATTATAAGTATTAGTTAGAATTATATAATCTGGTTTTATCTGTAGAGTTTCCACCTACGGAGCCTAGATATGTTTTAGAGGCTTCATTTGCATTTCATTTGGGTCAGAATTTATATTGGATATTGGTCTAAAATTGAGGTCTAGTTGGTCCTAACTTCTAGCCAGCCCAATCACCTCATATGCTCATATGCTTAGATACTACGGGCCATGACACGTGGGGTGTCATTTCCGTGTAATTTTGTTCTCAAAATCGATTGATATAGGTTTCAGATTCCTAGAAATTTACCGCAGCAAATAATCTTAATTTCTGGACCTAAGAGTGTTCCCCCATGCCTCACAATGACAGGAGCAATCATTTCTACGTTTTGGATGCCGATTCGAATGAGATGGGTTCCGACCAGTACGAGCTCTTCTGACTTATGAAATCTCATTTTAAGGGTAAAAATTTTGAAATCGGTTGTAAATGTGAATGGTTTAAATCAGAATTATTTTCATTTTGTTTTGACGACTTGCCAGTTGAGAAACGTTGTAGGGAGGACGTCCACGTCACTACAAAGGCTGTAACTTCTTTCTAAAATCAATTTTGAGGACTTCATTGGAAAGTGCATCCATCTTCCAAACTCCGTATGGCAAAATGAGAAAATTTCATTTTCAACTTCTATTTCAACGTGACTTAAAAGGTCCGTAGATGGAGTGTTGAGAGTTTACAGGAAAACTACTTTTTCCCATGTTTTTTTCTGTATTTTCCCGGTATGCGCAGCACAATCAAGTGGAGGTGCCGTTTTTTCTTGCTCGTGATAAGCAGGTTTTTAAAATCTTCAAAAATGGTCCATTAATCAGGGGTTAACAGCCCGAAATTCACTGAAAATGAAAACTTTGTTTTGTTTGTACCTACATAATTGCGTGCATACAGCGCGAACTCAGCTTTTCAATCGCCTATACGACTTTGAGAAACCCTCGAAAGAGACCAATTGGGCAAGCGATTGTTTGAAGACGCAAAAGACGAATTTTTTCACAAAAATGTTAATTTTAAACTGAGTTATTTTATTGAGCTAAGATGTATCATAAATCCCTTCACTGGATTTCTATTTTCCGAAATGTACCTAGTTAAGAATTTGCCGCAGTTGACATCTACCTATTTTACAATCCTGTAACCAAGAATCAAGAAATTCGGTAGTGATCCCATAATTTTGATCAGCGATGCATGTTGATTAATTATTAACTATGATTTTCGTAGGTTTCGGTCATATTTTTGTCAACCACTTATCGGGAATTCTGTTTTACTTAGGTTCTGGATGCATCAGCAAAGAAGAACTCGGTGCTTTTTACTCCTCAGTCATGAGCTACCCACCGCAGAAACTAAATGAGCTACTCGATGAGGCGTATAGTGCAATGACTGCGGTAAATAATTATTCACAGACACATTAACCCTAGAATGCTAATATGATAGACATTACGCTATAGATGGTGATTCCCCCATGAATTCTCTTGTTCTCAAATCAATACATTCCTCTGTATGTGAGCAAATGTGAAATCCATCCTAAACTGGTTTTTGTTTTGTTAGTAAACATGATAATTTGAATATGTATGTCGAAAATCTCACAAATTTGAACGATATGATAAAACAATTTTTGTGATAAGTTATCGAAAAAATGAGTAGGGATCCTGGTAGTGATCCATTGTGGTACCACGTAAGGACATCAAGTCTACATCAGCTGTGTTGCCAACCTCTTGCACGACATAAGCCAAATTCTGTTTGTCTGTTTTACCATAATGATGAAACTGGTCAGCAGTTGAATGCTGACGAAATAAACTCTCCTCCTGTTAGGATCTTGATAGTAATTCTAGTATCAGGTGAAGGCAGCATGTCTGTCAGTTCTGTTACTCTTCTTACACCACTAGCAGTTGAATGCTGGCAGTATGAACGCTCCTCCTGTCAGGATCCTGGTAGTAATTCTTGTATCTTGTACGGACAGCTATCTGTCAGTTATGTTACTAACTTCTTGTCCTGCATAAGCCAAATTCTACTTGTCTGTTTTGCCACTATGATGCAAGTGGTCAGCAATTAGATGATGTCAGTATGAACGCGCCTCCTGTTAGGATCCTGGTAGTAATTCCAGTATCATGTGAAGACAGCATGTCTGTCAGTTCTGTTACTCTTCTTACACCACTAGCAGTTGAATGCTGGCAGTATCCTCCTGTCAGGATCCTGGTAGTAATTCTAGTATCTTGTAAGGACAGCATATCTGTCAGTTTTGTTACATAAACCAAATTCTACCTGTCTGTTTTACCACTGTGGTGTAACTGGTCAGCAGTTAGACGATGACAGTATAAACTCGTCTCCTATTAGGATCCTGGTAGTAATTCTAGTATCATGTAAGGATAGCAAGTTCATGTCAGTTCTGTTACTAACCTTTCGTACCACGGGCCAAATTCTACTTGTCTGTTATGCCATCGTGATACACCTGGTCAGCAGTCTGATGCTGTTAGGATCCTGGTTGTAATTCTACATCATTTAAGAACAGCATGTTTATGTCAGCTCTGTTACTACCTCTTGTACCATAATCCAAATTCTGCTTGTCTGTTTTATCATACTGATGAAACTGGTCAGCAGTTGAATGCTGACACTATAAACGCTCTTCCTATTAGGATCCTGATAGTAACTCAAGTATCATGTAAGGACAGCATGTCTATAACCTCTTGTACTATAAGCAAAATTTGTTTCTAGTTGTCTGTTTTACGATCGTGATGAAATTCAGGAACTCTTCTATTTCTAGGGAGGTGATTTCAAATTGACTTACGACTGTTACCGACTCTGCTTCGCCAATTTCCTGTTCGGCCGCTATCCCAACGGACCGGGCCAGTTCGTCTTCGGAGCCGCCCAAAAGTCGCCGCCCGCCCCCTTCCCCATCGACTACACGGCGATGAACACCCCTCCTGAGGACATCGAACCCTACAACGGCTCCCTCAGGTCCAACAGACGTTCTGTCATCGTCTGACCAACGGCCAAATAAAATCCTCTCCAAAGTAGATAACACTGTCGATTAATGCGGACATGATTTGCTGTTGTAACAGCCATTAGTCGCGGAAACAACTCTCAAATAAGACATTGAAACGAAACACGCGATTAGATTTAACAAACCTCTGATTCGAAAAACGCGTAATTTTTTTACTTAACTTTAAAATAGGCCATTCTTAAAAAACGTGAAATCGCATGTCCATTAATTTTGCTATCTCTGCAAGTTTTGTAGCTGTTTTTCCGCTCTAACTTGGGCATGTTCATTTAATAGTGCGGGAGCAAAAATAAACCCATTTTTTATAATGAACAAAGCGTCACTTGAAAATACGTCCTAAAATGGGCTATGGGAAAACGTTTTTTTACCGATTTTGGGATGGGGAGCTCTTGGTCACTGAGACCGCCAGCGATCTGCACAAACGCAAAACCTTATCTGGCAACGCTGTCGTGATTCACATCGTGTAGTTGAGAAATTTTGTCTTTCCTCAAACCAGTTAGTTACCAATCCGTTATCTTACCGAAACTGTTATTTCTGCATGCAACACACCCTAACACTTGAGAATTGTTCAATTTTCCCACCTGAGACCAAAAGTTCGAGTTTCATGGGTGAAAAAAAAATAATAATAAAAAATGAAAATAAAAAATAGCTTCCCTTTTCTTCGTAAATTCGAGCCAAACCAAATTCGGAAACAAACCAAAAATCACAAAAATGGTTTACTTTGTCATTGATGGGTATCAATTACAATCATGCAACGAAATTTGAACCCAACAAACATGGCCAGCCTACCATTGGGCCATTATTATTCATTATATCAAATACCTATTATTGTAAATAACCTATTGTATTTTTGAATAGATTTTCCTCCCTCTCTTCATCTCTTTCAAAATATCTAGTTCTTGAGTAATTGGCCAATGAAAATGAAAACCAGTTTGTGAGTAATAAATGCCTAATATATCCCTGCTTGGTGCCATTGGTTGAGGGTGGTAGATCCATTTCTGTGCATAGAACGCATTATGTGAGGTTAAAAATATGTTTTCTACCCCTCATGAGTCATGTATAGTGTGTTTTCACGAGAGAGAGAAAAGAAAAAACTTACAGAAAAAGATTTTACACAAATTATGTAATGTTGTCGTAATTCTGTTTTTTTCGGAATTTATATTCCTGGGGTGACTAGACGACAGCTAGGGCCAGCCAACTGAATTGAATGTGAAGAGGAACGAAGGTTATAGGTGATCGGGCGGAGAGAAACGAGATTGAAGAAAATTCTAAAAATACACTGGGCTATAACAAGCTAGTCTTCAGTGTTTTGGGGTCGGATACAGAATCAACAACGAAGGTGAAGCTTGCCCTTATTTTTCGAATCATTATTGCTTAGTGATTAATAATTGAGGCGTTACCACGGAAAAGGTCTTAAGTCAAAAAACAATAATTTTACAGGAGAGGCAAAAAACAATTTTTTTCCACTTTTTACTTCGATTTATTAATCAAACTAAACGTAAATGATCAGTAAGTGACCAGAAACGAAACAAAAGACTGTCTCACAGCAGGAAGCAGGATAAAATGTATGAAAATGTCAAATTTAGGAGCAAATTTCTTCGTAAAAACTGCGATATCTCAAGTCCAAGAAGTCAATCATGGCTAGCGAGTCCTTTTTTTGGGGTCAGTAATGGTCGGCCTGGCCTGGAGCTCCGGAAAAGGTCCCATCTCAGCAATGTTTTGAAAGGATTCCTCTCTTCAATATTTTCAACTCTTTCCACTGTTCTAATGCATTCAAAGTATTGGTACGTTACATTGGTAATGATCAGTGTTTTGACAACAAAAGAAACAATAATACTTACTGGTTTGAAGGGAATGAACTTGATTGACATTGTTGTGAAGCATTAAACCATGGAAACTTTCAAGAACAGGCGAATTGTCGCTGCGAAATAGAGAAAACACAACCTCATAAACAAATATAACCTCCTCCATGTCCTACCGCGTGACCGTGACTTAACACTTTTTCTATGCCAATGTACTGGGAGTTAACTCGAGTGGCATCTTTGGAGAGCTCTTCCAAATAAACTATTGAAGCTATCGACATAACTCCTTTTCCATGCCATTGGCCTTAGATCTGGCTATATTTTCCACGAAAAAAAAAATGTCGACCTTTTGTGACTTAACACCATCTCCATGTCAACGCCTCAATTGAGCTAAATCGCTCTTCAAAGAACGAGTGAATTTGAGTTGATTGGTATATTGGTTTTGTAAACCAATAAAAATTGTGAGCCGCTCCGACGACTTTCATTCTAGAACTTGAAAGGGAGTCGAATTTCACGTTTGTTCAAGAATGGCCAAATCTTTATGGATTACGTACCTACCTGCCTACTTAATTGTGGTGTACGAAAATGAATTTTCGGGCTACTCTTTGCTGTTAAAAAATAGGTATTTTAATTACACCTAGGAGAGTTTAATAGGCATTTATTCGAAAACGTCCAGTATAGTAAGTAGGAAATGCGAGGACATGGGTGGAAACGTGAAGAGAAAATGAATAGTTTTTTATTGATAACTTGGGAAAACTGGCACAAAAAGAAAGTTAACACAGGCTCAGAGCAACATATCTCGAGTGCACTATTAAAGAAATTACGAAATAATGCACAAATGTTTATTATTTCAAAATCATATAGAGTTTCTATGCAGAGCACCGCTTTTTAGATGACAGTACGGTACAATTCGGTAATAGGTAAATCACAGTTCTTCAGCAATTCGATTTTAAACGTTAGAAAAAAATTACATCGTGTATAGAATGAACTGGTTCACAGTGGAGGTAAAATCAAATTAAGAAACCGTTCAACCTGCACAATGTACATATTTTATCCGCTTGTGCATTTCTGTAAATATTTAGATGACCAGAAGATAATAAATGTGTCATTGCATTGTCGTTTAGTATTCGTATCAAGACCATTCAAATTCAAGTGCCTGCGTAACTCTGCTAGTGTGAATATGTAAGGAATTATGAACCAACTTTATACTTTCTGCCTAACCATAATCCACATAAAAGATTAAATTTTATAAGATACAAAAAAAATTTAAAAATTCGAAAATTTCGTTATTTAATAAATACTTACCTACTCGTTTTAATATTTAATACCTTTCACCCGTGATTCCTTAAATTTTGTAATGCGATCTCATGTTCCAATGATTTTGCTCATTGCCCATGTTTTAAACTGTGTGTAAACTGTGTAAACTAGATGATTTGGAGTATTTTTATCATTTAAATGATTAACGGGAGTACAATCCGGTTCTTAGCGACCGACTCGACAGTCCCCCCCCTTAACACTCCTTCAACTAACCTTGGGGTGGGCTCCTTCCGCCCTTTGTTATCCTGGCATCACCACTTTTCCGTCCGCCCAAGGGGGTCATTCGTGTACCTGCCACCTTGGTAAGCACTAACCTCTCTGGTAAGTTCCATTTTCATGCAACATTACCTCAATATCTATTTTACAGGTTATTTAACCATAAATTTGAAGCATTATTTATTGGGTTTCTAATTTAGTTTTAGAGTTCTTCAAATTTGACACGAAATGTATTGTCCGTTTTATGTATATGTCATTTAAATGATCTGGCTGTAGAACCATAGAGGTCTACGGTCCCGTTTTTTTCAAATTTATTTTATATACAATTTTATTTGGCATGCTCCTACAGCTTCCGAAATTTTATGTTGACCCTCCAAAATAGTAGAAAACAATTATCGAATAAAATGAATGGTAAAAATAATTAAGGCAACCACAAATAAAATATGTTCGTAAACGCAACAAAACAATGATTGATTGTGAATAATAAAGAATGAAAATAGTTGATGACGAATTTTTGATTAAGAGAGAAATTGTGAAGTTTTTATGACGGAAGGGAGAGTTACAAGTGTTGAAAGGGTGTGTTGATCAAAAGTGGAGTTGAATTTCATCCAGTCCAAACTGAAGGTCATGAAGTCCTTTAACAAATTTTCTGGGGAACCAAAAATGTTGGTCGCTATCCTTACAAGCAGAACACATTACCTTATTACTCATCTCCGCTGTTAGATACCCCGATCAACCGAACAGTATTTGTAATAGTCTGGAACAATTCAGCCCTCTTTATTAACGGTAGAGGGACTGGGTTCTGGAGCCCTCCTCTGACAGAAGGGTCAAATTCAGCCTTCTTACTACCTCTGATGGGTGTACTGATTCTGCTGTTACCTCTTGCCTGAGGTGCTCTCATGTGGCAATAGGCGGATTCTGCCTTGGTGTCTTTCTCTACGCTCTTCTGGTATGAGTGACAGTACACATGGAATGTCAGGGATTGTGCCAGGTAATACCCTAACTTCTCGTGCCCTTTCTCCTTCCATTGCCTATCAGAAAAGCCGTCCATCTACCATTAGGTTCCTGTGCCCAATCTTCTCTACCGATCTTGTAGGCTCTGCTCGCTTTCCTCCTTATTTGCTGTGGTTTTGTCGTTTTCACTCCTCCGAATTAGAGGTGGGTAGTGAGTGAGTGACCTTGTCTCAAAGAACTTCTCTTTCAAGTGAACTTGTCCCGAATGACCTGCGGAGTGAGGACCTGCAGTTCATCACAAGACGTTTGCGATGCATTGCGTTTGCATGATTCCCTGCAGTCGACGTTCGAACTACTTGGACGGTTGCGAACTTTTCTTGGCAAGGCAAGTTTGAGACCTGCAGGTCGCAAACGTTCTTGACAGCATGACTCCTGCGGCCGATGTTCAAACTACTCGGAGACCTGCCAAACCGTTCTTCACAAAGTGACCTGCAGTTCACCCATCCGCCATTAGCTTTCGTTTCCTTCTAGTCAACGAAGGACTCCCCGCACTGCAGAGCCAATACCATTCAAATTTACTATTTACTAAACTATACTGGTCGATACTATACTCATCACAGAGTCGATTGTATTTAATAAGTAGGTATTTATATGAAAATTTGTATGAAGACTCGAAAAATGACTGGGGAGTGGGGAAAGAGAACAGTAGATGACTGTCATTTGCCGAATTCTAACGGATGACAAAGATAATAGAGGTTGACGGTCAAGCCACGAGATAGCAGTGGTGGTGGTGACTGTCTCAGAATGGAGACGACGAACTGCAGGTCCCATTCATTCGCGAAGTGAACTGCAGGTGTCGCATTCATCCACGGAGTGAACTGGTCAACTTCTCCCACTGACCTTGTCTCTGGACTGAGTGGCCTGCAGGTCGTCTACTCCCTCAGATGACCTGGGTTTATTCACCTCTACTTCGAATATATTTGTATTTGCGCCCATCTGCCAGGATGCCAAACGACATCTTCTGTCATATCCGACACCGTTTTGTATGCACTACTGAGGGCTGCAACATCCCATTCTCTCCTTATACTTCTGGAAGCGTATCGCTTCATCCCGCAGCTCCGTATAGCACAATGGCCTCCGCCGTTTTCATTACCAGTTCCCTTTTTGCTGGACTAGGGCCTGTGATGTTTACCATACTGGACCTGATTGTTACACGTGCCAAGTTCTCCATTTTGGACAATTGTTACTGCCCTGCTAATAGGGGCGTATCCTATCTCCTTAAACGTCAGAAAAATAAAATCTTGTTTTTTTGGGAATATTACTGAACCAAGGTAGCCTAGTGCTTCGAGCCCAATCGTTACCCGCAGTAAATTAAAAATTACTGAGCAAACCCTATTCACTTCAGTAGAATCTTGATGCGAGTTTCATCAAGTAGTTTCAGAGAAAAGCTCTAGCCACTCCGCGGTGCCAGGTGAAAAAACTTGAAAACCCTAAGTTACTCAAAACTTATTTTTTGGCAATTTCGAACCCAACGTGAGGATCCACAGCAGTTTTCGTCTTGCATTTGTTACACTGTGCAGGAACAAAGAAAAATATCAGGAAATGAACAAGTAGGATTTTCATTTAAATAATATTTATTTGTGAAATATCATAATTATTAAGTACTGATAGATTAGTGATTTATGCGTTTTCGAGGGACGATACACTCACATAATATATTACAAGTATTTCGCCTTATTAGTGTAAATGGGCGAACAGTAGTAAAGGGAGTCCTGGGTTTCTTGGATAAATTAACACCTATATTTTATATCTTCAATAGGATCACAGTAGAGTCGAAATAGGATTTCAATGGCTAAAAAGTAGACGTAAACGTTCCTATGTTGACGATATTTGGACTAGCTGAAATATTTGAACTAAGGGTAACTTTTGGTGAGTATAGGAGAAAAACGAAAGCGGCTTACTCTATGTCGAGTTAAATTTACAAAGGACAGAACCACTAATATACTTATAAAGCGAAGTGTCGCCCAGATTTGTAGAAAGGATCCACGAAATAACCTTTTTTGTGCGAGACAATTAACGCATTGAAAGAGTTTTGCAACTCTCTAAATTATCACGAGATTTAAAACAAAATTTAAAATATGACATTCAAATGAGATCAAAAGTACTATTATTATTGGAACTGATGAAAATATTGATTGCAAACATATTCCACATTCAAACAAAATCAAAAAATGAACCATAATTTCTCCTATATACACGCCATTACCATTTTACCCGTTTAAAAACAGAAAAAAAAACTCGTTTAAAACTACAGTTTATGTAATAGTCTTTCGCTGGTGTTTAATTACTCAAATTCTCTTACGTCTCGAATAATAAAATAATTCAACCTAACGCTCAGTAAGTTTAATTGAGTCATGTTACAAAACGTTTGTCTTAACAAACGACATCGGTACTTTTCTCTCTAAAGATGCCCCTTTGGGGGGCAACGAGTAATCGTACAATTCCCAACATCCCAAATCTACTCGTCATTTCGAAACTACATATAAATTAGCTTTTAAAAAATATAACGAACGCTTCGTCGCGGATCGTGATAACCACAATATCTTAATTTTAATGACGATTTTCACGGCTCATCAATAAGCTATCAATAAAATTGTTTTTAAAAAAAGCCTTCGAATTAACTTCAAATCTAGAACTTCCGAAATTTGTATAATGAAAAAATTACTTGATTAGTCAAAATCGTGTTGACTCTTTCAATATCAACTAACATTTTGGCAATTTAGATGCCATTCAAAATAAATTGTAAGCTATAAAAATAATTTTACGTAAAACACGCGAAGTAATCAAAACATTCAAATCTTGAGAAATTCTTAAGAAAAAAATACAAGAATAGGGCATCTATTCGCCTATTAAACATTACTTATGTTATTACGCAATTATTTGAATAAAAATAAGGGTCAATCTATCGTAATCTGATGCATAAATTAGAATTGGTAAACAATTCACTGGGGTTTGTTAATGAAACATTAAACTACTTAATACAAATATTAGCTACTTATTTGAAAAAATTATTTTTTAAACCTAATTGAACACTAAAATTTACTTACGCTTAATTAATTCCATAAAATTACCAAGATGATGAGCTTCAGAAGCTCTCGTATGTAATCTAGTCATTTATGGAATAAAAAACATCAAATCAAATAATAAAAGTAAAAGAGACTAATGTAATGTGATTACGTTCATTTGCTATAATGATAAGAAGATCTATCAACTGAAGTGATGATTGAGTCAGTCGTTACCAAAGAAACACTAAAAATGTGGATATTATAGATGATGTCAGATTGATTAAATAAAAGTAAAGTGTCCGAAGTACTTTTCAAGAGGTGGGTTCAAGGGGTAGTGAGTGACGCGCTGGGAGCTGGGTCCAATATTCAGGCGGTTAAGTTGTTGTTTTTATCTTCCTCGCAAGGGGCGCTGGTGTCGGCGCATGCGCCAGTGTCACCGCTTGGTTTAGCGATGGGGAAAACCTGCGTGACGGTGCCGATACCTTTGGTGGGGCCTTCCCGGAAGAGCAGGCGGGTTCCCGGCCTCACGTACTCGGGGTGACGGACAAATCTGAAACAGGGCAATCAATAACAATTATTGATAAAATGAATCAACCAGTTCCAAAAATAGTTTTAAAACCATACAGTTAAAACCACAGCCTTGATTTTATTCCAGCAGATCAGATTGAACCTATTCCCCACCTGCCCATTAATCAAAAGGAGGCGAAATTCGTCAATGTAGCCCTTAACTTCAACCAGACAGGCTTAAGTATACATGATCTTGATGGAAAGTTGTCAACATGAGACTGACTCACTTAACGTCACATCTGCCAACCCAGATACTCTTTAGATGTATAACCTTTCAGTGATGTAACAGTACTTCAGTTGCAAAAATTGATGCAACATATCATTACTTACCTAACTGCCTTTTATAATGTTAACTATCTAGGTACTTACATGCATGGATGTATTCAATTTATAACATTAAATTACACCAATAATCTATCGTACCAACCTATAACTATAGCTGCAAAAGTGGGAGATGCTCCTTATGGAATCTCATGTTCCTTATAACTTTCCCATCGCTGAGGCCATCCATTGGCAACTGTGGATTCTGTGCCTTCTCAGTAATATTGTTTTCCTTTCACCTAAACCCAAGCACTATACCTCAATGGATCATTCTACTCCTTCCCATTCCATGATACCAATATATCGTGTAAGATTTCCATAACAGTAACGACTCCACAACAAAACTTTTACGCCTAACAATCCAAACGGGGGTACATTTAGATCAAAAAATAATGGCGTAATTTGAGGAGAGGCAGGGTTGGCAGAGCTCCCCCAAAAACACAGAGGGTATAAAAAATTGTCTTGAAACAAACGGATAAATAATTTCACAATATTAACGTCAGCATCAATAACCTTCACAAGAGGATGCGATCTTGCGTGATGCTGGTTTTTCTGCCTAGAAACTGACAGATATTATTTCTTTACTGGTTTTAATGGAGGGTCAAACACTATGGATAATATTATTATCAATGCCCCACAAAAGAGGCGAAAGTAACCCAGCCAACACTCAAAAAAGCGGATACTATAAAATTTTACAAAACTGTTTCACTCCCCACTTTTTTGGAGGTAGCCCCTGCTCGTAATTAGTTTGTAAAAAGTTGAAGCCATAAGCCATGTTTGCCGTCTCTTACATCCTCTCCTATCTTCCCTACTACCAGGGGCGTAACGTACACCCCCGCAAACCCCGTGATGCGAGGGGGTGGGAACACTCTAGCAAAATTCTTTTTTTTTCTTTTTTTTAAATTTTAAAGAATAAAGCGGAACTAACCAACATCAACGGTAATGTAGATCAATCATCTAGTAGCTAAGGTGGATACTAAGTGGGTAGGCCTACCCCTCCTGAGCGGTGGTTACAGGATTGCGGGAGTTTAATGTTTTTCATCATGTTGTTGATTCGAATCGTTATAATATAAATTGTATACCATATTGATACTTAAAAATGACTGGAGGAACTGATTTGTCTCTGGGAAAAAGTTGAGTTTCATAACACACAGTCATCCAAAAGTTTGCTATGTAGACTAGAAGTCTCGAGTTTGGAAAGGTAGGTTTAATTGTTATACTAACATGTATTTTTAGTTAGGTTATCGTAGCGCATTCTACGATGACCGTTGAAAAAGTGCACGCTTCGCAAAAAAAAAAAAAAAAAAAACGACATTATGGGGAGGGGCCCAGAAAATATTTTGCGGGGGGGCCCCGCTGAAAAACGTTACGCCACTGCCCACTACTGACTCAATTTTGATTGTTGTGACAGCCTTCCTTTACATTTACCAAGTTATGAACCAATTGATCTCCATATAAATATGATCATGTTCATTTTCTCTCAGTAGGCGATAACGTAGGAATGAGAACCTATTAATTCAGAATGGAACTATTTAACCCTATTAATCATAAATTTGAAAGAAATCACACAAAAAGGGGAGGGGAGTGTACCTGAAGAGTACTGAAGCACTGTCATTGGTGTGCAGAGTGTCTTGGGACATGATGCCTTCAATGACAGCGGTTTGTCGGATGTTTCCAATGTGAACGGTCGTTTGGAATCCAGGATGAATGCCAGTCGCATGATAGAGAACCCGAACTGTCGCCTGCAAAATATCGGTATGAATCAAACGAGATAAGTAAATATTTTTAATAATCAAGCAAAGGAGCAGTGATTCGTGGCCCCTTTCTCAGGATATGTTTTCATTTAATCCGCCCACCCCCTTGTTCTTAAACTAATCGTTGTTGGGTTGTCTGTTGCACGTTTAGAGGACGACGATGAAGAAAATTAATTATAAACATACCCCATGATAAATTAGATAAAAACAGAAAACGGTTCTTTACTTTCAAGAATAAGCCTTTCTAAACGTATTAACAAAACATTTTTATAAGCCCTTCAAATTTTGTAAATTTACATTTCAAGGTGAGTAGATTCCAAATCCGCCTACCGTACAGCCCCTAAAGGCCTTAGAATTTATGTAAAAACCTGATTCCTTCGCAAATGGACTCCAATTGAGGTATAATTGATCTCAACTTCAAGCCAGTCCGAGCGGCCTCATACGCATAGATGGTATGGACATAAAACGTGGTTTTCTGAAGTTTTTACTGACAGAAGTGAACTGAAGTGGGCCGTCATTTACTTGTAATTTTGAACCCAAAATCGCCTGGGTTAAGTTTCAGATCCATAAGAATTCTCCCGTAGCAAATAATCGCAATTTCTGAATCTATAGGTGACCCCTTAACCCCTGAACCTCACAATGGCACGTATTACTAAAAATAATAATGATCCTATGTGTTAAAATTGGCAGCGTTCACAACTCCAAGGGAACTTTCCCTTCGCTCAAATAGATTTAATTCAAGCGTGGATGGCATTTTTTCGGTATAAAGCAGATATAGGTAGGTCTTATTTTTTTATTGCTAGGTATCATTACTGATAAAATACATATTTTGAGGTTCGTTTGACACATTTGATGTTCTCTGCAAACAGCTCAATCCAGTCTTCAATTAATTCCATCATAATAAATATAATATAAACTTAATTATACGGACACTGTAGTAAAGGAACATAAAATCTCCGTCTTTGTTATTCTCCTTGGTCCAGAGTCAAGTCAGATAGAATTGCCAATAGCTTGGAGTGGATTATGATTTTGAATCACACATTTTGAAAACACTCTTGCCTTTAACAAGTTTTTTTTTCAACTAGCCTTAAACAATCATTCAGATTACGGAATGCTACAGAGAGCTTACAACGTGACTAATATTGTACCTGGAAGAAGAAAGATGCTGTCGGTTCTTCGTGCGAACTGATGAGTACCATCCCAGCACGCAGGGTCCCCAGTGGTGGGTGTAGAGCCAGGGAAGCGCTCTGCGTCGAGTGTACGGCTCGGCAGGGAGTTTTGTTGCGGTGAACGGACTGTATCTTCACAGGAGTGAATTCCCCGTTGTCGTCAGGTCCTGGTCATCAAGAAACGTTGCGATTATTAAATGATAATTTCGTCAAAATCGATTACAAAGAAAAGACCTATAGCTCAACGTGACCAACACTATTATTATTACAATGCAGTGATTTGGGTGATGCCCAAATGATACTATGCCAGGGGATTGTCGTCCCCCGCGGAGACAATCGCCACTGTGGAAGCCTAAATGTTGACAGAGAGATTCCCAACTGTTACCCCACTATTGCAAACTAACAACCGTATGGGCTAGCACATCCCACTTCAAC
Organism: Creontiades dilutus; assembly: GCA_031894815.1. NCBI lineage: Eukaryota > Metazoa > Arthropoda > Insecta > Hemiptera > Miridae > Creontiades > Creontiades dilutus. Next base: position 1,320,904 of record JAVIWC010000472.1, on the reverse strand, counting down.
GATCAATTCCCAACACCGCATCCAAACATTGATGTCTTGTTGGATCTTGTGATGGATATGGTTAGTTGGCCCCTTCCCGATTTTAGAATCTGCCGCCTTGGGAGATGAATCAGAAGCCTAAGCGTTTGGGTCCGTGGCGGAGCATAATAATGCATCCACCTGCTCGGAAGGGGCAACTTTTATCACCCTCATCTGATTGCCTTGGGATGAACCAGACGCCTGTAAGCGTTTGGGTCATCCTCTGAGCGTGGCGGAGCATAATAATGCATCCACCTGCTTGGAAGGGGCAACTGTACCATTCCATCACCCTAACAATCTATGTCTATGCCTATGTCTTGGCAACATTGAAGTCTATGTCAAAAATGGTTTCTGAGAGTAAGGGTTCAGAGCAATATTCCAGGCGTTCATATACCAGAGAGGAATAGAAATGGGGACAGCAAGTCATTAAACGCTATGAAAATCAAGAAATTTCAATGCTCGATTTTCAAACGCATTTCAGCGAAACTCCACCCTTGCCTAGACGATTAATGCCTAACTATGTATACTGTTGATTTACCTTCTTATCCCTGCAGTAAAGTGCAATAAACGAGCCAGTGCTAAGCCATTACCATTCAAGTCAACGAGAAGTTAACAACTATTGGGGTGGCATTTCTGAACGGGCTGGTAGGGCCATGGGTGGCAGCTGTTCACGACCTGGCGGGGATGAAGCAGATGCAGGGTAGCAGTTAGGCTAAAAACCGCGAACCGAGTGGCAGTATGGAATCGCCTAGTGATTTAGATATTGGGAAAACCACTAAAATACCGTTTCTCCGATTTGCGACTATCCACAGCTTTCTATTCGTACTAGTGTGCGAAGTGTTCCAAAAATAAGTTTGTTCGAGGAGTGTGAGTGTGAGCACGAATTAGTGCCTACCCTGTGAGCAGTGCAACGTTTCGTTGGCCTTGCCTACCAAGCTACAGTTTGTGGAGTGAAACGTGAGGTGGTCATTTGACTTGAAACTTCCTTTCAGTTGCAACACTCTAACGGATTGAGCTATGATGCCGATTAAATCAAACCTCTTCGACTGTGGTCAGTATTTGAGCATAACAACGCCCTGGAATCAAATATCAGCCGTGAAGTGAAACTACAGGCTACTGGCTCAGCAGATGCTCGCTGGGGTAAGTCGATTCTGTTTTTACTCAAGTGAATGTGGAAGCCAAAGATGCTAAGTCAGGAAATGGGATGTTCAGTCTTTTGGATCTTTGGAGATCGATTTATACTCCTTGAACATAACACGAGAATGGATTGTACGGTTCACGGAGCATGAGGAACCTGCATTTACCCACATTTCTTGCATAATCTTGCCTACATATTTGAAACATAAGATTCTATTTCTCATCAATCTTTGAACAGCCAGACAAGGTTACTAACATTTCTTCAACACTAACATATTTTTAGTGGAAGCTGACTGCCTTTGTCAACATTATCTTATGGCCCACTTATCTAGCGTGAGTCTCACGATTATTATGATAGGTTTTTGATGGGAAATTGGATTCGAAACTTACCAACAAGCAACTCAGTTCGTTCCGTTATGACACCTTTGGTGAGAAGGCCGCCAACAACTGTGCCCACATCTGCTACCCTGAATATCTCATCAATCTGGAACTCCGGGAGCTCCTAGGTAAACAGAAAAAAATGTCAGATTTTAAGACACTCAAGCTTTAAGTGACGTTAACTGGAATACACTTCTGCACAAAATTAAGGGTTACAATACAATTAGTAATTTTGTGAAATGTAAGTAAATAACTTTTGTTTCTGTATTGTAATCAAATTATTTAACTTGGTAAATGATGCTTATAACTAGGTATCGTGGATACTAACTACAACAGCAAGCCAAGCGTATAATTTTTCTCACTCTAACCACTTACTCCACGTAATAACAGTAGGCCAGCCGGGATATAATCTTTTATCTATCTCTCAACTGCCATCACTTATCCCAAGTTCTCTCCTTTTATCTACGGCTTCGAGCCACATCAGTTTGAGCCGAGACTCCGTTAATAATTAATTTTGAAATGGCTGGTTCGTGTATTTGATAGTCATAGAATTATAACTTAATTTTACTTAATGAAACAACGAATCAACTAATTACTGAAAAGCAAGTCTATTTAATTTATAGATCATCTAAATAAAGCATTATTCGCTTTAAAGAATCGAATTATATAGATTATCCCAGGTTAATTGAATAAGTTATCTGACAACTGAAATATTTCCGTATACGAGAAAAGTGCTTTCATGGAATCGTGAACTAACAAATGAAGACGCAAAGGTAAGCTCAATCAGTTCCAGAACACTACTTTTCCCTCTGATTTAGAGTTGGTTTCAACTTGTCTAACTTCCACACTTTGTCCTATAATAGTAACCATGATTGTATTATTGAACTCAACGCTATTGATTACTCATCCAAAGAACTTCTATGACCACTAATAGCTACAAACGCACTTATGGGTTTGTAGCTGTAGTTGATGAACTGAAATTTATGTCTCCCAGTAATGTATATAATTTGGCAGACATGAATGTCAGTTAAAGAAGTGGTTTGCACGATTAGGCCGCGGCTCCACTGGCCGTAGTTGATTGCGCCGTAATTTTCGCGCGTTACACGCGACAGTTGGGTGGCTCCACGGGCAACAGAGAACCAACTGCAATCTGTCGCGCCACCATCGCTTCACTAGCAGTAGAAGTCAGTGTGGTAGACGTGACCGAAGAACGATCATGCCACAAGTTACTGAGACGCGACCGACGCTGCAGTCTACAGCTAGTGGCGCAAGGTAGTGGCAGCAAAATGTAGCAGTAGAATAGGACCGGTTCCATTTACGCGCGACTCTACATTCTGTGGCGCGCCATCAAATGTTTCACGCTGCAGACTGTCGCTAGTGAAGCCACCTCCGTTTGTTTCCTGCCTTCTCATTTCTCTGACTTACCAACTGCACTTTGTAGCGCGATCAGCTACGGCCAGTGGAGCCGTGGCCTTAACGGTAACTCTGTACTTGAACATATCGGTATTTACCTGGTCCAAGCGTTCCTTCTCCCGCGTTCCACAACCCGGTGGCAGAACGTGCAGGTACTTTGCCAGGAGATCCAAACCCTCTCCGGTGACGCTGGACACTTGGAATATCGGAACAACTTCTTCTCTCACTTGCCCAGAACTGGCAGTCATAACGTCATCTTCAGTTTTAATAACCATCGGAATCTAAAAATGACACGATCAAGTCTATACTATGAGCTGAAGGAAATCATTCTAGTTTTAATAAATTCAAAAATTAATAAAATTCAGCAAAAAAAAAAAAACGTACATAACGGTAAACTTGGAGCCATGGACTCCCAAATTTTAGTAAATGTAGCTAAACAAAGTCGTCTTCTAACACTTTTGGTGGTTGGTCAATGAATTGATTAGAATCAAAGATTTTTTCCTACTATATTACAATTATTGTATTTCATTTGGTCGATTAGGAAAGGAATTGGCCTTTGGGGCCCTCAGGTGATCACTCCGTCTCAACATCGTCTAATGATTGTATCATGTAGAGCACATCCTGACATAGGGACAACACCAATCAACTAACGATTTACTCAAAATCGACTGACAAGAGATTTAATTGCCCTGGTAATATGTTATTAGATAGTAGTAGAGTGGAGGTAGGTGCTGTCGGTATGTACACTGCATATAGGTACACTGCAACTCACAATCTAAGAGATCCGTTTTCAACCATTTCCAACATATGGATACTACCATATCGAACCTGCCCGGAAAGTTTTGTCTGATACCTTAACCGAAAACCTATTTTTTTTAAAAGTGAAGCAAAAGTTCAATCCAACCATGAGCACGGCAGGCCTTAACAATCGTATATCATAACATTATAAGGCCCTTATATCTCCCCATAAATTGTTGGCAGAAATATTAATTTTTAGTTGCAGATTTCATTCATTTATTCGTTACTCTTATTATTTTTCCTTCTTGTGATCAGATTTGATTAACATCTTTAGAACTGGTTAGAGAAAAAAATGTATCTTAAACATTGAACTTGAGAAGAGTCAAACCATGTGCTAAGTTTTGTTTTTTTTTTTTTTTTTTTACAGTATTATTTTTCCTTCTTGTGATCAGATTTTGTAGTTTTTAGAAGGAAAATTTTATTAACATCTTTAGAACTGGTTAGAGAAAAAATGTATCTTACACTGTAGCCACATACCAGTTACGAACTTGTGATGATTTTTCAGAACTACTTTGCCCTAGAGTACAGAAACTAAATATTAACTGGTCATTTTGTGGCACCATTTTAGTTCAGGAAGCTCTTCTCCAGTAACAGACAAGCATGCTTAGGTTTCCAAACAAAATATTCCAGACAAACTGAGAGTTTCAGTAAGTTTATAGCTAAATATCACAAGACTATTGGGTCAACTCAGATTGGAAATCATACCTTACGTACACCTGGAGATGTAAGGAGAGCCGACAGCTGATCCACTGTGGACTGCGGGCTGCCCAAATCAGTTTTGGTGATGACGATGAACATGGGAACATCGAGAGCAGAGGCGATCGCTACGTGTTCCCTAGTCATCCCCACGACTCCGGATTGAGAGCTTACCACCAGCATCGCTTGATGAGGCCTGTATCCGCTCACAGCTTGCACTAAAATGAATAAATTGTCCTTTAAAACAGAATAAATTAATAGAGATAAGGCATGTTTGGATTGACAGAACAGCTTCGTCACTTATCTAAGATTTGCAGAATACATTTGGCATTTTTTGATAGGCATCAACATTTCATCACTTTCAATGACAAAAGACAATAATTGCAAATCTTTGAATGAATAGAAAAGCCCTATTCGTAGCTCAAGCCTGAATACAAGTGTACCTGCCATGACGATTACCATACAACCAGTGTTTGTTATTACGCAAGAGCCTGTCCATGGGCAAACAACAAAATTATATTTCGAAGTGGCTTGACAATGTCATGGAACCTAGAAATTATGATTAAATGCGCATCGTGTTTGTGATTTTTAAAGAGGTGCAGTTCAACATTATGACGAGTCTCAGGAATCCGCAAACTTTGAGCGAGTTGGAGCAATGCCATATTCATTCTCCGCAATCTAAATGCAGGATGCACATCTAGATCATTGATGTTATTGAGATGAGGATCCCCTAATCCAATGACGAATTCCGATGTTGACTTAACATCAAGTGCCTTTTCAGTGTGATATCCATTTCTCTTCCAAAAATCAAACCACACAGAAAGAGTTGTTGATAGTAAATCTATCCATAGCAAACCTCCATCCTGCTTCTTCGTCTTGCATCATAGAGGTAAAATATGTGCAAATTACAAGATGACAAGATGAAGCAATTCAATTAATAAGACAGGCTAAACGCTGAAAAGGAGATCGAAATTATGATCACGTTAATGTGACTTTTGAATGTTTCTTTCAATCGTACGACAATTAACAATTTCTACACACTTGACTGTTAGCCTTTGGTTTATTAACGCTAGTAAAACCTCTTCATACAACAACTCATCTGAACGAATGAGAAACCGGTACGTTCATTTCCCCATTCACAAGGCTAGAAACAAACGACGCCCAAATCAATGGTTGGCAACATGGGAACCCCTTGTAAGAAAAAATAAGATTAAGCCGTTTAAAACAACATTTCCATGAATGAAAACCCATTACACCTTAATCCCTGTACTTAGTAACTCTGTAATAGCATGTTGAGAAATTTACCTGTCGTTCTAAGATATTTACGATGTCCAGCCAGATCAAGAAGAGAAATGAGTTTAGTGCAGTGAAGATCCTCGCCGCATTCCAAGTCATAGCAGCTCAAAATCTTTCCCTGCAACATCAACAAGAAAATTAGTCACCGCAGGACCTTACTGAGAGTCAGGTAGACGGTAGACCAGGAGGTAGGGCTGCAGAGACTGTTCAACGGGAGGTCTGAGCTAGACCACTTGGCTGGCGACCGCTCAAGTATTTAATCTTGCATGCATTTACAAGGTACGGAGGTGCGAGTTTAGATAATGTGTCTAATATGCATAAAGATATAATACACCTCTGTGTAACAATGTGCAGCCTTTTATTCATCAAGCGGGGAAATATACCAATTCTAAATTAATCCACTTTGCCCTCTAAAAATGCTCGGGTTTTGCCATCAAACTCATTCTGCATCACCAGGCAACTAACCAATGTGCCTATTTTGTTATTGACTCTAGAAACAGTTTCCTTACTTTTGAATCAAATCCAAGGGTGGCGTGAGATATCGAGCTGGTGCGTCCGGATCGCACTTCGTGCAAGTGTCTGAACGTGTTAAGACGTGCCCTCCCTCGTCCATTGTCCAGCTGACCTTCGGTCAAGACGCCGACCAGAGTGGACTTGCCAGCATCAGCTGATCCCATAACTGCTACTCTCACTTCGATCATGTGCTGGTCTGCGGGAACCTGTGATAGAATAAGAAAAAAACATGCAAATATATTGTTGAAGTGAAGAGCCTTATTGTTTGCCGAACTTGATTCTAACAAGAAAATATGTGTAAATTGACCAAATTAGCTGTAGGCTGAGTGTAGGCGTGAGGATCGTACTTAAGGAGGAAGGAAAATGATTATGATAAATGATCTTCATGGCGAAATATTTCACATTCACACATTTCCTAAGTCTTCATTGAGTTGTAGCTCCAAGTTGAAAGCACCTATTGTAAGCAGCTCTGTATATAACTTTTTGGAAGCTGTTAGTTGTTTAGAAGCAATATTGTGCTACTACGTTTTGGTCATTTCTGAGGTGAGGAGAATGGGTGAAGAACAGAAAACTCACCTTTCGCACTAAAACTTCGGTGACCTTGCGACCACAGCCGACCTCTCGCTCTCGTAGGACAGTCGTTGTTGCACCCAATTCAGCCGCCATCAGCGACAGGGTTTTCAGGCTGGCATCCATCTCGTAGGAAGGCAGCCCTTGACATAGAAGAAGCAAATTAACCACAAACTTAAATCCCATGGCAACATCAGTTGTGATAAGCGAGGCTTCACCCTGCTTTCCAATAGGTATGTGCCTACTCAGTTAACAGTCCTCTTTGCATTCCATGTATAAAACCCCCCAAACGTTCATTATTTTACTATGAACATATTTTAATGTTTTTCCCAATTCATATCTTCTTAACAAACCAACATTTTTGATGAGTAGGTCATGGACATGAGATTCACAATTATCATTCCCTTTTCGGCAACGTAGTCATGTAAATCAGAATTCATAGTTAAATTAAACTAAGAAACCAAATAAGATCGACCAAAATCATTTGAAGTTCAGTCTACTCCTGTGTTTAATACGAGTATTAAACTCGTATTACTGAGGCGACTATTAATTTACAATTCGCGGTTGATTACTTTCAACAATGAGCCTTAGTAATGTCTTTCTACAATCATGTACCCGACCAACAAAAGGTTGATCTCATTTTACTCAACTGAAATTTAAAGAAATCAAACGATAGCAAAATCGTTTACAATGTTTTTGCATTGTATTTATGTTGAACTGTTTTGATACCCGCGTTATAAAAACACGCAGGGTCTTACTCCTCCATGGACAAATTTGTGAGAACATGCAGAACAATACGCAAAATTTACACTTAGTCGCTGAAGACCTGAGAGGGTCTTTCACGCCACTCGTCATCAATGGCGCATTACATAAAGAGTATGATTTCTCAAAAACGTTTCCTTACGCCTCAATCCAACAAGTGGTCTAAATCCTACTCCCAATGATGTCTTTCAGTTCAATCATGGGGCCCGAGGAAACACGTACAGCAATTTGGCGACCAGAAGAATGAAATCACACACACACACACAGTTATAAAAAAAAGATTAGTTTGGCGTCAGAATTTTGGCATATTTTCAAATCTTTTGGCAAACTAATTTGAACCTTTGGCACAAATAAATTTTAATATTTTTGGCATCTCACTGGAGACTCAATTTAACTTTCGGCTTACCAATTGGAGATCAATTTATCAAACGACCAACTATTCCAAACCCAATCGTTTATCTCATTTTACTCACTCAACTGAAATTTAAAGAAATCAAACGATAGCAAAATCGTTTACAATGTTTTCGCATTGTATTTATGTTGAACTGTTTTGGAATTGGATCGTTTTGTAAACACGGGGGTTTGTAACAATCAAATTTGTGAGAACATTTTTTTCTGAACACTCATCTCTTTCCATAGAAACTATTCCCTATTTCAGCATTCTAAGGATCACATTTTGTTGTCAATCGTCTAACCTGAAGGAAGGTAATTCTGTTTTGAATTTGAATCTTCTTAAAAGATCCACGTTTGCCAAGGCCTAACAATTAACATTTGGTTGTTGACATTATACGACAGAAGGTGCCAGTATTACAGAGATTATTATAGCCTGAAGGAATCTCTTACCAGCAAGCAATCCTGAATCCTCGACCCCGATTTCATAAATGGCCTCGCCCCCGCCTTCCCGAAGTCTCCATTTCAGCTGTTAACAGAGAAATCAAATTAATGTGTGTAAATGAATTCGCAACAAACATGTTTTTCTATTGACACGATGATTGATTCTATCGATGAGCAATACTATACGGGCCTCAAGCATTATAATTCATAAAGCGAAAACTCCACAAGGGCTGGAAATGCTGGATAAATAGAAAGGTAATAATTCAAAGAAATATTGTAATTTTAAGAAAATGTTGTTGTTATTGTATGTATGATGCTGATGGTTTGGTTATTTTAAATTAGGATTCGTATTTGAACAATTTGACTGCAGTGGGTGGGTAACCTATAAAACGACAAAATGAGTAGCTTCGTGAATTTTCAAAATTTGATCTTCAGACTCATTTGCCATCTTCTGTCACCTGAAATTTTCCTACTTTTCCCTAAGGAGATAGGCAATTTAATACTTTTTCCAACGGTGTCCTCAAAGTTTAGTTTAGAGAATAATTTAAGGGAGTTATGGCCATAACTAAAATGGCCATTTTAGTGGCATGAGGTCGGAAACAAGAAAAAAATCATAAAAGTGGAATAACTCGGAAACGAAGCTGTAAAAGATATAGACCAGGCAGCTTGTGTTTTTCAGCGGCAAGTTTTGGTGTAGTTTTGATTTTTGGTTTAAGGGGTATTTTGGGGTGCTGAACACGAATCTGAGGTTTGCCAACAAAAATTTTACCAAAAATTGTTTTTTTGTGCAAAAAAAAAAGAAAAAAAAAAATCGACTTTTTATTTTTTTGCAAATTACCCCAAAATTTTTTACTATAAAACATATTTTTGTACGAAAAAAGCAGCGCCGCTAATTTTTCCCTTTAATTTAATTTGCGAAAAACCAGTTTTGGGTAATTTGAAAAGTCGATTTTTTTTTTTCTCTTTTTTGCACAAAAAAACAATTTTTGGTCAAAATTTTTGTTGGCAAACCTCAGATTCGTGTTCAGCACCCCAAAATACCCCTTAGAACCAAAAATCAAAACTACACCAAAACTTGCCGCTGAAAGGCCTTTTTTGACACACGCTGCCTGGACTAATAGCCTAAATGGCATTTTTTTGTGGGAAATGACCTCTAGAATCGGTCCTGGATTTTTGATCATTAGGGTTGTTACACCTTCATAATATGAGAGAATCGGAGGCTATCAACATTACATTCTTCTTGAGTGTGGTTTACCTGGGTGACGAGGTGCTGGAATCTAGTCCGAGAAGGATTGAGTAGTTTGAGCTTGTATTCGATATTCCCGAGCTGAGGCTCAGGAGGGAGAGCGTCTCCGTCCAAATTGTCCTCAGAGGGGTCGAAGAGGCCTAGTAGAGAATCCATCTGAAACAATCATTTCAACAAACTGTAAAATCGATAAATCAAAAACAACATCCAAGAACAGCAGCAAGACATTTTTTGGAACGATATTTTAGGAGGAATTTAATCGAGAACAGTAATCTTGAAGTAGAAGTGTTTTCATGAAGTTAACGCTTTTGTTCATAAGCAGAAGCTAATAGTGACCGACAATTGAGAAACTACAGGGAATTTTTCAATGCTGACAACAACGTGTGCAACAACTTTTTTTTTTTTTTTTTTTTTTTGCAGTAACCTAGTGATGCAGTGAATGTGGATACTTTAGTGAACTCTTAAAAGGGTTTATAGCCGATACACGCGTTGAAGCATTCTGATATGCATGAAACTAATTCTTTCACTGGGGTTTATTATTCAATTTCATTCATTTGGCTTGCATTCATGATTTAAATTTCTACTAAGCTTTGGAGTGTGCGTGTTTCACAGGTGATAGAGCGATTATTGAATTTCAGGAGGCACACAAATATGATCAACTAATCAATCCAAATAGGTATTTTGGTTGAGAACCGATTCAAGTGCTCTAAGCTTATTTCCTGAAATTCAATAATCGCTCTATCACCTGTGAAACACGCACACTCCAAAGCTTAGTAGAAATTCAAATTATGAATGCAAGCCAAATGAATGAAATTGAATAATAAACCCCAGTGGAAGAATTTGCAGCGTTTTTTTGTTTGCATATACCACTCTCAAGATGTTCTTGATTAACCTATGTAATCCAGGTTTATCTAAACCCTCTGATGGTTGTGAGTGCAGTCTACCTAGAATCTGATATTTTTTCGGGTGTTTCACCTGTGTAGTGATAGTTGATGTAAAAATCACAATGCACAACAAACGTCAGATGGAATATAGAAGCTGTATGTCTTGACAACTACGGTTTTAGCTTGTCAACCTCGTCAGCTTTCTCCTAAAGTTATAGTTTTTCGTGAAAATTCCTGTTACTATTAGTCACCTGAATGGAAAAAATGTTTTGAACGACCAAACCTATGCGGAGTTTTCTCAAGAAAAAGGAGCGTTGCCAGAGAATCTCACGTTTTACGACAAAGTAAAGAAAGGAGAGACATGAGACGGCATATTGAAAGAACATTTACGGGTGACCAGGAAGTGTAATATCGTTGGCAAAATAGTTAAAACTACTCACTCTTGACTTTGAAGAGTGTGATATAAATATCAGTAGGTACGGTTAAATGGCTGTAATTGTCTACGCAATCATCCCTATATTGATGATTTGTCATTTGAAATATTCCTCAAAAAAATTCACTGCAGAACTGAGAGTTGGTTTTGCGAATTTCGCTCGTTTGAATCCTAAAGGTGACTATTGTTTTTAATGAATAAGGACGTGACAAGCTATATCGCACTCCCGAAAAAACCGTGACACCTCTCAAAAAAGCGTTTTGGGGTGACTGCGCGCTCCAGATTCATATCTAAAAGAGGAATCAGCTGTTTTGGTTGTAGTTACAAATGTCGCCGCAAGAAACCGCTAATGTCAGTTGCCTAGCAGCTGTTTTCAGCAAGAACAGTGTTACATTGAGCATGTACATTCTAAATGCATCTACCACAAATACTAACAAGACTGAAGCTATGTTCTTAAAATTTATTTTCAAGTGTATTTACAGTGTTGATTTCTCTAGTTCTTTGAATCAATGTTTACTTAAAAACGGAATGACGGATTTTAGCTCCTAAAAGATTTTATTAAGCTATGATTCAGCTTTTGAAGCGACTTTAGTTGTTTAAAACCTTATTTTCAATTTCAACAATGAAAGGGTCGCTCTATAATACCTAGCTATTTATAATACAATACACTAGAAAGTTTTGACAGGGTTCCCGCAAGAAAAATAACAACAACCAAATGAGATGTTTAAGGGGCGAATAATAAATTCTTAATGATTCCTTAACAATACAATTAATAGGTTATCTGTTTCCTGAACAGTTTTTTTAATACTACCAGCGTGAATGGCAACCTCTAGTAGCTGAGTATGGAATGAATCATCATCTATTAGGCTCAATCATCATTAGTTTTTCTGCTCTATTAAAAATTGAATTTTCTTAAATGTATCACTTTTCCTACCGGGGTAAGTCGGGGGTTAATATTGTCTGAATTTGAATGACCGACATGTACTGAGATGCCCATAAGTGAACATTTCAATCCGCAGATTGGAATAATTGGAGGTCTAGAAGTGTAATAATGCCTCCTGTAAATCTTGACAAGTAACAGCAGTCCGCTTTCTGCCGCTGCCCTTGACATATGGGAGGCTCGTCTCTCGTAAAGCCGTTCGACCGGTTTGAAGAAACGTGACCATTCACCCACGTCACAACCAACAGTAAGCAGATATTACCTACTGGGTACTCAACTTGTCAAATTCCAGAGACGAGGAAATTGTTCCTTTAATCTTGACGTAGTAATCACAGAAGATGAGGGGCTAATAACGGAAAAGGTGACGGATTTAAGTCTAACCAAAGGGAATTCTAAGTATGGAACCTTCTGATAATCTTTCATCCAATATAATACCACATTGTTGCTCTTAATAACTACTATAAGATAATAGCCAGTTTAGTGGATGCCAAAATGGAAATGAATGCCAGCTTATTCAATTTTGAAAAAAAAAAAAAAAAAACTTGAAATCGATATATGTGGTGATATTTTGGGGATGGTGCTTGGAGAGGTTATAATGGCTAGAGTGGATTTATAAGAGTTTCTTACCATCTAGTATGCAAAGGAAATTGTTATTGGAAATAAGTCTGGATCCAGTAATTTCTTTAGGAGATGCAATTCTGATTAAAAGTTGGTGAAACATTAAGGAATGAATGGAAAGTGTTAAAGCACAGCCTCAGGATGGGTGAGAAGATGGTGGAGTCGTGAGTTTGGTGAGGGGGGGTCAGGGGTTGGCAGCTCTCGCTCTGCGCGCGATGGACGGAGCTTGGACGTGAAACACAGCGTTTCACGCTGTTTGATTCGATTCACCTCCAAAGAATGAACCAATTAGACCCGAAATAAAGCGCACGAAATTTCTGAGAGCACACGTAGCTTTCCACTCACCCGCTAAGAATGCTAGAATGTGCTACACCAAGACACACTCTCGTCCTATTATCAGTTGATGGTCCCCAACCCTTGTGACTGAACTCTATTAGCCGTAAATACGAAATGAATACAGTAAGTACTATAAAATGTTTGCGAAATTGTTGGAGTGATTATTCGCGATGTAGTGCCCAATGTCATTATTGACAGAACTGCAAGAAACTTCAAAGGCAAGCAGAAATTGTTCCACGATTCGCAAGTTCAACCCTCATTACTACGAAAGGAAGATTGGCTCTGTAGGTGTGAGGTAAGTGATTCCTTTGTCTTCTCTGCTGCAATAATATGAATGAAGCTTGGGTTAAAGATGGAATTGAGCTTTCACCTCCACGATGATTCTTGCAGATATGAATTGCAACTGTTGCAAAACACGGTTTTCTAAAGTTTGACAATCTTGAAAGTTTAAAGTTCGACAAATTGAATTTGGCTGAAAAAAGAAAATGTTTGTCTCACGATCCCTTCGAGGTTGTCCCTTACGGTCTCGGTGCTCCCCTGGGTTTCAGGGCAGGAACTGCCACTCGTACCTATGTTATACATTGTGTCAGGCCCAACCTTTTTTAGAGAAATTTTTTCGTAACGTTCTCCACACCTATATATCAAATTCAGTCGAATAAATTTCGTGGGTTAGACGTCCGAAACGGAGGGTTTTCCATCAACTACCAGTTCTTAATACCAAACTGCTTAACGTTGCAATAGGTCCCAGCTGAAATATTAGATGTATTTCGTTTCTACCTCAGAATCTAACAAATTACATCCTACCGATAGGAGTTCAAAAGTTTTTTTTCTGTATGAACGTCAGAAGAGTGAAACAACCAAGTAGCTGCCAGCTGCTCGGTTCGTATTTGGAATGTTTTTCTGTTGTCACAGCTTCAGCTAACAACTCCATTAACAGGTAACAAATATCCGGTGATTCACCATAATTAATGCTCGATCACGTTACATTCAATAGACATTACACGATGTAATCAACGGCGTTCGCTCAAAATTTTCCAAGAGAGCGTCGCGTCTTCTTTGCCAATATAACCGTCGACACACCGTCAGCTGTTTGTTGGACTCGAATAGGCACGAAGGTCGTTGGAACGTGGCAGGGATCGCTAGAACGAATCCAGAACGGAAAGTGGGAGATGATCAGCTGACCTGCCATACCAACTCCCACCCCATTCAAGAGTCAGCGATCTATCAGCGATTTATCGAGCTGGTGAGGAAAAGTGAAAGCCGAGCTACATTGACCAACTCCCCACCAATGTTCACAGCGAAGGGGGGTTTACTTCATGGTCTATAGGTCCCCTTCAAGGCCTCTCGGTTGATTTATCACCAAGGCAACTCTATCACCAATAAAAAAGACATCACCTTTCACATTAATTCGCAAAATTATTGTCTACTGGTTACTACATCAACCAGGCATTTCAACAGAAAAACGGTCTCAAGTACCAACCAGCACATAAATCTTCCACAAGGAAACACCTACACAAATTTATGGGCTAGTAACTTGAAGAAAACAATGATAATGTTTTTCAACATTTCATTTGGTATCTCAAGTTCATTCATGTTCAGTTTCCGTAGATGATTCAATCGCGATAAAATTCGTGACTCGTAGCATCATTTTTGAATCACCTTTTACGTAGCTGAGAATTAGAATATGAGCAACTAGATGACCCGGCCCACTTTATAGGGCGGTAAACAGTTTTACTAACGATCAAATTATGAGTGTGATTCAGAGAGCACTAACTGTTATAATTCATGAATGGAAAATATCCTGATTGAAAATATTACCACAGATGCTAGTACGGAGACGCTACTATGGATGGTACGTATATATCGGTTGTCAACATTCGATAATCGATATATCGGCTCTTAATTATCGATCATCATACATTTCCTACAACGCCAATATCAAAATGTATTGTGTCATTTGTAATTGGGAATAATTACTAATTTTATCTAGAAAAAACCACTAAATAATTATATAATGTCATATTTCATTGATTATACGGCGTAAACTATATTCCGAAGAACTACACCGACCAAGTTACATAGTAGATCAATACAACAACAACCAATGAACAACTTTTTTAAAACGCTGCAAATTCTTTCACTGGGGGGATTATTCATTTGGCTTGTATTCATGATTTGAAATTTTACTAAGCTTTGGAGTGCGTGTTTCACAGGTGGGCGAATTCGTAAGGATCTGAAACCCATCCCCAGTCGATTTTGCGTCAAAAATAACTAGGAAATGACACCTCGCTTGTCGATGTCAGAAAAATCGTCGAAAAACATGTTTTTGGCTCGGTTATTACCGGTGTTTGGCCTATGGCATCTATGAGTGTGAGGCGATCGGGCTGGCAAAAAGTCAGGATCAACTAGACCCCAAATTGAGTCCAAGTGCGAAAGAATGGATGTGTGACATCAATTCTGAGGCCTTTTATGGGCCGTACGACAGTAGCCCCCATAGGTTGTGATTGTATTTATTGCGCGAATGTGACTTGGATTGTAGCTGAGAATGGATCCGTGATAATAGTGCAATTTAATAGTTTAGCAATCTAGTATGTAGATAGGATTCGTGATAGGCCGGGAGGGCATTCAGTACTCGCCCATGGGCGGTCCCAGGGGGGGGGGGGTCAAGGGGAATTTTTAATTTTATGGTTTATAATAAGCTTATTTTGCAAACACACTTTTTTCTTCCTCTGTTTTCTGTTAATTTTAACCTGGATTAAAAACCGTCAAGTGAAGTGATTAAATATGAATTAAACTGAGTCTTAGGTAAGGACTTGGCTTTGGTTTGATAAAAAAATGTATTAAATTTTCTAACAATGACCCCCCCCCCCCCCCAAAATGTAAGCCTAAACCGCCACTGTACTCGCCCTGCCTCAGTCCTTTTTTTAACAAGATATGGATATAACAAAAAAATTACATCTGATAATGGATGTATTTGACCACAAGTTATCAACTGTCATCAACTTCAGTCCTTCATAAGTACTGCGTCCCATAAAAACCTGGCACCTCACGCGGTCCGTCCCAAGCACGCTCAAGGAGTGTGGGTAAAGCCAGAGAGGACAGGAGGGCCTGCGGTATATCATCAAGGTAGAGTGAGGGTTAAGACCTGCTAGATTGTATAGGGCCAGTGATACAGCAGAACGGACATTGACGATTTTGAATTTACGCGCGTCTTAAAACTCATATTTAAAGTATTATGTCTCAATTGAAAGGAGGAATACCGTTTAAAAACGAGTCAAAGTAGACGTCATTTTGGGGGTACCCAAACACCAACGACACTCAGAGTAGCCACATTACGAAATTCAGTTAAAAGCAATCCTTCATTCATGGTATGAACAGCATAAGGCATGAAGTGACACATACTAACGTTTTTCACGGATTTATAGCACCAGCATGGGACAAGACGAGGTCAAGTTCACCAATGTGACACACTTAACCTCACGAGATAGCACTGATATTCCTTTGACAGGTAAACGTGACACCATGAATGGTCATATTTTCAGAATTACGTGACGAAGAGGTCAGAACTATTTTGAGCTTTGCAATCGGCGTCAAGCTTTAACTGAAAACCGGGAGGCGCGAACCGTGACTTATCGGCAGTAATTCGTCAGAACAAAAAAAGAATTGGAGCGATGAAAACTTGGACAATAAGAATGGAAATACAAGGCGGGAAGGCGAGCGACGGTAAACAAAAAGCTGTGTCAGCATAACCCACAACTAGATCAGAAGCGCCGATCGGAAAGGTAAACATCACGCATCGCTTGGTTGATATTGCTTATCACGGTTATTCCTCCACGATCACCAATCACCTCCACTATTCCCTGATGGATTATCGTAACTCGTGTGGTAACATACGACTGTAAAGAGGAACTAGAGTGTAGAGATGGCTTCTCGATTCATTTCAGGAACTAAGGAAGGAAGTAATATGAGTTCGTCGTATGATAAGGGATGACCTACTTCAACTGCACTTTTTGAGCACAATGAGCGACCAACATTATTATTTTGGTTAATTATTTTCAATAATGAATGTTTGTGATCGACAAAGAAAACTCGGTGCTGTGCGCTTCGGCGGGGGCTTCGCCCCCTGCACCCCCGGATGATTTCCGCTTAAAGCCTGGGTTGCGTTCATGATTTGAATTTCTACTAAGCTTTGGAGTGTGCGTGTTTTACAGGTGATAGAGCGATTATTGAATTTCAGGAGATATGCGTAGAGCACGTAAATCTGTTCTCAACCAAAATACCTATTTTGATTGTTCAGTTGATCATATTTGTGTGCCTCCTGAAATTCAATAATCGACCTATCACTTGTGAAACGCACACTCCAAAGCTTAGTAGAAATTCAAATCATGAACGCAATTTAATACCAATTGAATAATAAACCCCAGTGAAAGAATTTGCAGCGTTTTTTTTTTGCTATCAAAAAAAAACAATTATAAACCAAATGGTTATCAGAATGCTTCAACCCGTGTATCGGCTACAAAGCCTTTTAGGAGTTCACTCCAGTATCCACATTACTACATCACTAGGTTACTGATATCAAAACAAAAACAATAATAAACCAAAATAACGCAAATGTTGGCACCGTAAATCGGGCCATACATCGGGAATGGTTTGACCTACGGACCTGGGGAGAGGCTCATTCGATTCCTCGTGGAAAGTTCTCCAAAAAGAGTCCAAATTTAGGCCGCTTGGTTTTTAGGGATTTTACAAAACTTTGACAACCCTTAAAGGGCACTTTAAATTAAGTGAGAGAGCTGGCTCAAGAATTGGGGCGTCGTCGGACCAACATGGATTTTTCCTGAAAATTTCAGCTTTTTTGCTTCAGCCGTTTGGGAGAAATCGTGCGTACGGCGGACGGACGGAAAAATTTTTATTGCAGATTCGGATTCTACACCCTTTGAAACGTAAACCATGAAATTTTCAGGGGGGGTTAGAATTTTTTTTTTCCAAAGCAATTACAATGGTTTATTATTGAATAATAAACCAAATGGAGTAAAATGTCACTAACTGCATATTTTCATCTTAATCTATTCTCGAGAGACGATTTTAAAAAAGATTTTTCAGTACAACCGTATTTTGTTCCTTTTAAGCTCAAATTACTCTTCTTTATTTCAACTGTTGACCACATTTTTGGAATCAGCGTTACATTTTTTATAGGTACGTTGGGGTGCAGCACCAACCTTGATGAACTTGAAAAAGTAAATTTTCTTAACAACCTTAAAACACTACTACTCTTAAAGGCAGATTTTAGAGGAAGAACCACGACTCAGAATCAACGGTTTAATTAATGGCACATCCTATCCTTCGAATGAACTTGAACAAGTTGCAAGAATGGAAAATTTCGTTCCGTTTATTCGAGTCGTTGCTAACATGAACCAGTATTGTGGTAATGAGGCGAAATCCGAATATAATGGGTTAAGTAATAATGTTTTGTTAGTCTCTCGGCTTTCAGTAGGTAGGTATAGTAAACAGTCTCCGGCCCGTGGATTCATGAAAAGACGGAACTTTCCAAACTGCCTAGAAAGTTATGTAACTACAAACAGCGAGGCTAAATGAATAAATAATTATGTACCAGAAAACAATGGTTTATAGAACGAATCGTATATTTTCAAAAGTCATTGTAATTGTAATAGATTGGTGCATTTAATTTGGTCGAAATTCATCAATTCTTTCTGATTATCGTACTGCAGAACCTCTTTAACAAATTTGTGTAGGTTTTCATCGATATTTGCAAAAGTGGGAAATACGAAAGCTGAAGTTGCTTGAAAATTCTTCATCAAAAATTAATAACAGTCCACTAACCGTGTATTTGTAAAACAACAGTTCCCAAGCAAAGATATTCCAAAGGTTTTTCTTTCATAACTCTAATATCTCCACTTCACCTACATTACTTAGTACTTTTGGCCACATTTTTGAATTGAGAGTCAAAATTTCTATAACCATAATAAAAATGGTTATATTTAGATAAATAAAAAGAACGATTAAATACCACAATGGCTCACACATTTTCTAGACTTTGAAAAAAATTAAATTTCTGAAAGTCTAAGTAAGAAAAGTTGTTTTCCTTAATCCGTTAATGGAAGTCGGAAATGGAAATAGTGTTAACAGGCAGAAAACTTCTCTAATTGACTATTAAGCTGTGCAACGGTAAAATTTGTGATTTACTTACCTAGTTTCTACGGCAAAAGAATCAAGCATAAATTTAAAACGTCTGCCAAGTGGGTGTGGCACGTAGCTTCCTCGTATCCATAACATGATTGTATAGATCACTGAAAATTATTTTTGACTAAAGAACTTCGTTCAATTAGGCGAAGTAAATATTGAATCAGGGTAAATTTATTGTTATGCAAGAGCATAACTTGAGAAAATAAAGGTAGGCATGTTCAACTATTGAACAAACTATAAAATATACCTAATAACAAAAATTGACATTGACGCTGAATGGGTAGATGTCTGAAGTGATAAATAATTATTATGGTCAAGAACTCCCGGAGTTATGCTTGTGGCAAGGATTTCACGTTTGCGCATGCGCAGAGGCTACTATTGATCCGGGGTCATGAAACTCATAGGGGACTATGTACACATCAAACCGAACAATCCCTCAAAATTTCATCGAAATTGGTCAAGAACTCCCGGAGTTATGCGCGTAAAAAGGATTTCACGTTTGCGCATGCGCAGAGGCTACTATTGATTCGGGGGTCATGAAACCTATAGGGGACCATCTACACCCCAACCCGCACAATCCCTGAAAATTTCATCAAAATCGGACAATAACTTCGTGTAGTTTTGCCCGTAACAAGGATTCGCTGAAAGACAGACAGACACACATACACACAGACAGACACGGAACCAAAATTGTTCAGAAAGGTCTAAAACGCAAAATGCGAGTGGAATTTTTGATTTTGGAGAGAAAAAAAAATTTTCACATCCCGAAAGTGAAAACAATGCTTCCGCTACCTTGGTAGACTCGGAAGCAAAAATACAGAGATCGATTCTAGAGGTAATTTTCAACAAAAAATTTAACTAAAATTCCTAAAACCTTCTAAGGGTTTGAAACTGAAAATACTGAGCAACTTAACCCGTGGAGACGCGCGGTATCTGAGAGATACAACGTCCTCCGTTTTCCCGCTCGTTTTCGGGAACATTTTCGAGGGTTCTGTCTTGGCCTTACTGCCAAAGGTCTGAAAATCAGTCAGTAGAGATGGTTATTGTTGAACAAGTATATTTTGCACCGGTACTGTATCGGATGGTAAAATATCGATGTTTTGAAATATCGGGTATCGATACCCATCCCTATCAGTCATTATGGAATCAGAATATGAAATATGAATGAATTCAGAAGTATTCAGTAATGCGACTGAGAAGTACCTGAATTCAGTAGAATGTTCAAAACCGACACAACACAGCGCAATCGGGTTGTCTGCTTATTTCAAAGACACCGTTGAAGATGATTTCCAGTGAATTTAAAGCAGTAAGTCATCCCAAATAGTCTAAACGCAGAAGAATTTCATAGATCTCTTGTACTTAGCATCTCTATTCGACAAATAGCAGTGAAAGGTGAGTCATACGTAATAAGAGACGTTTTGCATCAGCGGAAGAATCCAAAGGGAGATGTATATTATACCGACTGTGGGCGTGTGATTGGGCGATACGATGAGCCCGTGCGAACCCAGCTGGCTCGGCGCGGCTGGAGCTGAGCCCAGCTCGGTTGCCTCTCACTCGTGGGAGATCAAGGTCGGTCAGGTCGGAGGAGCGCCAGCCAGTCAGCGCTATATAGGAAAAGGTGAGTAGACCCTCTGGAGTCGCGTCTATTCGCGAATTCACGAGTCCTGGATGGAAACCAAAACGCACCGGAGTGATTCAGAATCCCGACATGGAAGATCAAAACTCTTCTTCGTACTCAGAAAATCTATCGAATCTACAAGAAATTCATTCGGATGCTTTATTCACCTCCCGAGAGATTTCAACATTTCGGTACAATTTCGACACGAAAACCGTTTGTTCTAAAATTGCTGAAACCTCCTGCTTCGGTGTGTGTACCTACATATCCTTTATATCTTCAATAATCCAATTAAGGGGGCATCATACATAAGCTCTGCTAGGTTTTGAGATATTGATCGAAAACTGAAATTAAAATCTAGAGAGTGAGAAAAAGAGAAACAATTCAATGGACAAGGTTTTATTATTTTATGAACGATTGAATGAAGGTTGATTATTCTCTAACCTCCTCCTGTTTTCTTTATAGGATTAAAATTCGTTTAAACTGGATAAAAACTAGAATTTCATGCTTCTGAAAGGGATCCCACTGGGAAACTTGAAATTTTACCACACACTTACACCTAATTGAGAGAATCTAGGGCACGTGACCATGGGCAGGGGTAAATATGTAATTTTTAAGAGGTGATATGTAACAGGCATTGCTTGTTTTGCTCATGAGGACAGGTCGAGCGTAAGGGTTGTTAGATCAGTCAATGATCGCAGTAATTAATTATTGATATTAGGGAGTGAGTGGGTCGAAACCACGCTCTGCTACCATATAACAAGAAGGCGATTAGCCTGCAGCACCCTGATGATTCCCTGGAAGCTAAAAAACTTCAGGTCTATGCTGTGGCTAAGCGGTTTCGAAAAACGGGAAGGGAGAACTGTCCATATCCATAACAAGGTACTTTTCTTGAGCCTGGATTCTACACAAAGCACGTCCCTACTGATTGTTGGAAACGGATTGTTTTTACTTGAACATTGGGTTAAGACTTTACCTCACTTGACCCAATAAATTAGTGGTACATCTGTCTCCGTGTGATCAACACAAGTTTGTCTGTTGCAAAAGTACAAAAGGGAAATACGGATTAACTTTGAGAAAATTGGAAGAATTAATAGAATGACAAAAAACATAAAAAACAAAAAGGGTTGGCTATATTTCAAGCTGGGGAGCTCTGCATACATTGCGAATCAGGGCTATTCCGAGAGGCTAACCCATCCAAACGGATGGATTCTGAAATTTGCGAGTTTTTGCAAAAAGATCCCACTGTGAAGAATAATAAACAATTTAATACAAAAACGGTAGGCAAATTTCAAGATGGGAAGCTGTGCACTAATTGCGGAACAGCACTGTTCTGAGAGCTAGATACCCCAATGAATGGATACCGGAGTCCGTAAGTTTTGCAAGAAGATCTCTAGACCATCGTTGGTAGAGCAGCCATTTCACTGTTTTAAGAGAATGCATTGTTATGGGATAAAGCAAGCAAATCCCTCAGTGGTGAGGTTGGCCATAAGTTATTTTCTTGTCAGTGGTCTTAATTTAATTTTTCCTTGATTTGAATGCCTGTCTTTTAATGATCCTCGTTCGCTTGAACTAGTTCCAAAGACCAAGAACAATGAGAAATGATCAACTAGATCAATTCAATTATTTTATCCAGTCACTAGAAGATATTAGCAGAACGGGTTTACTGCTCCGTGATTGAGACATGCAGCTGAGGTCACGTTCATGCCCCAGTACCCCCTACAGTCAACAACACAAACGAGCTGAGGCAACGGAAACCTTGAGCGAAATGATCGGAACAAATTCTGAAAGTAAGATCCAAGGCAGAGTAAGGCACCCACAGGCGGTGAATTTTTCAGTTCAAACCGTACGTTCTTAGAACGAATCAAAGACAAGGGGTATTTTTACAGCATTTTTTAAAGGAAATAAAGATATTACAATAACTTTAATGTTTTTAAAATGAGAATTGATATTCATTATTTTCATGAATATATGTAGGACGTTACAGGTGGAAGTCTGAGCTTGAAATCGAGATTTTATAAAAGCATATTTTTAGAGACATGATGTCAAATTTAAAAGGATATAAATTTTTGCTAATATTCAAAGAATGAGCTGATTTTAATAACTTAAAAAAAATAAGGCTGAAATCCTAAAATTTGTATTCTTACTTATTAAACATGTTTTTTTATCATGAAGTTGAATGTAACAATTGAAACTCTGCCTATTTTCAGAGATGAGTTTCGATGATTCGTTGATTTTTCTAATAATGCGTGATTTCTTTTGTTATTGTGAGGTTTAGGGAACGATTCAACTTCAAAAATTGCGATCGATTACAGTGGGTGGAATTCTACCGATCTGCAAACTTCCCCGGTCAAAATTGCATCTGAAATTACACCCAACTTGTCAGTGTCATTAAAACCTTCGGAAACCCCAATTTTTGCCCCAAAGCATTTAGGTTAGGACCAACTAAACCCCAAAAGGAGGATGTGAGAGAGGAGTTTTAAACATAAATTATAAGGCTCGTATAGCGGACGGACATAGCAGATTTTGCATGGACACCATTGGACAGCAAAATTCCGACAGCACATCGACCAGTGAAGACGACATTTGTACCGCTGTCACTCTATTCTAACAAAACAATCCAGACGACTCTCATCCTGACGATGAATTAGAATACTCCCTCTTCCAACCCCAAAATTGACAAGGACTTCATTCAAAATGCAGTAGTTCAATAACAGCTCATTCAATCCATTCTACAGATTCGAAGCTTCAGTGGAGGATACGATGACAGTTATACCAAACAAACCGAAATAGACGATGCGATAAAACCCTGAACAGATGCGATCAATATATGCGGGACATACCTACTATAGTTGCAAAATTTAAAGAAAAAAATAGTGCTCAAAATATATAGCGTACCTGTGTTTATTTGCAGTTGAGCGAGACCTTATGGATCAGTGGACACTGCGGAAAGTAGTGAGGCAGCCGTGGAAGCCAAAAACTGGACAGGTGAGAGTTTAGAAACAAACGAAAGGATTTTGGACTCTTTCCCGAAGAGCAACCGCGCGAAATACTCTCTCTTATTCGAGTAAATTTATATAAAGAAGCCACCTTGTTTACTCTCCTCGGCGACCCCGCATTGGCAGTTAAAATAGCGAACGTCGGTTGGGCAACGCACGGGCTACAACTACCGAGAGGTTGCCAGGAGATGAGAACCAAGCTCTCAGTTCGACGAGGTCGCGAGCCAAAATAAAGAGTTTTTCGGGGAACAACAAAGGGGCCCGTGAGAGCATGAAGACATCCCGGAGATACGGATTTATAGTAGGTACACCAAAATAGAGTAATCGTGACTCATCTTTAAATTAATTTTATGTAATTATAGCATCTACTCCTGATTAGTCAGTGGTGACCAACAATCTTCAACCGGCCTCGAAAAAAGATGAATATCTGCACCCCTGTGAATTTGCACTTCTGCATCCAGGATGTAATGATGCACTCCTTCGTTTTGGATGACATTCCTATCCCAAGGTATGATAATTACAATACATGGACTGATCGACATTATTTTATTAAGAGATCAAGTTCCTCGTCGCCAAAATGTAATAAGCAGTATTACAAGTAACGATGAAATAATACCTAGATTTGTAAAAGTTCCTCATCTTCGAAATTCAGGTAGATATGTATACATGAGTCATTTCAAAATTTCGGTCACATTTGGGGACTGACCTATGCATTATTTTCAAAGATTTCAGTTTAGTTTTTAAACAACATTTCAGC
The DNA here is from genome assembly GCA_031894815.1 of Creontiades dilutus. NCBI lineage: Eukaryota > Metazoa > Arthropoda > Insecta > Hemiptera > Miridae > Creontiades > Creontiades dilutus. The sequence goes on along the minus strand of JAVIWC010000472.1, from coordinate 1,296,457 downwards.
ACATTCAATATTACCCAAGTGAGAACACATAATGATAGAGTTGATGGTCGTTATATTTAAAAAAAAAAAAAAAAACTTTGTAGGAAGTGAGGTTTCACTATTATTTTTTCTCTAGATTCCAATCTTTTTTAGGTGAATGGAACACCTTAGCTTCATTTAAGTGTAAAAACCAAAATTTTGCAAACTTACTAGAAATTTTAAATTAGATGGCTATGGATATTGAAGGGAGTGAAAGAAGATGGTAATAGGCCTTCACAGGCCTCAATGCTCGTAACCTACTTCAATTCTCAACTCCGAATTGTCAACAGGTTGATTTTTCACTTACCACAGTTTTATTGGGAATTAGATCTAGTTTAGAAAAAACCTCACTCAACTCCTTGGACTGTGTTTATAAGTGTGATCATATAAAAACTTGACGTTTACCATCTTGAATAAGGGATGTCAACAGAACAGAAGCAACTTCATAAATACCCTTTCCTTACAGTTTTAAGCTACTTTTCAAAACATTGTACGGAGTGGAGAAAGACCCCGTGACACTGAAATAATAGGTTGTTTGGGGACTTGCTTTGATCCAATTCTTTTTCTGAGGGTGATATCCATTTTAGATGGTATATTCTTCCATAGTATAAGTGGATATAAGGCCCCGATAAATATTTCGCTGAGTAGTGATGATGGATGTTGTACACCTCTAGTAAGTGACAGCAGTAGGGAGCGAGAAACCAGCACTTCGGTTTTCTCTCCTCTAGAGCACAATTTTTACATATTCATCCAAGGAACATGTACATCCACATAGGAGAGAAATTTTAAAAATTTACAAAACTGCATTTAGTTGAGATTTGACGGAAATACTGACCAGTGACATAAATGTGACCAAAATTTTGAAATTAACAGGATATATTTGTGTAGTTTCCTTGAAATTGCAATGAAATAATCGTTTTTCCTACAGTCCTCTGATTGCTTTTCTCCCCACTTCTCTTCTTTAGGGCGTCCTTCTAAAACAAGGCTTCGCCAGTTGAGGGTTGCCTGTTGGAATTGATCTAGGGGGTGTGGGACAACACTAACACGGTAAAAAGTAACAGAATACAAACTATATTGTTGTTATTAGAATTCAGTTGAATAATAAATAGCATGAGCACATTTCATTTTGTAATTAGCGTCTTTTAATTTATATACCTAACAGTGGCGACGAGTAGTAAATTCACGCGGGAGTTAGTTCGGTGATCTTTATTAACGGTAATATCGTTTTATTCACGTTACGCCTTTGCAATGTTCGATCCACCCGCCGACCCACCGCGGAGTTCGGCTACGGAAGTTAAGATCCATGTTGAGCCGTTCAATGCCGAAACTTCCAACTGGAAAACCTATTTGAAGCGCCTTACAAACAAATTAAATTTGTATGGCGTACACGAGTCGAAGAAAGTGCTGTACCTCCTGGACGCTATCGGTGAGCACGCGTATGAACGTTTGTGCGATCTTTGCGAGCCTGATGAACCAGAGGAAAAAACGTTCGACGAATTGTCACAAGTGCTTTCAGGTTACTTCCAGCCAAAACCCAACGTCTTGGCCGAGCGAGTTAAGTTTCAAAGTCGTACTCAAAAGGATGGCGAAACTCCATCCGAATTCGCCGCAGAATTGAAGAAACTGACGCGTTATTGCGAATTTCCGAATGTGTGGTTCAAGGACGCTCTGTGTACTCAGTTCGTCCACGGACTTTCCTCGCGCGATTTGAAACTAAAAATAATGGAAATTGAGAAGGTAACGTTCGACAAAGCTTTAGAGTATGCGAACGCGTACATGGCATTAAGAGGACCAAGCACTACACGGGAGGAAAGCACTGCACCTGTAAATTGGGTTAGGAAAACGCAGAATCGTTGTATTCATTGCGGATTTTCAAATCATCAGAAAAATGTTTGCAAATTCAAAGATTCTACTTGCCACAAATGTGGTATGAAAGGACATATATCACCAGTATGTCAGAGAAGTGAATCAGAATCTCGAGTTAAGGGGAAAGTAAACAATTCACGATACAAGAAGGGAGAAAGGAGAGTAAATAAAATCGAATCCGACGATGAAAATGTAGATGGCATTGAAATCAATGCAAATCGATTCAGATTCCAACTAGACAATCTAGAATGTTAATTCTCCATTTCCCAAAATATCTTAAAATCGAATGAAAACAATTGTGCTTGATGGAAGAATTTCCGAACCGTGTAATAGAAAACTCTACAGTTCAAATTTCAACTGGAAACTCTGATTTAGATTCTTAAAACCTTCTACGTTTAGAAGGGAAACGATAAACAACCCCAGACAGCGGGGAGCAAGAAATATTCCGAGGATGAGAGAGATCGTAACAAGGCTACGAGCAATATGGGTCGAGTCGAATCTTTTATCCGAACTGACCTTCACCTACCTTCTGGTTCTGGGGTGCAGTTTTTTCTTCCTTAACGCCTTTTCGCTCGACAGCCGTGAGTCATGAAAACCTGAGAGGGAAACCTCAACAACAAAAACATCGGGTGCGGGGTAAAGAGCCAGATGAAAGTTTTCATCTAGATTAACATCAAGGTTCTGGAACACGGACGCTAATTAGGTAAAGGTAGGAAGTTTGAGTTCATAAAACCCAGTTCTCAGAGATTTTCTCTTTCAGGATTAATTAGCAGTTAGGAAAACGAAGTAAGAATTAAAACGAAAAGTATTTGTCCAATGGATCACCCCCCTGAAATCGCCAAAATGAGGGTAAACAAAAAAATTTTTTTTTGAATCTTCATATTTTTTTGCGAGAATTTCAAAAATGAAAAAATTTTGCTGCGCGCAATTGCGCAACTATGCGCAACTGACACCAACTTTTTTATTTCGAATGGGAACCCCCTTTTGGTTTATTATTCAATAATAAACCATTGTAATCGCTCTGGAAAAAAAAAATTCTAACCCCCCCCTGAAAATTTCATGGTTTACGTTTCAAAGGGTGTAGAATCCGAATCTGCAATAAAAATTGTTCCGTCCGTACGCCGTACGCACGATATCTCCGAAACGGCTGGAGCAAAAAATCTGAAATTTTCAGGAAAAATCCATTATGGTCCGACGACGCCCCAATTCTTGAGCCAGCTCTCTCACTCAATTTAAAGTGCCCTTTAAGGGCTGTCAAAGTTTTGTAAAATCCTAAAAACCTCAAAACAAGTCGAATTGGCATAATATTTACCTATTTGAAGAACACACCACGTCCGTAGGAATCGAAACCATTCCCGACGTCCGTAGGTCAAACCATTCTCGATTTATGGTGACAACATTTGCGTTTTTTGGTTTATTATTGTTTGTTTGTAACCTAGTGATGCCGATAGCGTCGAGTTGTAGTGAATGTGGTTACTGGAGTGATACCCGATGTGGATACTTGTAGTTTATAGCCGATACACGGGTTGAAGCATTATGATATGTATGAAACGCTGATAATTATTATTAATTATCAATTATATTATTCAATATTATTACTGGGGTAAATAAGTAGTCTTTCACTCGGTTTATTATTCAATTGGCTTGCGTTCATGATTTGAATCTGTACTAAGCTTCGGAGTGTGCGTGTTTCAATAAAAAAAACGCTGCAAATTCTTTCACTGGGGTTTATTATTCAATTGGCTTGCGTTCATTATTTGAATTTCTACTAAGCTTTGGAGTGTGCGCGTTTCACAGGATAGAGCGATTATTGAATTTCAGAAGGCACACAAATATGATCAACTGATCAATCCAAATAGGTATTTTGGTTGAGAACAGATTTCCGTGCTCCATGCATATCTCCTGAAATTCAATAATCGCTCTATCCCGTGAAACGCGCACACTCCAAAGCTTGGTAGAAATTCAAATAATGAACGCAAGCCAATTGAATAATAATAAACTCCAGTGAAAGAATTTGCAGCGTTTTTATTACAAATTCGGATTCTACGCAAAATTTCATGAACTTCTGGCCCCTCAATCGATTTTTTTGACCGCGCGCAACCCATTCAACGAGCATGCAAATTTGTTGAAATACCAAATTGCGCAAAATATGGTGTCATGTAAACCCCAAGTGTGGTACATGAATTTCCATTGTTTTTCAACGCTGATTCACGTGGTGCTGTCAGTTTTGAGATTTAACTCACTTTTTATCGATATTATCCCCATAATCTATGTTTTTCGGTGAAATATTACAGTTTTTCCGAAGTACCAACTTTGGCAGTCGATTTATTTTTAAACTCGCCAAAGCCGGTTGCAAGCCCGTGTTCCGAAAGGGTGAGGAAAAATTGTAATACTTCACCGAAAAACATAGATTATGGGGATAATATCGATAAAAAGTGATTTAAATCTCAAAACTGACAGCACCACGTGAATCAGCGTTGAAAAACAATGGAAATTCATGTACCACACTTGGGGTTTACATGACACCATATTTTGCGCAATTTGGTATTTCAACAAATTTGCATGCTCGTTGAATGGGTTGCGCGCGGTCAAAAAATCGATTGAGGGGTCAAATGTTCATGAAATTTTGCGTAGAATCTGAATTTGCAATAAAAAAAGGCGGGTTCCCATTTGAAATAAGAATGTTGGTGTCAGTTGCGCATAGTTGCGCAATTGCGCGCAGCAAAATTTTTTCATTTTTGAAATTTTTGCAAAAAAATATGAAGATTAAAAAAAAAATTTTCGTTTACCCTCATTTTGGCGATTTTAGGGGGTGATCCATTGGATAGAAGACACCCTGTATACGCTGACAGATTGTGATGTGATTATAAATTTTTGGACTGAGTACAAGGTGGTGCTAAAGCTTTGTCAATTTCACACTGTATATCCATAAATATAGACATCGTTAGTTAGACAGAGATTGTCAAGTGTGCTGTGAGTACGCATCTCCAGAGTGTAAATAGCGTATATATTAGCTTTAGGAGCCACTCAGTTGATCTGGGGCTTTATGAACCATCAGGCTAAATTCCTTAGGAGTATACATTCTAAATTACATCTTCAGGGTGTAAAATAGCGTGTGGAATAGCTTTAGGAACTCAGTTGATCTGGGACCTATTAACCGTAAGGTGAAAGTCTTAAGGAGTATATATCCTATATTGCATTTTCAGTGTAAAAAGCACAGAAATTATGTTTAGGAGAAACTCAATTGTTGTAGGACCATAAAACATACTACGTTGAAGGAGATAAAACATACTGCTCAGATAAATACATACTGATATGCAAGTTGCGAAACCAATGTACACCACTATCGCTTCACTTACAGGAGACGAACAATATTTCAAAACTTCAAAACCCGATTTTGATGGGATCACGGAAATGCTCAGATTAGGCCCTAAATTCCCTCCTATAAAAATCAACTTTCACGATTTCATAGAGGGCGGTTAGTGATATCGATGTACAATTGTTCTCCTAATTGGGTGTTTCTCTCATTTCAGACGAAATTTGAGTTCCTCAATCGGCAAATCGAGATTCAGATATCCGTAGAAATGTTTTCCATGAACCCCTTCGAGTCATGCTACGAAAAATTCAGTAATAGAAATTCGTCATTCAGAAAGATACAGTAATACAATTGAAATCACTGTAGTTGAAGAATAACGTAGCATGTGACGGAATAACAGTTCGAGTTTTGAAGTAATAAACTAGGTAGAGGATATCCTTACTCCTCAGAGACTCATTTATCGGCATATTTCCTCCTACTTTTAACTCTTCTACGTATTTATTAATCATAAAAATGATTTAAAACAGTCTAATAAGACTTTGAAATAGCAATCATCACAGAAGTTCAGAGTATGCTACGAATTCAAATTACATTGCTCCTCCAAATTCCATCTGGACAACTTGGCTTCTCACAAATTTCATCAATGTACCGTTGAAATGAATCACAATTTTTCAGTTTCAAAATTAATTGCGAACACGCTCTGTTATTCCTCAATAGTCGTTAAGTGCATCACTCCCTAAGCAATTTTCAGGAAAAGTAGAGACGGATCATAGACATAATTTCACTAAAATTCTGGCTAGAGAGAGAATCTCTGGTCTGGAAAAAGCACTCAACCTTAAAACTAACCAACCTCAAATGAGGAGCTTACTTTCAAAAAGGCACACATCCAAATCTGGGAGAAAACGTTTATTTCTCAATTTTCTATATCTGAATAGAGTTGAATCAGATCCCGCTATCATTTCCGAACAAAACAGAACACATCCACGTCAATTCCGGGGCTAAAGTTATGCGTTTGCATCAAAAGGTAACAAATCCGTCCCCTATATTTTTTTCAGTGCCTTGCAATCGAAATGGCACATATCCTCCGAATTTCGTCAGGCGATAAGTCGTGGGTTTTCAAAAAGGCACATATCCAAAAAGAAGCATTGCGCCTTCGTCTTGACGTTGAATATTTACACGAGACTCGATAGATGGCAGGCATGATAAATGGAAATATGGAGTCAGGTAAAGTTTTCAATAAAACCTACAGAATGGAGAATGAATTCTTTCTTTTTCAAAAAGGCACAAATCCATGAGTTTTGATCAAAAGAGCACATTTCCAAAGTGAAAATGGATATACAACCTCGTGTTTTGGAGAAAATTGATTCATATTCTGAGGCATCTTTATCTGTGCCTTCTCACACATTACTCCGATGAGAAACTGCAGAAAAACATCTCCACTAATCTGCAAATCGTTTTTTTCACTTCCTGAACATTTTGTCGGAATGGATATGTGCCTGTTTGAAAGTAAGCTCCTCGAATGATGTTTCCACAAAACAGCTTCAGCTGATAAATAACCAATGTTGCAGACACTGTAGAACCAAGTTATTGTGCTTTGACGAGCAGAGGCAATATCTCAACAAAAAAAAATGTGAGGGAATGTGAAAATTAATGCGTATTTAACTCAAATCTGATTTGAACCAAGGTGAAAACTACCTGTAAAATAGAAAAAAAATCGCTAAAACTAACAAACATATACAGCAAGTCTCCCACGGACTTGATTTCGTTTTGAATGGGAAAAATCACCAAAGCAGTTAGTGTGTGAAAACCAGAATAAACGAGTAGAAACAGATGAAAACTGGGTTGTCGCCTGTTTCTTCGTGTTTTGTTGGGTTGAGATAAACTTTGCATATTAAAACACGTACCCACTTAGGTATAATTACTTTTAAAATTTAGCATCTTTCGTTTTTGGTTTATTATTCAATAATAAACCATTGTAATCGCTCTTGAAAAAAACAATTCTAACCCCCCCTGAAAATTTCATGGTTTGCGTTTCAAAGGGTGTAGAATCCGAATCTGCAATACAAATTTTTCCATCCGTCCGCCGTACGCATGCGTAATAAACCAAAAGGGTAAGTGGTTTATTATTCAATAATAAACCATTGTAATCGCTCTCAAAAAAAAATTCTAACCCCCCTTGAAAATTTCATGGTTTACGTTTCAAAAGGTGTAGAATCCGAATCTGCAATACAAATTTTTCCGTCTGTCCGCCGTACGCCGTACGCACGATTTCTCCCAAACGGCTGAAGCAAAAAAGCTGAAATTTTCAGGAAAAATCCATGTTGGTCCGACGACGCCCCAATTCTTGAGCCAGCTCTCTCACTTAATTTAAAGTGCCCTTTAAGGGTTGTCAAAGTTTTGTAAAATCCCTAAAAACCTCAAAAAAAGTCAAGGCGGCCTAAATTTGGACTCTTTTTGAAGAACTTTTCATGAGGAATCGAATGAGCCTTTCCCCAGGTCCGTAGCTCAAACCATTCCCGATGTATGGTGCCAACATTTGCGTTATTTTGGTTTTGATTGCAGCAATCTAGTGATGTAGTGAACGTGGATACTGGAGTGAACTCTTAAAAGGGTTTGTAGCCGATACACGGGTTGAAGCATTCTGATATGCATGAAACGCTGCAAATTCTTTCACTGGGGTTTATTATTCAATTGGCTTGCGTTCATGATTTGAATTTCTACTAAGCTTTGGAGTGTGCGTGTTTCACAAGTGATAGAGCGATTATTGAATTTCAAGAGGCACACAAATATGATCAACTGATCAATCCAAATAGGTATTTTGGTTGAAAACAGATTTACGTGCTCTATGCATATCTCCTGAAATTCAATAATCGCTCTATCACCTGTGAAACACGCACACTCCAAAGCTTAGTAGAAATTCAAATCATGAACGCAAGCCAATTGAATAATAAACCCCAGTGAAAGAATTTGCAGCGTTTATTTATTAAGTTACATTCTTGGGCTGTTCCGTATGTAGTTGGAAAACAACGATGTATAGCATAATTGTGATTAACATGAATCAAAAAACCAAAACAAAAGAGCTGGTTCAATAACTAGCTCTTATAATTGGACGCAACATAGAGACAAACTGTTAGAAAACAAGGGCGCGGTTAAGTTCAGAGGGTTAATTTAAGCTGTTGGCGTTGTCTGAATTGTGTTTCCTTTTGAAATGTGTAAGTAAGTGACTTTGGATTGGATGGCTAAGTAAGCGACGCATAAGGTGATGTATAAGCATCGTAGTTCTTGCGATAGGTGAATAGCTCGATGACGGATTCGGGAGCATTAATTTGTGCCTTCCAATGAAGTGATTATCTATGCTACTCGTGGTAAAGTTAGGACAGCTTGCATAAAGGAGCATCAAAATTTGGCAACCATAAATATTTTGTATTTATTGATAAATACACCAGGAATTTAGGGTAAGTTGATTCTCCGGGCGAGTTGAGGTCATTGGCCTGCGCTCCAAGGAAAACGATCATTAGGGTCATCAGTCAAGGGAAGGAATAGGGTTGTAGGAGAGGCTTCCAAGGAATCAGTCATTCAACAATGCGGGAAACCCCCTGACGAATGGGTTTTGAATGTTTTAAGTTCGTATTAACCTAGGTAACGGACCCAGCTGATCGAAGGGGCTCAGTTCAGCAATTCGATGTCATCGACCGCATCACGTTGACGCAACTGCCGTCCGTGGGCCGGGTTGCAAGGATCACGTGACTCAAGACCATACAAACTCCAGCTCGGAGGCCGCGTCTGTCACGCTCCGCAGTCCGTACGCCGGGTTATCCAACCGAATTATGGCAAAACTCGCTCGCCATCGACCCACAAAGAGATCTGAGCATCTAAGTTCTCAGGCTCGAGGAAAAACGCGGACCTCACTCAACCGAAGATCTGCATTTGCATTAGAAACAGGAAATCCTTAGACATAGCAAGAGGTTTCAAACACAGCGCGTATACAATATAAAAGCCGAATCTCTCAATTTGGAGCGTTACATCTGTTTATTCTTGTCAGAGACGTTTCGTCCTGCAGCGGGGACTTCCTCCCACATACTCAATCAGTAAATTTAATTTATGCTACAGTTCCTCTAACCTTTTGATTTTTAAAACAGAAAACTACCAACTAATAAATGTGAGATCAAACAACAGAGCAATAATTACTAGGACCAACCTGAGTTACATGGACAGGGAGAAGTGAAAAGTTTAACGACAAATACACAGCTAAAAGTAACCAACAACAAGATATGTGGTGGATGCCACCACCATGTCAATGAACAAGTATGCTAGTTGTTATACATAGTTAGACTGAGGAAGTCAAAACTCACAGTCGAAACGTCTCTGACAAGAAAAACAGATGTAACGCTCCAAATTGAGAGATTCGGAATGAACGTGGTCACTCCACTACCCACACCCACTATTAATATAAAAGCCCTAATTCAACTCTAATTCCATAATAAAGTGCCACTTTATCAGCAAATCATTCGTCTCAACTACTATTACTTGTGGTTGTGAAACTTTTTCACATCATAAGGAATGGAAGCCGATTAACCGATATTGTCATTCAGAAATAATTATAGAAAACTACCACTATAAATGTGACTAATACAACAGATCAAAATTATAAGGACCATAGTTCACGAACTAGCCACAACGTTTTCTTTCAATATTTCGAAGCAGAGATAGTGAATTAAGGAAAGCTATCAATAATTCGGTCGATGCCAACTTAAATCAAGAACAATAGTAACTTTGGAGAAGAAAATAGAACAACATAAGGGCAGCTTATCAAAACTGGATGAAAACAAAAGAGCTAGGACAACATTCAAATAGCCTGCAAAACCTTGGATGCTGATGTGAAGCTGAAATGTGGTGTATTGTCAATGGACTAACACTCGTATAAATATTGCGTAATTTAAGTATGTGAAGTAAATATCTAGATAGTTGCCTGTATATTACCTCAGTTGTAACACATCTAAGACATTTTTCTGGTTAACGGTTAATCTTTTGCGAATACACATTATAGCAGCCACTTTAAAAAAAATTGTCCTCTCAGGAAATAAGTTATGGGTGGAATTGAAGGACAAATTCGCTCATTTGGTAATGATGCACGACTGGTTGCTCATTTAAAGCAATCTATTGTAATATATCCCTGCAGTATTTTTTGAACATTTTGTGGGAATCTATCACGTTATTTTCAGGGGGATGAATACGTTTGCTTTAATCTTACGGGTTTGACTAGTTGGTAAAATTCATAACTACTGAGGTAAATAAGTGATTTGGTAAAATATTAGAGTATCTAATGGACCAGATGGAAAGCTCATGCAGAGTTGAAGAATGAATTTGAATGTAACCATCAGTTGTGGGATGGTTCACTGTTCTCTTAGGTGCAATGGTCTGGCACGACGGCCTTTTAGCTAAATTAAAACCCTCCTTGCCAGATACTCTGCTCCTTATCATAGCCTCGTACTTGGAAAATCGCACGTTCTCTCTTAAATATGAAGATGCTCAATCAAAATCCTACAGTATTAAAACAGGTATCCCCCAGAGCAGTGTTTTTGGGCCATTCTACCATTATACCTGGTCTATGTACATGATTACCCAGTTAGTGATGCTGTGAAGATTGCACACTACGCAGATGATGTGGCTGCCTTAGCGACAGAATCCACAAGTGAACAAGCTCACTCCAAACTGCAGGAATATGCTAAGCATGTAGATCAATGGTGTTCTGACTGGGGAGTTAAGGTGAACGGCTCAAAGTCGCAATTAGTACAGTTCAAGTATCGCAGGCGTGTGGCACACTCACAACTAGCAGTAGGGGGAAGTGTAGTACCTTATTCCTTTAAAACTAAATACCTGGGTTTAATATTGGATTCAAAGCTGACATGGGATGCACACATTTATACTACTGTTCAAAAAACCAGAGTTCGCACGCGAGCCCTAAAACATTTGTTAACAAGCCCATCACTGAACCTCTACTCTAAAAAGTTGATGTACCTCCTATTACTTCGGCCTGTTTGGCAATATGGACGTGTCATTTGGAGATCAGCTTCAGACTCACAGATAAAAAGAGTCCAAACTATCCAAAACCGAGTTCTCAGGCTAATTACTGGCGCTCCCTGGTATGTGAAAAACAGCACCACACACAAGGATCTGGGTATCCCAGAAGCGAAATAAGTCGTGAAAAGTAGTTATGAGCGGCACCATGAAGGGCTGATAAACCACTCCAATGAGCTAGTACAAATTGTCAGAAACCCTCCCCACTTCGCAATGAATGAATACTGAAGAGAAAACGGCATTCAGACTTGGCGCACACTTAGCAAATTTCATATTTATATTGTGATGTCCCATCTATTAAGTCCACCCTAGCAATAAATAAATTGGTATTTAAATTATTTATAGTTATGAGATTCTAAATTATTGTTATAGGTACATTTCATATATTTATTTCTGTCATCCAAATTTCAATAGGTGTCCACCACTGGGTGTCCACCAAAAAAAAACGCAGCAAATTCTTTCACTGGGGTTTATTATTCAATTGGCTTGCGTTCATGATTTGAATTTATACTAAGCTTTGGAGTGTGCGTGTTTCACAGGTGATAGAGTGATTATTGAATTTCAGGAGGCACACAAATATGATCAACTGAACAATCCAAATAGGTATTTTGGTTGAGAACAGATTTACGGGCCCTATGCATATCTCCTGAAATTCAATAATCACTCTATTAAATGTGAAACACGCACACTCCAAAGCTTAGTAGAAATTCGAATTATGAACGCAAGCCAATTGAATAATAAACCCTAGTGAAAGAATTTGCAGCGTTTCATGCATATCAGAATCAACCCGTGTATCGGCTACAAAGCCTTTTAGGAGTTCACTCCAGTATCCACATTACTACATCACTACATCACTAGGTTACTGATATCAACACGAAAACAATAATAAACCAAAATAACGCGAATGTTGGCACCATAAATCGGGCCATAGATCGGGAATGGTTTAACCTACGGACCTGGGGAGGGGCTCATTCGATTCCTCGTGGAGTGTTCTTCAAAAAGATTACAAATTTAGGCCGCCTTGACTTTTTTTTTTTTACGTTTTTAGGAATTTTACAGAACTTTGACAACCCTTAAAGGGCACTTTAAATTAAGTGAGAGAGCTGGCTCAAGAGTTGGGGCGTCGTCGGACAAACATGGATTTTTCCTGAAAATTTCAGCTATTTTCCTTCAGCCGTTTGGGAGAAATCGTGCGTACGGCGGACGGACGGAAAAAATTTTATTGCAGATTCGGATTCTACACCCTTTGAAACGTAAACCATGCAATTTTCAGGGGGGGTTAGAATTTTTTTTTCAAGAGCGATTACAATGGTTTATTATTGAATAATAAACCAAAAAAAGGTGCAATGATTGAAAAGTAAACACTCCTGAGGAAATGGAATGAGAATTCGAATTGAAAATACTATAACCAAACTTATGTTTGCAGTTTGGTTACCTTTAAAATGAAAGAGATCGAATAAACATATTTATAATTGACAGTACAAAGAAGATTTAAAGGGAAGTAACATACCTTTGATGGTCTATTGCTCAACGTGTTGAAAGGAATCAGTCACAATCAAAAGATATTGCTATCAACTACGTCTATCGTGAAACACTCAAAATGAAGAAATTATTCCCAAATTAATAAATACTGGGCAATAAATGTGAGTGAGCTAAATTAAAATACTAGTTGTTGACGGTGAACGTCAAAAAAGGGTATTTCCTGGTGACTACATGGTGCTGGTGATGTGGACAAGTTGTGAGTGAAACGTTTCGGAAGGAAGGGACCCCCTTATGTAGGTTCACACGAGGATGACGCAACGTTGCACCACAACAGCTAAGAAATAATAAACAAAAGGGATCCTGCGGGATTGAGGGGTATCCCCTCTGAACTTCCGAGCTGGAACACGGAAGTGGGGAGATGCTCCAATCTGGGGACCTATGACTAACCCATCTGCTTTTCTAGCCCCGATCGGACGGAAAAATATTTGGGCGACTTTCCGGCCGGCAAATCGGAAAGCAAACAAGGAGATAAAGAAACGTGATTAATAACGTCGAGCGAAAGGTAAATAACGGACGAAGTGGACATATTCATAAAGAAAAACAAGAATGAAATCCATAAATCGGACAATATAAATAAGAATTCGAATACGGATATGAATAGAGAAAGTATTTCACAAAGGTTTACCCCCTCCGACTTTTCTTGACTGCCAAGCCGACTAATTGTGAAAATGAAAAAATTATGATTTAACAATTTGAAATTTAAACCTGTTTACAACATTTTCCCCCGTAGAATGAGATTTTCCCAGTAAGATGAGCTCAAAATGGTGTGCGACCCATCCCAATCGATTCAGCGTCCAAAATGACTAAGGAATAATAATTAAGGAGTAATAATGAGTAATTATTACTCATGTCATGTGGGTTCACATTTGGAATCAGAAACGGCGATTATGTGCTTCGGGTGAATTTCTACGGATCTGAAACGTATACCAGCCGATCAAAGGTACTGAACTTCTATTATTGCGACCCAAAACCACGTTTTTGAAGTTTTTAGACAATGGCACCTCTGCGAGTTAGCAACAACTAGATCCCAAAAGGAGTCCATGTTTTCCACATTTCCAGATTTCGGAACCACGCACATTGGAATGAACTGTCAAAGTTAGTGGGGTGTTATAACAAAATTTATCGATGCGCTAAAATCACGCTCTTTTGCGAATTTACCCAGAATTAACTTTAGTTTGCTTAAATATTACTCAAATTTCCCGATGTTACAATTAATTTTTACTGAAATTCAAGTTTTTAACCTGAATTGTACTAAAATTTAGTGTTTGTATTACTGATATCAATAGTAAGCCTTTGTCACCGTATAGCAAACGTTTTTTTTTCTTCAAACATAGTCCTATCACGTTTCAAGGGTGCGTAGATAATCCGCAATGTCCATCCCTTGTATATCTAGAGACTTTATGTTTAACAAAATCCTTTCATTCACACCAGAACTCCAAAATAGGTCTAGTTGGACTACCGAAACTGGGGTGTCATTTCCTAGTAATTTTGGACATATAATCGACTGGGTTGGGTTTCACACTAAATAATCACGCATTTCTGAACCCAAGAGTAACCCTCCGAATCTCATAATGACACGTGCAATATCGCATTATTTTAAGAATAATGAACCCATGCGTTGAAATTGAGAATATTTTCCAAAAAACGCAGCAAATTCTTTCACTGGGGTTTATTATTCAATTGGCTTGCGTTCATGATTTGAATTTCTACTAAGCTTTGGAGTGTGCGTGTTTCACAGGTGATAGAGCGATTATTGAATTTCAGGAGATATGCATAGAGCACGTAAATGTGTTCTCAAACGAAGTACCTATTTGGATTGATCAGTTGATCATATTTGTGAGCCTCCTGAAATTCAATAATCGCTTTATCACCTGTGAAACACGCACACTCCAAAGCTTAGTATAAATTCAAATCATGAACACAAGCCAATTGAATAATAAACCCCAGTGAAATAATTTGCAGCGTTTTTGCTTCAATTTTCAACAGCTCGATACTAATGAGGAGAAAGAAGAAAGTAGACAGAATGAGGCAAACGTTTTCTCGATAATAAGTCTTCGAGGCAAATTATCAATAGAAATTTGTCGTCGGATTTCACTGAACTTATGATGATTACATACAAAATCAAGTTTCAATTGTACCCGAGTCTTCCGAAAGCGGACAAAATGTTTTCAATGTCTGTGTCTGTCTGTCAGCAAATCCTTGTTACGGGCAAAACACGAAGTTCTTTTGATGAAATTTTCGAAGTTCAATAGTAGCGATTTTGATGATGAAATTTTCAGGGATTGTTCGGTTTGATGTGTACATGGTCCCCTATAGGTTTCATGAACTCCGGATCAATAGTAGCATCTGCGCATGCCCAAACGTGAAATCCTTGTTACACGCATAACTCCGGGAGTTCATTACTGATTTCGATGAAATTTTCAGGGATTGTTCGGACTGATGTAAAGATGGTCCTCGTGAGTAATAAAGAGAAAATAAAGTTTTAGCCTCGAGCTTGATTGAACGAAGTTCTTTATTCAATAATAATTTTCAATGATCTATACAGTCATGTTATGGATACGAGGAAGCTATGTACCACACCCATTCGGCAGACGTTTTTTTCTTAACTTATTATTCTTCCCATGTTCAGCGGTGGATAAATGTGAAAGTAGTTGACACCCCAAAATAACGTTAAAAAATGTCAAATGAATGCATTAATGAAACTACAATAAATGTAAGGCGGTTCTTACCGCGAATGTTGTTTACAGTTCTATTAATTTAGGGGTATGTCTCAGCTTCTTCCAAGCTTACAGCGGTTTTGGCACTATACAATTAAGGCAAACATTTAGGGCTTCTCAACAGATGGTGAACGATTTTTGAATGATCACAAATGGGGAAGATGAAGTTCCGAAACAATGGCTGAGATAAGTTGCTTCTAAGTGGAAATCATTGCAAAATTTCGTTCCACATTAGCGTGACATTTTTCGACGAGTTGGTCCAAGGCTAAAATGGCAATATATCGAGCAAACCATATCGATAAATGTTTCCACCCCCCTGGGGCAAACGATTAATTGAAATACCCTAAGATAATAAACGATTACTCGAAGTCCATGGGTCTAACAATTTCTACGTTTCCAAATTTGAGAAAACTATCAGTCTTGGTTGAAGGAAACAGGAAGGCTTGTATTAGGGTTTAATAGCCCTATGACAGTTCCAGATACTTTCTGAACTAGGCTTCAATGAGCGGTGGCATTTCCTTTCATGGACTGGCGTCAATGATAATCCCTTTTGCTCCTGATTTGTTCAATATACTCGTAATTCCCCATTTGCAAATACACCTATTTTCCAAGAAGCTTAAGTCCTCCACTAGTAAAACTATTTCTGTTTTACAAAGGAAGCCAAGATTACGAAGAAGTCAGGAATAGCTTTATGGTTTTCCAGTTGACATTTCCTGAATTCAAACTCATATTTCCCACTTTCCTCTTACATTTAACACACTTGTTGATAACTTTTCAAATAAGTATGTTTTTGAGGGAAGCAATGTGTCTCCCTCTCCACCCTATGAGCTTTGTGAGTTTGCGACAATCTGCCATAATCTTCTACCCCAAAGCCGAGGAAGGTGATTCCGTATAATTCCTATTACGATACCAAAGGATCTGCCACTCTTGTACCGCTATTGAAGCCAAATTCTGTGAGGTGAGCTAATCCCCTTCATTAAAATTCTTCATACACCACGCCTTCGTCTACAGGGAGTGTCAGAGATGAAGAGAGATGTAATAACAACCAAGTGATCGAGTTTCCTATACGACGTCTAACAAATACCGGAAACCTCCAACAAAAACAAAACATAAAACTTCTTCCAATTCCAACTAATTTTGAGGATTGATGGTAAATGTTGCTTACTATAATTTCCTCGTACCAATTGCAGGTCTTTAGGAGGAAATTTATCAACTATTACTTTTCTCAAAACCTAATAATGAAAATGAGTAGAACTTGGAGGTAGGTACCTAGTGAGTGCATTGGGCACTTGGATAGAAGATACTGCACACAGTTATTTTCAATCAGGAAAGACACAAGTCAACGAAATCCATCAAGTGCCTTTCAGAGATGTTGAGAATGTGTATGATGAGTTCCTACGGAATTAGATCCTGTCATTATAAGTAGCTTAGAAAAGAAGAAGAATCAAGTGCTTTGCCGGAAACTCTCATTTTCTCCGCGATTATTTCACTTGATCCTTCAGCAAGTGAGTATGGCTTGTTGACTATTCTTGGAAATTATTCTTCCTTAGCTCTGAGAGCTTCATGAGTGCTTCAAGGGATAGACTGATTTCAAAACTGAGAAATTTCAAGCCGTCATTCTCTACCAAGGAAATTAAGTACCAAATTTGGGCAGAAGTAGAAAATAGGTGACCCCTTCCCCTCATCGGACTGTATCGATGTGTATATAGGATAATATATCGATACCACCGCCATGTATAGCATTAGCAAACTGAATTAAACCTTTAGTAAACTGAATTAAACTTTTAGCAAACTGAATTAAACTTTTCGCAATTAGAATTAAACCTTTCACAAATATCAGTATTTGCGAAAGGTTTAATTCAGTATTTGCAAAAGTTTAATTCAATTGCGAAAGGTTTAATTCTAATTGCGAAAAAAGGTTAATTCAGTTTGCTAAAAGTTTAATTCAGTTTGCTAAAGGTTTAATTCAGTTTGCTAATGCTATATTATGGAATGATTTTCACGACCGTTATATCGATAAAAGTATTTTTAATACGCAGAGGCACAAGTGTTAACACATTCTAATCTGATGTAGGATATTTTTTTGTTTTTGAGATGCGAGCGAAGCGAGCATCCAGACCAGCAAACTAGACAGAACACACATCGAAAGCGTGGACCTACATCGATAGGAGACATCGGGTTTTTCAATATGACGACGGTCTTATCAGGAAGGGGTCACCTATTCTCGACTTCTACCCAAATTTTAGTTAGGAAATTCTACTAAACATTAGAAGTTCTTGGAACAATACTCGCGGTTGTGCGTGTATACATAGGTCTTAGAAGTGTTAGTTGCAAACCATAATTCAAGCAATCATTATTCCATTGACTTATACACGTCTCATACCCGAAGATTTTGATCAATTAAAATTAAAATTGAGGAACCTAGTACCTATATTTTAACGTTCCTACAGAAGACCAATTTAGGCGCCGATGAGGGAACATAATATTGTCGCTGAAGTGCTATTAAATGCATACTTATGTAAGAGAACCATTCTCGATCGTTCCAATGCAAGTATACATTCGAACAAGGGATATTTGTACGCATAAGCTGGGAGTTTTGCAAGTTGAGAGAAGTAGGACACACGACCTACAAAGGAGTCGCAACTATAGATGGTCGACCTGTAGACGAGGTTTCTCTAGTAGGTAGAGATGTCCCCTCAATCAACCAGCTATAATTGTTCACATTAAAAACAGGTACATACACCAATAAGGCGAGGATTTGATTTGTATTCGACGAAAAGAATAGAGGACGTTGATTTTTACCTACCTACACAGAAGTAGATATCACTTCTTATCAACTGACAAAGGCCGATCTACGGTTATCAATAATTTGTTAATATAGGTACTTAGATGCCATGTCTAGATTACCTTTCGTTAAGAAGAGAAGCTCAAATTTGTCTCCGAAGGGCAAAGAAATCTGTTGAATCGGTGGTCGAAACGGGAGCGGAGGTCTCAGTTCACAACACTAACCCCTAGCCGCCATGTTTTAGTTTACAAACTGAAATCCCGGCCGAGTCCTCCAGAAATGTCAGAATCGTTGAGGGGAAGAGTGGGGAAGCAATGTTGACCAACAAAAATGTGGAGGGGATAAGTGATGTTTACCTCAAAGAGAAGATATGGAAGTACACTAAAAACCTTCTGCGTGGAACCGCTTGCTGTGTGACGTCACAGAGATGTACCAACCATACTACAGCGGATTATCTAGCCACCATTGTAGTTACCTACATCAGTTATAGCTCACATATTATGTAGGTGGATTTATTTGTATATATGTGGGTACGCAACCTTGAACAGAGGCGTAAACATTAAAGTGTACGGAGCAAACATTCTAAAACTTGGAAAAAATCGATAGTAGTAGGTCGGTACCTCTTCCTACTTTTGCTTTGAGAACTCATACTTCCTTGATGAATCCAAAATGTCTATTCTTCTATTTTATAAAATTAAGCATGTATTATAAGATAAGATTATTACAAATACATTTTCTTTGTAATAGGGGAGTTACCCACCTAAGAACTCGAATTTGGTTATTGAATAATCACTTATAGATGAAGATAATCTTTTGAAAATCTATTTTCTAGGTGTTCAATAAAATATGAAACAAAATTTTAATATGTTCTTCTACGTTACTGTCTTCTGGACTGTATGTATTCAACTACCTACATATTGCCTGAATTTTCAAAAATCATCACACACCATTTCTTGGGAAGGAACCCCATTTCATCTTCGGTTAATATTCTGTCTCCAACAGCAGGAAGGAAATTAAAACAAGATAAACAAATTTTGATTCCCTATTTTAAGACAAAAAAGTGATATTGAAAAAACTGGGTCATGAAACCTCATAAGTATACAACACAGTGAGTGGGTTTGATTGCTTATGGCAGGCCCCCCCAAGCTTCATGACGCCCCCCCCCCCCCCCATGTAAATAGTACTGGTAAGCACCCCTTATTTTATCCAAAATTTAAAAAAGATTTATACAGGTATTGAAAAAGTTCAAACCCAGTTGGCAACACACAAACGTGTATATTTTTTGAGGTTCTTTACATAGGACGTAATATTTTTGAATGTCGTCACGCTACACACTGTTTCAATCAATTCAACCCCCCACCCCCAAGAATTTCAATGGCGCAGTCTGCGCCATAGCCCTCCCCCCCCCTATGGGCACCACTGCTTATGGAATAAGATCAAATCCTCAAGTCTCAATTTTTCCATTAGTCCAAAGAAACGCTGCAAATTCTTTCACTGGGGTTTATTATTCAATTGGCTTGCGTTCATGATTTGAATTTCTACTAAGCTTTAGAGTGTGCGTGTTTCACAGGTGATAGAGCGATTATTGAATTTCAGGAGGCACACAAATATGATCAACTGAACAATAAATAGGTATTTTGGTTGAGAACAGATTTACGTGCTCTATGCATATCTCCTGAAATTCAATAATCGCTCTATCACCTGTGAAACACGCACACTCCAAAGCTTAGTGAAAATTCAAATCATGAATGCAAGCCAATTGAATAATAAACCCCAGTGAAAGAATTTGTAGCGTTTTACCTACATTTACGGGAATGCTTCAACCCGTGTATCGGATATAACCCCTTTTAGGAGTTCACTCCAGTATCCACATTACTACATTACTCCGTCACTAGGTTACTGATCAAAACAAAAACAATAATAAACCAAAATAACAAAAATGTTGGCACCATAAATCGGGCCATAGATCGGGACTGGTTTGACCAACGGACCTGGGGAGGGGCTCATTCGATTCCTCGCGGAAATTTTTTCAAAAAGAGTCCAAATTTAGCCCGCCTTGACTTTTTTTGAGGTTTTTAGTGATTTTACAAAACTTTGGCAACCCTTAAAGGGCACTTTAAATTAAGTGAGAGAGCTGGCTCGAAAATTGGGGCGTCGTCGGACCAACATGGATTTTTTCCTGAAAATTTCAGATCTTTTGCTCCAGCCGTTTGGGAGAAATCGTACGGCGGGGAAAATGTTTATAGTAGATTAGGATTCTACACCCTTTAAAACGTAAACCATGAAATTTTCAGTGGAAGTTAGAATTTGTTTTTTTCAAGAGCTATTGCAATGGTTTATTATTGAATAATAAACCAATAGTTTTTGATAGTACAGGAACCTTTCTGAGAAAGTTCGCAACATTTCTAATGTGACCACCATAAATTTAGTCTCAGAGATGGTTACTCTAATGGGCAGACATACATGGGCTTACTAATTTCTCTGAAATGAAGGGGTTACTCTAAGAAACCGATTCTCTCAAATATTATCATTTTTGATGTAGTTCAGGAGTGTTGTTAAAGTAGGGTGTCAAAAACTGTAGCTCTCTGACCCATCAACCCCCCCCCCCCATAGGGGAAACCTCCAACCTTTCGCTTTCTCTTCAGCCTCAAGTAGTTGCAAAGTAAACGTGATTCGTGTCTCACTCACAGCTATGTTTATATCTATGATAACAGAGAAGTAAGCACTTTCCTAGAAAGTTCGTTCTTTTATTCGTTGCAAAAGAAGCAAGTGATCAGATATAAAATTTTGATGTACCTAATCCGCATAAAACTACAAATTTCAAGGACCGACTCTATAACTAAAACATCTTCCAAATTCATTCTCCAATCCCTTACTTCTTTCTTACCACTTTTCAACACAAAATCGGATTCCTACCTGTTTTCTCAATAACAGCAATCACAGAGGTTTGCTAATTCTGAATTAGGTAGATCTAAAGCTCACTGAATTTTTAAATCAGAAATAGAGTAGCGCTTTTTTGTTATTTTAACTTGAAACCACAAAGAAGATGAGTTATGAACATTTGAAGGCAAACCAATTAACAAGTTAGTTGTTACCTACGTGAATAATACTGCTTGAAGGCTCTTTGGCACTCATGTCGACTCTGCCTGAATCAAAATGGAACGAGTTTTGAACAACTCTTGTTAAATAAAATGACCTTAAATTCAAGCAGGTTGATATCTCATCCCGAACATTACAGCGCTCTTGGACCCCTTAATTGGGAATCACTCGAAGAGACCAGTTTCGTTTGTATTAAGCAGTCGAAAGATCTTTGTAGTATTACCATTCAAACTAATGTAGAACAGTGCTTACATTTTTTTATCCTATCAAGAAAAAATGTGAAATAGTCATTTACACTCATAGCCCTCATCATATAGTGAGGAAAAATCTCGATTTTCGACGGAGAAACGTCATTTTCTCTCTCATTATCCTGATTAAAATCAAATTTGAGGATACTTTTGGAAAGTTAAGCTTTCTCGAAAACGTTTGGAGTAATAATATACAATAGACTCTATTCAATAGAGAAATAAGTTTCAAGGAGCACACCTAGTCGTTTGCTCACCCGCTAGAATGCATGCATCTAATTACCAAAACGCACTCTTATCCTATTATCAGTTGATTGTCCCCAACCCTTGTGACTGAACTGTGTTAGCTGTAAATATGCGATGAATACAGTAAGTGCTATAAAACGTGAGTTCGCTAAATTGTCAGTGGAGCAAAGATTATTGGCGAAGCATGGCGCCCAATGCAAGTATTGACAGGACTGCAACAAACCTCGAAGGCAAGCAGAAATCATTCCACGATTCCCAAGTTCAACCCTCAGTAGAACGTAAAGGTAAATTGTGTAGTGAAAATGGAAAAGGTCGTAAGTGCCACAAAACTCAAAAATGACTTTTTGGTTGAAATGTAATCTTAGTGCCAAGCGTAATACGATCGAAAAGGCTGTACGTGCCGGAAAAATTCCTGCTAGTTCCTAGAACCGCCGAAAGATAGCAGCAAAATGTAAGCGACGGCCGGCCTGCGATGACAACGGATGTATGTGCCACCGCCATGATGTAAGTGCCTTGTGTAGCGTTTGCCGTGATCAGTCAGTCAGCGTCTATATTTTATGTCAAATATTTTATATATTAAACTATATAAAATGGCGTTTAAAATAAACAAATAGGTCTTTGCTAATGTACATATTCGAGCAAACCAACGAAAATACCCTAGCAATCTTAAAGATTTCTATCCAAAATCACAGTAAATGAATGTTTTGTTTTCTATGTGTTGGTAACAGAATATTCAAATAGCCAAAAATACTAGTAAACCTCCAAATTTGGTTTACAGGTAGCTCTATCCTGTCCGAAAGAAGAGTAATGATAGTGTTGACGTCATCTCAATGGACAACCCCAATATGAAAAATCTAATTTTTTGACTTAGTTTTTAGTTCCAACTTTATAAAACTCTAATTTCCAATGAAATATCACAAAACTTTAATGGACTTAAATCATTTTGTTCAATCTAACCCTGTACTTGAAGGCCTTTCACATTACTCAGTACGGTACTTACATCCTTCTCCAAATAAATAAACTATGGCACTTAGAGCTTTCTCTATCACATTTGTATTTCTGTTTATTATATAAATATATAACTTGCTGTAAGTTGTTATAGTTAAATGATCTTTAGACTGAATTTTTTTCAAAAATTTAATTTAAAAAATAAAGGAACAAACCAGTTTCTATTGAATAATGAACATTTTTGTTTTTGGCACTTACGACGTTTTCCATTTTCACTACACAATTGGCTCTGCGGATGTGAGGTAAGTAATAAACTTGTCTACTTCCCTTGTCTTCTTTGCTGCAATAACAGGAATGAAGCTTGGGTTAAAGCTGGATTGTTGATCCAGCACATCTGGTCATTTAAAAATTCTCTTTTTTTTTAGGTGTTGACGTACTTACTAGTGAACATCTTTTAAAGGCAGGATTGTTTGTTTCACGATTTGAAGCCGAGAAAGAGGACATGATTCCTTTGCATTTTGATAGTTGAAACTAGTATTTGGCTGGGATAAGCATATGTTTGTCTCGTGTTCGTCCCTTATGATCTAGGAAACTAGAAATTTCCGGGATTCGTGATGATGCTTCACCCGATAAACCTGAGCTAAAGATTTTCGTTACCAGCGAGATAGGAATTTTGACGATCTTTCCAACGGTATCCTCGAAATTGTGATAAATCGCTCGCTTTGTTAAATAAGGGAGTTCGATAACATTTTTTAACGTGAACTAACTGAAAAACGAAACCTAGGAACAAAGTAGTTGTCGAATCCACCCTTAAAGTGGGTCACCAAGCATACCAAATTTCAACTTCTTATGGTAACTAGAAAAAAACCGCTTTTATGGCCACTTAGATGACTGTGAGCCTATGCATCTTCAAGTCCCCAACACAGCAGATTTCAGCTTTATACTAGAAATTACCTAGTTTTTGGAGCCATTCAACTGATATCAGACCTGGGCCACCCCAAGCATAAATCCTACCAAGGAACGGTACATACTAAATTATGGCTTCGTTCGATTAAAATCGTGTTCATTGCTAAAAATTTGTGGTCATTCCTTCATTTGAGTTCATATTTTCCGACTTACGAATTCAATTCGCATTTACTGTTCTAACTTACTGTACAATGACTCTCCGTGTAGGTACGTCTGTCTAACTACAATATTATTTGATCAAATGATTAAGAAAATTGTTTAAGAAAAATTTCCAACTTCTATTGTCTTCATATTTGGACATATGTTAAACACCTCAGATCTTATTGAGAGGGAACTATAAATCTAATGAAGCCTTTGAAGCCACATCAAGGTTAACTATATAAAATTTCAACTATAGGTATGTGCCTATGTGTGCAATTAAAATGATTTGAACAGGGGCTAGAATGATGAAAAATAAGACATGAGATCCACTCGTTAAATTAACATACCTTTAATGAAATCTTCACACCGGATAACTAAAAGTTGTAATGTTTAAAAAACTAATCCATAAAATACGACCGAACAAAATACTGGCTAATAGTGAAAAGATAGAAAAAAAAACATTCGAAAAAAAACTATGAAGAACTAATATTAATATTCAATATAACCTGAATGAAGAAGAAAATACACTAAAATAAATGTTCATGAATCAATAGAAATTAGACACACAAGAGTTAGAACCAAAATCTAGAATGAAATAATATTAACGAAATGTAAAATCACATTACAATCCTACTTCTAATGTGTTCTTAATTAAGCAATGCTTTTACATATTCATAACGAGTAGGTATACAATATTTATTCGAATTTATCAATATCTTCATTAACAGGTGGGGGGAAGGGTGTTTAAATCAAACGAAAATGGAATGATAACAACAAGTTTAGTGTAATTAAAAAGAAAAAATTGATTTTTTTTTTGTTTTTTTGTTCTTTTTTTAATAAGTTTCTTGGGTTAATATAATTCAAGTGGAAATAATGAGGGTGTCTAAATATTATAACCGCATCAAACGAAGAAAAACCAAGAGGTTGTGGTGGGGGAATTCTTGGAGGAGACTCTGGTGGTTGGGGAGTTGACTACTCGACGGCATATCTCATGTAAAGGTTGATCGTGTCCATCGAGTTAGGGATGAGAGCATGGCCTGGTGGCAGAACTGAGAAGCCGAGGTACATGAACGTCCTCACCAACTGAGCTGTTAAATAGAAAACAAGACATCGTTATATGGGGTACGTTGCCAGGGAAAACGAAATGAAGTAAATAATATGAGGTTTGTTCCAAAAACAAGGGTACTGTCAAACAGCTGTCGACATCAGAGAATGACTTTCTAGATTACTGTTCACAATTGTTAAGACATTCTGGGTCTGTAACATGAGTTAGAACTAATGCCTAATCACTTCAGATTTGCGCTGTGATCGCCGAGTGTTTTCAAGCGACCTATCTTGCCTTCATCCACCTTCTACGACGTTTGTTATAAGCATGATGCAGGTTACACTGCACCATGCTTATCTATCAACTCCGTTTTCATCTGCAGGGTGGATGGAGGATCTCTGAAGTGTAAATATAACCTCAGTTTAAAATTCCACCACATAAATGTTACGAGATATTTGGTTGACCAATTTGAAAGAGTTACTATCCGTGGGAAAGTGACCCTTGAAATTGTTGTTCAGTTAATCTTTTGACTAAGTTGATTTCTACATCTTTTAAAATCAAGAAACTTTTAGATTATTCAAAATATTTCTGTGAGTTAAGTGCCACAGGTGTTTTTCTGTATGTTTTCAACATTAAATGTTAAAAACAAATTTTGATTTGTTCATTCAGAATAGCTCTTCACAGCT
This sequence comes from Creontiades dilutus, assembly GCA_031894815.1. Lineage (NCBI taxonomy): Eukaryota > Metazoa > Arthropoda > Insecta > Hemiptera > Miridae > Creontiades > Creontiades dilutus. Next base: position 1,270,759 of record JAVIWC010000472.1, on the reverse strand, counting down.
ATTTCCAATAACATAGCTGTTGTCAAAATCACGAAAATTAAAATTATCCTTTCTCCGAAGGTATAAATGATTAATCAACCAGGAGAATAGGTATGCAAACAGTATAAAAACAAGAGTGGCGAAGCCTGTGGTCATCTCTGGATTCGGCTTTGACCAGAAGATTTAATAAATTTAAAGAGTTAGTTAATACTAATGTTAAACATACAATTTCCTCTTTATAAAAAAGAAATATTCATGCTCGCAGTTGGGGCAATTACCGCCTCATTGGCGACATTAGCGCTGGGGTGGAAGCGCTGTCATTCTGCTTATCTCATAAACCCCCACACGCACCGGAGAGGGACCCCTCATCTTGCTCCCTCCAAAACATCGGCCAATCAAATCGCTTTAAGACTCGTGCTCAAACATGCAACTTCGAGCAAGCCCGGCAACCTTCTTGACCCCCCTTCTTTGCTGGGGGAATGCCCCCAGACCCCCCTCCCCCACTTCTGGTTACTAATTGCCGCCATTGGCGATGACCTAGCTAAAATGTCACGCCTAGCCACTGAAACACACCTGAATGGTACAGCTGTGTGGTCGCTCCAGATCTTGGACAGTAATTGCTCCCTAATTACGTAACTATGGCATTTTGGGAACTACCAACACAAAATGTAACACCTACAATGCCAGATGATAAAATTAAATGTGAGAGACCAAATTAGGTTGTCTGGAAGTTTTCCTATCTATGATATTGTTTGTAGGTGGTATTGGCAGCGGGCCTGCCCTTCATCGTATCAGGAGCATCTTCATAGAAATCATCCTGGGTGCCAACTTCGTCTGTTGGCATTCTCATGTCGAGGGATAGATCAAATGACCATCCAGGCCGTTATCCAGTGCCAAATTGTGAAGAACACAGCATGCCCTTCTAAAGTGTGCAACGTTGTACACAGAGCTAAGTTTGCAGTGGTAGAGCTATCGGATGCTTTGCTTTAACACACTGAAGCAGAGTTCAATTTATGAAACGGCATGAGCTCGATCTCTTGTTGAAGGTTTTATGGGCCCTAGTGAGCTGCCCCTTATCCTTTATTGGTGTAATTAAATTCAGCGCTGTAAGTCAAGCCTGATGATTTGAATGCCATAATTGTGAATGTCCAGATTGGCCAGGACAGACAATGAAGCTAGTCGTCCACAATGATCAAGAATGATAGAAATGGCTGACGGCAGATTTTTATTTGGAGCTGAGGGAGGGGTCACACCATTGACCAATTTTTCAACACTATCGAATAGGAGTTGATAGTGGATAAATTGAGGAACGGTAGATGTGGCAACCCTAGAACGACCCACTCTGTCACTTTGCCAAGCATGCATAATTTCCGAACCCAACGACTCTATAAGTTCTTAAGTTAAATTAGTTATTAACTTACGACGATCAGGACGATCTTTCTTCAAACACACGATGATGTCACTGCAGTGCAGCACTTCTTCCGCGTATTCCAGCAGGGTGATGAACCTGAAAATGAATATTTCAATTTTTACTCAATAAAAATTCTGAGTTTAACGAAAAATTGATGAATAAAGATAAGAAAGCCTTATTTTCTAATATTCTCTGTGCTCTTCCAAGCAGTGGATTATAACTTCTAAACCTAACTAGGTCTAATGGAGAAAAAGCCCAAATCCTAGTGCGGATGTTTGCCTCATAAGATGGGACAAAGCTCTGCTAATATTCGTAAAGTAGTATACTCCAATTTTTTCTTTTGATGATTGAAGGACGCTCAGGTTTACCCGACGCCAGCCCTTGGGATATGGGAACTTTGAGGATGATAGAGGAGGAAGGGAGGGATGAAAGGAAGTGCCCCTAAAAAATGACCACCAATTTAAGTATGAGCCCCGGATGACGCAGGCAGTGATACCACATAGTACTCCTGATGAGATGCCCAGCTCAAGTAACTCTGTAGTTTTTTTCCCGCATCACACTCTGCACCATGACACAGTTACAGACATAACCTTGATGTTGTTAGGCGCCACTCATTTTAGCTCAGATACCACTTGCTTATGACAGGTTGTTCCTGTCATATTTATTTTTCTTAGCCCTCCAGGTCTGCTCCATGTCCACGCTGCCACAGACAACTTGGACATCCAGATTATGGCAGACCCATCGTGCTTAGTGGCAACGATATCTGGCTTCTTGCCCTGGTCACAGACTCTCTCTCTCCACATCCCAGCCACTGGATGACAATGCACCTGCTATCTGCTTGGGAACCTCATCATGATGGACCATCATTAGATTGCCTCTTCCAAATCCAGAAATCGATTTAAGACTGTGGGGCCTTCATGAGCGACAAAAATGTAATGATTCGCTATTTGGGTTTTTATCCTCACCCATCCTATGATCTTGGTCTTCTCCGTTTCTCTCCAAAACCAGTGATCTTCGAAAGGATGAGAATTTCAGAGGATAATTCTCTCACAGAAGGTGAAGAGTGGTGTAACAGAAGCACACATGTCATCTGCAAACCGACCATATTACCGATGATTCCCTGCCGCATATTCCTTGCTCTACCAGCCCATTACCAGGATGCATAGTGATCAGTGTCACCGTCTACTACACGGGTGTTGAAAGAACAGGCTCTTCCACTACTCTCTATCATGTGCTTGCACCTGAATAACTGACATTAGGCCAAATGGACCATTTTCGAACTCCTACGCTATGGGTTCAACTGAAACATGCCATCATGCTCCAGGAAAGCCAGAAAAGTCATGATCGCACCACATACTCAAGGTTTCTTGAAATAGAGTTGGCTACAGGTCTAAGAAGTGAATGTTCAACAATGAGCCACTAAGACTCGATTCTTCTGTATTATCTTCTGCCCTTCATGACTCGTTTCATTAGAACTTTCAGAGATTCAATAAGATCCAGGCTTCTTATTCAGATGTTGTTCCTGTTGTTATTCATTTTCCCTAACCAGTCGAATGCATCACCAAATGAAATTATGGTAGACTATTAAGGAGATGTTTTGAATTAGTGAGGGACTAGTACCAGAGCATTTGCATGCCTCCTAAACATATCATCAGTTAGGAAAGCTTTAATGGTTGGTTGAGTGAGAGTAGTTCGACTACCCTTAAAATTCTTCTAGATTCATTAATTCTTCAGAGAGATTTTGTAAATATGTTACCTAAGGAACCGATCAAAAGATGAACCCCACATTTTCTCCTTGCTCCTCACAAAGTCTTTATTCGATTCTGATGTGCTGATCAAACTCCCAAGGCTCTATGAGAGCTTACTATTTTGTCTTGGGAACAGCTCAAGGCGCACTGTTCTTTCCAAGGTTTCAGAACCAAGGAGCTCTTGTCTCGCTTCGGGTTTCATTCGGTCTTTCCTGTAAGAGGAGACTCAAGCATTCCACGATTTTTCCTAGCTTCCATTCACTTAGCAGAATCGTGTTGTGTACGGTTTCTGTTCCCAGTAACAATAACAAACATTAATTTTTTGTAATTATAAGATGAATCACAAATTAACCTTATGGAAGTAAAGGTCAACCCACTCTAGTAGCGCATTGGAACCAAACCGTTTATACCATTGCCCATATAGGAGCGACCCCGGACCGCAGGGACGAAAACCTCTTCCCCGCCATCAGGTGGCAACAACACAGCAGACCCTTTAACATGGCCGACTATCCCTCATTAGCATCAGTAAAGCCCCTTTCAATCTCCCCCTCTTAACGCAAGACGTTTTAGTTGCTTTTGTTGAAAAACGTAATTTTTTGTGAGATTCAAAATATTCTCGTCGTTCTGAGGAAAACAAGTCTAAATTTTATATCATTCGGTACAGGAACACCTTATCAAACAAGTGTGTGGCCGTATTGCAACAGTGTAATAAATTGAAAAAAGCTGCAAATTTTATTACACATGGGTTTATTATTCTTGTGTCGAACTTTATTACACTTCAACTCATCTTTCTTTGATCCAACCCTGTCAGATGGGATGAGGTGGACGAAAATAATGTCATTTTGCCCCATGAAAATGGATTTCCTTGCTCTGGGTCAATCGCACAGGTTTGGGACCCACTCCAATCGCTTCAGCGTCCAAAATTATATGGAACACGATACCCCACATGCCCACACGGGAAAAAACCCATTTTTGTTTGAGTTTGACGAAAACTGCCATTGGGTATTTTTTACATAACGTCTAGGTATGTTTTTCCAGTTCGAATTTATACTCGTTGTGTCCCTTTTTTCATGTGCATCACGATTCTGCTGATGGCATGATCAAATTAACTATTAGATCACATTTGAATTGCGTAAGACTCAAGTATTGCACCGTAATTAGGGTCCGATGCGAGCCGTCAGGCCACTACCTGGAGGCTGGGATTTGAGCGGTGTTGCCAGACCCAGAGGTCTTCAGAAAACCGCAGGGTCGCTCCTACGTGGGCAAGAGTATAGTTGGCAGAATAGATAAGTGTATCTGCGTAAAATCAATCAACACTACCGTCAACTCCTAATTTCATGGGAATCGACAACGTTTTCATCAACGTCTTCCCTCTTAATACACACTTGCCTTTTGTATAACTGTTAAGCATAGGATTTGGCACAAGTCATGGTAGATACAAATCACTAGCAATCGATACAAATACTTACGCTTCCCTTGAGCCGTCAGGAAGCAAAGACTGTGGTACTTGGATGTACAGTTTTGAGCCAATAAGTACTGTTTCCCAAACTGCTTCCGTCTTTGTCGTGAGGCGCAACTCGAAAGTAATCCTCTTAGACCCTCCTCCGTAGGCCTCCCCCAACTCAACCTCCTGAAATCACAAGAGGCCAGTGAAATAGACGAACATATAAAAGTAAGTCTTACATACTTAACGTATAACCTGCATTTCTTACTTTCCCACTATAAGTGGAACGAAATTTTGTTTGAAAACGCAATTATTGATAAATGCTTAGAGTTTTAAGCCATATTTGTGCATAAAGCTGTCTAACACAAAGTTGCACCGCGGATTAAATAAAACTAAAACCCCGTATTATATGTATCATTTCAGAACAAAACAGATTTGTATGAAAATTATAATATTCTAGGAGGGAGGGGATCAACATTGTCATTGCCTTGTAAATGAGATAAGTGAAGGGGTTCAATACACTATTGTAAGTCTTCAGACATAAGCTTTTTTACATAATAATCAGGAACTAGTAAGATGCTAATGTTTACAGAGTCATCTGTAACAAAGTCATATTGTCTGGTGGATCGAGAAGTCGATTACAAAAGTGAACAGTGTTTTGATTACAGTGGATTACACACCGATTAGCTGAAACACCCTTGCAGCTAGAATTATTTTTATATCGACCTTCACCGCAGAAATATAAATGGGGATTTTCTTTAAGACATCTAGAATGCACAATTACAAGATGTGGAAGCACCGAGATAATGCACTCTTTTCGTGGACAGCAGGCACTACTAAGACAATGTAACGTGTCGCTGTTATAGGGACTTATGTTACTTTAGTAATAAAGAGTCCCTCGCACAATAGTAATTCTCATGCCAAGTGATAGTTTTCATGGTGGAATTTTTCCCTTAGGACTGGAAGACTAGAATTAGGTTTGTTCCAACAACAACGTCGCCATCCAACAGCTGGCAGCTCAGCAAGGCCTTCTAAATTACTGTTCACAACTGTTAGTTTTGGATGAACGTTTGTTGGAATATTTGAGCTACCCAAAATCCATTTAACTTTATCTCACTGTCGTGTTGTGACAATTTTTTGAGCTCACCTCGTACTTACGAGAGAGTTTTCAATTGCCAAAGGTTTCACTTCTTAAGAGCAATGGATAGAACCCCTTGATGCCATTCGTTTCCATCCAGCCAACAGCCCTTCTTGATGGAACGGCTGTTGGTGATGACTGATGGATGGCATGATTTGTTGGGACAGCAGTTACCATTACTTTGCATGCACCAGTTCAAAACGGTCAACATTCTGTTAACAGCACCCCTTGTAGAAACGAACCTAACCAAACCTAACTCAAATCAGAATCAGATGATTTGCTTACTTGTGGTGCCCATGAGCCTTGAGGGACAACAGGAGCACCACAGAGGCCCAGTGCCGAGCTGGACCTTGTAGTGAGCTCCACGCTTTCAAGAGCAATGGACAGAACCCCATGGTGCCATTCGTTTCCATCCAGCCAACAGCCCTTCTTGATGGAACGGCTGTTGGTGATGACTGATGGATGGCATGATTTGTTGGGACAGCAGTTACCATTACTTTGCATGCACCAGTTCAAAACGGTCAACATTCTGTTAACAGCACCCCTTGTAGAAACGAACCAAACATCAAACAAGAATCAGATAATTTGCTTACTTGTGGTTTGATAAGCGGTGCCCATGAGCCTTGAGGGACATCAGGAGCACCACAGAGGCCCAGTACCGAGCTGGACCTTGTAGTGAGCTCCACGCTCCTCCTCCTCTACGATTCCGGCCCTGTAACAGAAAGGATAAAACACTTTAATATATTGAATACGTCAGGTGTTGTTGTTGTTCACTGTGAGGTAATTTGATTTTGAGCTATAAAATGTACTTAGTCTATAAATCTTTGCCATTTTACGGTCACCAACAATAGTCAATAAGCCACGGAATCAAATTGTCTCATTCCAGATTAAAGAAGTTCCACAACTGGTAGGATTCTCATGTTGAAACGTTGGGGTTTGCATCAACACATTCCACAGTGGGAGAGCATGGTTTGGACCTTTACGTCACATATTGCCCACATTAAAACTAACTTCCTACCCCAGTCCATCCATAACCCTTGCACATTCCAACAATAACTCTCAACCAGTGATAATTTGACCACACTCCTTACCACTCCTTACCTATGTCACGTTTTATGCTCAAGTAACTAACTTGATAACCTAAGAGTATTGCTCTTTAAACAACTCACGCCATGGAAGATGGAACTACTCTATTCCCCCTCATGACAGCTTAACTGTCGATACAAAACATCATGCAATTATAACAACCCAGTAAAGTAAACAGCTATTTTCACGTGTACCCTCATCCCGTCCTTTAATAAGACATCCAATATGCTTATTCCATATCTGTTATCTAGCAAATATATAACCCACAAAGAAATGTGTATTGTCGACACCAACGTGCTCCAATAGCCAATTTAGATGAAGATATTGGAACAGTAATACTAGGTTTCTTAAACAGAGACCCTTCGGTCTCTGGCTGTACAGGCCAGTTCTGAAAGCCCACTGATCGAGTTTTTTCAAAGATTTCAGACGTGTGACTGTTTGGAAACGCTACCCTTCAACTACAATTCGCTTCAAAATACAATTACAGCAACCCCTATAAGTTGCGAAACAACCTCACACCTCCTCTAATTCAATTTCCAAGTTTCACCTGCGTCCATTGAGCGAACGCCTCCAAAATATTGTTTCTTCGATCGTCAAAACAAAACGCCATCATTCGGAACAATAACACCTCAATAAGGTCTCTTTGATTGTTATCTCTTCAAAAGTAATCGAAGGAGAGAAACAACAATAAAAACATTATTACCCAACAGCGAAAATTTTCCATGACGAAAAAACTGAGTCTCGTTCCCCCAACAGCCGCTTTATCTGGGAGATACAAGATAATAATAACTCTCGCGATTAGGCAACGAAGAGACGACACTTCAAGTAGGCAATGATAAAAAATCGATTAAACGTTACGATAAGGCTTTTAGAACAATTCCCAGTAGATCCCAAAAGAAAATCAACGTTAGGCACAAAGGTTTTCGAAAACATTTGATGATGGAACCCGTCTTAGCCACTCCATTGTGTCAACATTCATTTTGACGAAAACGTTCCGGAACCATGCGTTCTAGAACCTACAAAACTCATAACCTCCCATCACATTTCATCAGATTTGAACAATGAGCAGTATAATCAAGAAAAGTGAGAATAAAATCTGTTAATGCTTTTGATGAATTTAGTTTTTGAGTTGCCGTAAATATGAAGAAGAAAGTTTTAGCGGAGATACTAGACCATCAGTGACCTTAAAGTTCCATTGTTCAAGCCAGATAGAGTTGGTTCTCTGTTGTATGTAGGCAAAATTTCAATGGCTACGCACCACCAATGGCTCTCCTTGCGTGAGGATCAGCAGACTGATTGCCAAGTACCACATTAGTGATGGTAGTACCAAAAGTTGTGCCTTGGTACAGTGATATACTAAGTATTTGTATCAGGGGATCAATCGAATGAAAGTCCCTCAAAGCCAAAACGGTACTTAGTGAGTCACTGAGGACCACATAATACGTGATACTAGTTCCCAATTCTCAACAACTGTTGAACAGTCAGTGAAACACACCACAGCTCTGCTGTGGGCAGAAGCAGAACAGGTGGTAAGCGTCTGGTGACTTGGAAATCGAGGCTCCACAAAGCAAGGGCAACACCTGGGGCATCAGAGAGTAGAAGAATATATCCTGCACATCTCTGAATTGCTCGAAAACAAGAAGGAAATGTTTAGTTGAAGAATTCGGTCAAAAACAGCAAGAAATAAAATTGTCATTAACAATTCAAAGATTCCTCTTTTGAGACAACGTTTTTGTCGGATATTATTTTCTGAAGGTTCATGATCCATAATAAAACAGTTCGCCTTGAGGGTTCGGTATTTTACAAGATCAACTTTTTTAGAGCCATCAAAGCTTTTACGAGAGGCGAAGATTTAAAAGGCCTTGTAAGCAGGAAGTAGATCAGCAGTTGATTCAACACATCCCGTACGATTGGAGAACACACAAATCTTAAAGAGGCGACAGGAAGTACTTCTAATTCAGTGTCGGCCTGCGAAACAAACAAGCCGACTCCACTGTGGATGTTTCCAAAGAGTTTACACTTTGCTCACAAGTGAGTCATAGAGTCGTGAATAATTCATATGCAGTTGAAATAAAAAAGGGAATGAAAATGTTCCGTGGGGCAATAAGAGCGAAATGTTCACGAATGTACCAATTCATAGAGGCAACGGAAGGGGGTTGGGAAGAACATTCGGGTGGAACTTGAATATTTATGTTTGACCTCCTCAGGGACTTGTTGAATGGGATATCAATACCCTGGACTACAAGCGACCTAACCTAACAGTTTCAAGTACATCTTCGGATGCATATTTCAACTGATAATACTAGAAACGATCAAGTTTGGTACGTACGCGAGGAACAAGGCAGTTTTATTATTCAAAACAACCAATCGGTCAAAGAGAAGTAAAAAACAACCGCCAAGTAGGGTGAGGCACATAGCTCGTCTAGATAACGTGCATCATTAAAACGTTGTTGATCATTTTAAAAGATCCGTAACATTGAAAGATGACAAATTTAAGCTTGACACGATTCACTCGACGAAAATTCCTTGGCCCACAAAATACCTTGAAATTTATGTAAAAAATTCGTTCTTTTGCAGTTAGTTATAAAGTTTGGCCAGCCCAATCGCACCACACTCAGATGTAGTAGGACAAAAACAACCGAAATGTCACCACTTTATTTAACCGCTTAAATCCTACGCCCGAGTTATCTCGTCATCCAAGTTTTTGTCCAGCCGATCTAAAGACAAGTTAACACGTCATGCAACTGCGTTCTTCCGTCGAACTTCAAAAGCTTTTATTTCTCATAAATCTTACTAGGTAGTGACGCCATGCACCTCAGAGTATTGTTAGGAGCCCGAGTGAGCTCCATATTAATAGTTATCAAGCACCTTTGTATCCTCCTTGCGTTTGTTCTTCTGCTAGTGTTATTTTTGATTTTTATAACAAAGCAAAGTTATTTAACTAATTGACGCAGTTGAGATCAAACAACTTAGCAATAGAGAGTATGACCAACTTGAGTACATGGACAGGAAGGAGTGAAAAGTTTAACGACAACTACAGGGCTAAAAGTAACAAACAACAAGCTATGTGTGATGCCACCACCATGTCAGTGCCTCAAGTATGCTAGTAGTTATACATAGTTAGACTGAGGAAGTCCCCGCTGCGGGACGAAACGTTTCTGGCAAGAATAAACAGATGTAACGCTCCAAATTAAGAGATTCGGAATGAATGTGGTCACTCCACTACCCACACCCACTATCAAGCACCTTTGTGTCCTCCTTGCGTTTGTTCTTCTGCTAGTGTTATTGTTTGTAATTCTTATTATAAGGTAATAGGGAAGTAATAGGGTAACGTTGCAGGTCAGTGGGCTAAGATTCAGGAGCTAAAGGGTTAGGTAAATAACAAATAAAGACGTGGCAGAACTGTGCTAAAACATGCACAATCACATGCAAAAAGTTTAAGAAATCCTGGTTTTTACAAACATGATACATGATTGCCAGCCGTTTTGCAATATCGCATATAGCGTTGTTCATTTCTTAATATTTTCAATACTTATTCGGAAAAACATAGAGGCTATTACTAGAATCAAACATTTACATATTCATTCCGCTATCAGCAAATTGCTCTCCAGCTCTTCACTTATTAGGTGTTTTTCCAATTCGGAATTGCAAATACCAATAAACGAACACCACTACCTGATTCTATATGAAAATGTTCCTTAAAATCATGTACCAACTGCTTTAGACGCAGAATTAACTGAGATCGATTTCAGATCTCTTGAAATGCAACCGTAGCATATAACCAAAATTTTAGTAACCCGTAAACCCCAAATCAAAAAACCTCAATCTAATACAGAAATAATCAACTTTTGTGAAATAGTTCGCAGAGATTTAAGTAATTCATGAATTTATTTTAGTTTAATTTTTTCAAACGGATACTTAATTCAATAATCACTCTATCACTTGTGGAACACGGACACTCATAGCTTAGTAGAAATTCAAATCATGAACGCAAGCCAATTGAATAATAAACCCCAGTGCAAGAATTAGCAGCGTTTTTTTTTGGGGTTATCAGAATGCTTCAACCCATGTATCGGCTACAAAGCCTTTTAGGAGTTCACTCCACTATCCACATTACTACATCACTACGTCACTAGGTTATTGTTATCAACACAAAAACAATAATAAACCAAAATAACGCGAATGTTGGCACCATAAATCGGGCCATAGATCGGGAATGGTTGGACCTACGGACCTGGAGAAGGGCTCATTCGATTCCACGTACAAGAGGAATTCGTAAAAAGAGTACCAATTTAGGCCGCCTTGACTTTTTTTGAGGTTTTTAGGGATTTTACAAAACTTTGACAACCCTTAAAGGGCACTTTAAATTAAGTGAGAGAGCTGGCTCAAGAATTGGGGCGTCGTCGGACCAACATGGATTTTTCCTGGAATTTTCAGCTGGTACTATCGACTAAAGATTTATCAATAAAATACATTTTTCTGAAACTAAGAAACTCTCGCAATTTTCGAGTTGATCCAATAGCGACATTGAAAGCCCCGTATTGTTTATAGGATCAACTTCAAGGCGGTAGGTACGTTACGTAACGGCGAGTTATATGGAGCGATTACGTGACGTGATCTAATCACACGTTCTATGAATAGATAGTTAACGAAATTATCACGACAATAAATGATTATTTTGCATTACTATTAAAACGGCAGTTTGCGAACTCTTTCGAAAGGGACAGTAGGTTATATTTCGATGAAATACGCGTCAAGAGAGAGATTCAACATTCAAAAAATGTCAGTCCATTATGAACAAGAACACATCATCGTCATTTCGAAAGTTTTCGATATTCTCATTTGTCAATATTTCAACCCTTTGATTGCACTCTTTAGAATAGACAGATGTTAATGATTTTTTTTACTCAAGGTTCATCATCTTTGGTCCAGTATTTTCGGAGAAAGTCCTAGGAGTAGGATTCTACCTATCTTGAAACTAAACGTTTTTTCTAGGTCGACTTATGCAGCGAATCGTTTCTGATATTTTTGAGCTCGTGGGGTTGTTACGTGGTTGAAAAATGTGATGACAATCGCATTCAAGTACTAAACTCACTCCTTAAGGTTTACGATATTTGAATCATAAACCAATGATACTTCTGTAAAAGGTATTGCTGCAATATCCATATTAAAAATAACGTTGTGGATGTTGAGCGGGGACCTTAAGTCTTGAGAGAAGGCGCGCCGTCTGCACTTGACGCGTAAGGCGGTCGATGGAAATTTCCTTTGTAAACCGGTCTACGAATCGTTTCACAATCGTCTTTCCGACCGACAACCCCGGAACGGTAACAGATACGATTGAAGCCAAAATGGAAGCGTGGCAAGGTCAGAGACACTGCCAATAACAAATGACGGTCTTTTCACAGTGTTTACAAACTGATTTGGAAACTAATTTATTCGAGAACTGTATCAAACAGGCGGTTGAATAAATGAGTGGATACTAGTCACAAATCCAGAACGGGATTGGTCTGTGAAATTGAGGGTACAGTAGTTACATTGTATACAGTTTTACTTTCCCAGATTCTAATGTAGTAAGTATATATTGTGATGGCAAGATTGTTATTTGGTGGGTGGGGTTGTTTGGAGAGTTGCATAGTGGTGCAAGTTCTTGGGCAACTTTGTCGTACTGGGACGACGATAGATGTTAATGCTACCGGACTCTGTGGTCTGCTTTAATCGAATAGTGACAATATTAAAGTATTTGACGATCGGGGTACACCAACATTTCAGCCCCAATTCCTAGACTTCCAGGGTACTGGTATGATCAACATAGCACTGAACTCTCATTTTACTTTTCCTCATGTTAAAATCCAAACAGAAGTCGCTTGTGTTTCCCCACCCCCTCTTCAAGAGGGTTGATGCACAAATGTATGTAAGTTGGGGGTTGAGCACTATCTTTTAGACCTTTTCCCAATGTCTAAACAAATCCAAAAAGGCTTGACTCTTCAAGAAAAAGTGTAGAGTAAATGTGACTCGCTTAGCTCCCACAAAAACCGGTAGTGCCTGATATGCAGGGTGTCCCAGGAGTTATGCACAATCCGACTCCTACGTGTTCTACAACTCATTTCCAACAAAAAAATGCCTCCGAGCAATTTTTTTTTTAGAAGACTTGAGATATTGATGTTTGAGTAAGGGCATCCGCGGAATGAATTGAAGGAAATCTCTACCGAACAGACTGAATGAATGAATTGATTTACATCAATTCATTCCGCGGATGCCCTTACTCAAAACATCAATTTCTCAAGTGCCGTTGAAATGACATACTCCTCCCATAAATAGAAAAAACAGTTTTAGTGATGCAGGTTTTTTTAAAACTCAAATGAGCTTGAAAACACACGTTGTTTTGCATAAAATCTCAATTTTCTCAAAAAAGTTTCCTCTACAAAATAAAAACTAACTATACCATTGGAAAGCTGAGGCTTTTGCGCATTTTTTAGGCTTACAGGCTCAAACGTATCATCAAAATCAAGAGAGACTAATGAGCCATTAAAAAAGTGTTTTTTCAAAATTTGACAAAAATCACTTTTCAGGCTAGCTTTTAATCTTTTAGTTCCCCTTGAAAAATCACTTTTGAAGACTGAGACGATAGGAAATTCAATGCTTTTTCCAACGGTATCCTTAGATTTGCAAATACTTCCAAAATGCCGGAGTTACGGCCGTTCTAGTGACGTAAGGTCGAAAACACCTCAACCTCAATTTTAACAGAAAATGCACGTTTTTCTGCAGTTAAACACTATTTTCTAAACGAAAAATATTTTTTTAAACCAAAAGGACTACACCGTTGGAAAGCTGACATTTTGGCGCACGTTTTACCAGGTCTGCACAGTTGTGTGTCATGTATTAATGGGGTTGCTGGGCGAGATGAAAAACAGGCGATTTCAAGATTCTGACAAAACTGCCATTTCGCGCGGCAATCGCAAATCTTCAATGCAATAAAAAAATGTTATCTGACGTCAAATAGATAGAGAATTTAACGCTCTATCTAGCGGCGTCTTCAAATTTGATTTATCTCTGAAATTGAAGGAGTTATAATAGTTTTAGTGACATAATATTGAAAACAATACGTGGGAGAAGAGGCAATGAGTGTATACCACGCGCCACGTTGATACACCTATCTCTAAATATAGGAAAATCATTATGTGATGTGCAGTGTCAAAAGTAGTGGTCTACATTCTTTCAGTTGTATTGCTAGTTGTTTTTTTAAAGCTCATTTTCATTACTTCCTACTTGAACACAGAATAAACAAACTTGGAAGTTTGTGAAAAGAATCAGTTCAACAAGGGGGCCTCAAGATTCTTCCAGATAGCATTTTCGACCCAACACATTTAAATAAACTGAAATCATAAATGACCTTTTCCAAGTTTGAATGCCTTTCTAATTCGAATTCCTGTATTCGGGAACACAAATTGCACCTAATATGTAAATAACATCAATCAAACGGAGCGCTATACCAGCATTTGAGAAGCTCGAAGAAATCATGAGTGGACGGTATCGACGAATTGATAGTACGCAGTTCAGATTACAATTACGGAAAGTCAAGTGCGTCGTAATTGAAGGAAAATGTGCAATAACAAAAACATCAGCCTTGCAATTTTCGTGTAAACAAAGACGAAAAGCTCAATGGACACGATCAGCAAAACTCGCCCACAACGGGGTGAGAAGTGTTCCGTCAACACTCCAGTGTCGCAGGGAATTGAAGAAGCAGGTCGAGTTAATGGCTCGTGGGAACAAGATACCTTTAGTTCATAAAACTGTCCCATCACATTGTTTTGCTCATTATTTACCAACAGAGCCACAGTAGAAAACCAGTTTAATAATTTAGGCGAATAAAACCCAAATGGTGAGGGAGGATTAGTCTTGTTCAACTCGAGAAAACAAGCTCGCTCAAACGCAAAGATATCAAAGATTTAATAGCGAATGATGATCATTAATGAATTTAATTAATATGATCTCAAAATTCATTTAAATATTGTATTACTATCTAGGATCTGAATAGATTAACTGTAACTAAATAGATACTGTTTTCAAACGAGTCGCTGTTACTCAACACATCAACTTATGGGAGTGTGTAGCTGGATTTGCTGCAAATATTGCATTTGCGTTCTAACGCAATTAAAATTATTACAATGACAGAGTTCATACGTTTTTGAGACTGATAGTAGAGGTTGGATTGGGAGACTAAATTTACTTTTAGGTTGGTAAGTTCAATTAAGAACTCAATCAATAAAGGATCAAATTAAGAAAGGCAAACCCATCTCGTACATTAAGTAATAGATGGTGCTAAAGAATGAATGAAATAGTGGCCATTACTACAAATATCTTGGCTACTCAATTCAATGAAAGAGGATAGTTTTTTTTACTAGAGACAAGGTTTATTTGGGTTCTATTGATTGAAATTAGGTATTGAGCTGCCGTTAGAGAGTAAAAATCCGCGAAAGTAACTATCTGATATAAAGACTGGTTTTGGAGAGGAGTGAATTTCCTTTTATGAGGACTGGTTGTCGGTATATAAATGAAACTAAGTCGGTACATGCCGATTTCACCAACAAACAACTCGGCTACAGTCCCGTTCATTTCAATGGCAAAAAGATCACCAGTGTTCCAGGTTCAGTTAGAAAGCTCACGTACAAAAAGTAGGGAGATCTGGCTCTTGAACTCGAAAAAATGCATTGGTTATAATGTCAATCCTGAACATGCTCACACTGTACAACCTAATCCTTAATCCACTTTGAACTTATGGAGCTCAGCTGTGGGACTGTAGGGTGCAATAGAACTAAGACATCACTTCAACATTCCAAAACAATGTGCTAAGAAGCTATTGTCAAAGGAATGAACGTCTCCCATCACGGGCTTCAAATCGAAACAATAAACGATGATATAAAGCGACAGGGAGGCACCTCCATCGGCTAAGATATCCCATGAACGAGGAAGCTGCCCGACTTCTTGACAAAAGCGATATCGTCAGAGCCTACAAAACTCGGTGATGCACCTTAGTTTTGAATATTCATTCATGTCTGTATTTCACAATACTATTGTTAATAGGTTATACTTGGTGCAATAAGGAATTTTAAAAAGTCGTTGACCTATGGAACGACAATAAGTACACAATAAGAGATAGCAGAATGCATGAATGTGTTGAATACACAGCCAACTGTTGGTTGAGGTTAGGTATTGAGTTGTCATTGGATAGTAAAAGTTCGTGAAAGTACCCAGAGGCTTGTCCTGGCGGAGGAAGGTCGTGTTAGGTACACATGGGTACGAATACTTCCATTGGAAATATAAAGGGAGTGAAGGGAAAAGTTATAGATGAAACGACGAATGAAATAGCCGTAGTGTAATTTTTTTAAATGCGCAGTACGTTCTGAAGTTACTGCATTTTTTAACATAGTCAGGATATGGGTTGAGGTTAGGAATTGAGTTGTAATTAGATAGTTAAGACCGCGAAAGTACCTGTAACTTGGGCTGGCGGAGGGGGTGGTGGCTGCGCTTTTGGGTTGGGGTATGTTGATACACCTGGAAGGCATCTTGTGTCATCGGCGTAGACGCTACATCGACTGACCGGCTCGGGAGAACGGGCGGATTCCCTCCACCAGACCGGGAGCTTCCGCACTGGGGGGGACCCATCTTCGTTTTATTTATAGGTCACAAAACCTCACAGGGAAAGAAGGTAATCCGCCAGTCAAACACCGCCCCGCCGTTATGCGATGCAGCCATACTAGGGCAGTGGTTAGCAACTTTCGTCAGTTGAGTTCATTTTTTAACCGACGAAATACTTAAAAGTGATTCCTCCATAAACTTGAAAGTAAATTAGTCGGAGATTACCTCGATAACTACTGTTCACTGTGCACGTTGTGTGTACTACATACAACAAAAAACGCTGCAAATTCTTTCACTGGGGTTTATTATTCAATTGGCTTGCGTTCATGATTTGAATTTCTACTAAGCTTTGGAGTGTGCGTGTTTCACAGGTGATAGAGCGATTATTGAATTTCAGGAGATATGCATAGAGCACGTAAATCTGTTCTCAACCAAAATACCTATTTGGATTGATCAGTTGATCATATTTGTGTGCCTCCTGAAATTCAATAATCGCTCTATCACCTGTGAAACACGGACTCCAAAGCTTAGTAGAAATTCAAATCATGAACGCAAGCCAATTGAATAATAAACCCCAGTGAAAGAATTTGCAGCGTTTTTTTATGGTTATCCGAGTGCTTCAACCCGTGTATCGGCTACAAAGCCTTTTAGGAGTTCACTCCAGTATCCACATTACTACATCACTAGGTTACTGATATCAAACCAAAATAACGCAAATGTTGGCACCATAATCGGGAACATGGTGGTTGACCTACGGACCTGGGGAGGGGCTCATTCGATTCCTCGTGGAAAATTCTTCAAAAAGAGTCCAAATTTAGGCGCCTTGACTTTTTTTGAGGTTTTTAGGGATTTTTCAAAACTTTGACAACCCTTAAAGGGCGCTTTAAATTAAGTGAGAAAGCTGTCTCAAGAATTGGGGCGTCGTCGGACCAACATGGATTTTTCCTGAAAATTTCAGCTTTTTTGCTTCAGCCGTTTGGGAGAAATCGTGCGTACGGCGGACGGAAAACATTTTTTATTGCAGATTCGGATTCTACACCCTTTGAAACGTAAACCATGAAATTTTCACGGGGGGTTAAGAGCGATTTTTTATTATTGAATAATAAACCAAAAGTAATGCATGGGGGGATGGTTTGTATTTTTCATTAGATTAATTAATTTATTGATTTATCACAATCACATCTATCAATTCATCCCTTCCATAGTTCTGAAATATGTTTTAAAACTAGACCAAAATTTGTAATCGAACAAACAAAAAACTCAAGGATGGAAACAATGTTTCAAGGTTTTTGACGGGTTGACTCGTGAATCGAAATTGCTCACTGTGCAGTGAGCAGTTTATGACATGCTAGAAGTTGAATACTTTAGTATCTAATTCATGCAAATAAAAACACTATAAACACCGAGAGGAGCTTTTTTCGACTTCAAGAACAATGGTTCATTTGGAAACTTCCATAAAAGCTCTAAAACTCATCGCGTCACTAAAGGAAAACTCAATCGATTCGGTTCGATGTCATTACGATTGATCGAGACATCGAATTGTGAGGCGTTTTTATGGAGTTGGGAAGGTCATCCAGTAGCTTCACTGATAATTCAACTTAAATAATCAACTTCATCGTAGTAAAAGTGTGTTTTCAAAGGAGAGGGTGGTATGACGCGAGAATGATCAAGGCTAAATGACGCACGAATTATTATACCTACTTGACATTCTGTTCTCCTTCAGCTTACAGTTCACGGTATGAAAATCTGAGAAGGTTTAAGTATGCAACACGCAATGTTTTGATGTTGCGACAGTAAATGTTTTTTCTCCAAAACACAACAGGAAAGCCACAATACAAATTCAAGTTACCATCTTTTCAAATTTTCCTTAGATGAAATTAAAGATCTTGACAGAGGATATTGTAACCGTATTTTACACCGCCTGAATCCCAAAAATGTGCATCAGTGCCGGTGGCTGCAATACCTTTTCTCTACGAAAAGTTTAGTGAAAACAGTACATTCAACAATTCACATGTTTTTATTGGAAAAGAATTTGCGATCCACGGGATTAGTTTAGATTCAACAATAGATGATAATGGGATAACTGGGTGGAATTCATTATTAAAATACCGTATCGGTAAACAAGCACACCTAATGGAGTTTGATAAACAGCAGAATCAAGTAGAAATCTTCCAGTTTCCAATATAAATTGACATACATAAATAAAATGTGAAACACTACACTTAGTTCAAAACTATACAGAGAAGATTAAGAAAACACCTGCTGTATATGAAACTATTTCTTTGCACCAAAAGGCATCCCGAGAAAAACCCGAAATGAATGAACACACAAATCACTTTATTTAATAAATAAAACCAGATTGGAGCCAAATTTTCATAACCTAAGTTTTTTTATCGTACGTTGAACGCTCAAAGTTACGCTCCAATAAATCCGCCATCTCTCGGGATCTCGTGGTGCCTTGAACTAATTCTTCTGATTTATTTCCAGACGACTCGACAACCAATGAGTTAAACCGACTCTGATACCCCAATGCGGGCCTGGTTGCGAACCGGCAGGGAGCTACATTGTGAAGATGCACGCGATATTTTGTGAGTAACAACGGGGAGGAGCGGAATATTTTTTAAACGCTCAACCTGGTCAACAACTGTCGAGCCAAAAACTCTAAATATGCGACAAAAGGGTTTTGGCAAACGCCGAGTACTCGGATGTTTTCTATCCCGAGAGCGGAAACAAAATACTACCGTTGATTTTGGTTTATTTTTCAAGAATAAACTATTGTAATCGCTCTTGAAAAAAAAAATTCTAACTCCCCCTGAAAATTTCATGGTTTACGTTTTAAAGGGTGTAGAATCCGAATCTGCAATAACAATTTTCCGTCCGTCCGCCGTACGCACGATTTCTCCCAAACGGCTGAAGCAAAAAAGCTGAAATTTTCAGGAAAAATCCATGTTGGTCCGACGACGCCCCAATTCTTGAGCCAGCTCCCTCACTCAATTTAAAGTGCCCTTTAAGGGCTGTAAAAGTTTTGTAAAATCCCTGAAAACCTCAAAACTAGTCGAATCGGCCTACATATTTTGCTATTTGAAGAACATACCATTAGGAATCGAATGAGCCCTTCCCCACGTCCGTAGGTCAAACCATTCCCGATGTATGGCCCGATTTATGGTGCCAACATTTGCGTTTTTTCGTTTATTATTGTTTGTTTGTAACCTAGTGATGTCCGGCCGATAGCGTCGAGTTGTAGTGAATGTGGATACTGGAGTGATAGCCGATGTGAATACTTGTAGTGTAGTTAGTAGCCGATACACGGGTTGAAGCATTCTGATATGCATGAAACGCTGATAATATATAGGTAAATATTATTCAATATTATTACTGGGGTTTATTATTCAATATTATTACTGGGGTAAATAAGTATTCTTTCACTGGGGTTTATTATTCAATTGGCTTGCGTTCATGATTTGAATCTTACTAAGCTTCGGAGTGTGCGTGTTTTACGGGTGATAGAGCGATTATTGAATTTCAGGAGATATGCATAGACCACGTAAATCGGTTCTCATCCAAAACACCTATTTGGATTGATCAGTTGATGATATTTGTGTGCCCCCTCTACATCTGTCTACCTTTGGCTACATCGTTTAAATTTGGATTTGGGAAGTTTTTGACGCAATACGAGTGCCAAAGGACTTGATAAATTATAGATGTTTTTTTTTGTGTGTGTGTGGGGGGGGGGGTCTAGCTTCAATAAAAAAACGCTGCAAATTCTTTCACTGGGGTTTATTATTCAATAGCGTTCATGATTTGAATTTCTACTAAGCTTTGGAGTCCGCGTTTTTTACAGGATATCAACTGATCAATCCAAATAGGTATTTTGGTCGAGAACAGATTCACGTGCTCCATGTATATCTCCTGAAATTTGATAATTGCCCTATCCCGTGAAACACGCACACTCCAAAGCTTAGTAGAAATTCAAATCATGAACGCAAGCCGATTGAATAATAAACCCCAGTGAAAGAATTTTAGCGTTTTTATAAGCGATATCATATAAAAACCGGATGTCCCTGAAGTGCATGCATATATAACTTGACTACTTTACTTTTCGACAGACTTAATACGGTAGAGAAATATTGGCCTTCATACTTTTCGGTCCCCTTCAGCGTGAACAATTTTTCTCGGTCGATCCCTCAATTTGATCGGATAGCGTATTAAACAGCTAGAAGCTTATCCAGAGTAGAGCTTATCCGTATATTGTTGAGGAGAAGTTCATTTCACGAAAACTGTCTTCTTACTGTCTAGCAGGAGGAGTCATCAATAACTAACTATTGAGCTATTTTTACTTCCGCTGAAAAATACGAGGGGGAGGAAGCGAACGAGAGTTCGTGTTCCGAGCATCGATCCGTCAACTACGTGGGAATCTGGAAAAACCATGCGACGGGAGTCTAAAAACCTCGTTAGTTTGAATTCTCAAAGCGCTGGCCGTACTTGTCGCGAAGGTCGAGCGAATAAAATACGACAAAACGCTCCCGAACTCCGAACGTAACTTACTAAGGGCCAATTTGGATTTGAATGGGTGGAAGTTTCTTCATGAGCGAGAGGATCGACCTTCGGGAGTTGAAGCAGGATTATGGGGAAACCTAATGAAGGGGAGAGAGAAAGACAGAAAACAGAGATGAATAGAGAGAGAAGGGAGGGAGGGGGTGTAACTGGATAGGGAAACCCACGCGAATCGCCAGAACTTTTAGTTAAAATACTGTGAATTAATCAACAATGAAATGAAGGGCACCATTGTACTAATTAATAATTTTATTTCAATTTTTTTCTATCTTAAATTTTCATTTTATTTTATGGTTCACTTTTAAACGTTCAAGATGTCTAGATTCAAAAAATGCAATGTCCGTTCGCTGTCACGCATACCTGCCTCAAAAATGGTCCAAATGATACTGAAATTTTGACCAAACTTTCGATTCATTTGCACTAACAATACTCCTCAGGAGCTCACAGGTTTTCAGCTTGATTGGACAAAAGCTGTGGTTGTTTCACCTTACTTTTGGTTTATTATTCAATAATAAACCATTGCAATCGCTCTTGAAAAAACAAAAAATTCTAACCCCCCCCCCCCCCTGAAAATTTCATGGTTTAAGATTCAAGTAGTGTAGAACCCGGATCTGCGATAAAAATTTTTCCGTCCGTACGCCGTACGCACGATTTCTCCCAAACGGCCGGAGCAAAAAATCTGAAATTTTCAGGAAAAATCCACGTTGGTCCGACAACGCCCCAATTCTTTAGCCAGCACTCTCACTTAATTCAAAGTGCTCTTTAAGGGTTGTCAAAGTTTTGTAAAAAACCTCAAAAAAGTCAAGGCGGCCTAAATTTGGACTTTTTTTGAAGAACTTTCCATGAGGAATCGAATGAGCCCTTCCCCAGGTTGGTAGGTCAAACCATTCCCGATGTATGGGCCCGATTTATGGTGCCAACATTTGCATCCACATTCACTACATCACTAGGTTACTGCGATCCAAACAAACACAACAGCGGTTTTTTTTTTGTTTTGATTGCAGTAACCTAGTGATGTAGTGAATGTGATACTGGAGTGAACTCCTAAAAGGGTTTATAGCCGATACACGGGTTGAAGCATTCTGATATGCATGCTCCGTCTTACGAAATTTAAAATTTTCAAATACAATATTTTTCCATTGTAATCGCTCTTGAAAAAAATTCTTTCACTGGGGTTTATTAATCAATGATTCATGATTTGAATTTCTACTAGGCTTTAGAGTGTGCGTGTTTCACAGGTGATAGAGCGATTATTGAATTTCAGGAGGCACACAAATATGATCAACTGATCAATCCAGATAGGTATTTTGGTTGATAATCAGATTTAAGTGCTCTATGCATATCTCCTGAAATTCAATAATCGCTCTATCACCGTGAAACACGCACACTCCAAAGCTTAGTAGAAATTCAAATCATGAATCATTGAAAGAATTTGCAGCGTTTTTCGTCAAAATCGGTAATTAAGTAAATTTCTCAAAAGTACGGTAAAATTGGGAGTAAAACCTGAGATTGTGTAAAAGTATAGTTCGAATATAATCAAAATCGTGCGATAATTGTCGCCTGCTCATGCGCAAATGAGATATATTTGAAACACCAATAACTTCTCTAAAAATCGTCCGAATGATTCGAAATTTAACGAAATACTCCTCTGAGGAATAAAAGGCTCTCTTTTCATACATGTCTATAATATAGATACATATTATGTCCAAATGAATAAAAATTGATTGAATCGCAAAAAATCGATTAATCGTTGACGAAAGTCAATTGTAAAAAATCAACAGTTGGTGGTCAAATACAGATTTTTGTGTGAAAATCGATTGTCAACCCTAATGAAATGCAAGAATACCTAGTGGGGTACCGTTTGCGGCAACCCATAAAATAAAACTAATACGTCAGGTCAGTGCCTATGAGAAAACCCGCACGTTATTTTGCGTGTCGAGGTGGGCGGCACAGAATTACAGTTATTAAGATTTGATTAGCGGTTTATGGTCTGAATCAAAGGCGAAACCTTCAGACGGAGGGCGATGCCAGGGACCGGTTTCCATCTCAAGAAAGCGTTAGGATGAATTACGTGGGCAACGGAATATAACAGACGGGCTGGACTTATTGATATTTCCGGCGACTAACGCTCGCTCGTTCATTCAAAGTAGCACGTAGTCTGGCCATAACGTGGTGTAAACGGTTAGCTCCTGTTAACCGTTAGTTTCGGGCATTGAATCTGACGAATCTCAAAACCATCTCAATAGCAGATCTCATACGATGAAAGAAAGATGAGGAAATGTAGATCTCTTCTGAACGAAAAACAAAGGTTTTTCCACGGTTCTTTGAGAAGTTGTTACCATCATAAATTCATCAAACTTGTGAATTAAATTTATTTGTTGATTGAGAAAGTATGCATAATTTTGTGCACAAATTATTTTATCGTAACACTAGATCGTCTTCCTCTTGAATGCTACCTCAAGTTATTCGATTTTTCTTCTGGGTTTTTAAAGAAACGACGGTGAGTTAACTGAGACAATGTGTGAGACTGATGTGAGGAAATGGGACAATTGTCAAAACTATCTCTCCTTGAAAAACCACAAAACCGAGGAACTATAAAAAGCTCGATCATTTGAGAGCAAAACAGGCAAAAATCTCCAACTATAAGAATCATATACACACAGCAAACATATAAGTTTGTGAGGAAATGATTACTATGTAAAAATTGGGGAAATTTGGTATATTTTTTTACCTAATTTCTATTATATTGTGATGATTCCTTTCCGAAAACGATGATACACAAGACAAATCCTGTTTTAAAGAATCTTTTTGGGGCACAGAAGTTCAGTTTTATAGAAATTATCTTTAAGAAGTAGGTAATTGATTGAAATCCGTTATACATGGTGGCCCACATAACATGAACACCCTTTTTATTTTCAATATACAAACAGTATATTTGAAAATTCACGTGATGCTATCCGTTCTTTCTAGACTCGTTTTCAAATTGTTACGAGGATTAATTTTCAAGGTCTGGTTGAAAAATGTGGAAATATGAGATTGAAACCTTATTCAGTGATCAAGTGAAAAATCATCTCAATCTGAGAGTCGAAAGTCGGCATAAATGATGATTTTTCACGCGAAATAAACAAATTTCGGTCATTATTCCGCGAAAATTGAGTCAAATCGAAAAACGGATAGCATCACGCGAATCAGCGTCAAAAAACCATGAAAATTCATATGTCACACTTTACAGTTCACCATCATCCACTATTTGAAAAATTTGGGGTTGCGCAACTTTGCCTGCTCGATGAACTGGTTACGCGCAACCAAAAAAATTGGTTGAGGCGTCAAATTTTCATGAAATTTGGAGTAGAATTCGAATTTGGAATAAAAATCCCTCCTTCCCCATCCTCCTCATTTGAAATGAGGATGTTAGTGTAGACTGCGCACGTGCACAAAAGTGCACACACATAATTTGTTGAACCCTTGTCGAAAATCATTGAACACGTATTTTTTGGATTTTCAAATATACTGTTTGCATTTAAAATAAAAGGAGTGTTAATGTTAGGTGGGCCACCCTGTATGTGGTCAGTCATGAGTTGAGGAAAAGTTGAATGAAACTATTGAAAGTAATATACTGTACACAAACATCAATCACCGCAATCTCTGCCAGATTTGACAAAAAATTACAACGAAATTTGACAACGGCCATAAGTCAAAGATGGGACGATACAAATAATATGTATACGGGAAGAATTTATGAGAATAGGATCGTATTCCTAACGGCAGAAATCGGGAGTACAAATGTATTTGTGTCTTTGAATATCTCAGAAAAATACGTTCATAAAATTTATTTAATATCTTCGTAATCGTATTTCAAAACAAAATACAAATATTCACAATGGTGACGAGCGTAGGAACTCAGACAACCATTACACTTTGTTAAGAAAAATTGTGAGATGCTGAAACGAATTAACTGAAAATGAATGAATCGATCTACCCATCTTGGTGGAGGACGCTTCTTCCAACTATTTAAATTTAGATGTGTTCAGGCATTTACAAAGTAGAAAACATATACATTTCAGGTTATCAAGTTCATGTTTACACTTGCTCACTTCTTCATATTTAAGAAATCTGTACTATCTATGGACCTAAACGACTGTATGGGACCGTCTGGAGACAAACCGCGCAACCCCTGGTCATTACTTAGTTATTAGATTGTTATGTAGTATACTATCTTGCCTAAAACAAAATGAACGACAGACATATAATCGAAACTGTTCAAAAAGTTGTATAACAACAGGGAGTGCACATTTTGCATTTTCTCGACCTTCTCCGCGAGTACATACCTCTGACAGTGAGGAAGCGAAAAACGATATTAGTACATGATGGTACATGATAGTAGTAAATGATTCACCAAGATTTGTTCAATTATCGAACGAACATCAAGATTTGAACAGGAATCGCCGATGAAGCAGAGAACAACAAAGTCTGTCTGCTCAGGCTGTTTTGCGTTGTTTCGTTTTTCCAGTGGTATCCATCACCGAGGCGCGAATTATGAATTCCTACCGAGGTCAATGTGATCAGTCGCCGCTCGTTGGTTTTGAATATCAAATACGCAAACAAAAGTAAGTTTAACCAGCGGCATCAGGTTGATTTCTCTCCCTTTCCTTCCAACACGACAACAGACACTCGTCAAACACACCGACGCTTTTACACATTTTAAATCCACGACAAATTGAAATAGATTCGAAATACTTCCTACAACAGAAATAATAGCGACAGAAAAAGAAAATCAAACACCGAGCAAAAGGGGGTTGTTATGATTCTTGAGGTGAGAAGGTGCCAGACTATTCGTGGGACTAACTCATCTACAACCAAAATAGACGGAGGGCTCTCACGCGGACAAATGCAATCGGAGTATTAAGAGTTCACTTTCATTTCATTACGTTAGAACAACGGCTCGATGGAAAATAATAGGTCAAGGCTATGGGTGCAGACAAGCGATTCAAGAAGGGTGCTCACTTAGTTACGTACGACAGGGTATAGTGTTCAAATAACTACAGGGTGCGGCAGCATAACTTCCTTTTTTTAAACTTAATAAAACGCACTGTATGAATCAGAAAATGTTTATTCGTTTTTTATAATATAGGCACATAAGGTAACGGTACCGGTAGTGGCCACAGTTAAGAATTTTTTCTTTAGTTTTGACAATTGTGGGCCAACAGTAGTACTGACTTTCTTCAGGACTCATTTAGAATATAGCCCGACTCTTCCCTAACATATCCATTGCCTAAAACTATCAAAAGAACAATTTTTTCTATTTTTTATTAATTTTTTCTCACACCATTTTGATCTAGTAGTGGCCACATCAAATACGAAATTTCCAGTAGTGGCCACGTGCATGTCTCAGTAGTGGCCACTTGACATTTTGCCCTCCTTACGTGTTTAATATCATTAAATTCAATACCAGATGAACAAAATTGATTCTATCCAGTAGAAGCTCTAGGATACAGCCCAACAAACGAGGAAACTAGGGACGGTCATATTGAGAAGTTTACCACAATTTCCAATGATGCTCTGCGCACTCCTAGTTCAACCTCTGACAAAGATGACATGAACTGTACCTCCTGCAAGTTTGAAGCCACTAGGAGACCGGGAATCCTTATTTCTCAAATATAAACTTTAAAATGGGCACTACTGGAGCAGTGGCCACTACCGGTGCCGTTACCTTACATTAAGTTTTGTTTTGCCCAGTTTTGAAGATCAAATCAGGTAGGTGACGTCCCCCATTCTCCATACACTGAGTAAACCGATTTCTGGCGTTTGTCATGACTCCAGGCAGCATAGCAGGCGTTATGTTGGCAATTTCTTCCTGGATGTTGGTCTCCAAATCTCGTAGGGTCCTTGGACAGTTCACATAAACACAGGATTTCAAAAAACCCCATAGAAAGAAAATCACAAGGGCTCAAATCGGGAGAGCGGGCCTAAGGAGAGCGCGAGAGGCGCTCTGGGAAGTGTTTTTTCAAAACAGTCATCGATGCTCTTGAAGTTATCTCAATTAGGGGCGATTTGGAGTGGCCGGTTTGAGCCCTTGTGATTTTTTTTTCTATGGGGTTTTTTGAAACCCCGTGTTTATGTGAACCGTCCAAGGACCCTACAAGATTTGGAGACCAACATCCAGGAAGAAATTGCCAACATAACGCCTGCTATGCTGCCTGGAGTCATGACAAACGCCAGAAATCGGTTTACTCAGTGTATGGAGAATGGGGGACGTCACCTACCTGATTTGATCTTCAAAACTGGGTTTAACAAAACTTAATGTATGTGCCTATATTATAAAAAACGAATAAAAATTTTCTGATTCATACAATGCGTTTTATTAAGTTTTAAAAAAATGAAGTTACGCTGCCGCACCCTGTATTACCTGGCCATTGGACGTAATTTGTAATTGAAACCCCAAAACTTCAATAACACGTGATTTTAATTGCAGGTCCCAGCTAGAATTATACTTGGGAACCCACGTAATTGCAAAGCAATCAAATTACAAATCCCGTTAAATGCATTTTTCATATTCCACATATTCAGGTCGAACCACATATTTGTTTAGAGCATTTGGCTAAGAGTCGGGAAACATGGAACATGCTTCAACCGTCATAACCAGGAGAAATATTTTAACCTGGATAAGTGGTTCAACCTAGATGAGTCATCTGAATAAGTGGTCAACCCGCATTCGAGGAATAATTTCATGACATACCTATCTTAGTGATACATTTTTGAAACTTGGTTAAGTCATGGCTTGGTCGTTGATTCTTATTCAATTACGTTGAATTGATAAGTAATTGTACCTACTTGCAAATCACAATTATAATACATTTTGTGAGGTAAGTAATGAAAATTGAGAATGGTTGCAATTACTTTAAGTAATTGTTGCTAATCAAAGATTATTTTTCATCAATTGAGCCTTTTGTTTACATTCCTTTTCAAATTGTCAAACAATTACTCAAAGTAGTATTTAGTTGCTCATGTGATTCACTACGGTCCAAATCTGTAGCGTCATTTTTGGTTAGTATCGCACGACTAGTATCGCAAGAGGCTGATTGTCGAGAAACCCAAATATACTCACCGATTTACCACAGATATTTAACATATATTTGCAAGTGCTGTGATGCTAGTTTACTATTCAAGTCGGAACAAGCCCCAAGCTTCCAGCTACCTAGAAGCTAGAAGTGACCCAGTGTAGTGTATCTTTCATAATCCTGAGATTGGCAGTTTAATTTAAGCTTCAGCAAGCAGTAGAGTTGAAATTACTTCAAGATCTGTTTGAAACTGTTGTTTGTACATGACATAGCAGTAGCTACAAATGAGTACAGTTGGTGGTAGTGTGTTGAGGAACAAAACAGTGTTTACGTGTTAGGGACCCATGGGTATACTCCATCTTGCTTGATAATAGGACAATCAGATGAATTCGCAAAGTTTCAAGGGCTGAATAGGAGTTCAGCTTATTAAAGCTGACGTTGGGACTGATGACTGATATAAGACCATATGAGCCATGATCATGGTCTCCTGAGTTGAGTTCTTACAGGCACAGTTAATAAGAATAACCAACTAAAGGCTCCATTAAATCCAAGACTCTCACATCTTATGGGTAACGAATTGCAGCAACTTCATTCAAACAAACTTTGAGAGAAACTTTGTCATGATATTCGGTACAAAGATACTTCAATGCTACTGACGAAGATTTCTGAATGCGTTGCATTGAGAGCTTATCTAGAATTTGAGTGTTGGTGTGATTCCAGTATGTCCAGGTCAACGATCTTGAGTTTTAAGTTTGTTTTGTTGTCAGAATAGGAGTATTAGACCTGTCACAATGAAAAGCTCTGGAGATATATCTTATCTAAGGTCATCAATGGTATCAGCGAATAGTTGAACGATAGTGGAATGAGGAAATCAGGATCGCTGTAGGATTAGCAGGATGGCAGTAGATCAGTAGATTCCTGAGCTATCAGATATAGAAAAGCATCGAGTACAGTGAACCCAAACAACCTGGAGATTTGTGATATCAGGTGTAGAGGTACATGAAACCATGAAATTGAATTTCATAAGCGTATGCAAAGTTATGTTAGTTAGAATTGTACGAATCATCTACACTTCAAAAAGAGTTTAACTTGGTGTCTTAATGAATCTGAAAGCCGACACCTCTAATATAATGTTAATCTGGCAGGTAGTCGGGATTGGAGGTAAAAGTACTAAACACAACCAAAAGAAGGCATAATTGTATTCATCGGACCGTAATCCTCAGCCAGTCGGACTCATTCGGGCCACATTATCTGGGTATCGTGCGATTTTTTGGCACCAAGTCCAAGGAAGCAGTCCAATTGACGTCAGAATCAGAGATCCTTGGCCTCAGCAATGCGAGAATTCGAAGAATAAGAGATAAAATTGAGAAGTAAACAATGTAATAAAACTTCTGCTTCATCAATGTTTATAAATTTCTACACTCAAACCATAATCTAGCGAATCTATTTCAAATAATAAAGCAGTCAATAAAGAATTAATGGTGGCCTATTTAAGACTAATATTGACTAAGCACCGTAATTGGTATGGAGAGTTGACGAGCTATGTGGTGAAGGTTTGACTTTTTATAAAAACGCATGTTATCACTGCGTTAAATTTTTATTTTATACCTTTACATTCACGATCATCATTTTGCTCAAAATTGTCTTGGCTGCTTCACTGCCATAGCTAGATAAAATTTCGGATATTAAAAAATAAGATTCTATCTGCAAAATGTTATTTAGAGAAATAACACCCCCCCCCCCCCCCCCCGACACATTTTATGCGCTAACAATTGTGGTGAATACCGGCGGTTAAATATTTCAGGCGATATATTCTATATATTCTTCCATCACTAACTTATTCAATGGTTGTTGTTTGTTGTTGTTGAGATGGTTGCTCTCATTGAGAGCTTTCCGAAACGGAACAATATGTGAGGTATCTGGCAAACAGAAATGTAATGGATGAGGGGAAATTTGAGATTCTTTTGATGTGGCAATGTCTGACCATTCCTTAGGAGGCTTTCCTAATATAACTAATTACCTTTTGCAAGATTTTGAACAAAAACGGCGCCTAGCCCTCAACAAATTGTTTAAAACTCTAACATTGGTTTTTTTTTATAGCGCAACAGCACTAAATTTAAATAGCAATTTATATGCTATGCGACATCTTTGTTATATATATTATGTTTAATATTAAATTGAGAGATTTTGTCAATTCTGACCGTCCCATTTCGGAAGGGACACCGTTCAATCGCAGAACTTCTAAGCCACTCCCATAACGATAAATTGCATCAAATAAATATTTATCATTAGGATCCACGAAGTTTCAACTATCAAAGTTCTAGAGGATCGGAAGTTGAAAAGGATGACACCGAAGTTAAGAGTCACGTGA
Source organism: Creontiades dilutus (assembly GCA_031894815.1). Taxonomy (NCBI): domain Eukaryota; kingdom Metazoa; phylum Arthropoda; class Insecta; order Hemiptera; family Miridae; genus Creontiades; species Creontiades dilutus. Next base: position 1,240,334 of record JAVIWC010000472.1, on the reverse strand, counting down.
TGGTTTCTAAACAAACATCTAAGGCCATGAATGGTAATGACGCACAAGTTTTAGAAGGCCACACGCAACTACTTTTGAATTATGCACAAGAACTGGAGTAGCTTCATGGTTCTGATGATCGATATTAAATTTATTGCTTACGATAAAGTTATCTTCCGAGTCTAGCAAGTGGGGTGCTCCATTTTTATTGCCCCGAATCTAAATGTCTACTCACACTTAGCATGTTTAACCTCCTTGACAACTTCAGATCTATCACTATCTAAGTATGCCCAAAACCAGATAACATTTTCAGAAATCACGCAGGTCTAAGTCCTATCACCAGGAATGGCTCCATTGGATTCAACGATCGAATTTTGTCTGAATCAAACAAATAAATCTGCCCTTTCAATATTTAGAGATTTCAATTTGTTCAATAACCTTAGGGTTGGTCGGGAGCGTTGCCGATGCAGGAGGATCACCGCCGGCACATATGTGATTTTTTTTACAAGTTTCATACAGCAGTTTCGGAGAAACACTCTTATTTTAATTCGGATTCTACTCATCTTGAACGTAAACTAACAAATTATGAGGGGGCTACAATGTTTTTTTGTTTGTCAATTACAAAGGTTCATTATAGAAAATAACAAACAAAAACGCTGCAAATTCTTTCACTGGGGTTTATTATTCAATTGTTTTCATTTGGCTTGCATTCATGATTTGAATTTCTACTAAGCTTTGGAGTGTGCGTGTTTCACAGGTGATAGAGCGATTATTGAATTTCAGGAGGCACACAAATATGATCAACTGATCAGTCCAAATAGGTATTTTGGTTGAGAACAGATTCACGTGCTCTTTGCATATCTCCTGAAATTCAATAATCGCTTTATCACCTGTGAAACACGCACACTCCAAAGCTTAGTAGAAATTCAATGCATGAAAGATGAATAAAATTGAATAAATAACCCCAGTGAAAGAATCTGCAGCGTTTCATGGTTATCAGAATGCTTCAACCCGTGTATCGGCTATAAACCCTTTTAGCAGTTCACTCCAGTATCCACATTCACTACATCACTAGGTTACTGATATCTGATCCTGTGATGATGATTTAATCGCAGTAACCTAGTGATGTAGTGAATGTGGTTGCAAATGTTGGCATTATAAGATCATGTCATACATCGGGAATGGTTTGAGCTACAGACCTGGGGAGAGGCTCATTCGATTCCTCATGGAAAGTTTTTCAAAAAAAGTCCACATTTAGGTCGCCTTGACTTTTTTTGAGGTTTTTAGGGATTTTAAAAAATCTTTGACAACACTTAAAGGGCACGTTAAATTAAGTGAGAGAGCTGGCTAAAGAATTGGGGAGTTGTCGGACCAACATGGATTTTTCCTGAAAATTTCAGATTTTTGGCTCCAGCCGTTTGGGAGAAAACGTGCGTACGGCGGACGGACGGGAAATTTTTTATTGCAGATTTGTATTCTACACCCTTTGAAACGTAAACCATGAAATTTTCTGGGGGGGGGGGGGGGGGGGGTTAGAAATTGTTTTCAAGAGCGATTACAGTGGTTTATAATTGAATAATAAACCAAAAAGAATCTCTGAGCTCATCACAAGCGTACAATTCTTAATGACCTCAGCATTGTTTTTAAAAGTAGAATATTAGAAGAGGTTGAAAATGTTCATGTTCGAAAATTCGCTCAAATTTAGGTACGTTACTCTCCAAATTCCAGACATGACCAATTTTACTGCATTTTTACCTGAATTGTAGTCCTGGGCAACGTTTGGTCTCTTAAGACTACAGAAACGTTATACTAACCTAAAGTAAAAACATTTCCGAGATTTGTATAAATGTTTAAGGCAGTATGAACTGACCACTAAACTTTCTGGTTGTTGGGAAAGACAGTAAGGTAGATAAATATGGAAAGTGCCTAGTAGGTAAATATACAATATTAGGCGTTTAGTATTATTTGTTTAATCGAGAAGTACACGGCAAACTATTTCTGTAATGCCCCAACTACGCAGGTTGAAAATTGGCAAGAGGAAGCCTGTAGCGACAACTACTGCCAAAACATGTAATAAAAAGTTCAAGACATCTTCAAAATGATGAACAGACAAACAGTTGTACTGTACTTTTAAAAAACATAGCTTCAGAGTTGGAATCAATTCAACCAGAACAACCTTCAACGAATGTGAAAATCGATCGGGAGGCAATAAAAACAAGAGATGAATGTTATGATTCCATCATGCATTGATAATTAATCAGCGAAGGAGTGTTGGAGTGGAACATCAAGATATCATAGTCTATTTTCAAAATGGTATGTTATACCATGGTGGTATCTGTGAAAGGCCGTCCACTTTCATTAAAAGACATTATTTAAAAACGCTGCAAATTCTTTCACTGGGGTTTATTATTCAATTGGCTTGCGTTCATGATTTGAATTTCTACTAAGCTTTGGAGTGTGCGTGTTTCACAGGTGATAGAGCGATTATTGAATTTCAGGAGATATGCATAGAGCACGTAAATCGGTTCTCAACCAAAATACCTATTTGGACTGATCAGTTGATCATATTTGTGTGCCTCCTGAAATTCAATAATCACTTTATCACCAGTGAAACACGCACACTCCAAAGCTTAGTAGAAATTCAAATCATGAACGCAAGAAAATTGAATAATAAACCCCAGTGAAAGAATTTGCAGCGTTTTTTATGGTTATCAGAATGCTTCAACCCGTGTATCGGCTACAAAGCCTTTTAGGAGTTCACTCCAGTATCCACATTACTACATCACTAGGTTACTGATATCATAACAAAAACAATAATAAACCAAACCCCCAGTGAAAGAATTCGCAGCGGTTCATGCATTTCAGAATGCTTCAAACCGCGTATCGGCTACAAAGCCTTTTAGGAGTTCACTCCAGTATCCACATTACTACATCACTACGTCACTAGGTTACTGATATCAACACAAAAACAATAATAAACCAAAATAACGCGAATGTTGTCACCATAAATCGGGCCATAGATCGGGAATGGTTTGACCCACGGACCTGGGGAGGGGCTCATTCGATTCCTCGTGGAAAGTTCTTTAAAAAGAGTCCAAATTTAGGCTGCCTTGACTTTTTTTGAGGTTTTTAGGGATTCTACAAAACTTTGACAACCCTTGAAGGGCACTTTAAATTAAGTGAGAGAGCTGGCTCAAGAATTGGGGCGTCGCCCGACCGACATGGATTTTTCCTAAAAATTGCAGCTTTTTTGCTTCAGCCGTTTGGGAGAAATCGTGCGTACGGCGTACGGACGGAAAAAATTTTTTATTGCAGATTTGGATTCTACACCCTTTGAAACGTAAACAATGAAATTTTCAGGGGGGGTTAGAATTTTTTTTTCTAGAGCGATTACAATGGTTTATAATATTGGAATAATAAACCAAAAGGGGTATTGATTTCTTTTTACGAGCAATTTAATTAGCAGTGGTGCGAGCTTGATTGCCTGAAAGGTAAATCAAGAAGAGAATTTTGAACGATTTTCATGGAAAACCGAGGTAAAAGAGAAAATTAGTTTGCATTTTGTAGAATTATCATTAATTAGTGAAGCTTCTGTCATAATTAGATCCTACAATTATTTATTGAACTCTTCCGCCGTACTTAGAAGTATCGTAATGAATCTGATCAAAGAACAATGGCATTTTCTTATAAAAGGAGGCAAGCTGCCACAGTTTTATTCAACGAATTAATTCGAAAGATGGCAGAAGTTGACCGACTACGATTGATAGGAAACTGGACACGGAATAACAAGTCGATGACAATAAAAATCTGTACGAAAGACGAAAATAACCGAAGGTCGAGCGGAGTTTAATGTTGTATCGGTCAATCCATCTCAGATAACCTCGGTCGGATTGCATCAGTCGGTTCTGGCCGAAACCCCCGTCGGGGATACATTATGTACAGTTTTATCAGGTCCGAAGGTGTACTACTTTTCCTATCGCATATTCCACGGAGAGATTCCAACAGATCAATATTACAGCAGTGTAGATTTGACAAAAGATCAATGGAAATACGGACACTAAAATCGAACTACAGTTAGATAACATGGGACTCAATTGATACTTCCAGTGGATTTGAGTTCTGGAACTTCCTGGTTTAGTTACGGTGACCATAATTTTGAAAAAAGAAAAGGAGGACCATATAAGAAGTGTAACACAAATTTTATCAACCAGTATTAAATATTGGTAAATAAATGTTATTCAGAAAAAAATAAATATGTGTTCGAAATAGGAGCTTTCAAACTAAATTATGCATATAATATTAATATTACTCTCACAGCTTCTGAATCAGGTACGTAACACAGGTAAATATCACTGTTACACAAATCATATTGCAACAAGTTGAACAAATTGTGAAAATAATATTAAACCAGGGTCGTCATTTTTTAAACCAATCATATTTGGCAGAACCGTGGATGGCTTTAAGCCGATGCTCGTGGTTCTTCAAAAAATCAAACATTTGTAAGCAACTTTCATCAAAATTGTGGTAAATTTGCATTACCTTCTTCAGAGCGTCTACGCCTAATTGTTTTTTTCTGCACTCCAATAGTTATTAATTACTGAAAATAAGCGTTCAATGGGTGAACTTGTTGCTCGTAAGCTAAATACAAATTCACACACAATCTTTGTGTTGGGCAGAAACACATGGTTGGAGCGCATGTGAGTGAAAATTTCACCCCAACGCGTTTCTGAGGCTGCTTTAAGCTCGTTCCATTTGTCAATCTTCTCCTCCGATATGTAGTTTTTAACAAGGGATATCTCGTCAAACATTATCTATGTTAATTTTAGCAGATGAAGGGGCAAAGATGTCAGAAAAAGCTTCACATGACGCTTCATTCCATTACATCACTAGGTTACTGCGATGAAAACATAAACAATAATAAACCAAAAAAAGCAAATGTTGGCACCATAAATCGGGCCGTATATCGGGAATGGTTTGAGCTACGAACCTGGGGAAGGGCTCATTCGATTTCTAATGGAAAGTTCTTTAAACGAAAGAGTCAATTTATGGTAAGTGATTTGTCAGGCCAAAACCGCTTCGACTTTTTGAGGTTTTGGAGGGATTTTACAAAACTTTGACAACCCTTAAAGGGCACTTTAAATTAAGTGAGAGTGCTGGCTAAAAGAATTGGGCTAGAAGAAGTTGTCGGACCAATATTGATTTTTCTGAAAATTTCGAGATATTTTGCTCCAGCCGTTTGGGAGAAAACAAAACTCGTGACATGATGACGGCGGACGGAAATGGAAAATTTTTATTGCAGATTCGGATTCTACACCCTTTGAAACGTAAACCATGAAATTTTCAGGGGGGTTATTCAATTTTTTTTTTCAAGAGCGATTACAATGGTTCATTATTGAATAATAAACCAAAAACATTGATTTTATCAACATTTTTTGAATTTTGGGTTTTAGTTTCACTTTTACGCTTTAGAGATGAACGAAGTGATACTGACTGACTAGAGCGAGTTTTGAAAATCCCAATCGTTTAAAAACATCATTACATTCTGACCGTTAAACGATCTTCTCTGTTTCTCAAACAAGAGCGAATGTTGTTTGTTGCATATTTCGCGATCATATTCACTCCAACTGACACAACTGAATTCCACTTGAGCTACTACATCCATCCGACATTGTAAATTGAGCTCCAGTAATGTTGTGACTCCACGCTGTCCATGTTTGACAATCACATATATGGTCGAGTCATACTGTATTTACCTCCATCACGTTCACGTCGATCACATCAACAAGGCCAATTCCGTCGTTACCATTTCAAGCCCGAATAATTCAAATTAATTACCATTTACCGGATTGTAAGAATCGCAATAATTTTGAACCAGTAACAAAATAGTAACATTAACGAAATGCGAGTAATACAACTATTTAATTTTTTGTATATATTTAGGTTACTTCTGCATTTTTGACAGTGGCACTTAGTAAATGAATTTTAAGATCACCAGATCAATTAGTTTTGATATTGTACCAGACAGCCTCGTGGTGGCGAGTAATAATAGCAGAGATTAGGAGCACGTGCCCGATAACGTGAGTTCTGTATTGCTCAGATGCTCACGACCCTTCAAACGGATTCATCACTCGTACAAGAAAATCTATGACAGATTTGAGCAAATATCCAGAATAATTGTAAAATACAACGATTAAAATAATTGCCTCTATTGTCTTGAGGGACTCTGATCCCAATTAAAGGAAAACTGATATCAAATGAATACTCAAGTAACAAAGTGCAGGGGCAGTATAATGAGAAAGCCTTTCGATACAAATTAAAAGTATTGGGTTGTTCGGAAAGTAATTTCGTTTTTTTTGGAACATGAAAGACAGTTTTCGTATAATGAATAAATATTTTATTAAATCATATATTGACCGTTCTGGTCCAACACCTTTTGCCATCTTTCTGGCAGTAACATAATTCCCCTCTCATAAAAGTTTTGGTCCTTACTGGCAAAAAACTGGTTCAGGTGGTTTTTGACATCTTCATTTGAGGTAAAGGTTTTGCCACCCAAAAACTTTTACAGCTTGAATGGGACGTACTGCAACATCCACCATATTCCCCAGATCTGGCGCCTTCCGACTACTATTTGTTCCGGTCCCTGCAAAATTTTTTGGGTGGCAAAACCTTTACCTCAAATGAAGATGTCAAAAACCACCCGAACCAGTTTTTTGCCGGCAAGGACCAACGTTTTTATGAGAGGGGAATTATGTTACTGCCAGAAAGATGGCAAAAGGTGTTAAACCAGAATGGCCAATACATAATTTAATAAAATATTTATTCATTATACGAAAACTGTCTTTCATGTTCCCAAAAAAAAAAAAACGGAATTACTTTCAGAACAACCCAATAGTTCAGCCAACTCCTACCAGCGCAAGTCACTTTGTGATTCACATTCGTGTTGATGATTTTGGCCAGTCTTTGGTTATTGGTGGGGAGCGAATAACTGGACGTACAGTCGGTGGTCCCATTCGATATGATAATCAGTTATTATGACTGTCAGATGTACACCACAGAAAGATTGAATAGAAAACCAACAACATTCTTGAATTCAGAAGATAAAAAACTATTTGAGAGCAAAGTTATAGACTTTAGTGGAATTTGTGACGTCACTAATACCCAGTAGCCTTGGAAATCAAGGAAATATGTCGGTATTTTAGACAAAGCTAAATCATTCAATGGTTGTTAACATATGAAAACAACCAAACAACATCCTTGAATTTTGACAATGGTAAAAACTATCTAGGATCTGAATTCCCGGCAACTTATAGAAAACAAGTGAAGCCACTATTAGTCAGTAGGTAGCCTTGGGAATCAAGGACATCGTCGGTATTTTAGCCAAAGTCAAATCATTCAATGGTTGTTAACGTTTGAAAACAACAAAACCAACATTCTTGAATTTCATCGAAAACTGTAAAACGTAGCCGAGTCTTCATCAACTTTGGGGAAACACGTGAAGTCAATAATACTTAGTTGGTAGCCTTGGAAACCGAGGAAATATTCCGGTATTTTAACCAAAGAATTGCGATTAAGGGCAATCAGCCCGGGAATTGTTCCAAAAAACGGCGACCGACGATGTTCAAAATGAACTCAAACAGTAATTCTCATATTTCTCCTCTTCTTTTCAACTGACTTTGATGTGGTAAGTGGGAATGACATTAGTACTTAGGTCCAAACGGATGGACGCTCTAATTTTGAATTTGAAATTCAAATTTCGAAATAATGTTTCACAAAAAATTACTAGCAGAATAATGTAAACACTTATTGAGAAAGTATCATGATGCCTTATCAGGGTTATCGTCTGCCATAACTATTCGTCCAGCTTCATAATTTGTATCCACAACAGTTCGAAAAACGATACAGATTTAAATATAATATATTTATATCGTATGTTGTGACCCTCTAGTCTAGTATAAATTTTGCACTCATTGAACAACTGAAAGAATAAATAAATGACGAAAGGAACAAAACAAACACAGCGCCATTAAATTGTTTGTGAGGAGGTTTGCATTCACTTCATTCGGATTTTGTAGAGACAGAAGCTTGTGAAACTTCAGCTACGATTGAACTTGCAAGGTTCACAAGCACCGGATCGTCAATCCAATCGGTATATTTCCATTACGAAACCACTCATTAAGAGTGTTGGAACTGACATGGTCTCAATAAACTATGTAGCGAAAATTCTCCACAAATGACAACTTTTTATCCGAACGATAAACAACGTTACAAGTGAATCTAATCTTATCATGGAAATGTTCAAAAAGAAAACAACAAAAAAGCATTCTGTTCACGTGGATGTTCTAATTCAAAACCAGCTAACTACACAAGATTATACGCTGGATTTAGTGGTATCTGAAGGCAACAATTCTTGGTCGATTACAAGGGTTCTTACTGAAAATAATAAACCAATATTACAGAAGGGGAGATGAATAGGTCATTGACTGACAACCGTGTTCTGACTGATGGGCACAACCAAATCTCTATAATGATCTAGTTTGATATTTCCAAAAAAATCACTGGGGTTTATTATTCAATTGGCTTGCATTCATGATTTGAATTTTTACTAAGCTTTGGAGTGTGCGTGTTTCACAGGTGATAGAGCGATTATTGAATTTCAGGAGGCACACAAATATGATCAACTGATCAATCTAAATAGGTATTTTGGTTGAGAACAGATTTACGTGCTCTATGCATATCTCCTGAAATTCAATAATCACTCTATCACCTCTGAAACTCTTACACTCCAAAGCTAAGTAGAAATTCAAATCATGAACGCAAGCCAATTGAATAATAAACCCCACTGAAAGAATTTGCAGCGTTTTTTTAATGGTTATCAGAATGCTTCAACCCGTGTATCGGCTACAAAGCCTTTTAGGAGTTCACTCCAGTATCCACATTACTACATCACTAGGTTACTGATATCAACACAAAAACAATAATAAAACAAAACCCCAGTGAAATTTTTGGAGGGTTTTAGGGATTTTACAAAACTTTGACAACCCTTAAAGAGCACTTTAAATTAAGTGAGAGAGCTGGCTCAAGAATTGGGGCGTCGTCGGACCAACATGGATTTTTCCTGAAAATGTCTTTTTTTGCTTCAGCCGTTTGGGAGAAATCGTGCGTACGGCGTACGGACGGAAAAAATTTTTATTGCAGATTCGGATTCTACACCCTTTGAAACGTAAACCATGAAATTTTCAGGGGGGTTATTTTTTTTCATTACAATGGTTTATTATTGAATAATAAACCAAGAGGGATCTGATTCTATTCAGAATGATGGGAACAAGTAATAATTGATTATGTATGGCCTACTTGAAGCAGCGTGAGATAAGGGGCTGTAAATTATTGTTTTAATTTAATTTAATAGATAAATAATAATCCAACAAATGTGTTATTCCCTACGGAAGTTGAGAAGATATCATATCAATGTACTTGTCACACAAGATAGAGTGGTATAAAAACGAGTGCAGATATTTGAAATTAAAATTAAAATCACAGCACTTCGTTTGGGTGTAGATAAAATTTGGTGTAAACGGTTCAAAATGCACACACTTCATTGGTCCTAAAACTAAATCGGGATGTAAATAGAAATATGGATGTGTACCCAGTAAGCACATGACATGTAAATATTATTGATTAACTGGTTTATCCGGAGGTGCCCGGGTTAGCACTATAAAACTGGTGAGGTGTTCGCACATCACTATAGCACAAAAGTTAAAACTAGTCCTTGATATTAATTTTCTATTTTTTCTCTAATATTTTCGTAATTGCGTGCACTCTCGTATTTTTAGACGCAATAAAATACCTACAGGCTCTGTAAAAAATTTTAGTATCTTTAACGAACCGGAAAGACATATCCATAGCTTATGATGATTCCTAAAACTCTAGGACTAAGTTAATCGCTGTTGGAAGACCGATTTTCGAATTTAAAAACTATTATTTAACCTAAATACGTAAATATTGTATCCTATGTTACTCGATAAAAATGTAGCTCTCTAATGTAGAAGGAATTATTAAAATAGGTACAGAAGTTTTTGAGGAGAACCGTAAGGTAGAAACAAACAATCTAACCTTTCGTCATTATAATATTAGAGTGAAAATTTCGATATATTTTCAGCAGGCACTTGTAAAGTATAGTAAGAAGTTTATTCTTAATTTTGAATTAACTCCCTCGTTAAGTGTGGGTTACTCCGGAGGCAGATTGTCTACTCGGAATTAATGGTGATGAAGGCAAACAGTTGGTTTCATCCCAGCATTCGTTGTTGAATGAGCTCACACTAAACAATACAAGGTTACGATAAAACGTAACGCTGATTTTCATAACAAGATCGGGTCAGATAAACCTATGAGATAAAATGTTCCGGACAAACCTCGTCATGCGAACAGCTGTAATATTCCTACGAACGGCAATCGAAGATAGATTGAACAACAAGGAAGATACCTTCCGTGCACCATATGGACGGAAACGATTAGGGTTGTACATGAAGTGTAGTTATTGATGTTGGTGGTAGAACGATACACATTATTCGAGGTTTGGAGGTACAACAATGAAACCGAAAAAACAAGACAAATAGTATAGAATTAGGTGTGCTGTGTAGAAAAAGGTGTTTTCTTACCTCATCAGAGGGCCGGCCATCAGATTAGTGGAATTACTACTACTACTATAACTACTTAATAACCCACTACAGTGGAAGAAGTAGGAGGTGGAATCAGAAAGGTCGATGGAAGTCGAACGCTTGGCAGAAGTTTGGATGTCAGAACGCATCTTGAAATTATGCTGAGAGCAATTGTTCAAAACTCGGGAGAACGGTGAATTCTTCGTGCTAAGACTGAACGTCGAGTGACGTGACGAGACAACAGAGCGTGTTATATGGCCGCGTTTCGGGGATGCAGAGTGGGGAGTACGGAATCTGTCTTCCGTTCAGTGATAACGATAGATAACAGCACTTTATTTTCAGTCTTCGAAAGCGACCTGCGGTGATGGAATCAGGTAGGCAGATAGCCGGAAGCGTAACCCGCATCTTAAATGAAACGATTAAACCGATCAAGAGAGTAGCTATTAAATTCTTCATTTGAAATACCCGAATTTTCCTCACCAAAAACTATTCTCACGAGTTATAAAATCAGGAATTTTAGAAAACATCACTCCCTTACAAGCCGGTTGAGTTTTGTTGAAGCCACTCTGTCGAAAACGGTGACAATTCCAACAGAATTCTGTTATTCTAATGGTTTATTATACTTTTTAATAATGCGTGATTGCTCGTGTCATAGTAAGGCTGGGGGTGTCACTTTTGGTTTATTATTCAATAATAAACCATTGTAATCGCTCTTGAAAAACAATAAAATCTAACCCCCCCCCTGAAAATTGCATGGTTTACGTTTCAAAGGGTGCAGAATCCGAATCTGCAATACCAATTTTTCCGTCCGTCTCTTCATTAACGTTTATAATTTATCTTTGCCTGCGTTTGATTGGTTGTATCACCCAGCACCTTCCTTCCTCTTGGACAATGTGATTCAAGCTCTCATTCTCCCGTGATTATATAACCTAAGCTCTTTCTATTTGTATGCCCAGTTATTGATTGTCACTGAATTACCTAATCGTCGAGATCGATTCAACATTGCAACTCATTTAGTGGAGATACTCAACGTTATTTGAGTTCCGTTTCTTCTTAGAGTTTAAAAGAGCTCGTTTCAAGATAAATTTGAAGAGAAAGACGGCAATACCGACAACCTCAGAACGAAGCGAACCCGAGAGTTCAACTTTTTGACTAAATCCATAGTCATCCATTGAACTAAACGATTACCATACACTTAATTTCCATAAATATGTAGCACACAATTTCCAACTTCCATGTATCACGAATTTCATTGAAACCCAAGTAAATACCAAACATCGGGAAATGTCCCGAGCTCCGCTCCCCAACTCACAGAACACTGTCGTTAAGTTCATGATCGAATAATACTCATAAATACTGCAGTGTGTTCAAAGAAAACCTCAACTTCTTCTGCAATTCTATCTATTTACCAAACGACGATTCATAGGTTTTTCAAAACCAATGAACCACGTGATGGTGAGAAACTGCAACGCAGTGGCTGTACTATTGTGGTTTATTATTATAATTCACTAACGATTGGAACGACATTTTAATAGTTTTACATCACTTGACGACTAATCAAACACTACATATGATATGTTCCCTACAGAACTGTAATTATTCCCATACTAAAACGCAGGGTCCGGATTAGCTGTGTGGGCCCAAACTGACTGAGTTAAATTCTCTCATGTTCATCCTAGAAAGCTGAAATTCGTAAGAGACCATTGACATGACAAGCTCCGGAACAACAGATTAAGCTAAATTCCTTTCTGTTCACCTTATTATGATGAAATTTGACAAGGGATCTTCATGAGACAGTAAGAGATTATTGACATAACTACAACCTGATAGCTGAATTAGCAAAATTCACTGTTCACAATAAAAATCTGAAATTCTATCAGAAGCCTCTATAAGACAGAACGAGACGAATGACATAATGGACTCCAACTTGACCAGTTGCAAAAGTTAAATTGCCTCCTGTCACCTTACAAAATTGAAATTTGATAGCGACCCTATGACAAGCATCTCACTGAAATAAATATGACAATCATTAGAGAATGATATTGTCAGCAAACTCCCTAGCTTTCCGACGCTTTTTATTTCTATAATGAAGTTTTATTATTTGACATGAAAAAAATGTGCACTCCAGTTCCCAATAAAGAGAGTGCGTTGATTAAAAAAATGTATTTATAGATCAGTCAGCTTTTTGGAACTCTTTTCGAAACAACTAGATCAAATATATGAAACCTGGGTGAAAAATGACGTATAGGACTAGGGCGCTCCTATATTTCCCAAATTGGGACAGTGTTTTTTGGTTATTGATTTGATGATAAGTTTTGGATTCGTTGATCTGTGCTATGTTCCCTAGAGAGGAAAAAATAGCGTCAACATGAATGTGAATGAAAACATAAAGTAATGAACTGAATAATAAGAATCTTGATATTACTATGCAATTTTTTGGTCAAGGAATGGATTCATTAGGACTTTTGGTATCCTCAAGTAGGCTAGAAACACTTGGATGGGTGATTTGGTTCATTAATTTTGGTTTATTATTCAATAATAAAACATTGTAATCGCTCTTGAAAAAAATAATTAAAACCCCCCCTGAAAATTTCATGGTTTACGCAAAAATCTGCAATAAAAAATTTTCCGTCCGCCGTACGCACGATTTTTCCCAAACGGCTGGAGCAAAAAATCTGAAATTTTCAGGAAAAATCCATGTTGGTCCGACAACGCCCCAATTCTTTAGCCAGCTCTCTCACTTAATTTAAAGTGCCCTTTAAGGGTTGTCAAAGTTTTGTAAATCAAAAACCTCAAAAAAGTCGAAGCGGCCTAAATTAAACTCTTTTTGAAGAACTTTCCATGAGGAATCGAATGAGCCCCTCCCCAGGTCCGTAGCTCAAACCATTCTCGATCTATGGCCCGATTTATGGTGCCAACATTCGCGTTATTTTGGTTTATTATTGTTTTTGTGTTGATATCAGTAACCTAGTGACGTAGTGATGTAGTAATGTGGATACTGGAGTGAACTCCTAAAAGGCTTTGTAGCCGATACACGGGTTGAAGCATTCTGATAACCATAAAAAACGCTGCAAATTCTTTCACTGGGGTTTATTATTCAATTGGCTGCGTTCACGATTTGAATTTCTACTAAGCTTTGGAGTGTGCATGTTTCACAGGTGATAGAGCGATTATTGATTCGGGAGATATGCATGGAGCACTTAAATCGGTTCTCAACCAAAATACCTATTTGGATTGATCAGTTGATCATATTTGTGTGCCTCCTGAAATTCAATAATCGCTCTATCACCTGTGAAACACGCACACTCCAAAGCTTAGTAGAAATTCAAATCATGAATCATTGAATAATAAACCCCAGTGAAAGAATTTGCAGCGTTTTTCTGTACAGTAGGACAATGATGTCTCATAGGTTACGTTCGGTAATTATCTACAGACCAGTGATTTGTGCAGAAGAGGTCCTTCATAATACACCATCTGGAAAAACTTAGTTCGTCTTTTCAGTGCGGGTAATTTTAAAATAAATTGCCGTATAATCGGAATAAAGAATGAAAGAAAATGCGGTCTAACAACGGGAATCCCTGAAAATGAAAGAACTCACTTCATGATCTCGTAACGTGTGTGGAGCATTTGAACAGACGTTCTAACAGCCATAGTGAAATGATGCAGATGGGATCTCTGAGAAGAGGAACAAGTGGAGAGTTCTTGGTTTGAAGCGAGACTGTAATTCGACGAGGAGTCGTAGCTCTGCTCAGCCTAATTGGGGCCATTGGTGCCCTCCCAATGACCTTTTCAATATAACATCGAAGGATAGAATGGGAAATCTTGGAGAATGACACTGGACTTACTGTCGTTGAAAGGGAGACGAAATTGTATTTTTGTGATTAGAAGATGAATAAGAGATGGAACAAAATTCAAATACTCCAGGAACCGATGCAGAAAATTATTGGCCATTTTAGTAAAAGGTTTGGGATAAGGTCCGAAGTGAATCTTAGAGAAAACTCAGTCGATACCAACATTATGGAACGTCTGTTTGAAAATCACCAAACAATGTAATTTTTGGCAAGAGCTGTGTAAGCACAACTCTTCTTCTTTCTTGTTTGCCCAGCGAACCAACAACTTTTACCAATAAAACGGAACATTATTCACTTCCAGCATGTTTACTGCGCTTAAAATTCAAGAGACTGGCAGATTTGAAGCTCAAACTGGGAGCTGAAGTAGCAAACTTGTAGATCTACTGGTATTCTGGTAAAATGGCAGCATTGATGACGACAGGAGGGAAAACGAAGAAGGAGGGGCCGCCGATTTGAATCTAGGACACACACAGATGAATCGCCATGGTAATCGCGTCTGTGTTGAATAAAAACTGCGAGTCAAGGTGACATGGGATCAAAAGGCCTCCACAGTGTTTGGAAGGTGAGGGAAAGCCCCCTGCTTCTGGCTAACATATCATGGCTGTGTTGAGGGTTTGCACAGTTCTCTCTCCGTATGGAGATGATGGAATTCCTAAAATTCAGTAAATACCTAATAACTACTTAAGGTTGGTTCTAAATTACAACTATCTCTATATGAGGAGTTGAGAATCAAAACCGCACATATCCATGAGAAATGGACAAAAAAACTGTTTTTCCTGAGTGATTATTTTACAACAATTTATTAGAGATGAAATCTGTGTTGCGACTGACAGTGGATATGTTGCATTTTGAAAAAAAAAGAGGATATGTTGTGTTTTGAAAAAAAAAATCGGATTTTAAACTCTTAATAATAAAAGAAATTGCTCCATATAAAGATAGCATGAAATTAACTTCAAATTCTCGAGTACATGAAAAAAAAGAAAAAATTAAGGTGGCCTAATAACTACTTAAGGTTCTCTGGTTCTCATTTTTATACCAACGTTTATTATTCTTCCACAGTACGCTCCAACGACTATCACCAAACACTACACGAGTTCAGTAGAACGGGACACAAATACGCACAACAAACCGACAAAAAAACTAAAGCAACTCGTTATGAACTAGTGACGTGAAACCCAGAACCCTGTTGTCTCAGAACAACAACAATCTGAACTTCGGAAGCGTGGCTATTCAACAGGTGAAGGAGTTATTCATTGCGGTGACATCTATTGATTGCAGAAAAATCTAATCTTTCAGAGATCTATCGACTCGTATTGCTACCTATCGTCAACTAAGAGAATCACTATGAAAATCGATGTTCATGGATATGTCAACTTTTGAAAAAAAAAACATTTTCCGTGGATATGTTCGTTTTGGTGCCGAATAGCATGTTGGGTTTTGTCATATGAACTTTAACTCCCAACACGGCTGTTGGGTTTTGGAAAAATATTTCAGGGCTCTTTGATGCCCACCTGGAAGGAGATTGAAAAAATGCAAAAAATCTGAAATTTTCAGGAAAAATCCATCTTGGTCCGACGACGCACCAACTCTTGAGTCAGCTCTCTCACTCAATTTAAAATGCCCTTTAAGGGCTGTCAAAGTTTTGTAAAATCCCTAAAAACCTCAAAACAAGTCGAAGCGGCCTAAATTTATACCTATTTGAAGAACATACCACGAGGAATCGAATGAGCCTCTCCCCAGGTCCGTAGGTCAAACCATTCCCGAAGTATGGCCCGATTTATGGTGCCAACATTTGCGTTTTTTGGTATATTATTGTTTGTTTGTAACCTATTGATGCCGATAGCGTCGAGTTGTAGTGAATGTGGATACTCGAGTGATAGCCGATGTTGATACTTGTAGTTTATAGCCGGTACACGGGTTGAAGCATTCTGATATGCATGAAACGCTGATGATACATAGGTAAATACTATTCAATATTATTAGTGGGGTAAATAAGTATTCTTTCACTGGGGTTTATTATTCAATTGGTTTACGTTCATGATTTGAATCTGTACTAAGCTTCGGAGTGTGCGTGTTTCACAGGTGATAGAGCGATTATTGAATTTCAGGATATATGCATAGAGCACGTAAATCTGTTCTCAACCAAAATACCTATTTGGATTGATCAGTTGTTCATATTTGTGTGCGTCCTGAAATTCAATAATAGCCCGATCCTGTGAAACATGCAGACTCCAAAGCTTAGTAGAAATTCAAATCATGGACGCAAGCCAATTGAATAATAAATCCCAGTGAAAGAATTTGCAGCGTTTTGAAATGTACAACGGTCAGTAAGAAGGTTTTGATCATCATTGCAGAATTGTGAGCAATTTGAATTCCAAGCATGTGAGGGAATCTATCATATAAATAACATCTCGAGAACAATACAAATTCGTACGGTCAGTTGATAACTCTAGATTTATAATACAATCTCGCTACACTGACTACATGTAGCAAGCGGTTTTCAGTTAACTGAACTAGAAGTGTCTTAGGTTGTGGACTCATTCCTCTTCATTGTGAGGAATTGAGCCACGCGATGACGGAATTAAATGACAGAACGGTTGGAGTTTCAGGCCATTCTCCTCGACCGTTGTAACAGAGAGTTGTACCGTAGAGAAATCGATAATTTCAAATGGTCCCTTCCTGGACACGCGAAGCAAGTAATATAAGCAGAATATTTCCATTTCAAATATATTCCTCATTCTCAGAATTTAGTAACTAACCGTGCTGTACCTACATAATCCGGAATGGAAGCAACAATGTGCATCAAATCAATACCTCAGCTCACTGAACTATCGTTGGGAGTTACAATGAAAACCCAATGTGGCCTGTAGTGGAGAATTGATTGGCATTAAGATTTGAATTAGGAACTTTCTGGTACTAAGCTTCAATTTACATGTACCTTCTAAAAACAATAATGAAAATGCTGCACACTATTACACAAAATTTCATTTTTTCGCGGACATTTGCGGAACACTTTAGTGTAACAATCATGCACTATTGATTGGTTATGGCGCAGCTAGTGATGAGTGTAACAATTGGCCACTAGGTTGGTTGGTTTTGATTGTCGATTTAGTGGTAGCGTTTGGTCGTTGATTTATCTGAACCGAAGTAGGTGAAACAGAACATCGTTGTTCTACAGTTGAGATCCCCGGTTTATTGAGTAAAATTTGATCAAAAACTTCAGCGAAACCGGCCCTGAGCCAATAAGCCGTTTGTTTAACTTTTATTGAGAACAATGAAACCCATAACAATTTACAATGAAATCCCAAGGTATTTACATGCATTTAACATCTCAGGGCCTGATGCAGATATGATATGTATTTCTTCATGTTGAACATTTCGCTGAAGTCCACTCGACAACCTGTTCGGGATTGATGGATAACTGAACCGTCTCGCATATCGATGTGAGAATGGTTGTAATGACCGGTGGGGTAGTTGGGGGTCATAAAATTGCACACCAGTTAAGAATAGTTTAGTGAACATAAGATGTATGTAACTCAATACATCGAATAAATTTCCAAGTACAGAGGTTCCGATTCCCCAAATGAACCAATATAATCACATTTTCATGTCAACTTTCTGAGGAAAAGACCCAACTAGAAACATTGATTTCTCATGAGAAATTTGAATCAACCATTCCTCCCAAGAATCGACAGCTCCCTTTTACTGAAGAGTCCAATAAAATCAATACTGATAACGTTCGCAATAAAGTACAACATTTTTTAAGAACAATCACAAAAGCTTGATGGAATAATTGTGAGTTTTCAATGAACCAACCAGTATAAATGTATTCTAGATCTTAAAAAGAGCTCCATTCACACTTCACTTCCGCAGATCGATTTGGAAAGACATTAGCCACAAGTACCCTTCAGCGGATCAGTGTGTCTCCATACCTTATAATTGACTCCTAGATGTCTGAAGAACGATAGGGGACCATTAATATAATTCCGTAAACACTAACGCTTTTCTAGTCCATAAGTACGTAACGAAAGCTGATATCTAAATACCTAAAATGGAGCAATATCAACACAATCGTTGAGCGAACGGATGAATTTTAATAAATTGCGTTTTGATTCCGCACCTAGAAATGCAAAACATCAAATTTTAGGGGGTTTCAAAATTTGATTTCCTTGGTTGATTACAATTTTGATCTCATTCAACTTAAAAACACACAAAAATTATTTCTCTGCTAATGATTCGACTTGTTTTTCGGTAACGTAGTGCCTGTAATAGCAGTTTAGTATTCCACATAAGCCAAAAACCTGTTTTTCGAGCTTTGTAGAACATAAATAAAGGCTTGCGGGCCTTGATTTAAAGGGCTTTTTTGCAAACAACCGTTGAATTTAATGTGCTTGAACCTGAGACAGGCAGCTCATTGCTGTATGAATTATTGATACTTTATTCAAATCGGTTCATTTTACAATTTGATGGAAGTTGGTGAAAACTTGGTTGATCTCCATACAACTAAGATATACTGTAGGTAGATTTCGATGCTTCGGTTAGTTACAAATAATAAGTGATTAAAGAACAAGCTGATTATATTTGGTTTGCAAACTATATCAGACTTGTCTATTTTGTAGGAAAAGGAGTTTTTATTAGCTTCTGTTTTCTTCAATGAAGTGAATTTCCATTAACGCGTAGCGAATGATTTAGTTCAATCGAGCAACTCTCAGGGCAGACCGTGTTTTCATCTACGATTTATGAAGGAACTTGTCAATGTCGATTTGAAGGCAATTGTACGCAGAATTAATATTGAAGTAGGTAGGTGGAAATTCAAGTTTGTCTTGTCATCAACACATATTATGGAAGCAGTGGTATGAAAATGTTCTCCGAAGCACAAACATCTTACCATTTTCCAGGCATCTCCGTCGTATTGAAGGGCACCGTTGGGGATATCACCGAGTCGAACATCCGATTAGGCGGACATTTTACGCGCTGATAGAAAACTTCATGGCGAATAGAACCCGAATTCGGTTCTGAGGAGCGGGGAAAGTGCGAGGACAGGACCGTGGGCATCTCATATCAACTGGAGAGCCGTCGGACGAGGGGGTCGGGTGTATTGATCTGCTTCTCCTCACCCCTGCCCTTCACCCCCTATCCTGACCCCTTCGAGTGAAGGGGAGTTTTCCTTTTGACGATTTCTAGTGGGGGAAAAACAAAATACGTCTAACAGCTAGACGAAACAGCCAGGACTTCTCTCTATACGGCACATTGTTGGGCAAATACAGCCATTTTTCCTCTCAAAATAGGGATTTTTATTAGCTGAAAAATAATTCCCAAGGTCCTTTAATCACGAAATTGGAGTAAACCGAGGATTTAGGATAAAACCCAACCTAACAAGTGGTTTGAAATGAAGAGGTGCAGAAATATATGGGACTAAACCAGTCTTAATTTCACTTGGGGAACACAAACCTCTGTTTTTCAAGTAGAAATTGTGGAAATCGAGGCGGTAGCTGCAGAAAGCCTTAGGAGGGGGCCTAAAAGAGCCCATGACCGCATCCTCTCTCATATTCAATAGTCGATTAAAGTTCAAATGGCTCCAACCATCTCATACCGCCGGTATGGTGTTGCATGACGACGAGGATTTGTATAACCTAGCCTTAGCAAAACAACCGGATTCGCCGGCAGGAGGAGTGCGGAAGCCTAGAGGCATAACTGGTAACGAAACGGCTGATGAGCTTGCAGGAAGGGATTCCCAAAGCTTCCCACGAGTTAACCAAAAACTATCTTCAGAAGTGAGGTATGGAGTAGAGACAGTCAAGAAGGTGTGAGTCCCAGGAATGTTAACCGAATGATTGGGTTCAGTCCCGTACGAAGTCATGATCAATGAACGATGCACCAATAAATATGCAGATTGCATGGCACAATGGGCTGGGGCTTTGGATATAGAAGGAGGGATTCACATAGACTCTAACCAGTTAAAACCACACCAATCTATGAGGGTCCCACCTGAAGAAAGGGGAGGAGGTGTAGTGGACCACAACGACATCATAGTTGCTAAGAAACACAACAATGTTTATATGTTGTAAAAGGGCTATATTTGCAGAAATATAATCACGTCGTGTCCTACGTGAGCGGGAACTGTGCGATACCAGCGGGTCGAGTGGGTTCAGCGTTTTTTGCGGGGCGGGCGATTTTCCGATCAAACTATGATAACAGAGCTGTGCGTCCTGCGTGCACACGTTCTATCGCAAATCGATAACACGCACACGCTACAAGCGGCTTGAAATCAAATCGGTTTGATTTTTTTACTCCCGCTTCAATCGCGCGATTGTTTACATCTGTTGTCAAGGTTATTGGAGTTGTCCAAGTCTGTAGGAGTCAAAATCATTTCTCGAGTGCTTGCGAGGTTAGTCAGAATGATGTTGTTGTCACTTATCAACGAAATGAGATATCAAGAATAGGCTGAAGAGTTATAAATTCCCCGAATTAGTTCTTTAATTGATAAATTTCATGAGATGGTTGCCTCTGCAAACGTTTATTAGAAATTTAATTGAACAGAGCTGGACTACTTCAGGCCAACGCAAATCGTCTCTCTCTCTGTAAGAAATTCAGAAAAAACACTCATCGTATTGATTGACAAGGTAGGTACGGAACTAACCTAACTAAAACGCGCTCACCTCCATTCGCGGCTTCGCTCGCACATGGGACACTAGTGGCGTTTCCCGCTGTAAACGCTTGCACTCGCGTAAATCGCCGGTATCGCCAGTAACGCTGAAATCGCCCGACTCCCGCTTACGTAGGACGAGGCCTTACAAATGTAGAGGATTGTTTTTTTGTGAATGTTCTAAAAATATATTGCATTTACAAAGTCCATTGAAATTGTCTAACTACTAGACGATTCGTACAGTAACTAACTGTATACTAACTGTACAGTATTCGTGTACAGTACAATGGTCTTTGAATTCTGAAAGCAGCTCCTCTAGTTTACAGGAATGATTCTCGTCTCCTCGTCGCCATTCTACCATACTTAAACACTAGCACTACAGTTAGACATTTATAATGGACTTGGTAAATCCAGAACACTTTTTAGAACATTCTCAAAATACAATCTAATACATTTCTAAGTATATTTCTGCAATTGAAACCCCAATGCAACACATGAACATCATCATGTTTCTTAGCAAGTATGGAGTTGTAAAATCCACTGAAAGAAGGACCATCAACACATGAGTGAACTAACAAACGACAAGAAGATGGTCCAATACTGAAGGACCAATTCACAGGAAACCCACGGTGGCTGAACCTAACACCAAAATTACTGAAAGGCTACATAGGGAAAGCCGTAACAATGGTTGGCCTTTGCACCCCTACGATTTCATGTACATCCCATAAGGGTCACACAAACTTCAACTCTTTGCAAGATAATGTGTGGAACCTGAGAAACGACATCCCACGTAATCAGTGAGTGCCCTGCTGACTCATCCATCGCATGTTTGAACTCTTTGGGGCCAATTAGATTTTTTCAAAGCGAATGATTAATCAAGGGCCTCACACACCTCACCAGCTTTCTCATACATCTACATCTCGATGACAGTCTGTAATTAAAAGAGAATTTGAGGGAAGTTAGCGGGAGGATTGTATCAAGGCGTGGTGTGACACAAAAGAGGAGGGAGAGGGAGATGAAATATCAAACCAGCCATATGTAACTCCATTTGTACTAAAACTTCACTTTCACATGGAAAAGCTCTAGATCATGGATACGCCGAGCCAGGAAAAACTTACTGAGTATAACAATACCTTTCATACCGTTTTCAATACGTTTTTCTCTTGCCTATAGTTCATTAATAACTTCCCGTAAAGTTCAGCTGCTTTCATTTTTGGACCGATTTAGGTTGAGCAAGATTTTAACATCAACACAAGATTTCCCAAGGGTGGTGAACCATCTTCGTTGGTTAAAAACTGAAGAAGTTACAATAACCTAAGAAGGGCCCTACTGAAACTGGAAATCAGTGAAAAACTGTGACGTCAGAACCTGATTTCTTTTAATCCCACGAATTCAGATTAAGAAACAAACATTCGCCACTATTATGAACATTCACCTACACACGAATTGAAAAACGAGAATTCCGCAGGAGCACCTACGAGACATTTTTCGTCTTTGTTTACACAATTTTCAATGTACATGAAGAAAACGGATATTGATGAAAACTTTTCTACTTCCTTAAAATGTACAGTTATAATATTATACCGATTTCGAGGAAGAAGGTAGTGGAGGAATCATTAAATTTTCGAATTTTACTAACACTACAAGAAATTAGTAAACACTTTGTCTAAATTGACGTCTATGAAGCAAAAATACGATTTAATAAAAGAACAGCCTCTGCAGTTGATCAAGCGAAGTTGGTATTTCAAGTGCTTGCACAGCCAATATACGATATTGACTGAAATTTCATCAAATGCGATCCAGAAGTGTGAAAAAAGCTTATGTAGCCTTATCTATTTTCATTTTTAAAAAACGTTAGGGTGGCTAGGGTGGTCATGGACTGAAATCTAACTGACAGCCTGTGTTCAATCAGGAGTGCTTGTGATATTATTTATTTCAGATTCATTGAAGGTGATTTTGGTCGATTTTCAATTTTAAACAACGAAGTTTTATGTTCGGGCAAAACTGAAACAATCAACTCTTCAAAGGATTTCATTTGTATGTTCCTAAATTTTGTAACTTTATCTCTCAAGTTCGTGAGCCTTTTCTTCATCCCATTACGGGATTAAATGGATAAGTTGTAGGCCCCGACCAACTCCATGCCGAACAAGAAAGACAATAATGAAGAAGACGAGGAGGAGGGCATTTTTGACAATTCTGATTCGGAGGAAAAGATATATACAAAGCGACCAAAACTACTTCCTTTCTAAGGATGGTGCTGGGTGTTTCCAGTGCGGAAATTAATGTTTTTGAAAGCATTGGACCACCAATTAGTTAGAATCCAAGTTGTTCATACGTCGCAGATTTTTATCTTCCAAGGAATCCTAAACTTAGAATCAATGTAGGAAGCAGGTGCAATGAGTATCCAGCACAAAGAATTGCCAAAAATTAGTGACAGGAGCAAGAAAAAGAGGAAAAGGTGTGTAACATGTCTCTCACTTTTTGAGACTCTAGCAAGAGATGCATCTGCAAATGTGAATCTTCAATAGTTTGTCCTGACTGCAAGATATTAACATAAACTGATCTGTGATCTAGGAAACATTAATATTCAGTTTAATTATGAAAAAAAAACTTAAAACGGTCAAGCCATTGCTTCAAGTGAAAACTTCACTTTTCCTTTTGAAATATTGGTTAATTTAAAAGCTAAAATATTCATTTCAGAGGAGTTTACTATAAGATGTAATGATATAACCCCCTTCCATAAAACTAATTTAAAATTTGCGTTATAGGTGAGCCAACGCCACCACATATGGGAGCAGAACCTCGCCAGTAGCTTTGGGTTAACAATGGATGCAAGAAGCCCAAAATGTATTAACCCATTGTATTTTAAATGCACCATTGGTGAGAGGATGCGTTTTGTGATATTTTGATCTTGGCAATCCGAATGTAGGTAGTTGTTGGCAAAACTATAAGTCTTATGTACTTTATGTAAACAAAACAACAGCTTGTCATTCAGAGCAATGAGAACTAACCATTTTCAACAGGGGTTGAGAGCCACGATGCAAAATAACGTTGTGGCCAGCACAAAAAACTGACGTGCCTTGTAAAAAACAGTGGGGACTTCATGAAGGTCTCAGGGATATTTTGTGGGTTGATTTACATAAGTAGGTACCTACTATTTATCTGACATATTGATTGAAATGGTAGAAACTCATCTCTTGGAGGTAGACAGCTAAGAATCATACTTTATATATTTTATAGTGGTAAAATAACTACCTAAGTAAACCATTCTATGCGGGGACAGTGCAAATGAGGGAAAGCGAAATAGGTCTAGTAGGTATCCTGTCTACCATCATCATAACAACCGAGGTAGGCACCAAGATCAAGGTAGATAAGAAGATACCTATTAATTATTATTTATTTGTATTGCCAACGATGGTAAGATGAATAAGCTCAACTAAGTAGTGGCTTATCAAAGATACAAGTACAAAGAATATTATAACGAACAAACGAAATGGACGGAACTTTGTTCGATTCCACCATAAGTAATTTATAGGTAGGTACAAGAAAATCGATAAGTAGGTAAGTAGTTTCCACGGCGAGATTCCTCTAACAAATGGAAAAAATTCATAACATTGAAAAATACAGGATTAAACACAAAGCAACAGCTGGAACAACCTTGAGCAAAAAAGAAGGAAAGGTAGACACTTGATCCACTTTCTAAACAATACAGCTAAAAATAATTATCTTCCAAATTGCATCGAACAAGCTGGAATGAACTTACGTGGTTGAGATTAATCCTGGCATGTTGTCGATACAATTAGACTTTTTACTACTTATTGATTTAGTGTAAATATTCATATTTACTGGATAAAGAACGAATATAAAGAATTATGAATTCAAACTCAAAACTGAGAAGTCTCATGCCACAAAGATGTGAACGAGTGGGGGAATGTGTTCAAGTTCAGCCTCAGTTGACGGCCATTGATCATCTGGTGACGTCACGCCATTTACTCCATTGTTGCCAACAAAACTACGAAGTGATTCTTGTGATAAATTCACCAAACATGTGGTTCATTTGGTAATAATATTTTTCCTGATGCTATAACATTAATATCATAATAATTCAAAGTAATAATTCAAGGAAGTTTTATTGAATTGTAAAGTTTAGAAGGTCAGACAGCTGAGAGTAACCAAAGAGGTTAGAAGTGAGCAAATAGATTGAAACTTGAATGGGAAAGAAGAACGGAAAGACTCCTCCCTTTAGGTCCAGTACCAGAAATCTAGCGTTAGAGCATCGATAGAAAGCTTCGATAGTTATCATATCGAAAAATAATTGGATGCTGTTCCCTTCCAAACAACTTAAACTCCGCCTTTCAAGGATTTCTTCCCAGTGGAAACTTCATCCCTTACCACCACCCTTCTTCCTATCTTCCTCTCCCCACTATCGCTCTCCCGTCAGCTTTGTTTTCTAGTTTTTTTTTTCGTAAGAGCAGTGTCGTAGTTCGGAAAAATATTTTTCTGCGAGTGATTCCGTTTTGACTCAAGTGATTGTCATTACATTTCGTAGATCGTAAGACCCTCAATTTCTTGTTGTTCTGAAATGTGTTTAGCTGTTGTGGAGTCGTAGATACATGGGCCTGACACCCTCAAGAAGTACCATGTCGTCTCACGGACGTATTGAAGAAGATGACTCGGAAAGTTCGGACAATGATACAGATTTGGCTACTATTCTTCAATATTTAATTAGAAGGTAGTTGATATATGATCAGATATTTATAATCAAGTAGGATGTGCCAAACGGCAGCGTAAATGACATGATGGGTTTTCAGCCTTGAGTGTTGTTAGTTACCTACTTAAGATGTATGGTGACTTGACTAAAACCAGCGGATATACACTAACCAGCTCAATCCGTACTATTTTAATGTAATCGCCTTAAGTACCGAACATTATCATAATCATTTAACAGTGACTTGGTCACTATTTTAGCGAATGTCAGGATTGACGCAGCCTACACGACGTGAAAGGTCAGCCGACCAGTACGTTTCGGTAGGTAACCTACCTCCTCACGTCAAGTTATACCGAACTTGAGGTAGATTCTTTTAAGAATCTCTCTTGACAAATCGATCAAAATTTGAATGATTTGTTAGTGGGGGAGGTAAAATCATCGTCAGATCGCAAAATCTACGCACAGATAATTACCACTACCTATGGTTATAGTTGCACAACATGAGTTAAAATCTGTCTGATCCTGCTCGTTTGAATAAAAACAGGTCTTCGGTACATATGTACTTTTATCTATTAAAAAAGGTAGGTAGATTACTTCCGTCCCATAAGTTATATTTAGATACTCGTCAAACAAATAGTCACGTTGGAATTACCTTATTTAGCCCATGGCACCTGCCTTTTGACAGACTACTGAGACTGTTTTCTTCTTCTTAAGGAAATGTCAAGAAAGAAATATGCTTTTTACGATAGTACCACAAATGAATTTTAGGGTACATAATCCGTTCCCAGGTCTTTAGAAACGATTTATGGTGTTCACTGTTATTACTGCGGTAGGTTGTTCTCAACTGTTGTGTGTAAGTAGATTGAATTGAATGACTTATGCCATCTTTTTGCCATGTATATATTGCACAAGTTATGAAAAACTCGATTTCAAGAGGAACTCTTGAAAACACAATAAAATTGCAATCATACCAGCTGATTCGATCTTCACAATTGAGGAGCTTGTTTCCAAAAGGAACTAAAGACTTTTTTTTCAAGATCAAGTTATTACCTTCATTAGGTTTCGAGATTGAGTTATTCATAAAACCAACCAAGTTGGACCTAAAAGTACTACTTATATCCCTTTGAAAAACTAGGTCGAAAATTAAATTTTATGTCAAAAGGTACCTACTATATCCATCATAAAAGAGCACTTCCAGCTGTTAGGATTCAAAAGTCTATATCCATTTGAAGAGTATCACACTGGCTACAATATTTTGAGCATAAAGTGCTTTATCCATTATCTAATAGGATTTATAAACTTTCTAGCCTTTTTGAAGGTTATCCAATTATTTAAACCGTATTTTGTTTAGTTTTGGTTTATCATTCAATAATAAACCAATGTAATCGCTCTTGAAAAAAAAATTCTATCCCCCCCTGAAAATGTCATGGTTTACGTTTCAAAGGGTGTAGAATCCGAATCTGCAATAAAAATTCTTCCGTCCGTCCGCCGTACGCACGATTTCTCCCAACGGCTGAAGCAAAAAAGCTGAAATCCAGGAAAAAGTCAATCAGGAAAAATCCATGTTGGTCCGGCGACGCCCCAATTCTTAAGCCAGCTCTCTCACTTAATTTAAAGTGCCCTTTAATTGTTGCCAAAGTTTTTTAAAATCCCTAAAAACCTCAAAAAAAGTCAAGGCGGCCTAAATTTGTACTCTTTTTGAAGAACACTCTACGAGGAATCGAATGAGCCCCTCCCCAGGTCCGTAGGTCAAACCATTCCCGATCTATGGTGCCAACATTCGCGTTATTTTGGTCTATTATCGTTTTTCTGTTGATATCAGTAACCTAATGATGTAGTAATGTGGATACTGGAGTGAACTCCTAGAAGGCTTTGTAGCCGATACACGGGTTGAAGCATTCTGATAACCATAAAAAAACGCTGTAAATTCTTTCACTGGGGTTTATTATTCAATTGGCTAGCGTTCATGATTTGAATTTCTACTAAGCTTTGGAGTGTCCGTGTTTCACAAGTGATAGAGCGATTATTGAATTTCAGGAGGCACACAAATATCATCAACTGAACAATCCAAATAGGTATTTTTGGTTGAGAACATATTTACGTGCTCTTTGCGTATCTCCCTGTGAAACAGGGACACTCCAAAGCTTAGTAGAAATTCAAATCATGAACGCAAGTCAATTGAATAAAATTGAATAATAAACCCAGTGAAATAATTTTCAGCGTTTTCTTATAAAAGTCGTAAGTTTGAGGGGCAAACTGTATTACTTACAAATATCTGTCAAATCGTTACTTTGAAATTAGATTTTTAAGAGCATTACTAGCTTTTGTACGCTTTTTAGGATCATTTTTCAGTTTATTATTTATTTTGAACTGTGCAGGATCGTTGGTTAATGATGAAGGTTGTTTGTTTCAGCGGTCAGGTTCGAATCCTCAGCGACCAGCCTGATTATGTTGCCGGCCCGTACCATCGCCCCCCTCAAACTTCAGCGTCAAACCTTGACAATTTCCACGTAAGAATCTGATTTAATTTACTTCATCAGCAATTCTTTCACCTATAGAAAGCTACATATTTACCGAGTAACATAGGCAATGAAAACACGTAAAATGAAACAATGTGACCCAATTTCTCAAAATGTTGCCTTCAAAAGCTGCGAAAACTATTGACGGTACCTAATATTGTGTCATATAAAGTATACAACATAAACGTGATCATGGACTGGCATTGTATTCCGCATGTGGGTATGATAAGTGAACACATAAATGTGAAGTGGTCTGAGTGCCCACTCATTCGATTCATTTAAATAATGTCTATGAATAAGGGTGCAAACAGTACGCCGCACCATCACTGTTCACCATCGATGTTGGGACCCTCGCGATAATAGCGATGTAAAACATGTACATGTGACGCTATGGGAGCGTTCATAGTGACTCACCACAGCGATGCGACCATCGCACCTTCGCGGTCAACCCTCGCTGGTTTCAGGAAAACAAATTCATTTGATTTCTCCTCGTAGTCGCGATGTGGGTTCGATCGTGATTGGCTGACAGACCACCCCCTCTGTCTTCCACTTCTGTGAAACACATTTTCAAGGTGCCTGTACCACCGTCTCCTCAGCTCCTCACTTCTCGGCGCTGACACTCTGTGTCAGTGGTCTGAGCTTTCAAGTACCTATTCTTCACTTCGGATTTTTAATCAATAAATGGATAAAGAAGCATTGATTGATTCGGTGTATAATGCCCCTCCCATTTGGGACAAGAGGAGCAATCACCACCATAACCGATAGCTGATAACTGTTCATGTTATCCACCGATTTTTTAAACTTACGACCACTAATGTCACCTCCTTCAGTGCTCTTGCCAAACTGGAAGAAGGCTGGAAAGCATCGATGGTGAACCTCTCAAAAATAGACTACTATGAACACGCACCATCGATGTGGAATCGCGAGGTTGAACATCGCTATTTACCGTGAGGGTCCGAACATCGGCGTACTGTTTGCACCCTAAGGCTCATGAAACATTAGTGTTATTTCTATAGTTTTCGAAGTTCAGGTTTTTGATTATTTCCACCCATTTATTTCACTGTTTAATAGCCCAATAGAGCGGAAGAAGGGGTGTCGGATTTGGATTTCCCCAAGCAAGAAACTGTCCTACGTTTAGTCAATTAACCAATATTAATTTACGAATAATTTTTGAGTAAAATCAGTCTCTGGGGGGAAAAGTGTGTGCATGCGCTCACGCAACTTAAGTAAACCAGTCAGGAAATTCAGTCGGAATCAAACTAGAACAGTTTTGCATGGTACAAATATTTGGGATTTGTAACGATGGGTAAACCAGGTAGTTACTCCTAATATGAGTATATAAAAATATTATCTTTATTAGTAGGAATTTCTCATGATTTCTCTCATCATTAATTTGAATGTCCTGAATCAGAAAATCTCCCACAACCGTGTAACCTACTTATTAGGCCAATAATTGATTTTTGTATTACAGAAAACGGAAATTTCCAACTTCACGGAGAATTCCAGTGGTGGTAGAGTCCCTCCGTCCATCACGTCGATGATTTTGAAGCGAGAGGTATGATTTTGGAATGTATTGTGTAGCCTATGGTGTGGAATGTCTTGTAGCCTACGATGTCCATTAATGTACTACGATGTAGTTCGGTTACTGTACGGGAAAATCGGTAGTTTCTTTCTGTAAAGGAATTATGAGGCTTGTTCGCAGAAGAATTTTCCTGTGCTTGAAAACTGTTACAGACGGTTAGGGATTGATACAGTGAGCATTCGTGATCATCACCAACCGTCTGCAAACTTTCGAACCAGTTTCAAACTGTTCTGCGAACAGATTTGACTCAGTTGGGAGTGGGGGGTCTGTACTTGTTAACATAGTACTTCACTATTTATTCTGCTCTTACATGAAATGAGGGGATTTTCCTTCAACGATCAGGCGACCTGGTGAAACCATCACCAGGTTGCAGATGGTTGCAAAACCTGTGTGAACGTATCCCCGCGGTGGCTGGTCAAGCACCTGTCAGTGGGATCACAATAAACTTCTGCGGTCGTTCCCACCAGTTTCCAGGTAGGTTCAAACTGAATTTGATGGCTTCTCCGAACAAACCTATGGTTTCAAAATAATATCAATACAGTTTCTGTACTCTACAGTTGGCAGTTGAAACAACTCCAAGTGTTCATTGATAAACCTGATACAGTGGTTGAGTTAACTTTTAGAGTAAGACATTGTTCTGTAGTGAGGTATTTCATAAATTGCGCAGCATTTCTTGTTTCAACATCGTGAATGGCGTTTTGATTATGTGACGACGAAAGATAACAACGGTATGTGCGTAATGTCGCGTAGATTGGGCTCTTCAACAAAATGAAATGTTGTGTTTTTTTCATGGGTTATCTTCCAAGATTCTCTGTGCAAGACCGCATCAGGTAAATGTGACATTAAAGCTGGGTTCACATCCATCCGGCACGTCCAGAAATACGGATAGGGGAAGCTAGTGAAAAGCAGTGGAGGGGATGGAGGGGAATCGCGGAAGTTGGGAACCATCAACCATTAACCAAGCAAGCCGGCTATCTCCTCCCAATTCCGCGCTGTCGTCTCCGTATTTCTATATTCCTTTACAGATGTGTCCCATACCTGCAGTCTTCCACGAACTAATTCTACTAGTATTTCGTTATTCATCACGATGTTAAGCTGAAACACACAATATCTGAATGAAAAATAAAGAAGCACACAACTCAACAATCTAACCTCGAATCACAAGTTTCCCGTGAAATGAAAGCGTGGTGAACTCGTTTCCCGCGCTTCCTCCCACAGCTGTTTCGGTTCCCGACGCCATTCCGTATGCGCAGTAGTGATCTGCGCAATCCGGCACGAAAAATATTTGAAAAATCGGATGCGTACAGTTTGCTTCAAAACTGCCTGTCCAGAAAAAATATTCCCTCTCCCCAGCTGGTGTCCAACCAATCAGCTGCTCGTATTCACTTTCCGGATAGCTTGCCAAATGGTGTGAATCCAGCTTAACACCTCTAGATCGAGGTTTTGTAGGCGGGCTATCTCGAAGTTTTTGGGGGAGGGGGCAGTGCAAGAAGGAGTCTTGTCCATTACAAAAATTACTTTTCGTGTGATAAAACGCAATTAAGTAATCTTTTCCCAAAGTTCTTCCTAGGAAATCGAAGCCATCTCGTGATGGTGTTGTTTAGAATAAGAAATTATGTCGTTACAATGACTATCCAGTTAGTAGCCTTAATACTTACAAGAGGGATCCCAAAAGTAAGTTCACCCTTTTTGGATTCTCAGTCAGTTTGAGGGGAAGTGTTGGAACTGTAATCTGAAGTTGTTGGGTATTATTTACCCTCCATCCCACACAAAAACAACACAATAAGTCTTGTTGTAAATTTCTCGCTTGTACGCAATGTATTACCGATTACTCGCTTTCATAAAAAACTCATTGTAACTTCCAATATTCAACTAACAACATCTAATGGAGGCCTCAAATTACTATAATGTGACGGTCAGTTTGTCTAACCTCTGTTTTGTTTTGTGAGATTCTCTTTCGTTACAGGGAGGTCGTTTGAGGACTGGTCGAGGATTCTCAACTAAAGAGCGATGCGGCATTAACAATCGAAAACTCCCTGTTAACATGAAAATCGTTGACAGCTATGAAAGCAAGGCTTTCTGTGGGGTATACAACAAAACAGGCGATCGACTTCTCACAGCATCTCAAGGTACGTGAATGATGATTTTATGTATACACTCCCATCCCTATACATAGACTTGGAAGGGTTTTCAATACAATGTCATCGGAATGTGTATATCCTTCCGGCGGGCGCGCAGCCGACCTCAGGTCGGCTTCAGCGCATTCCTCGAACCCCAACTTGTCTCGGGCGGCGGAAAATTCTGTTATTCACAGTAATCCTCGTTCACTACCCCTTCTACCTTACTGCGTCGCCAAGCGCTATTTTCCCGTGCATTTTCAGTTGCTATTGTCAATTGAATGTGTGAATCTCTGTTGGGCCGACCTCCGTACAGCACGCGCCCACTCGTGTGAGTATTTTTTCTGTCCCCTAATCGTAAACTTTATTACTATATCTTACATTTATTGTTGAATGTTTATTCTCTTACGTCATGAAACATACTTTCGTATGACATACATGAATTGTATGTTCCTTCAAAAACTCGTAAAAATACTCTTTTTTCCTGTCAGGGAGAGACGAGGAAATTTGCTTATTTCTTTCGTTTTCTTGACATGTGGTATCAATGCACAAGTTGTCTACCACTATAACAACCTAGAAAAAGTTGAAAGAAGGCGTACCTTCCTGAGCAATTTGGCGTTTCAACTTATGGAAGCCCAGTTGAAACAGAGAGCTCAGCTCAAAAACCTTCCAAAAGATAATCAAGTCTTTTTAGTACAATATCGAGATGAGTCACTTGCTGAGCCCAGTCATAACCAACAGGATCGTAGAAAAGAACCTTGCTATTTGTGGCCGAAAAAGAAATGGAATTTGACCACTGTCAGATGTGCGACTTGCGAAAGATTCGTGTGTAAAAATCATTCTGAACGAGTTGTCAAATGTGGAAAATACTCAGCTGAAGAAGATGAAGTTGTTTGGCAATAATTACGCAATTACCTGGTCACTTTTGTTATGTTCATGATTACTTTCAAAATTTAATCCTATTTTTTTTCTATGTTTACGTTTTTTTTTTTTACAGATTTTGGCTGTAAAACTAATTTTTCAAGTTAAAATTAAATTTTCAATTCATTAAAACGATGTGTCCGTCAGTTTTACCACTTTCTCCCACTCATTCAACCATTTATTCGTCGGTAACCACGTACAAACGAGTTGCCGACCACAGGTCGGTGCGCGCTTGCTCGTGTGACTCGGAAAGGCGCGCCCGCCGGAAGGATATGAAAGATAGTAAACTGATCAAAAGTTACTACAGCTGATCAGTGTGACTTGTCCAAATTTCATTCTGAAACCATCACTGGAACTCTGATTATTTTCCAAGGATCCCCACCAAATTGAAGGATCGATCCTTCATAAGCTATGCAGGGACAAAAATGTATGCTTTTATAGCTGTTGATTTACATCAACACTCCATAAATGTGCTCATGTGTACCGCTCATGCTCTCTCAACGCTCCCTTTCAACAAATTGAAGTTTACAATGAACAATAAACAGAACTCGACTTGAATTATATATCTCGGGAAAGAATTGGATTGAGATAGTAAAGTGCAATGTGCCTAATGCGAAACATGTTCCAGATGATAACTCCTTTTGAGAGTTAACTCTTTTATCCCCAAGAAAAGACGGGTTTGTTGGATATTCCTCTTTGAATAGGTATCATATATGAAATAGGTAAATTTATCAAATTTTAACGAATGTAATTTTTGTTCACTAAAATGGCTAAATACGGCTGAATTTTTAATTTTATTTTATTTATTTTTTATTTTTGTAAATTTTACTGAAATGCATATATTTTGTGTGTCAACAGTTGATACATAGTTACCATGAAATACAACATTCAAATATTGACGGCGGTTTTCGATTCGGCACACCTCTTATCACGATCTTATCAGATAAGATCGATGTGTCCTTACATCGATCTAATTATCGATTATTACATCGATATAATGCCATCTTGAAACTATTATCACGACCATTCAAACCCGAAATTGTTGCTTTCATTCCTATTTCTGTTTCTTCTGATCTATACTTCACTAGAAGGATTGATGTAGGATATTTTTTTGATTTTGAGATACGAGCGTAGCGAGCATCCAGACCACCAAACTAGACGGTAGGAGATTTTTGCTTTCACACCAGAAATTGTTGCTTTCATTCGTATTTAGATCGATAATTAGATCGATGTAAGGACACATCGATCTTATCTGATAAGATCGTGATAAGAGGTGTGCCGAATCGATGACTGTGCCGAAACGAAGTACGCCCAAATATTGAAATACGATCCTATACTGATAAATGTACCTGAATACAAATAGCTTAAATTTGAAAATCTTTGTTTGATAGAACAAGTTTAGTTGATATAAAATAACTAATAATTTGGCATTTGGTTGATCATTAATTGATTTGTATACAAAGTGCTTACATTTCAAAACAATTTAATTTAGATGTAAAAAGCACGATAGCCAAGGGGGATTCGCGTAAAGGTTGTGCTGCATGACTGGAACTTTTCCTCTTGTTCAACTACGCACCTTCTAATGAACATCGTTGCCTCGACTATTTTTTATAATTACTCAGTTGCTCTCGTACGAAACAAGAATCGTTGACATAATTTGGGTTCTTCGGTATTCTTTAATTCCGTTTTTTAAGCTTTCATTTTTTCTTTGTGGTCAACTTTTGCGGCTACCAAATACAGTGGTTACTTACTTCTATTTTTGTATAGGATATTCCGGATAACTTCAAAATCGATATGAATTGTTGTCACCCACAATGTTGTATGCACACAAAACGTGCCCCCTAACGATCTCAGTCGTGCCGTGACCTCCTTCATCAAGGCGGAGTTATCTTTCGCCAAACGACGCCAGAGAGCTATCTTAATGTCCAAAACCATAAATATTTCTATTTTTGTCACATTTCTTCAAAGATTGAAATTTTCGATCTCATCTGTTACGAGGATCAGGAGACACTCTGACAGACACACACAGATGGACAGAAAGATAGACTTACAACTATGTACATTAATCTATCTCTTAAATTCGTCTACATATTTTACTCAGTAGGATCTATTTTTAGTAGTAATAAGTTAAAACTCATGTACCCTGCTCTTTTGCAATCACTTCTGCAATTTGGAGTTATAACTTGAGGAGGAACGAATGTATCTCAGTTACTACAGTTGATTATTTTGCAGTACTGAAAATTTATCTTAAGAAACCGAGGCGCTATTCTACAGAGCAGCTATTCCAAAGTGCTAAGGTGTTTTCACTTCGTCAAATCTATGTGAAGATCCCATTAGTGTTCTTTCACAAAAATCATCATGTTCTGCATCCAGTAAACTCTGTCAGTTGATATGAAACAAATGGTACTATAATGGAGAAGAAATAGAAATAGTTAAAAATTATAAATATTTAGGAATAGTGCTCACACCAACCTTGTCACTGCAGAGCATTTCGGAGAAAAAACGACAACAGCTAAATGAGCACTTATAAGTGTCTGGCCGAGGCTCTTGAATAGCGACCAAATCCCGTTCCAAAAGAAGTTAGATATATTTCAGGCAGTGGCAAGATCCATAATCTGTTACGGCGCACAGGTTGGGGGTTTTAAAGAGTACGATACAGTTGAAAAGCTACTCAAGTTCTTCGCCAAGAAAGTGCTTAGATTGCCGACCACAGCTCCCGACTATGCACTATATAATGAGCTTGGCATCAAAAGATTGTATGAGCACACACTGAAGCCACATGTCGAATACATTAAGAAAGTAACCTCCCTACCGAATGGCAGATTTCCTCTATTCCTGGCAGAAGAAACATGTAGGGTTGGATGTGGGTGGGGGGAAGGAGTGGTCAAGGTAACTGGAGAGGTACGCAGGTGAGAAGGTCGAACTCACGGATCTGCTAAAAGTAAAAGCTGTTGGTGACAGGTTGCTGATGGAAGTAGGGAGGGCACAGCGGAACATGACTGAGCGACGAATCCGGTAGAGTGCTCATCATCGTCTCTATGCCTCCTTGGATCATAGCAAGACAGGCTACGTCCACTCGAGAAGCAGCCAGCTGGTCAGCATTATAATAAAAGCAAGAGATGTGCTCCTGAGCCTTAATACGATGCCTCACAGGAAAGACAGGAAGTATAATTGTGCCCTCTGCAACATGAACACACCAGAAGACACGGCGCACTTTTTGGCAGTTTGCCCAGTGCTATCTGAGTTCCGCGCGCGTCATCTCGCTAGTGGAGGCCTAACCCATAAACAGTTGCTGTGTATATTGAAAGGGAACTTTATAAGATATGCAAGCATTTATGGAAAATCTCTTTTAAATGAATTCAACTATTTCTAACTGTTCATATACATTGATAAATATTTGAACATCACTATTGTCTTGACTTCTGTTATGACGTTGACTACCGATAAATATTCACAATAATGACCAGCCTGGCAGACGGTCTTACCATTGCCTAAGATGTTAAGAATTTCACTTGCATTTTTTTGTTTGATTTGAACATCTTGATTCATTCATTCATCCAGTAAACTCTGTCAGTCGGTATGAAACAAGATTCAAGTTTAAGGGCAGCATGTAGTGAAAATGTCCTCGCATAATCTTGAATCTTGTAAATAAAATAACTAGCCTTTGGTAAATGTATTTGTGAAAAGGAGTAAATTTAACTATTTTGAATTCAATATTGATTTAGATAATTGACTCTTAGTGGCAGCATAGGCTATGCCTACAGCCAATATATTTACTGCAACTTATTTATGCTCTTCTATCATATTTATGTCAATAAAACTTCATTTCATCTTCTGAATGATTCATCGAAATCAAGATCTGACTTTTCCGTTTCCAGATCGTTTCATGAGGCTTTACGATAGTTCTAACGGCTGTCACTTCCGTCCGTTGTCCGAAATTCAGGGGCGAGATGTCGGCTGGTCGATCCTCGACGCTGCTTTTTCTCCCGACTCCAGCTCCATCGCTTACTCCAGTTGGTCCAACAACCGTGAGTACTTATTTCCTATTTATTTATTTATTTATTTATTGAACGGGACAAGCCCATTACACGTTGTGTTACAACAGAGAAGAGAAAAAAAAATGAAGGATAGTTACAAAGAAATGATTTACAGGTTGGTAGGCAGAGATAAGATGTGAGACTTGAGTTTGGAGGCGGAATCGTTGAAAAAGTCATAATCGGGGAATAACTCCAGGTAGCGGTTTGCTGTTCGTGGGAGGCGGTGAAGTGGCGCATTCATTAGGTAGTTCGTTGGCGTATGCTGGGTGCTGAAGAGGAGAGGCGCACGGGAGGAGATGCGGGGAACCTGGAGACCCAATCTGGAGAGCAGTTCCGGACAGGATAGTTTGTTGTTGAGTGGCTTCCACATAAGGGTGAGGTCCGAGATAGATCGTCGACCCTCCAAGGAGGAAAGGCGACAACCCTCCAGTAGGACCCCATAGTTCACCTCACCCGAAGGTGTCCCCTGCTTAAAGGCGATGTAACACAGGAACCTTCTCTGGACTCTTTCCAGGACATACCTGTGGGCCGAGTACCTAGGAGACCAAATGGGAGAAGCGTACTCTAGGATGGGCAATACAAGCGATTTATAAAGTAGGGTGATTGCTTGTGTATTGTGGAACTCCTGGTTGCTGCATTTTATGAATCCGAGGCGTTGTAAGACTTTTTTGGCGACATTATCGACGTGATCAGAAAACGAAAGCTTGGAATCAAGGGACACTCCCAGGTCATGCATTTCACTGACTCTTAGAAGCTGGGTGCCGCCCAGGTGGTAGTCATATGTAACAGGTTGCCGGTTGCGATGAAAAGAGGTGATGGAGCACTTGGACGGATTTAGAAAGATAGCGTTGGTCGAGCACCAAGACTCCAACCCAACAAGTGTCTGCTGCAGGGACTCGGAATCATTTTGAGAGCGTACATGGCGAAATATTTTTAGGTCGTCCGCAAATAACGTGGAAACTTGAGAGCTCACACAAGTTATGGATAACGTTTGGTTGTTTGACATTATAATCATGGCCAATGCTGCACAAACATATGTAACGAGGTAAAAACAAACACTATATTAAGGCCTTTTATTCAAGTCTTAATAAATGGATTCCCATGAATCAGAATGATCCTCCAATACCAACTCTCCCCTTCTTTGGAACTTTAGGGAATACCATACATCGTACCATAAATATACAACAAATATGAATATACACATAGTAATAGAGTATCAACATTCTGCAACACTCCGGAATATATGGTACCGCCCACTAAATCACTTGGGCCAAAATTGTGGGAACCTATTCCAAAGAATAAAATGAAAGTCAAATGAAAAAAAAAAAAAAAAAAAAAAAAAAAAAAAAAAAAAAAAAAAAAAAAAAAAAATGAATGTATTGTCTATTTTCACGAAATGAATGAGTTGATGACGGTTAGGTCGTCATTAGTAAAAATGTACAATAGAACTTGCTATAGAAAGCTAAAATTGTAGCAGGTGAATTGGAGCTTGAATCCCATATAAAGAGAAAGAAAGGGCCAATTATATGCAAACAAAGTGAAAGTGATAGGGCGTGAAGGGGAGGTGTAAGAACTAGTTTCTAGAATAGAATTTATAGTAGAATTTCATCATTTTGGTTTATTATTCAATAATAAAACATTGTAATCGCTCTTGAAAAAAAAAAAAAAAAAAATTCTAAACCCCCCCGAAAATTTCATGGTTTACGTTTTAAAGGGTGTAGAATCCGAATCTGCAATAAAAATTTTCCGTCCGTCCGCCGTACGCACGATTTCTCACCTAACGGCTGAAGCAAAAAAGCCGAAATTTTCAGGAAAAATCCATGTTGGTCCGGTGATGCCCCAATTCTTGAGCCAGCTCTCTCACTTAATTTAAAGTGTCCTTTAAGGGTTGTCAAAGTCTTGTAAAATCCCTAAAAACCTCAAAAAAAGCCAAGGCGGCCTAAATTTGAACTCTTTTTGAAGAACTTTCCACGAGGAATCGAATGAGCCCCTCTCCAGGTCTGTAGCTCAAACCATTCCCGATGTATGGCATGATCTTATGCTGCCAACATTTGCATCCACATTCACTACATGACCAGGTTACTGCGATTAAATCATTTGTAGATCGCAGTAACCTAGTGATGTAGTGAATGTGGATATTGGAGTGAACACTTGAAAGGGTTTACAGCCGATACACGGGTTGAAGCATTCTGATACGCATGAAAGGCTGCAAATTCTTTCACTGGGGTTTATTATTCAATTGGCTTGCGTTCATGATTTGAATTTCTACTAAGCTTTGGAGTGTGCGTGTTTCATAGGTGATAGAGCGATTATTGAATTTCAGGAGGCACACAAATCTGATCAACTGATCAATCCCCAAATAGGTATTTTGGTTGAGAACAGATTTACGTGCTCTATCCATATCTCCTGAAATTCAATAATCGCTCTATCACCTGTGAAACACGCACACTCCAAAGCTAAGTAGAAATTCAAATCATGAACGCAAGCCGATTGAATAATAAACCCCAGTGAAAGAATTTGCAGCGTTTTTTTCCAAAAAGAGGCATGTTAACTTTAATTGGAAAATTCGAAATTATCATAAGTGCAAAGCCTAGATCTGGTAAATGTCTAAATAAAGATATCTCCAGTAGGTTTCGCCGCGTGTGTCCACTTCTGTAATGTATTGAATTATCCCTTATTTTTGAAGCAAGGAGACCCAAGAGAGTCATCATTAGATTCCGCGAAAAAAGATAAATTAAATTAGATGGCAAACTCTTTTTTTTCATTATTATTATTTTATTATTATAATTTTTGTTATAAATTGATGGATGAAAAGCGTCAATTTTACGGTATAATTCGGGATAAACCTACGTTTATCCGTTTCCAAACATAATTTTCTTCACAGCATTCCATGTGAAACAATTTTTCGCCTTATACCTTCGGAAGGCTGAAATTCTTGGGAAGTGTTCCCAGGAAAGTAGGAGTTACAATATATCTTTATTGTGAATAACAGAAAACATGGAAGAAAGCAGGTTCACAAAATTGATTTTAGAGAATAATTCAAGGAGTTAGGACCATTTTAATGGCTTTAGATCGGAAACGAAGCCTATAAAATAAAGCCTAAGAGACGTTTTTAGTTGGAAATGAGTTCTAGAATCGACTTTCAAAGTTTTCTGAACTTATAGCGGGCATTCTATATACGTATAACTTACTGTAGGATGCTCTATGGTGTCAGAACACTGGTTATGGTTGATTGTATTCTGGTTTTAGTGCACCTCGTGGATCTGGATTCCGACTTGACCTCCCACACTGCACTCACTGTTGTGCCGCTTGGAGGAAA